>CM053508.1:77930848-78022960 GCA_028627145.1 Eidolon dupreanum | reverse complement strand
CTGAAAATACATTGTATTTTTTTCTTCATCTATTATATAATATTGTCAAGGGAGATTAGAAAACCGAGAGAAAGTGTCACATAATTGTGAATATCATTAAAATAAAAAATGTCCAAATTACTTTAGACATGACATGAATTAGATGTTAATGCATCCATCTCATGAACTGATCTAGGTTATCATTGATGATCTAAGCTAATTGCTCCAAGCTCAAGTTGAAATCAATAGGACGACACGGTGTAAAATAAAACTTCATGTAAGTATATTATGTTGAGAGTTAATGTGATAATAATATTTTAAAAGTTATACATAAAGCTAGGTCTTTGATCTATGCTATCATAACATTTTTCTTCCTTAAACTGTTTGTCTATAAAAAGCATACATTTGACAAAAGATTAATAATTGTAATGTTCTTCATGGAGTATATACACTATAGTGTAGAATAATTTTCCTCTTGCAGACCAAAGAGTGGATGATGGACAAATGCAGTATTTTAAAGTTGAATAATAAATACATAAAAGCAATTTCTTACTTGTTAATTTGGAAATATATATGTAGGCTTTGTAAGCTCCATATTTCTTAAGTATTCAGTCTGTTCTTTAGCAAATACACATACCCTTTCAAAAACAATCTATTTATTGAAGCATGGAAAATAATTCCTTTAACATCTCTTGCTAACAATTCATTTAACGTTTATTACTAACCTGATTTTGCTTTGTCCTAGCAAAATTGACACTCTTTATACTATGTCATAAAGAGGCTAATGGCTTCTTCAGTAAAGTACCTTATTTTCTCTATATGTATAACGGGGCGATGGGGTGGAATTTAACACCAGGCACCAAAATTTTCTTACAGCAACTGTGTTGCTTTAGGAAACCTTGGTAAACCACACAGAGTGGAGAAGAGTCCCCGAGAACACAAGCTAATAAGAGACAAATACGTGAAAGAATACACACAGCATTTTGTAATACTGCTATAACTTTAGAAATGAGCAGAGATTGGTATCAGGTAGAGTGGAGAATGAGAAGCAGAGAAAACTGAAAGAAGGCAAGCAACATGGTAAAGTGACAAAGGAGTCAGAGGAAAAATAGTTACCCAATTTTGCATCTGAAGTTGTTTTTGCTATTGTGATGTAAGAAGCCTAATTTCCTAAATCCGTTAGTGTATTTTGAAAAAAAAAAAAAAAAAAAAGCTTTGTGTTTTGTCTTTGTTTTGGCTAGAAATTTAGGAAATAGGATCAATTGCCATCTTGTTTCATGGTCCAGCACAAGACAAATATATGTGATGATGCTGAGAGAATCCATGAACTGCACTAAATCAGGGAAAGCAGAGGCTCAGAGCCAGAAATGTCCTTGAGACTGTAGTGTAAATCCCGGGGGAATTTTTGAAGAGAGCATCAGATTTTCTACACGTGGTAGAGATGGAGGTTCAAAGAAAATGTCAATGCCCTTTAGTCAGAGACCACACTATGGAAACACATGAAATGTAAATTTTTGTTTCGACACTGCTTATCTATTTATAGAATAAACCTATAAGTGGAATGTAAAAGAATCCCTTGATAAAATGGCATAGTGGTTACATTTTCTACATTATGAAAATGGTGGTTACATTTAAGTATTCCATGTAGACCTGTAAAGGTTTGCAAATTCTGTAATTCGGGACTACAAGAGTAAAGAAAAGAGGATCACTTTAGTGCTGGGTGGCTGTAACCCCAGTTAGACACTAGCCCCTTCCCCTGTTGGAGTCTATCACCGATTGGGAAGCTAAGAAGAAATATGTGTGATGAATTGCTGGTAAAATCCATTAAACGACAGGAATTTATTTTTGGAATCCTTGATTGTCTTGGGGGATTCTCATTTCAGAACAGCTATTGGTTTCTGGCAATGTTCAAGGTAATTTGGATGGAAAAATCTAGGTCCAGAAATTCTCTCCTCAGCGCTCTTATTTCCAGACACTGGGCCATCTTGGCCTGATGGCCCAAACAAATCGACGTTGTCACAGGTGACCAGAAATATGATGGCCAACACAGATTGAATGTATTGGTTTATAGAGCGTTCAGAAACAAAAATACTGTTGAAAAGAAAAGAAAGAATCTAAAGGAAAAGAAAAGAGGAAAGGAAAGGAAAAGAAAGAAAAAAGAAAAACCTGCTATTTTATGGGACTTTGAAAAACACACCAAAGGTTACATTTTTTATAGTTAAAATTTTCGAACAATTCTTTCCAGAAATTCTTTCTTTGTTGTTCAATCATATTTACTTCCTGAATAGTCTGTTTCAGTCTTTTTTTTTTTTTTGCATGTTTAGATTTCTAACTGCTGCTGTTTCTTTAAAAATAAATTTCCTTTTTCTAAAGCAATACAACTTTAAAAAACATTCATCTCCTTAATAAAGCTGATGCCATGACTAATAGATGAAGATGAGAGATCAAGTAAATTTTTGAATGTATCTGTGTTTTTTCTACAGGCCCAGTTTGTCTTGAACAATTAGCATTGTTATTGCCAACAAAAATAAGTTATTGGCTATTAAAATATCACATTCGGGACCAAAGTTGATCTCGAGAACACCCATTTTTCTTTAAGAGCCAGTTCTGACATCCAAAAATTTCTCTTAGTTTAGTTTACATGTAGAGATGTCCCTATGGTGTCAGATGACAGCATAGCTAAGCATTGCGACCTCTACTGAGTAGCAAGACTTGGTTGTAACAGTGGGGTGCTTCTTATGCAGTCCTGAAGTAATAGAAATTGAACTGCTAACAAAATCCAGTTGTAAACAGCCCACAGAAACTACATATATATTAAGCCTGCTCTCCAAATTTACAAATTATAAGAAAAAGTCAAGTAAGGACTTTAAAAATTGGATCAACTCTTTAAAATCAAAGCAGTTTTCATTAAATTTTCTTGAAGAATTAAATTTGGGACAATAGTCATAAATATCACATTTTGAAGCCCAGCTTTGTGGAAGGTCCTTTACTAGCCACATTACCTCTCTTATTTCATTTCACTCTTTACCCAATGAACCAATATGGAGGCTCTTGTCTGATGAAGAAATGTAAGCCCAGAAAGTTCATGTAATTGAAACCACACAGCAAATACCAGACAAAGCTAAGATTCCCAAAATTTGTTTTCAGAATTGTTTTGTTGAAATTAACATTTTATTGAATAACTAATACTGTATGCTTGGTATGAGTAGTTTCTATGTACTATCTTTGAATTCCCCCCAAACCATATGGAATGGGGTTTATTAAAATTAAATACCAAGTGATAGAGATATAACTTAAACTAGAGTCTTTGACTTTAAAACCTTAGCACTTTCTACTACAATACAGTGTTTTATTGTTGGTTATATAGTTCCCAAGACATAACTTACTTTGGAAGAATTTGAAACATCTCTGTAAAGAGAAGTTTTGCCGAGACTAGAAATTTGGTGGTTTCTTCAGTTTAGCTCTAAAAATATACTTAGAATCACGGACTATCAAATGAATTTGTGTTTGAATCTTACGTACTATCTACATAAACTTGGGCAATTTACCCTTAAAGCTTCCCTTTTCACCCATGTATAATTGGGATAATGATAACTACTTAATAGGACTGTGCTTACAATTAAGTAAGATAATGCATGCAACGCTCTTTACCCTGCAAGAGACAGCAGATCAGAGTAGTTAAGAGCACAGACCCTAAAAACCAGCTGCTTAACTCAAATTCTGTGTCTGCCACTGTTGGGCTGTGTGATTCTGAGCAAATTTACTTTATCATCCATGCCGCCATTTCTTCACTATTAAAAAGAGGTAATGATAATAATACATTGTGAGTTAGTTTGTGTAAAGTGCTTAGGGTAAAAATTGTTTTCATTAAATTAAATGTGCCTTGCCTTTCAAAGTGAGAGGCAACGAGCATTTATTTGAGATCAAAGAATAGCTATTCTGGATGCACTGACTCAGGCAGAAGCTCAAATAATGTTTTAATTAGGAGACAAAAGCAAGGGGTATTTATGAGAGAGAGAAGGGCAACAATTACATCAATAGAAGGAAGGTATTTCTATTGGTGCGATAACATAACAGAATGATGTTAATTCTAAACAATGGTTTTAATTTTCAGTCTGTTAACCATTGGTCCAATAGCCATAATACCTGCTTTCTTATTTTCGCAAATAATTCTTTGGGACACAATGTTGCTTTAGGCCAGTCCAAATGTTATTTTGTCTTATCTTAACACTCCAAAGATTTGAGGCATAAGACATGCAAGGTGATTTCTCTGGCTCCATTTTAAAGTGACTCCATTTATTATTAGACTATATATAATTATTATAATGGATATATTATGTATATACATATAATTGAAAATTTGGATCTTTGGAGAAAATTCTTTCATTGCCATTAAAGAAACATGTAAAACTTTCTGGGAGTTGGGGAAGTGGGAGGAGAGGTGAGGAAAGCATTAAGACTGTTTTTCAAATTTGGGGGTTAAGCGACTGGACGTGCCTCTAGGTGCTACTTACTGAGATGGGGGACATTGGAGGAGGATTACACATATGGGAAAAGAGGAAGAAAGAGAACTAACACTTGTTTAGTATATCCCAGGTACCAAACATTGTGCTATGCACTTATATATATATTCCCTCATTTCACTCTCAGAAACACCTTATGGGTATTTCTCTGTTTTACAGATTCATGAAAATCTTTGAAGAAGTGTGTTGTACTGTATAGGCAAGTGAATCAACCTATCAAATAAAAGTTTTTGCATAAATTGGTAAAAATTATTTCCCCCCACCTCCTCCCTTGCCCTTAAATTCTGAATTTTCACATCAATATTTATTTTGGTGTGTTGGTGTAGTCACCATGTTCAACTCAAGCAACCCCTTCCTGTTTCCTGTACTTTAAAACCTCCATAGACATCCTACTGAGATGCCATGCAGGCTCTAAAGGTTCCTTGGAAATAACTTGGAAACCTGTAATAGGTTACTCTGCCCAGAAATATCATGGGAGTGGCTATATTTTTCTAATACTTACATTAGGTACAGGCATACTATCATGGAGCTAAAATTCATGGTGTAAAAATATCACACATTAACCTAGTAATGTCTATATCAATTTGACATTAACATAATGTAATTGGTTCCAAGTGGAAGCAAATCACAGTATATATGTTTCTGTTCCACTCTTCTTAATAATGCATGCCATCTGTGTTACCTGAAACTTTGGGGAACAAAATGCATTAAACTAAGCAGAACCTGATATGGTCAAAAAAATTTGTCTTTTTAAGGGTGATATTTCTTAACTCTCTCACAACAAACAAGTTCTGAATCATAGAACCCACGAAGTTTTCAAACAAAACACCACCAAAGGAAATTGCCACTCAGTTTTTAAATTTCCTAGAGTTCACATGCTAGGCAGAACCACACGCTGACATAAACTTTTCCACCTAACAGACCATGAAGAGCGTAGTTTGTGACTAGCAGGGGGCATTAACTACCCTAGTCATTTTTAAAACCCTGACATCCTTCAAAAGCCCTCTTTTCATTCTGATAGAAAACCAAAACTGAATACTTTCTCAACTTTACCACATATTCATTGCTAGTATTTACTTTTTAAATTTTATTACAACATTCTTATAATCAAGGCATCCTGATTACAATAGATACATTTTTTTGCTCTTGTTTTTAAGATCAATTTTTGACATCGTGAATATCGATAATAAATATATTTTATGCTTGTGTTCTATTTCCCAGTTGTCAGCCTGCATTTTAGATGGGCGTTATTATCACTTCAGCCCTGACGCCGGACCTGTGACAAATACTACCCATATTTATGGAAGAAGGAACGGAGGCTCAGGGAGGTGGCGGGCTGTGAAGGGGCTTGGCTAAACCCGGATCTCATGAGTCCTAACTGAGAGCAATGTATTCACTACATTGCTGTCATCCTGTCAAGCAGTGACACAGTTATCGAAAAAAAAAAAAGTGCATTCCAATATCACACCTTGATGGAGGTGGTGCTGTCAGGTAGGGACGTACCCTGGAATGTAGAATGCTCACCTGCTCTCTCTACTCTGGGCTCTTCCTGCTTTCTAGCTGCTCTCAGGTGGCCTTCGTCACACAGTGAAGAGGAAGCGAAGGGCCTTGGCCAGGTGGAAGCTGTAAGGACTGCAGGTGTGGGCCCTTGCCCTCCACCAACCTCACCCGCAGGGGTGCCTGGTGTCTGAGAAAGCCCACAGCCTACGGACTCTCAGCCTCCAACCTTAACCCAGCAGCAAGAAAGCAGATCATGTGGTGGGAGTGGAAGACTGTTAAAAACGAGATTTTGTTTCTAAGGAATTTGAAAATAAACAGCTTATTCCATTGCTCTTTTTGGTTATGTGAAGTTATCTTCCCAGGTGCTGGCAGTACTCATCTTGTTAATTAGTGTCGTACTGGCGATTATGAATGTGGTGGGAAGGAGGACTGGGCAGACCAGGGCTTTGGATTCTTTAATGTGCATGCGCATCTCTGAATAGTTGAAAAAATACAAATTCAGACTCAGTGGGTCTTGGGTGGGTCCTGAGAGTCCACACTTCTGGCAAGGCCCCTGGGGATGCCCCTGTTGCTGGTCCACAGACATTTTGAGCAGCAAGGAATTAAATCACTTCTAACTGCCCTTATATCCCTGAGGATCTATGAGAACAGGATAAATTTAAAGATTATTAATGATTTTTATTTTTCCTGAAAGCAACCACAACCAAAAAGAAATCTAGTGGAATTTATTTTTCCTCTATCAATTTTTCTGTGGAAATACCTGAATGAAACAAAATTCGTTGAGTTGAGTAGGCCTTTCTCTCTCAGATCCCCAGTGCCACCGAGCAATGCTGAGCTGCTGCCTCCTGGTTCACTGTCTCAGAATTTTCCAGTCTAGTCTTCTCTGGCTCTGCTTGATTTTTCTCATAAAGATTTAGGATTTTTATTGAGCGGAAACGGAGTGTAGCTGGAATGTTCCAGCTGTTTTAGCTTGTGCAGTTGGTTGCATTCTTTTGAAATTAGGCTGAAATTAGATCACTGCTCAGAGAACCATAAAATACTATCAGCACACCATATCTTATTCTCAATTATCCAGCAACTTTGGGTCAGCTCTATCTAAATGGGCATGTCCAAGGCTATCTATCCGCAGTGGTTCTGCTGCAGCCTAGTTGTTTTGTTTTGTTTTTCACCATTTTATTTTAAAACAAAGATTCAAAATAAGATGAAAAAATAGTAGCCTCATGTACCCTTCACCCAGCTTTCCCCAAAGATAACAAATTTTGTTACATAACCATGGCACATTATCAAAACCAGGAAATTCACACTGGCAGAGTATTAACTACAGCTCTTATTTGAACATCACCGGTTTTAAATGTGTACTTTTTTTTGAGGGGGAGGCAAGTGTACAGTACTATGAAATTATACAGATCCACGTAACCACCATTACAATCTGACTGGTTGTTAAAAGTTGGCGCCCCCAGGATTCTGTCCTGAGCCCCAGAAGTTTTCATTCTTCATATTCTCCCAGGACCTAATTATCCATAATTGAGAACTATCTTCTATATGTGGGTAATTCCCAAATCAATTCCCTAATCTTTCTCTTGAGCCCTATCCCTAACCATTTCAATGCCTGCTTTCTGGACATCCGCTGAATATTTTATCTCCACTTTAAATTTCAACATACCCAAGATTGAACTACTATTTCTTCATTTTAAAACTAAATAGTCTATAATAGGGAAATAGCACCCTACAGACCAAGAAAGAATTCCTAGGAATCATCCTTGATGTATCTACCAGCCATATGCCATCGCTACATAATAGAAACAGCTGACACTCCTGTGGCAGGTGCTGTATGCCACACACCCAACACAGATGAGTTCATTTCATCCTGAAAGCGATCCTAAGCATTGTCAGAAATGGCTCCAAGTTTCCTGAAGCCTGAAACTTGTAGAGTTTTAGAGGCCCTTTTAAAGAAAAAAGAAATAGAAAAGCACAAATATCAGAGGATCGCAATCTACAAGGTGAATGCACCTTGAAGAAAGACATCATGCTGAGTAAAATAAACAGGTCACAGAAGGACAAATACTGCGTGGTGCCACTTATGAGATATCCAAAATAGGTAAACACATAGAATCAGAGAATAGAATGGGGCTGGAAGAAGAGGAAACGTGAGGTTGCTCTCCAGTGGGTAGAGGGTTTCAGTCATGCAGAATGACTAAATTTCAGATGTCTGTTATAGAACATTGTGCCTTTAGTTAATAATAGTGTACTGTACATTTAAAATTTTATTAAGAGATCTCACGTTAGAGATCTCATGGTAGATCTCATATTAAGCGTTTACAATTAGAAAATTAAAAAAATTAATTACAAATATCAAAAGTAGTCCTTAAAAGGTAAACATTTGGACTAGTGCAAGTGAGGGGTCCTGAAAACTGACCTTCATTAATTTTATGATACATCTGACTTTGAGGCTGTTGCTGTTCTTACTTCCGTTTTACAATGAGAAAACTGAGGCATAAACCATTTGCATAATTTGACCAGAGTCCTCCTGATGGAGGAGGTCCCATCACTGCTTGGGCTCCTATGTGACCTCCTGACAGCTAACTAACCTTCAGTCCGTTCTCTACTCTGACCCCAGAGTGATTGGCACATGGGACCATGTCTCTCTCCTGATCAGAAGCTGTCCCTAGTTTCCTGTCCCAACTCTTTTGCCTGGCTTCCAGGCTTCTCTGACACTTGATGCTGTGTCATGCTGAACTGCTCGTGGCTTTTTCCAACACTCCACGTGTCCACCCCCTTTCTACATGCCCTTCCCACCACCAGTACTGCTCTTTTTCCATCCCTTCTACACGCAACACTCTACCATTTTTTCCAGAGTAGAAATAGTGTTATTAGTTATTTTTAGCTTATAGGAGTAATACATAGTTAAAATTTATAACATTATGTGATACAAAAGGCACAAAGAATTAAATGAAGCTGCCAGATCTATAGTCCCATAATCTGGGAAGAACCACTAATTAACATTTTAGTGAATACACTTGTCGTTTTTTCCTACATGTTAATGTATGTGTGTGTGTGTGTGTGTGTGTGTGTGTGTGTGTGTGTTTATAAAATTGGATTTGTTACTATCTTTTTTATTTTTATCAATCCACCAGACTTTTTCCCTCCCAATATTTTTTGTTGTTTTAATGTACATCTCTGATTACTAGGAATACCAAGCATCTCTTCATGTGTTTCTTCTCCTGAGAACTGCCTGTTGATATCTACCCACTTCTCTACTGAGCTTATACTAAGGATATTGGTCTTAGATTTTAAAATATTTTTCAACTTTATCTCTAATCCTTTAACTTTATAATGATGTAAGTTGTAGTGCTATGATTTTATATACCATTGATATGTCTAGAACAATGATCATACTTTTGATCTCTGTAGCGCCAGAGTCTAGTCCAATGCTTGCAAAGAGTAGGTGGTCAAAGAATATTTGTGAGATGAATGAATGGACTAAAGACACATCAGTTCACTTTAGAGTGCCCAGTACATTGAGGGTAAGGTCTCATCCTCTAATTTCCTTACCCTTTCTCACACAGAAACAATGGCCAAATCCTTTGAATTCTACCTTCAACATGTCTTTAAAAGTCCCATCACTGTTGCCCAAAGTCACACTGTTGTCGTATCTCACCTGGATTTCTGCAATAGCCCCTCCTCTCTGGTCTCTCTAACCTAAATCCTTCTCCATCTGTGACCAGAGTTTTATAAAACACAAAATGTTCACTTCACTCTCCTGCTTAAAAACATTTAATGATTCTATATTGTCTGGAGAATAAATTTAAATACTTTAGAAAGGCATCCACGATCCTTTATAAAATCAGATCTGATTTTTCATCTCTTCCTTCCCTCTCTTTACATCTTCTATGCTCCAGGCACCCCACACTTCCAGCTGTTCTGGAACAGACTGCTTTCCACAAGTCTTTGCTTTCTAGATCTATCTCAAATGCCACAAATTCCGTGGAACTTTGTCCTATCCCTCCACCAGAATGACCACACAATGATCACACACCTCTACCACTCTTGCTTTGCACAAGTCCCTCTAAGCCTCTACACTTCTTCATTATTTCAAAGAAGATTTTATATTTCTCTCTCCATTCCAACTTCCTGCTTGCATGGGAATGCTGGATGCGCAATTTTAAGAAATTGGTCAGACATTTGAGTGCATACCTATTAATGTACAAAATACTGACTTCATTAATGGTACTCCGTTTCCAGGTGACATTCTGAGTGCCACTGAGTTCCGAAAATACATTAGTTATAACAAGCTGAAAACTTACATGCACTTTTTTTTTCTTAACTAGTGCAATTTCAGCTCCGGTTAGAACAGGAAATCTGAGAATGAACAGGCAAGTAGATGGCGGTGTTTCCTCAGCCTTGTCTGCTGAACAGGCACAGGAGAAGCAAACCTACTGCTTCCCCAGTGACATCTTCTCACTGTTCGGTGTGATGATATGGTCATCAGGTACAGGGTTCTAGTTCAATTAAATATATCCTAAAGAATTTTCAGTTCAAATATAACAATAAACAAACATATTAACATTATCTTTATTAGGCTTTAAAAAAATACAATCTCTGAAAAAGAATGAATTATCAAGTGCCTGTGTAAATTTACTGTACATGATTTTTTTCTGCATTCCCTGTTCTTGTTGAAACATACTTTAGATCTAAATGTTATAAACATGAAAAAATTCAATACACATATTATCATTAAGAAACCCTTGCCACTAATAAAATGATCATAAGGCTTATTGTTTTTATTATTTTCAAGAAATGATCAGTCAAAATATTCTATTTATATCAACAAAAGAATTCTTCCTTTTGTGCCTTTCTCCTTTGCTTTGTACCAACATGCGTCAGGCATTTCATTAGCTGTTGAGGATACAGGAATAAACAACACAGTCATGTCCCCTACCCTCGGGTTTACACGAGCTTCCAAATAAACAGAAACTGATCTGGAAAGATTTTGAAGAAGAGGGATCATCCAAAAAGGAACGGAGAGAATTTCAGCATTCAGATCATATTTATCATTCACTGAAACAGAATATTACTTCCCCATAATCTCCATGATTCTCAGCCAAGGTATTTTTATATCTCTTTACAAAAATTGCCAATAGGCCATTATTTCTAATATGTCATTTATATGCCTTTTCTAATAGAGTTGCAAGCCTAAGTGTGGGAACTTAAAACATCTCATCCTCATGTCCTCTTGTCTTCATCCTCATGCCTTCCAAAGGTGTTGAGGCCTGACAGAGGATGGGACAGAAAACATGCCCTTAAAAATAAAGTCCCCCCTTAAATACTCTCGAAAGAAGGAGGAATATCATGCATAAATAAAATAGTAGTGACTAATAATTATAATGAAAGTTAATCCTTTACTCACTCAGGAGCAGTCCTCCCTGGACAGGTTGCTTATGATTTCCTTCCAGAAATGAAGAATGTGGTCACAGAAGGAAGATGGGGCTGGTGATGGTGCTGGGCCTGGCATGGGGGAGGGAAGAAGCAGGGAATGAAAAGACTCTTTCATTTCCCTGGTAAAGGCAGCCTTGCAGCTGGGGCCACTGGCGGCTCTGCTGATTCATGGCCTCCTGAGAGAGCATGTGTTTCTCTAATGATGCAGATCTTAGCCACCAGCCTCCAACAGCAGCCCAGAGTGGGGCAAGACAGTTAAATGAGCCATTTAACTTCACACAGCATGGGTCAATATTTTATTTTCCTTCCAAAGCAAGAATATTTACACATTTAAAATTTTTACCTATGATCCTTCTTCCTCAGACCCAAGATTGTGAGTTTCCGTTGGACCCGGGTGTGTCAGTAAATCCTTAGCCATCAGGTTCCTCATCCATAAAATGAGGCGGTAACATGTTGTTAAGGTTCCTTCCAAATAAAAGCAAATATAATGTTTAAATCAGTAGAATTCCAAGGGGCTCACACTTGACCATTAAGAAAAAGAATATAAAAAATTAGAATATGTTTCTGTTGTTTTTTTCTATCATTTTAGATTACTTGTGGTTATTTATTGAAACCATCTTTGTGTTTATTATTCCCTCCACTAACAACCCTGAATTAAAACAAGCAAAAATATTCTCTTCCAAAAATTTTAACACACACATGCACATACCGTGGATGATGCAGTATGGAAATGAAAGTACAATTGAAATATAACTCTGGTGGTTTTTGAACTTTTGCAGGCATCAGAATCACCACCTAATTTGGCAGGTAAAGTAGAGCCCAAGAAGTAATGTTTGTAAAAAGTTCCAAGTGCCACTGTTGCTGCTGGGTACCATACTTTGAGAATCACTGCTTTTTAGCATAATTCCCATGGAGACTCATCCCCATGTCTGCTCTCTGCAAGCCTCTTAAAGTCATGATGCGACTCAGGCAATAGTTCCCTTCGACTCTTTGTCAACTTCAGCAAGGCCTGAAGATAATGGAGTTATTTATTTATTTTTTTCATATCAAAGCACTGTCCACATAGACCTGATTATCTGCTGACATCTCTATTCCCTTGACTTTCCTTGAAAGGACCTCAAGCCACTGTAAAGTTTGCATTTAATATTGAGCATGACACTTAACCTTTGTTTGGTTTTGTTCTTGCAGCAGATGAAGAACAACCACTAGCTTATATCCCCTTTTAACCCTTCAGCCGTTATCATCCAAAACTCTTTACCAGAAGCTCTGTGCTGCCCAGACCACAAAATAAATGGAAGAATGACAGGCCATTCGAGCGAGGGTAGCAAGCCAGAGTGTTTGCGGTGCATTTAGCTGGTGCTCACAGAGGTGAAACACGGTGGCTGGTGTACCAAGTTTCCATCTTTGCCTTAAGCAGGATATGAGCCTAAGATTGTAGAAAGAAGAATTCTGTTTAAAAATTTTATTTTGTGGTATTTAGGTAGATAGTCCTTAGGAACTTAGAAACAGCTTTATACCCCAAACTACAGAAAATGCTCTTCTTTCCCATTCTTGGCTGTCTATGACATATTTTTAAAGTCGTATGTATGTTTTCAGCATTGTGTGTGTGTGTGTGTGTGTGCGCACGTGCTTGTGTGTGTGTGTGTGTGTGTGTGTGTGTGTGTCTGGGGAAAGGGTTACTATGCTTCAGGCCTCACTGTCCTACATGTTGCCCTTCATCTCAGAGTTGCAAAATTGTTTTTGTCTAATGCCTCTGAATTAGAACTTTCTGCTAAATTTAGTCTAGTCAATAGAGCTTCAAGCTTCCCTTTCAAATGGCTTAAATATGCCAAATAATTTCTTTTTTCAAAGCTACTCACTTAACGACATCCTTGACACTTCACATTTCCAGAAATATCTATCATATCTTACTAAAGAGATCCCAATGTCATACAAAACTTATTTGACACATTGCCTGACTCTAGTGGCTGTGTTGTGAGTTATTACTGTGGGTAGATGCTCTAATATTACTCCACGACTTTTGTCAATAAGGATTGTTGGTGACCTAAATAGTTATTTTAGTCTTTTATTTTAGTCTTTAATTAGCTGGGGTACTAGAATGGCCATTCCTTTTGTAAATGTAAATATTCTCATTTTAATTACCATTTATAATGCAAAGGTAGATACTTCCTAATTATTCACTCTGGCTGGGGCATTTATTTACAGAGCTGATGATGTTATGTGACTTGTGAACTGATCCGCCTCATGGTTTTGCTGTTTTTCTAAATTTTTGCTTTCCATTTAATTGTAACCTTGAGCTAATACAGATATTGTTTGTTCATTTTTAGCTTTGCATTAGGGATTCAGGTTAAGAAGATAACAGATCTCCTGTCTGAACTCTGAAAACAGAACTCCTCTTAGGAGCTTCTAAGAATTGGATCCCTTCAAGGCTGAAACTGCTGTTCTCATCAGTTTGATAAATCTACATTAAACTGTTTGTGATTTGTGATATAGTTGTATACATTGCTGTGAGTTGCTGGAACAACAAATGTTAAATATCCCCTCCCCCTCCTTGATAAGCTTGCCAGAGGAGCCAGGGGAAGTGGTCTGGGAGAGAACAAGGCCTTGTCTTGCCTTTGCTGCTCATGGAAAAACAGCATTCTCCAGAAGCATCTCTTCTCCCCAGAGACTAAGTGAGACTCACTGCCAGGAAGCCGAGACATATATTCAGGTTTCCAGAGGAGAAACGCTGAATGAGAACATCCCTCAACGAGCTAGAGCCCATGACATACAAGACAACCAGGGGAAGAGCTTGGGAAAATTTCTAAATGGAGCCAGACCAATGTAAACTAGAGCAGCCTTTCTAAATAGGAAAATGTTATTAGTCATGAAGGTGATTTTACCTCTTCATCCTGAAATCGCAAGTCTATGAATAAATAGTAATAATGATGACTTAATTCTTACACATCTAGGGATCCACATTGCTTATTTCCAGAGCAAAATCACATTCCAGAGGCAGAATTTAACAGCTACGGGAAATTTTAAAAAGTAATTACATTTTTTACTTGTATTCATTGAAGGACTTTTGAGGGCTGATTTATGGGGCAATGCCTTTTAAAAGGCCCTTCTTCCATTCTCTAATTTTCCTGTACACTCCAGGGTCTCTCCTGTGTCAGTGCTAGAAAACTGTCCCACCAGGCCTTACATTGGACTTTCTGTCTTCTTTCCTTCTCTTATTCTAGTAGATAACTTGGCTTCAACTCCAGCAATCACAAAAAGTCTTTAAGTGGGAGAGAGAAGGGGAAAACTGAGTAAGCTTCATGTTTGCCGAATTCCTGGGTTGGGTTTTGGAAGTGGAGGATCAGAAAAGGCATCCTACTTAATCATGTTTACAGTTAATTGTTTTTGCTGCAGCACAATAGCTACCCTTTGTTATGCTTTCACCACGCTGCAACCACATATGAGATGCTGTATTTGTGTTTTATTGGTTCCTTCTTACTAGCACCATTACAAAGAAGAGATCTCCGAACTTCAGAGATGATAATTAGCATTGCCATAGGCACACTGCCTAAAAGTGGAAAAGTTGATCTGAATTGAAATCTTTCTTCCTCCAAAGTCTGTATGTCTGCCACGGTCATTATGCCTGTTATCCTGAAGAATTAATTAAAAAGAAACAGATAAATCATTTACATACATCACTTAGAGAGAGTACTGATCAAAGTGTCAAGGCCCCAAAATATGAATATGATTAAGTAAATTATTATCCAGTGACTTCATAAACTTATGTATCCATCAAAGCATACAAAATAATTGTTAAAAAATTAAATGAAATTTATTATACATATTATAACCATTTAAAACTAAGCATACACAGAATTAAAAATCATAAAGATGTAAAATATATCTATTAGGGTGAAGGAAAAGGGGTTATATTTTCCTCTAAAGTTATTTAAATTTTAAGTGACTTGCCTTTTGAGAGAAAGATTATCATTCCCAGGTATGTTGATTCGGCTGATCAGAAGCTTTGTAAATTCAAATTCAGGCTGGCAAAACTAGACTTCCAGTATTCTTCATTTCCTTATCCTGTTTCCACCAAAATAGTAACTGACAGTGGGAAAGTTAAGCAAAACCAAGCCAAGTCCCTGCTCTCCTGCCCTGCAGGGGGCACTGTGGGCTTGTCGAAAGTGAAGGCGGGCGATGCCAGCCCCAGGCAAAGCGGTGAATTAACACGATTTGACTTTGGTACTCAGACTGCCTTCAGGCCCGTTCTTCTATGGTCAGACTCTGAGCATTTCATCCTCATTGTTTTGCTCCACCTAGACGCTCTGATTGTCGTCCAAGTATAAAAGACTGGAATCATTTGAAGTGTGACTGCTCCTGGGGAGGTGGGTGTCAGATCTTGCGGCTTTGGTCTCCAAGGGAAATGGAGACCCTAAAGCTGAAAGGAATTCCAGGCGTTGCTGAGGAGGCAGGGGGAGGCTCTGTAAGAGTTTTCCCCATGGGCTGTACCCTCAGAAAGAAGCGTTCTTTCTTCTTTTTAATAACAATCCTGGTGTTTATAACTTTCATGAAAGAGTGTAAAGCAGACTTACCAGAGTATATAAAACAGCTTTCTGGGCTCATATACCAATTCTTGCTTTTTCTTTAAAGAAGCGCCTCTTCCTTCTGAAGGTGCTTGTGGATTCTCTTAGTAGACAACTGGTGTGAAAGTTCAGTGTTTGACTCTACCATTATCTTTGACAGATTTATTTTAAAATCCGTTTTTCTTTTTCTTTTATAGTTCATTAGAGGCAACTTCACTTTGCTCCAAATGTCAGGCTTCTTTCAGACTCTTAATTTGTAGAAGACAAGGCGTTCTGTGAGAGCCTGGGGGAGAGCTTGTGGCTGATGGTGTGTGATTCAACTAGGTGTTCCACAAGCAATAATAGTTTATCTTATGTTCCTCTTATTGTATCTATTGCATTTTATGCCCACTGTATTCAAGAAGCTGCCTAATAACAAAGAGCCAATAATCCCATTCCCCCATCGCATTGCTTGTAACTTGCATTTCCTTTCCTGTATCTGACCTACATACAGAGTCTCATGGCTTGGGCCCAGGTCTACACTGTGAACCATTTAACAGCTTAGAAATATCTTTCCTAATGAAGAACACTGGACTATACAGATGGAATTTAAATTGGGCAAACCTAGACTCCTATAAATCTGGAAGATAATACAAATCATATTTTACTCTCACTGTTAGTATGACAGTGTTCAAGGAGCAAACGATAATGAGTTACTTTTCTATAAGAAGAAGTTGAGTAGGAGCAACTATTTGACTTGCTGAGTTTCTGGTACAGCACAAGCTCCTGCTTTCAGACAGACTATCATGGTCTAGAAAGAACTTTTCACTCGGCTTCTACAGAAACAGAAAAGAGGTGCCCTCTGGAGCTCATGGCTGTAGCAGGATCTTGAGCAATTCTCTTAATCATTCTGACTTTTACATGCAATGTAGTGATAATAACAGCTATGTCCAAAGGTATTATAAAGATTATATGAGGTAATATGCATTTCAGATTGTCTCAGCCTAGGGTTTTCTAGATCCATATCATTTTGGAGGTCACCTGCAGACCAAGAATTTGCTTCAACTCTTCTGTTCACCCCTATGTCTGTGTCTGTAGAGTTCACCCCTTCCTCCTCATTTCCTCTACCACTGTTGTCATTGTCAGGCACCTACCAGCATTTCAACAGCCTCCAAACTTTTCTGAGATTACCGAAGTAAAACTTTCTTAGCTTTACCTTATTTTCAATGTCTTGTTTAGTTATATATATACACCAATGTTTCTATAGGATCTAACATGCTCGACTTCCTTTATTCTATGTTTCTGAAATACATTTTCTACTTGTGCCATGCCTCCACCTAAGGACATTTTTTGAACTCCCACTGCCTGAAGATCAAGGTCCAAATCCCTACAAATGGCCCACAAGGCTCATTACATCTAATTGGTCCCAGCCAAATGGATTCAGTTCCCTACATCCCCCACACCCCACAAGCAGTCCCACTGAACTGTAAGTTGGCCACGCACTTTCAACTCTCTTTGCTCGTGGTCTTTGTCTTTCTTCAGTCTGGAGATTCCTTATGCTTCTTGCAAGCCCGATAGACTCACACTACTCTTTCAGGAACCAGTTCTAAATGTCACCTTCTCTATGACATCTTACTCAATTCTCTGACAGTCCTCTTCCCTCTTCTTAGTTCACATTCCATGGCTGGCATTTATAAAATATGTCGAAAATCCAAAAGTAGCAAAATTAAAACCATTGGATCAGTAAAGTAGTGTTTAGTAAGAATTTATTGTGCAAATAAGGACAGTTCGCAAACTGGGAGTTCTCAAACCAACAGTGGATTGAGGCTCAGAGGTATATTGTTATAAGACAGCTCACATAGTGAAAACGCAGGGGCTGTTTATCCTTCACAACGATTGGCTATAACATTAAAAGTTCACTAGTGATCGGGGATTGGTTAAAAGTGATTACCTCATGTCAAATTTGAGGAACAGTTCCAGTTTTATTTATAGTTTTCAGAGGCATTTGCAAGAAGTGGCCCAAGTTAAGTTTTGCAGAATAAGCTAAATTAAATTTCCTTATATGGATGAATTGGTTCTGTCTGCTCAGGGAAATTCAAGTCTGGTCTCTGTTTAGTAATTGATTTTTACAAAAGCTCGCTATGTCTCAATGTGCTCAGATCGGTATTAACAGGCCCACCTTGAGAAAATAGCATAATTAGCAATCGTCACATTGCTATAAGCAGTAGTGTCAGGACTTCAGGCATCTCTATCTTAATCGCTCTGCCATTCTCACATCATCTTGAGACAGTCTTCTATTGTATAATTTGTTATCCTGAATTACAGCTATTTGTTTTCATGTTTTTCTCCTTCAGGACTTTTTCATTTCTATCCACCTCACTTGGCTAGTAACTGGCAACCAGTAGAGTCTCAGTAATTGTTCACTGAAATGAAAAGCAAGACCACATGAAGTTGGACTGCGTTCAGCACCCTCCCAGGCATCAAGACTCCTATTCAGTGTCTCATGAATGATCTGACCACTTCCTTTTCTTATCTACTTGACTTTTCAGCACAACTGACACAACTGACCGCTCTCTCCTTAAAACACTTTCTTTCCTTGGCTTTCGTGACATCACATACATTCTTTTCCTCTTCTCTCACTGCTTTCTCAGCTTTTTGTTGTTGTTGTTGTTGCTGTTTTCATCTCTGCTTACTCTCTAAATGTTGAAGTTCTTTAGGGCTCTGTCCTGAGAGCCATTCTCTTCTTGAGCAACACATTCTCTTGAAGTAACCTCGCTTAGATCTATGGCTTTAAATACCACCTGTGATGAAAAATTCTAAAAGCTTTATCTCTCCAGACCTCCATACTTATATATTCAATGGCCTGATTGCTGTGTCTACATGGAGGTCTAATGGATGTCACCATCACAACATGACTGTGCTGAGACTCTTAATGTCTGCCCCCCAAACCCTCTTCTTCTCCACTCATGCCCGTCTCAGTTAATGGTGCCATCCAACCTCTCAGGCCAGAAAATCAGGAGTTATCCTTGATGCCTCTCTCTCCTGCATAACCCACATTTAATTCGGAAGCAAATTCTGTTGTCTCTATCTCTAAATATCTTAAATCTCTCCCTTCCCTGCTGTCCATACTGCAACAGCTTATGCTGGGCCACCACCGTTTCTTTCCCAGGCGGCTACAGTGGTCTTCACAGTTGTCCCTGCTTCAACCCTTGACCTGAGGTCTCTACAAAGTGGCTGAAATGATCTTTTAAAAATGTAAATCAGATCAAGTCACTCCTTGCTTAAAACCTTTCACTAACTTCTCATTACTTTTAGAGTAAAATCCAAACTCTGCAACAGAGAGCTCACAGAGTCCCTGACCTGGCTTCTGGCTACTTTACTGACTTCACCTCAAACAATTCATACCTTGCTCGCTATGACACAGGCCAGCTGTCTTTTTGTTTGTTTGTGTTTCTTAAACCTACTATTTCTTTGTTTTAATTGAGGTATAAATGACATATAACATAATACTAGTTTCAGGAGTATGATGTAATGATTAGATATTTGTATAGATTGTAAGATGATCACCACAGTAAGTCTAAGTAATGAGCCACTGTACATAGTTATAAAATTTTTTTATGTGATGAGAACTTTTGAGAGTATTCTCTTAACTTTCAAACATACAATACAGGTGCTTAGCTTCAAAGCTGGCTCTGGAAAGTTGAGGGAAGAGTGTTGCTGATGTGGTAGCCACTGCCACCCCTTGTGGGGTAATCAGCCAGCAACTACCATACCTATTGATTAACTGTGGAAGACTATACCAAAATAGAGAAGATCTGAGAAAGTATCTATGCAGTTACGTATAAGGGTAGACACAAAACTGCAGGTAAAGTGGTAGCCAGGAAGAAAATCAGACTACAAAGTGAAAAGGAAGGGGTTCCTAGAACTGCAATTCGGAAAATTTCTCTATTAAAAGAACTTTGTCATCCAACTGTAGTCAGTCTTTAAGATGTGCTCATGCAGGATTCCAAGTTATATCTCATCTTTAAATTCCTTCCTTGGATCTAAAGAAATATTTGGATCCTATCCTTCCTATTCATTTTGTGGATCCTTCACTTGTTAAGAGTTATTTGTACCAAATCCTACGAGAGATTGTGTTTTGCCACTCTTGAAGAGTTCTATGCAGAGACATAAAACCTCAAAATCTATTGATTGATGACAAAGGAACAATTAAATTGTCTGATTTTGGCCTTGCCAGAGATTTTGGAACATTTATTAGAGCAAGGGTCCCCAACTCCCGAGGCCACAAACCGGTAATGGTCCATGTCTTGTTTGAATGGGGCTGCACAGCAGGAGGTGAGCGGTGGGCCAGCAAAAGCGAAGCTTCATCTGTATCTGCGGCCGCTCCCCTGCCCTAACATCACCGCCTCAGCTCCACCTGATCATCAGGTATTAGATTCTCATAGGAGCGTGAACCCTATTGTGAACTGCACATGCAAGGGACCTGGGTTGCATGCTCCTTATGAGAATAAGTGAAGGCTTGGTCCTGTTTTCTGCTAAGGATATTCATCGTGAACTTTTAGGAGAAGCTGCAGTTCAAAAGGTGACACATGTTCCTCTTTCAGCCAGCAGCATAACTAGATGGATCAATGAAATAGCAGAGGACATCGAGGCACAACTGTTAGAGAGGATTAATGAGTCACTATGGCTGACAAGTCTAACGATGTTGACAACCATGTTTGTTTTTGTGCAATCTATTTTTCAGGAAGATGTGTGTGAGGGTATGTTATGCACACTTTTGTTGCCAACTGACATCACAGCTGCAGAATTATTCAAGTCTTTGATTGATTACCTATCAGGAAAACTGAATTGGTTATTTGTGTCGGTATATGCACAGACAGAGCGGTTGCCATTTACTGGACAGCTTTATGGTTTCACTACTTGGGTCAAAGAGGTTGCTTCTGAATGCGAGTCTACACACTGTGTCATCCACAGAGGAATGCCGGCTAGCTGAAAAATGTCACCTGAACTTAACACTCTTTTGCAGGATGTGATTAAAACGATCGGCCACATTGGTGTGCATGCCCTTAGTTCACGTCTGTTCACGCAGCTCTGTGGGGAGATGGACGCAGAGCACACACATCTCCTCTCATACATGGAAGTGACATGGCTTTCTGTCGGTAGATCACTGGACAGAGTTTCTGAGTTATGAGAGCCACTCCAGAGATTTCTTTTAGAAAAACAGTCACCACTGGCAGCACATTTCAGTGACACAGAATGGGTCACAAAACTTGCTTATTCGTGTGACATATTCAACCTGCTTAACCAGCTCAATCTGTCACCTTAAGGGAGATAACAACTGTGTTCAAGTTAGCAGATAAAGTGGCTGCATTCAAAGCCAAACTGGAATTATGGGGGCCACGAGTGAACATTGGGATTTTTGACATGCTTCAAACATTAGCAGAGATTTTGAAAGAGACTGAGCCAGGGCCTTCTTTCTCCCAGCTGGCGCATGATCACCTATCTTAGCTTTCAAAACAGTTTGAGTGTGATGTCCCAACCACAAAAGGCCTCTGGACTGGGAAGGAATGGATCTGTGACCTGTTTGTGAATAAACCAGGTGAATCGACTTTGTCCGTGCTAGAAGAGGATAATTGATTGAGATCACATATGACAATGTCCTTAAAAGTATGTTTGAGACAACTTTAACTCTCCATACATTCTGGATTAAAGTCAAGGCAGAATATCCTTGATTGTCACAAAAGCACTGAAAAGGTTACTTCCATTTCCAATATCCTATCTTTGTGAAGCAGATTTTCCACAGTGACAGGAACCAAAATGAGATTACAGAGTGGATTGGACATAAGCAACACATTTTGGGTGTCACTGTCTCCCATCCTCCCATTGCCCCCAGAGGGGACCTTCTAATTGCAGGAAAATGAGCTCAGGGCACCCACTGATTCTGCATTATGGTGAGTTGTATAATTATTTCATTATATATTTCAATGTAATAATAATAGAGAGAAAGTGCACAATAAATATAATACGCTTGAATGATACTGAAACCATCACACCCCCCAACTTACCCCCCATCCGTGGAAAAATTTTCTTGCACAAAACCGGTTCCTGGTTCCAAAAATGTTGGGGACCACTGGCCTAGGGTACATGCAGATGAGGTAGTAACACTTTAGTATAAAGCTCTAGAAATATTGCCGGGTTCAGCTGGTATTTGACTCTAGTTGTTCATTTAGAGTGTAGGCATCATATTTGCGGAATTAGCATCTAAGAAACTGCTTCTCCATGAGAATTTAGACATCGACCAACTCTTCAGAATTTCCAGAGCTTTGGGTATCCCCACAATGAAGTGTGGCCAGAAGCGGAATCTTTCCAGGAATATAGGAATACGTTTCTCACATGGAACCCAAGAAGTCTGGATCCCATGTCAAAAACTTGGATGGAAATGGATTGGATCTGCCTCAAAAATGTTAGTCTGCGATTCCCACCAAATGAATTTCTGGCAAAATGGTTCTGAATCATCTATATTTTAATGATTTGGACACTCAGATTAAGAAGATATAGCTTTCTAAGAGTTTCCACATGTTGCATCAAGAACAGATAGTTATATTTTTGCTGTCAACTCTATTTTTGTCTTGTGTATTTTTCTTATCTTTTCTTGTAAACTTAAGCTGTACTTCATTTAGTATCAAAAGTTGTAACTTAGAAATGTTAAGTATTGTTCTATATGAATTTAATTATAATCTGTATATGTGCATAGCTCTCACTGTCACAACTATTTGTTACTATAATAAAACTGTAAATCTAATATTGATGTCAAGAATCAAGAAGAATTTGAGTTAGCTTAAATCATCTCAAACCTGATAGCAGTTTGGTTTTCCTGTAGTTGGAAAAACTGAAATTTAGTAAAATGTGCTATGTTCAAAGTTCATAACGCTTTGAAGTATTTGTCTGCTCTGAATGTTTAAATACTCTTGTCAGTTTCATGCCATGTAACTATACAACCTGACTAAAGATGAAAGTTTTTCTACTAGTGTTTCAATTTGTGACCTAAATGTCTAAGCATTCAGAATGAGAAAACTTTCCAGATTTGAGAAATAATGCTAATTTATAGAAGTTTTCAGTAATATAATAAAACTAACATTAGAGCATGCTGAAGTCTGCTATGTTTTACAGTCATAGATCAAGGGCTGGCCACAACAAGGAAGGACAGTTTAGAGAATTTATGAACGATCCTTTTTTGGTAGGTTATAAAATCTATTTGTCTAGCTAAATTCCTAGGCCTTGGTTAAAGGTAATAGCTATATAGAGGAGTTGCTTATTGACATCTGTATATTCTATTGTATGTTTGCCACCCAGAGTCCAGTTTCTTTCAGCTATCATATATTTGATCCCCTTTACCCAATTCACCCTACTCCTACCCCCTATATTTGACCCCCTTTACCCCGTCTACCTCTCCACTCCTTCCCCACTCCCTACCCTCTGTAACCACTAGTCTATAGTCCATATTTGCAAATTTTGACAGTATTTATTAGCAGCTTCCTTAAAGGGTTCTTATATATAAGTATATAATTAAAAATTTCTAACTTTGGGAATTAAATTGTTTAATAATGATGCTTATTGTGATTTTTATAAGCAACCTAATTTAAATTATTAATTATAACCAAAAGAAATCTCTGTAAAAATAGTTTTATTATTTTTAGTGCACATCTATCTTTGACCATATATCCTCTATTTTTCTTCCTGATTACTTATGGCTGTAAAAGGCATTCCTGTGTTATTGACCTGATACCCAATTGATTAGATATGTAATGGGTGATCTTCCTAATCTATGTTGTCTTGGAATTTTTCCACTCTGTAGGAGAAAGTGTGGGTCACTTTCTTTGATAGTGGGACTTGTAAGATGAGAAGTTTGGTGGCCTTGTTCTAAGTTCTTTGGTGAAGCCAGCCTGCAATAAGAGAATGCAGAGCATGGAGATGGAAGTCATTTGGCACCATATTGTGGAGAGTTATTAAGAATTTATGGTGGAAATTTGGTAAATGAAAGGTCATACAAAAGGTTTGAGATGGTGAACCTGTTTTTTGTTAACCTATGGAGTGAAGTAAGAAACAATCTGTTTTTCAAAAAAACAAAACAAAACATGCAATACAGTATAATTAACTATAGTCACCATGGCGCACATCATATCCCATGACTTATTTATTTTATAACTGAATGTACCTTTTGACCTCCTTTACAGATCTTCCCCACTCCCCACTTCTTGCTTCTGGCAATCATCAATCTGTTCTCTGTATCTATGAATCTATGAGCTTAGTTTTTTATTTTGTTTTAGATTCGACATATAAGTGAGATCACAGAGTATTTTTCTTTCTCTGTCTGATTTATTTCATGTAGCATAATGCCTTCGAGGTCCATATATTTTGTCACAAATGACAAGATTTCATTCTTTCCTTACATCTGAATAATATTGCAATACATACATATATATATATACATATATATGTATATATGTATGTATATATATATACACACACCACATTTTCTTTATCCATTTATCCATCAAAGGACCCTTAGGTTGTTTCTGTCTTGGACATTGTAGGTAATACTGCAATAAGCATGGGGGTGCAGCTGTCTTTTAAAATTAGTTTTTGGCTTTCTTCAGATAAATATCCAGCAGTAAAATTGCTGAATCATATAGTAGTTCTATTTTTAATATTTTGAGGAAACTCTGAACTGTTTTCCATAGTGCCTGAAGCAATTTACATTCTCACTAATAGTGCATGAGGGTTCCCTTTTCTCCACATCCTCACCAACACGTTATTTCTTGTCTTTTTAATAATAGCCATTCTAACAGGTGTGAAGTGATATCTCATTTTGGTTTTTATTTATATTTCCCTGATGATTAGTGATATTGAACACATTTTCATCTACCTGTTGGTCATTTGTATGTCCTTTGGAAAATATCTCTTTGGTTCTTCTGCCCAGTTTTTCATTGGATTTTTTTTTTTTTTTTGGCTATCATGTTATATAAATTCTTTGTATATTTTGGCTATTAACCCCTTATCATATACTTGATTTGCAAATATTTTCTCCCTTTCAGTATATTGCCTTTTTATTTTGTTGATGGTTTCCTTTGCTGTGCAGAAACTTTTTAGTTTGATGTAGCCCCATTTGTTAATTTTTTTATTACTTTTGCTTTTAGTGTCAAATCATTGTGAATATTCTTAATGTCACTGAATTATACACTTAAAAACAGTTAAAATAGTCAATTTTATATTTTACCTGTTTTACAAAAAAAAAAAAATCACAAAACCAAGATCAGTCTTGATTGTGTCCTTCTGTAGACCATCTACTTGCCATCTTCAAACCTAAAATACCCTTCTTGACATTTGTTCTTTGCTAATTTCCTTGCCTCTGTCCTGAACTCTGCATACCCACCTGGACTGTGCATCTGCCAGAGCCATGCTCAAGCTCATCACTGCCCGATCGGTCAGGCTCCCTTCCACTTTACTTGGCTTCACCTAGCTCCTTGGAAAGTTACCTTTCCTGATGCTTGCACCCTCCATTTATGTCCCTAACTGTCCCTCTGTTTTGATGAGGGGATTATATATCATGCTCTATTCTCATCCTGTGCCGTAGATCTCCTTTCTGTAGGGGTTCAACTTTGCTACCCTGTTCAACTTTCAACATTGAAGCATGACAAAACAGATGCAAGTGTGACACACTTCCTCTGCCTTATTACTGTCCCAAATCCCAGAGCACATTATTACAATTGTAATGTCAAGCTGGAGGCACTGCTTGAAACTGCATTCTTTTGCATAGATTTGGACTTTCAGGGAAAAATTGTACTTAAAATTTAGGGGGAAATTATGCTTACCATATTCTTCATGTATATCGAATGTTAATCAAAAATCCCAAGTCACTTATGATAAAGAATATTACATGACATATATTGGTTTGAGATAACTACATCCCCATTTTGGTGACATGCTTCTATATCAGGGATAGAAACTGTTGGATCTAAATGCTCTTCTCTCCCCTCCTAGACCATTGAGTCTACAATGCAGCCTCAAAAACAGCTAGTTGTCATAAAACATATCAAACCATAATATGATTCATTGTTACTAAAGAACAGTAGGTTGTTATATGCTCAGTTGGAGGAGGCATTGACTGCAGGGGAAAATCTTTTGATAATGAAAGTATTCTCGGTTTGATAAAGTATCCTATACACCGACAGCTCAAATATTTGTTTAGGGCGACAGTGATTCCTCTAGGAGTAAATAAGCTTAGTGCCATTTGGACATAGCATTCATTCTTGGAAAAATATTCAAGGAAGCAGCCCCTTTCGTGTTCATTTGTTTATGCGCTTATGCATGCTTTCCACAAACACTACTGAGTGTCTACCATGTGTCAAGCACTGTTGTAAATCTATGGCTACAGTGGCAAACATATGAGGGTGAGTTTGAGGTTCTCCTTCTTCCTTTCTGGTCTGCTTATATTCAGTTTTCTTTTGAAATATATTTTTAAATTTATTGGGATAACATTAGTTAATAACATTATATGTTTCAAGTGTACGAATCTATAATACATCATCAGTATATTGCATTGTGTGCTCACCATCCAGTCTAGTTTCTTTCAGTCACTATATATTTGACCCCCTTTACCCTCTTTATACTCCCCCAAACCCTCTTTCCCTCTGGTAACCACTACACTGTTGTCTGTGTCTATGAGTTTATTCATTTTTTTATTTGTTTGGTTAGACATTTATATGGTTTATGAAACAATCCCCTCAATTACTCTATCACCCGTCTGGCTCTCCACCTAGCCATTACATTAAGGCTCACTGCATTCCCTATACTGTGCTCCCCAGCCCCGTGACCATCTATCAACTACTAATTTGTTCTTCTTTAACCCTTACCTCTTTCTCCCAGCCCTCCAACTTCCCTCCCTCTGGCTGTCACCAGATTGTCATCTACATTTGTGAATCTGTTTTGGAATATTCTTGACCCCAGGCTCTCCTAAATCTCAGATTTTCTGGAAATTGTTTGAGGATGGCCAAAAGGGCCAGACCTACTGGAAACAACTCTCCTATCATCAGTCCAAGCAGCCCTATTTTTCTGTCTTAGCCAGTTTCTCTGACGCCTGACACAGTTTCCCACATAACCCCCTGAACAATGTCCATAAGTGAAGTCTTGTGAAAAGAAAATCAGCTTCTTTAAACTGTAATATAGCTTGTCTGACCCCAAATATAATTGACTACTCTTCTTTTCTCTTTCTGAAACCCTATCAGGAATCCAAAGTAATCACTAGAATTCTGAAATTTGAATATGTATGAACTTTTAACTTTGTGAATCATAAGGCATTAGGGAAATTAGCTTTATAATCTTCTTTGCAGAAAAGAATTCAATTTTTTTTTTGTTTCAGTCATATAAATTGGAAATTTAAGGGATTTTGGCAAAAGGCAAGTCTATTATTATCACATTAGGATTTATTGGAGGCAAAAATGTGACCATTACTTAGAAACTACAGCATACACTATATTTTGGCTGTTTATGTCTTCAGTGAAACTGTGTGAAATGAGACAACTCCTGATGGAAATAAGATGCTAGTGTAGCAAGATGATTTCAAGATCTATCGAGTCCATTCTACTTGAAGTTTTCTTTAAAAAATAATTTTTATGAAATTCTAGTCATCCTTAATACAGAAATTCTAATTAGTGAAGGAGAAATTAAAAGTTTTCCAAGCCCAAAGAGATTGCCTATTTGGACAACTAAAAAAGTAGAAATTTCCCCTTGCAGCTGTGAATTT
This sequence comes from Eidolon dupreanum, assembly GCA_028627145.1. NCBI lineage: Eukaryota > Metazoa > Chordata > Mammalia > Chiroptera > Pteropodidae > Eidolon > Eidolon dupreanum. The sequence continues at coordinate 77,995,178 of CM053508.1, read as the reverse complement.
GGAAAGAAAATTTCTAAAACATATAATTTGCAGACTTCTTGCCTCCTTTTTAGGAAAATATCGGGACTTGATATAAGACCAACATTATGACATGAAACTTTTAAAAATTTTCATGAAAACAACAGCACAGGCATTATGAGTGCCATGGAACAGGCACAGCAGTCCTGCCTGGCACTGAAAACACAGAAACAAGCATTTCCTGGGTATATTAGTTATCTTTTTGCTGTTATAACAAATTAGTACAAATTTAATGGCTTAAAATAGCACACACTTATTCTCTCTCAAAAGCCCCAAATGAGCCTTACAGGGCTAAAATCATGGTGTCCACGGGGCTGGTTCCTCCTGGATCCTCCAGGTGGCAATCCATTCCTTACTTCTTCCAGCTTTTAGAGGCTCCCTGCATTCCTTGGCTTATAACCATTTCTTCCCATCACTCCAACCTTTTACTTGCCTTATCACATCGTCTACTGCTTTCTCTTATAAGGACCCTGGTGATTCCATCGAGCCCACCCAGATAATCCAGGATAATCTCTCCACCTCAAAATTTTTGCCTTAAATACATTGGTGAAGTCCCATGTACAGTGACATTGACAGGTTCCAGGGATTAGAGTATGGAAATCTTTGGGGCCATTATTCAACCTACTACACAGGGCAACTTCAGGTCAGTTATTTAACTTCTGCAAACTTCTCAAATGGAGAAAAAAAGAATGGAATAAAGAAGATATTTTGTAAACTCTAGAAGGATGTTTGTTACCCATGTTAGTAATGGACGCCATCTCTAGCTCTACAGATCTATGAAAATATGACCCCAACCAGAAGAGTCTGCATCATATACTGTTTTAGCTTTATTGAGGTATATTTGACAATTAAATTGTACACATTTAAAGTGTACTACATGATTATTTGTCATGCATATACTTTGTGAAATGATTACACAATCAGGTTAATTAACACAGCTATCACCCGATATACTCTGCGTGTGTGAATGCTTAAGGTCTACTCTTTTAGCAAAGTTCAAGTAAACAACACAGTATTATTAAGTATAGTCACCATGCTACACATTAGATCCCCAGAGCTTATTCATTGTAACAACTGACGGCTAGCATCTCCCCGTCTCCCCATCTCCCCAACTCCTCAGCTCCTGGTAACTACCATTCTGCTATCTGTTTCCATGAGTTCCATTTTTTTAAAGATTCTACATATAAGTGAGATAATACGGTATTTGTCTTTGTCTGTCTCATTTCACTTACCACAATATCCTCTAGATTCATTCACATTGTTGCAGATGGCAGATATTGCTTGTACAGAAGTTCTTTCTCAGCTGGAGATTTTCCTGAAACTCATATCAGTTATAATCAAGGAAGTGAGTGACAGGTCTGTGCCTGATCTTAAAAGGGGAAGCTAGCATCTCACTGTCCATAAGGCTGGGACAAACTGCACAGAGAGTGGAGCTACCGCTTGCAGTAGAATGGAATTGCACACCACTTTCATTCATAACATCTTCTGCCTCTCTATAACCAAGTCTTGTCCCGTGGGGAAGTCATGGTATCAGGGGCAGGTAAGAAATCATTGAGATTATGAGAGGTGGTTGGAGCCAGAAAAATATCCCATGGCTTCTCCTTAAACTTGTTCAGATAGATACCCCAGAACAATTTTTCTTCTCACCGTTGCAATATGCCAACAGTTCTAAAATCAGCAGCAGTTGATCCCATTTGGAAATATGAAGGTGGGTGTAAGAGAAAGGAACAAAGTAAGGGAGAGTGTTGAAAATGGTATGTGGGTTGGAGAAGGAATTAAAGGACAGTGAAGTACAAATCAACTATGCAGCTGGCGTTTGCTAATTAATACTATAGCTGTGAAATAAAAAAGGAAAAATGTGATAGCAAGTCAGTGGTTATTTCAGGATGAAAGACTTACTAGTATAATTATTTGTTTAAGTTTGGTTTTCACAGAATATCATGTTCATTAACAACTTAGAAAAGTGACAAGATTCAGGTACAGTCTGAAGTTGATAATTAATTGGTACCATATATATCTTGTAATATAACTAAAAAGAAACCTGTATTTAGCTGTAGAAATGTAATTATACTCAAAGGTTGCAACTTCTTTTGGGAGGTTGGCTGATGGTGCTTGAAATACTTCCAATTATTTTTAAAATTTGCTCTTCATTATAACATGACAAGTTTGAGGATATTTAGAAGTAAATATTAAAATTTTTGAAAGTATAAGTCAGTAGAAGATCTAAAACTTCATAAACATTTTGTTAAAATCTGTGGAATGCTAAGGTATAGTATTCCAGACCATGGCCAATGAACAGAAATTACTAAGATGTACCTGGTTCTAGTTTAGCTTAAAACCCTCAGATCCAAAGCCCATAGATTTAAAATATGTATCTAGAAAAATCTCCTAGCAAGTTATAAAATCTTAACCTTTGTTTGTTGGGTGAAAGGCAACAAGCTATTCAGCCATTCACAATTTGAGTATAGCACTCCAGGAAAAAAAAATTCAGAGAAATGCATGCTTTTCTTTGTGCTGCATAGTTAGATATACACCAGAGAATTTCAGAAAAGAATGATGTTTCCTAGGACATTTAGATAATCACACCTATTCTTGCAGTAGATATAACGCCAAGGAGAAACTTGCTTGCAAGTGAGCATTATCTTGAATGAATCTTTAGTCCTAAGCTTTGTTAGGCTCAGAGAAATAAATATTACCAGTTTGCTGGAAGCTGATGAAATTCTGGCGGGTTGGTTTACTCAAACCAAAAGTGATACTAATGAACCTGAAAATTAAGTTATTAATTTACAAAGAGAGCAATAATTGGCAGAATAATTTGGTACCTGCTATTGGCTTAGAGTACTCTGCTCAGAAGAGTGAATCAGAGGTTAAGCACAAAGGTGGAATAAAACTAGTGAGGTGTTGACAAATGATGAATACTTTTTGCAACTCTGGAGACAAATGCTTCTAAATATCAGCTCCTCCTCTCTAACTTGGTGTTAACTCAGAAAGATGAAGGGCCTGTCTGGTCTCCTTGATATATGTATCTTACATCTCTATTAAGCTTATCTGGCTGATGAGACTGATATTGAAAATATTTTGAGGTTGGCTGATCTCAACATTTTGTCAATTCTCAATGCTTTTTATGTTAGATGGTCATATTTCCTGACCTTATCCCTAAATTTTTAGATGTTTTCTTGTATTATTCTACAGGTTGGCTATGTATCCTAATATTCAATTAGAAATTCCATCTTTTGATTTACCTGTTACATCAATGACAAGTAATATGTCTAAAAGGCAAATCTAGCCATGTAACTTCTCAGCTTAAAAACACTTTAGTGATTCTGCTGCCCTGGGGCTAAAGATTAAACTTCTTAGGGTGGCAGACCAAAGGCCTCAGGAGCTGGTCCCTGCCTTTCTCTCTAGCTATATCTTTAGCTGTGGCTCCAGCCTCTCCTTTTTCATGCTAAGGCCACATGAAACTTTTTTAACGTTCTTCTACCATGTCATCTAATTTCACACCAACCCTCAGCACACGTATACATCCTTGCCCTTGATTTCCCCGGCTGGCTTGGGAATAATTTTTTTTATGAAGAGTTTTTCAATGTCTTCAGGTTTCAGAATCAGTTGCTCTCTTTTTTGCTTTCCTGTCTGAATATTTTTTTATTACAGTATCTCTAGCATTGTATTTCCTGTATTTATTCACATATCTGTCTAGATGGTAAGCTGTTTTATATACCCAGTGCCTGGCACAAAGCAAGTCCTCAATGTTTGTTGAAATCATGAATATCAGTTCTAAATTTATAATTTTCAGTCTACAATACTGAAAGGAGAAAGGAGAATAGGAGAGGAAAAGGAGGCTCATATTTATATTTTTGATGGGTGGAGCCAAGGTCTGCTCAGATAATGGTACATCCCAATGACCAGAGAAAAAAATATGATGGAAGAGAAATTTCTGAAGTAGATTAAATGCTTAGATAAGTTTTATCCCTCAAATTGTGATATTACAATATTTGTGTCAATTTATTCATATTTGCAAATTTCTGTTTACTATTCTTCCTTTTTATCTCAGTTCTTCCTTCAGGAATAACTTTACCTCTTTCTGAAGTATATCCGTAGGAGAATGTCCTTTTGCTCACATTCTTCAGGCACAGTTTACCTGAATTATTCTACTTCAACAGACATTACTATCTCTCAGCCTCTGGAGGATATATTTTTCAACGTATTCTAATTTCCATTGTTACTCTAAGAAGTCTGTTGATGTCACCCTAATAAATTTAATAAAAAATGATGTTAATTGATTGTTAATGCTTCAGAGATAATCTGTTCTTTCTCTAATTGTACATTTCTTTTTACTTATCTTACTTGGGATTTATTGTGCTTCCTGAATCTGAGGATAGACACCTGCCTTCAATCAATTCTCGGAATTTCCATACAGACACATACACACACACATTGATATAATTCATAAATATAAAATTCTTTATATATGTAACATATAGTAAATTACATTTATATGTCAAGAAACACATATTAAAATAATTTATTGAGGTGAAATTTATATAACAAAATTAACCATTTTAAAGTGAACAATTTAGTGGCTTAACTCTTATATTTTATAATATTGTCTCTGCCCTATTCTATTTATACTCTTTCAGGTACTCCATGTTATATTAGATTTTCTTATTCTACCCTCTCTGACTCTTAACTTACTTTTATATGTTTTGTTTCTTTGTCCTATACTATGTATAATTTCTTCAGCTCTAACTTTGACTTTAATAAATTTCTCTTTGGCTGTGACTATTCTGCTGTTTAACCCATATACTAACTTGATATTTTTTTTCCTATGATGAGAACTTTTAAAATCTACTCTCTTTGCAACTTTCAAATATGCAATACAGTATTATTAACTATAGTTAACATGCTGTACATTTGCGGTCCACAACCTTTTTGGTACCAGAGACCGGTGCTCCTATGAGAATCTAATGCCTGATAATCTGGGGCAGAGCTGAGGTTGTGATGCTGGCTGCAGATACAGATGAAGCTTCACTCGCTGGCCTGCTGCTCATCTGCTGTGTGCCAGTTTCTAACAGCCCAGTGAGTGGCCTGGGGTTTAGGAACCCCTGCTGTATGTTATGTTCCCAGGGCTTACTTATTTTATAACTGAAAGTTTGTACCCTTTGAACTCCTTCACCCATTTCGCCCACCATATGTTCTCAATATCTATTAGTTTGTTTTTCTTCGGTTTGTTTGTTTGTTTGTTTGTTTGTTTTAAGGTTCCATATGTAAGTGAAATCAGACAGTATTTGTAATTCTCTGACTTATTTCACTTAGCATAATACACTCATGGTCCATTCATGTTGTCACATATGGCATTTTGCCTTCTTTTTTAGGGCTGAGTAATACTGCATTGTGTGTGCGTGTGTGTGTGTGTGTGTGTGTGTGTATGTGTGTGTTTACACACACCCGTTTACTTTATCCACTCATTCAGCAATAGAGCACTTAGATTGCTTCCATCAATAATATTATTTTTAATTTTTAGTATTATTTGGTGCTTTTCTAAAACTTTCTGGTCATTTATGATATTCTGTTACTCCCTATTTGTGTTTTTGATACCTTTAGAGGAACCACATTGAAACTGACAATTGGCCTAATTTATTTTACATTTATCCATGTGGTAATTTCAATATATAAAGTCCTTTGGTGTCTTATTCAGCCATTTTTAGTTTCTGATGACTTTTGTTCATTTGAGGAATCCCAAGGCTGATTTCAGGACTCCTGTGCTCTGAGTTGAGGGTACATTTCTCCATAGAGGACTTGTATTTGCTTCTGCCAGCTGCTTTAAGACTCTACCAACCTGACTCTCCCTTACATGTTTGATGTTTCTTGGATGCCTTAGGTAATTTGTAACACAAATCCAAATGAAGAGGTCATAGTTTAAAATTTTCAGGGAAGAGTTCCCAGTTTTTATTTTATTTTTTGACCCAGAGCAGGAGTCAGAAAGCAAAGTTCCCTGGTTTTCTCCCTTTTCCCCAGGGACAATTTTTTTCTTCTCATTCACCATTTTGATGTGAAAATGTCAATTCTGTGTGTGCCAGTGGGTCTTGGGGCCTCGATTCTAACTCTGCTTTACTCCAGGGTAAGGCCTTTTGTTCTTATTCAGAATAGTCATTAAAACCCAAGGCTCTTTTTACTATATTTGACACGTTTTTGTATGGGAATAGTTAACTTTGCAGTACATTCCATATCATTGAAAAAAACTAGAGTTTTGACAGTAGACATAGCTCCTGGGCCATGTCATATTATATATGTAAAGAAATCATGAATTATGATTTAAATACCATATAAAGTCTGGTTATATTTTCCTTAACATTTTTTTGGTAAAGAACAAAAATATAAACTAGTTGATCTATGATAAATGTTGAGAAATGTAATGAAATTCTGAGAAGACCTGTATTTTAGGATAATACAGATATAGTATTTATTCTGATTTGAGAGCCACAGACTAACAGTGCAACCTGATACTTATCAATAGGTATCATTACTTAGACTGAAGTGTTCAGTTAGTATCCTACAAATTTATCTTTTTACATATTGTTATAGGAATTGGCTCTGATGCATGACAGTATATGTATACATTGAGTAGTTCACAGAAGAATTATTAGTTTAAATCGTGTGAAGCTGACATATATCTTCCTTAAAAAGAATTCCACTTAAGAGGAGCTGACTGTCCCTTAATGGTCATTTAGTACAAGCTTTATCTATTTGATGCTTAATTCAGAATTCCATTTTTACCAATAGATTGGTGAAAGGTATGCTGCTTTTTAGAAGGTAACATTTTTTTTCAGATTGCTATTAAATGAAAAAAAAAGCAGTCACTTTTTATGTTATTTTGGTAAAGATAATAGATCTCTCTAGGAGTTCTCCATCAGTTTCCAGGATAGAGACCAGCAGTGGAATAACCAAAAATCTCCTAAGTGTATCTAGTTTAGATTTACTTTGGGCAACTGCTAACTCATTCATGGTGGGCCTAAGGAAGTTAGGAACAGAGAGTCCCATGAGCCAGCTTCTCTAGGTCAGTGTTTGCAGAGCTCACCAGGGAGCGATGGGGAATCCTAACACGTCACTGTGAAAAGCTCCTCTGTAAACGTGAAAGCTGAAGCACCTGTGGATTTTCAGTGTGCTTATTAATAAATTAATTCTATGGAATAATAATAATAATAATTAATAATAATAAATCAAAGAAACAAGGCTCAAGTTCCCTACCTATCAGATACCTTGAGGTCAGCTGAGGCCTCGTAGTTAGGTTGGTGCTCAGATAGTAGTCCCTTTATGTAAAATCACTAGGTATTCTCTTACTTTTATGTGATCCAAGCTACACATGTAAAAGAATTTTTGTAAAATTTATGTGGCATTTAGGTGTTCTGTTGCAGGAAGATTTAAAATAAAAAACCATCTGCTCAATTGTCAGAAGCAGATTATCTAGCCATCTCATATACCTTATTCCTGATTCTTAGTAGGTAACTGATGGTTTGGTTAAATTAAAAATAAGCACATTTGTCAAATAATTGTTAACAATAAATGTGAGAAAGATATATTAATAATTTATCTCAAATATATGCATTTTTCCCCCCCAAAAATGACCTTTTTGTTCATTTCCTTTGGAATTTCAAGAAAACCATGTAAGAGAAATACATCAAAACAGCTCCACATGCCATTTTAACTTTCTTTCCAAAACAAATTTAGATAATACATTGCTGTTTGTAAGTTGGTACCTTTCCCAGAATGTTTTTCTTTGCCTTAGCAAACAAATAACAAAAAAATCTCCAAAGCCTCTAAATATTCTATTTTTTCCTAAAGCTTCTATGGTATCTCCTTAGTGTAAGTAAATCCTAAAAGCTTTGCAGATAAATGTTAGAAAATGAATTTTATATCACTTCTGAAATCTAGCAAGGGAAATTATCTGTAAAATCAATCTCATTGACTTGGCAGTTTTATTAAACTTTAATCACCTTTCCAATATTTTCATTGCATGTTCCCATAAGGTAAAGATTCAACTACCTCGAGCTTGAAAGATAAATATGTAATTTTCATAAAGGTCTTGTGATCCTTAGACAGTGATTGAGTAATAACACAGAATTAAATAGTCCTGTCAGCACTGACTATCAGTAAAACCAAGAGTCATAGCAGATGACATATTTCAACAGACCGTACCAGCAGAATATCATAAGAAGATTGATTCAGAATAGTTGGGAAGACAACTATTCATATCTAATTAAATTGGCTATCTTTTAATTACTCAAATATTATTAAGTTTATTCAAATCAACTGTCACACGAATTCACATTCCTTATGTCACAGAGAAAGAAGACCAATGAAAAAGCACTTTATTGAGGTATAATTGACGTATAAAAACTGTACCTATTTAATTTATACGATTTGATGAGTTTGGGAGAAAGTATATACAAGTGAAACCATGACCACAGTCAATGGCAAAAACACATTTATTACCTCCAAAAGTTTCCTCCTGTCCTAAACATACATACATACATACATACATACATACATACATATAGTGGTGAGAACACTTTAAGATCTATCCTTTTAGCAAAATTTTAAGTATGCAATACAGTATTCTTAGCAATAGGCTCTATGTTATTTATCTTGCACAACTGTAACTTTGTGTCCTTTGACCAACACCTCCCCCTTTCGAAGAGATCTTAATTTCTCTTGTTTTTAAGATCATCCTCACTCAGGACATTTATTTAACTTTGATTTAATTCTTCATCTCAAAGAGAGATAATGATATCTACTGATTTTGAATAGTATATTGTCATATACAGCTTTCTAAGTGAAAACCAATTAGTAAGTCAACAGTCACATTGGACCACAATAGAAAACACACATCCTAACATTCAGGGCACCATGGAGAATAACCAAGTAGAATAATGGTGCTCTAATTAGATCTTGAAAACACATGTATTGGACAAATGAAATTAGACATAACCACTACCTCTGAGCCAAAAGGTATATTTTTCTTTTAAATTCTAACATTACAATGAAAAAGGAACTATGTTTTTCATAGTTTCACCATAGTAGATGTGTAACAATATACATGTATTAAAATGCATAAAAAGATAACAATTGATTTATTTCAGCATGAGAAAAATGTCAGTATTACACAGAAGAGCTTATGCTGTTACTGAGTTTGCACAGGTGTGTGAGCTATAGTTCTTTTCCAACAGAAGACAGGGTATGCTGAATCTGGGCCTGATGTATCCACTGTCAGGCTCTTGTTACCTCACAAATTGAGGAGAGTTGTTTCTGCCAAAGGTCCCATCATTTCTTTGTGCTACATGTTGGGACAGTCTAAGATAGACCTACTGAATTACTTCAGTGGAATCTATATTGAATGGGCCTTTGTGTGTAATGTACTGTATTGGGTTGCTTGTGTTCAAAGATTAATCAGTATTAGCTCTCACATAATGTTACAAAGTGAAATGAAATTAATTGCAAAAGTAAAAACACAGACTATGTTATTCATACATTTGGACTCATGGATAATAAATTAATGAGAGCTAATGTTTAAAAATATTATATATGCTGATGAAAACTCGACCCCAAATGTGAGCTGATCCTCCATTTTCTCCCTTTTTAAATTCCTATTGTGTGTTTTCCATTTCACTCTCTTGATGGCATATTTTAAAGAATTTCTTAATTTTTAATCTAATCCGATTATCAATCATTTTTAAATGCCTTTTTATACACTGTTTCAGAAATATTTCCCTACCCCAAAGTTATGAAACCAATATTGTATGTATCATCTCTAATCACTGTCATTTTAACTACTTTGTTTTATTTTGTTTTTTAAATTATTTTATTTTTCAATTACAATTGACATACAATATTATATCAGTTTCAGATGTACATCACAGTGATCGAACATAACTTATGAAGTGATCACCCTGATAAATCCAGTGCCCATCTGATACCATACAGTTACTACAATACTAGTGACTATATTCTCCAAGCTACAATCTATATTTTATATTATATTAGTAGTTATTTTATAACTACTCATTTGTATTTCCTAATCCCCCATTTACTGAACTCCACCCTCCAATCCAGCAACCACAAAAATGCTCTCTGTATCTATGAGCTTGTTTCTGTTTTGTTTGTTTACCCTGTTCTCTAGATTCAACATATAAGTAAAATCATACATTTGTCTTTCTCTGACATATTTTACTCAGCACAATACCCTCTAGGTCCATCCATGTTGTTGCAAATGGCAAGATTTCATTCTTTTTTATGGCTGAGTAATATTCCATTGTATATATGTACCACCTCTTCTTTACCCATTCATCCATTGATGGACACCCAGGATGCCTCCATTTCTTGGTTATTGTAAATAATGCTGCAATGAACATATGGATTCACACGTCCCTTCAAAGTAGTGTTTTGGGTTTCTTCATATAAATACCCAGAAGTGAGACTACTTGAGTCTCTCTTTTCATAATCTAAAGGTACTTAAAGCTTTTTGGTTAACACAAATATATAAACAGAATGGATGTTAATAAGATAGTCAATGTTTACTTGAACCAGAATATGAATTTGGTTACATAATCATATTAGAAATAATCTTATAAAATATTTCAATTTATAAATGTTTCTTCTCGTTTCAGAAAGTTTTACTCAAATTCTTCACTTACATTTTGACACGTGTCTTCATCTTCAATAGAATCACTTTGTGAACATCTAACAATTGCCCAACTTTAAGTCTTTTGAAATAAAACAATTTTTAAGTTGTTTAAGATAAAAATACTTTTGAATTGGCATATGATGCTATAATTGGGAATTTTACCCACAAACAAAATAGTCAGTAATGGAAAGGTCCTAGCTAGGTTAGAAAAGGTCATGTGGCGTCTGCCTGGTTCTCTGTCTGTCTCTGTCTCTGTCTCTAACCTCTCTCTGAGCCAGACACCATGTTGTGAGGAAGCTCAGGTCACATGGAAAGTCTTGCATACGTGTTCTTCTGGCCAACAGCCCCAGCTAAGGTCTCAGCTGATGGCCGGCAGCACCTGCCAGATATGTGAGTGAATGAGTCATCAGATGACTCCAGCCTTCAAGCTGTTCCAGCCAACAGCAAGTAAAGTTCTGCCCAAGTTGCAGATTTGAGAGCAAAACCAATCCCGTTGTTGTTTAACACACTAATTTCTGGGGTGATTTGTTATTCAGCACTGGATAACCAAAATACACTGGTTATGGGTCATACAACAGTACACATCTTGCTCCAAAGAAAATGATAATGATAAAATAAGTAGATAGTAAGGGGATAAATTTTCTGTTAAGGCTATGGGGGTCAAAATAATTTTTTTCCTTTTGAAGTTTCTTCCTTATCAGGAAAAATAAAACTGTTTTCATTTTTCTTTGGGTATAACGGAAGAACGATTCAGTGCAGAAGAGCAATAAAAGAAGAAAACAAGATAGAGGCAAGGTTAAGGGTATCAAATTTAAAACTAGCAGTCTCTCCCTCGTGTAAACCAGTTTCCTGATGTTGTCTGATGCTGTTCAGCTTGTTGGGATTACATCTCCTGTTCCTCAGTAAATACTTTTATCTTCAAGATTATATCTCCCAGTCTTAAACATACCATTGTACACAAAGCAAATGCTTAATAAAGAATAAATAGTTCCTGAATGAATAAAAACATGAATATGAGTCCTAATAAACCAAACTTCCATTTTTGGATGGCAATACTGATATATGATTATTCTGATATTGTTATTCTTCAAACATGCTGGATGGATGAAATTGTGTCCTCCTAAAATTCTTATGTTGAAGCCTTAACCCACAATGTGACTGTATATGGAGATAGGGCCTTTAAAGGGGTAATTACAGTTGAATGAGGTCATAAAGATAAAAATCTAATCCAGTCAGATAGTGTCCTTATAAAGTGAGGAAGAGACAGCAAGGATGTGCATGTATAGACAAAGGTCATGTGAGGACACAGAGAGAAGACAAATGTCTGTAAGCCAAGGAGAGGGGCCGCAGGAGAAACCAAACCTGCCAGCACCTTGATCTTGGACTTCCAATCTTCAGAACTGTGAGAAAATGAATTTCAGTTGTTTAAGTCCCCTAGTCTGTGCTATTTTGTTATAGCAACCTGAGCGAACTAATACACACAGCAAACATGCTCCTTCTCAGGGTTTTTGCACTTGCTGGTCCTTCTGTCTGTGATAGCCACAGGGTTTGTTCTCTTTACTCAGATTTCTGTTCATATGTAACCTCATCAGAGTTCTTCCCAGACCACTTTGTAAAGGGTAAGTTCTCCTCTAATTGATTCCTTAGCCAATTTACCATGGTTCAGATTTTCTTCTTAGCACTTATCACTAGTTCTCACCATATGATATATTTGTCTATTTATTTTTCTGTTTTCCCCTAATGGAAAGTAAAGTACTTAAGGGCAAGAACTTTGCTTATTTTAACTTACAATGCTATCCTAGTTCCTGCAACTAGACACCCCGTAGCAGCATCTCAGTAATGATTAATAAAAGTTGTACAATTTTAGAGTGATGAGAAAAAAAGGATCTGGTTTCAAAAATAACATCCTCATAAAATTAGAGTTAAAATATGGAGATTGTATGGTGTTGCAAAAGCATTCTAAGTTTCATTAGAAAACCATTCTAAACACCAGAGGAAGATGAGGCCTGAGTCAGCAGAGAGCTAGAACCTGCCGCTGCTGAGGTTGGCGGGATGATGTGAGGAGCCCCGAAAGCGAAGACCCTCAGGGAGTCCTGTACTCACAGAGGACACGATTACACTCAACTTCCTGTTATGGTGCCTCTAAATATCCACGGCTAATTTTAGTCAGACACCTTAGGTCCAGACTAAAGGTAGTTTCCTAACTGGTTGGGGCAGGAATGTGAGGACTTACAGAGGTGACACTCTCCAGGATGAATTCAGAGTGAAGTTGCTGCAGTACCTGGTCATGTCAGGCATTATCAGGATGCTCATGGTCTTGGGAACCAAACGTGCTCCAGAGGGATGAGCTTGGGCCCTTGTGCAAGAGCAAAGGTTAATTTAAAATGTCACTGTTTTAAAGCTAGAGTGTAACATGGAATTTAAAACAGTTGCTAGGAATGATTCACAGCTACTATTAAAAATTAGGGAGTAAATTGTCATTTTTGTGAGACTAGGAACCTATGTTTCTCTTGTGTAGTGTTCCTAATGCCTAAGAAAGTTTCTGGCACATAATAGGTGACCAATAAATGTCCACAGTAAAATGACAGGACAAATACACAAATAGGAAGGGACAATAAAACTGTGTAGTTTTATGTAGTTCTCACTCTCAGTTAAGAGCCCTTCCACAAGTCCAGACTCTACTTACTTACAGCTTAAGAACAAGGAAGGTCTGAGGGTTCATTAGAGAGAAAATACCAATCGTTATTTCACTGTCATTCTAAATATGTTCTAAAAGTACTTATATAGACACCCAGCACAGATAAATATCAGGTTAATTTTTAAAAATCAGATATACAAATGTAAACCAAAATATTTGTAATTTTGTGAAACATCCTAACAACTACAACAAATTAACCAATATATAAATTATAATTCAAATTTATCATGGTAAAATATTACATGAAAGAATACATTCATTTAAACTTTTAAAAAGTTCTACAAATAAGTTAAATCAAAGATAACAGTAGGGGCCAAGTTTGAGGATATTTTAGAGACGTATCTAAAAGCCACTGAGGAAATCAAAATTTAGGGAGATTTATGTATATTTCTATTCTGAAAAACAGTATTTAATAATAGTAAACAATTATCATTTACTATATATGGAGAATATAGTGATCCTCAATTCTTAAATTAACAGATTTTCCCAAAGGTAACATGCAGTGTACATTTCTTTTCCTAAAGGAACATAACAATGTTCAAAAAAAAATTGATGTGCAATTTTGTTTTTACATAACTCAGATTTGTACCTCTTCCCAAAAGTGCAGTTTCAAAGTAGAAAATAAAAATAGGGGTGATATATAGCCTGTAGAAAAAAATGGTTAAACAAAGTCTTTTTTGACTAATGATTTAAATCAAAATTTAAGTGGATATGTTTAAATTGATTATTTTGTATGTTTCACAAAATTACCACATTGCTTTACATTTTTATATCTGATTTTATTTTTTTCAACTTCTCAATAATGTTTATTATTATTTTTTTAAACATTTTATTTCTCCTCTCCCCCTCCCCTTTTCCCTCTGGTAACCACTAGTCGATTGTCCATGTCCATGAGTCTTTGTTTGTTTGTCCTGTTCATTTTTTGCTTTTAGGTTTATATCTTACATATAAATGATATGTGATTTTCAATCTTTTCTGTCTGGCTTATTTCGCTTAGTATGATTATTTCAAGGTCCATCCAGGATGTCACAAATCACAGCATTTCATCTCTTCTTATGGCTGAGTAACATTCCATTGTATATATGTACTACAGCTTCTTTAGCCAATCATCTATCATAGGACACTTTCGTTGCTTTCATGTCCTGGCCACTGTGAAAAATGTTGCTATGAATATCAGTGTGCAAATATCTTTACGGATACGGGTTTTCAAGTCTTTGGGTAAATACCCAGTAGAGGGATTGCTGGATCATATGGTAGATCAATTCTTAGTTATTTGAGGAAACTCCAGACTCTTTTCCATAGTGGCTGTACCAATTTGCAGCTCCACCAGAAGTGTATGAGGGTTCCTATTTCTCCACATCCTCTCCAACATTTGTTATTACTTGTCCTATTGATTTTAACTATGCTAACAGGTGTGAGATGGTATCTCATGGTGGTTTTGACTTGTATTTCCCTAATAGCTAGTGATGTTAAGCAGCTTTTCATATATTTGTTGGCCATTTGTATGTCCCCTAGGGAGAAGTGTCTATTCAGGTCCTCTGCCCAGTTTTTGATTGGATTATTTGTTTTTTTTTGTTGTTTTTGAGTCGTATGAGTTCTTTGTATATATTGGATATTAGGGCTTTGTTTGCAAATATATTTTCCCATTCAGATGGTTGTCTCATTACCTTGTCGACAGTTTCTTTTGCTGAGCAGAAGCTTTTAGTTTGATGTAGTCTCATTCACTTATTTTTGCTTTTACTTCCCTTCCCTTTGAGGTCAAATTCATAAAATCCTCTTTAAGTCCAAGGTCCACGAGTTTAGTTCCTATGTTTTCTTCTATGCATTTTATTATTTCAGGTCTTATATTTAGGTCCCTAATCCATTTTGAGTTAATTTTGCTGTGTGGTGATAGACAACAATCTAGTTTCATTCTTTTGCAGGTGGCTTTCCAGTTCTCTCAGCACCATGTATTGAAGAGGCTTTCCTTTCTCCACTGTATGTTTTTGGCTTTTTTGTCAAAAATTATTTGTCCATATCAATATGGGTTTACTTTTGGACTCTTGATTCTGTTCCACGGGTCTGTGTGTCTGTTTTGCTGCCAATACCATGCTGTTTTGATTACTGCCACTTTGTAGTATAATTTGAAGTTGGGCAGACCGATGCCTCCAGCCTCATTCTTTTTTTCTCAGGATGGCTTTGGCAATTCAGGGTCTTTTGTGCTTCCATACAAATCTGATGATTTTTTTGTTTCATTTCTTTAAAAAATGCCGATGAAATTTTGATGGGGATTGCATTAAATCTGTATAATGCTTTAGGTGATATAGTCATTTTAACTATGTTGATTCTTCAATCCATGAACACAGAATATCTTTCCATTTCTTTGTATTTTCCTCAATTTCTTTTAATAAGGTCTTATAGTTTTCATTACATAGGTCCTTAACATGTTTCATTAAATTTATTCCTAGGTATTTTATTCTTTTTGTTGCAATTGCAAAAGGAATTATTTTTTCCCACTTTTTTTTGACACTTCATTATTAGAATATAGGAACATTATGGATTTTTGAACATTGATTTTGTATCTAGAAACTTTACTGTATTTGCTTATTGTTTCTAGTAGTGTTCTTGTGAAGTCTTTAGGATTTTCTATATAGAGAATCATGTCATCCACAGATAGTGACAGTTTGACTTTTTTGTCTCCTATTTGGATGCCTTTTATATCTTTCTCTTGCCTGATTGCACTTGCTAGGACCTTCAAAGTTATATTGAATAACAGTGGCAATAGTGGAAAGTCTTGCTTTGTTCCTGATTTAGAGGGACGGTTTTTAGTTTTTCACCATTAAGTATAATGTTGGCTGAGGGCTTGTCATATGGGGGCCTTTATTACAGTAAGGTATTTTCCTTCTATACCAATTTTGTTAGGTGTTTTGATCATAAGTAGGTGCTGTATCTTGTCGAAGGCTTTTTCTGCATCTATTGATATGATCATATGATTCTTATTTTTTAATTTGTTTATGCGGTGTATCGATTTGCATATGTTGAATCATCACTGTGCTTCTGGGATGAAGCCCACTTGATTGTGGTGTAAAATCTTTTTAATATGGTGCTGTATTTGGTTTCCTAGTATCTTATTTAGGATTTTTGCATCTGCGTTCATGAGAGATATTGGTCTGTAGTTTTTGTTTGTGTGTGTGTTATCTTTACTAGGTTTTGGTATCAGTAATATTGGCCTCATAAAAATGAGTTGGGAAGTGTTGCCACCTCTTGGATTTTTTAGAAGAGTTTGAGGAGAATAGTTATTGAGTATTCTTCGAATGTTTGGTATAATTCACTGGTGAAGCCATCTGGTCCTGGACTTTTATTTTTTGGGGGGCTTTTGATGATTGTTTCAATTTCCATAATGCTGATTGATCTATTTAGATTTTCCAGTTCTTCTTGATTTAGTCTAGGAAGACTGCATTTTTCTAAGTACTGGTCCATTTCTTCTAGGTTATCAAATTTGTTATTGTATATTTTTCATAGTATTCTTGCATGATCCTTTGTATTTCTGCAATGTCAGTAATAATTTCCCCTCTCTCATCCTTGATTTTGTTTATTTGTGTTCTTTCTCTCTTTTCTTTAATGAGTCTAGCCAGGGGTTTGTCAATTTTATTAACCTTCTCAAAGGACCAGCTCCTTGTATTTATTTTTTCTATTGTTTTTGTTTGTTTGTTTGTGTTTTCAATTTCATTTATTTCTGCTCTAACTTTGATGATTTTTTTCCTTCTGCTGACTTTAGTCATTTGTTCTTCCTTTTCTAGTTTTTTAAGATGAAGCATTAGGTTGTTTATTTGGGCTCATTCTTGTTTTTGGAGGTAGGCCTGTAATGATATGAACTTTCCTCTTATGACCGCTTTTGCCATGTCCCAAAAGTTTGTACTATCATTATCATTCGTTTCTATGTATCTCTTGATCTCTCTTTTTATTTCTTCTCTGACCCAGTTATTCTTCAGTAGCATGTTGTTTAATCTCCATGTATTGTGTTCTTCCTGATTTCCTGTTGCCATTGATCTCTAGTTTCAAAGCATTTTGATTGGAGAATATGGTTGGTATGATTTCAACCCTCTTATATTTGTCGAGGCTATCTCTGTGTCCCAGTATGTGGTCGATTCTTGAGAATGTTCCATATGCACTAGAGGAGAATGTATAAGCAGCTGTTTTGGAATGGAAGGCTCTGAAAATGTCAATTATGTTCAGTTGGTCTAATGTGTCATTTAAGAAGATTATTTCCTTATTGATTTTCTGTTTGGATGATCTGTCCATATCTGACAGTGGGGTATTTAGGTTTCCTACTATGATAGTGTTTTGGTCTGTTTTCCCTTTAGTTCTGTTAGTAATTGTTTTACATATTTTGAGGTTCCCTGATAGGGAGCATAGATATTAATAAGTGTTATGTCTTCTTGGTTCATGATTCCTTTTATCATTATGAAGTGTCCCTCAGTATCTTTCTTTACCTTTTTTAGTTTGAAGTCTATTTCGTCTGATATTAGTACCACTACTCCCTCTTTTCTTGAATGCCATTTGCTTGAAACATCATTTTCCATCCTTTCACTTTGAGTCTATATTTGTCTATGGAGCTGAGATGTGTTTTCTGGAGGCAGCATATAGTGGGTTTTGTTTTTTGATCCAATCTGCAACTCTGTGCCTTTTTATTGGTGAATTCAGTCCATTTACATTTAGGGTGATTATGGAAATATTAAATCTTCTTATAGACATTTTATCTTTTGCTTTCTGGTAGCTTGGTGTTTCCATTGCTTCCTTGTCCTTGTGTTTCTGTTTTCTTTATTTTGGTTGGCTTTTGTGGGTTTTCGTTCTGCTTCTTCTTGTTTTATGTTATATACTTCAGTTCTGAATCTCTAGTGTGTGGTTACCATTACGAATATGTAAAGGATAGTTATATGGATACAGTTGTCCATTATCTTCTGCACATGTCTATCTCCATTCCCCTTTGAGAATTTGAATCTTTGACTCTTCCCCTTTTCAGTCATTGCTTTCTTAATTTGTCCCTATGTATGCTGAATATTCATTACTATCTTTCTATAACAATTCTCTTTTTATTATTTAAGCTTATAATGCCCTGTTCTTAGTAGGGGTTGCACTCATATGTTTCTATTTGCCTGATCAGTCACTTTATTCCTAATTATGTATTTTTTTCAGTCATTTTGTTTTAGGTGAGCCGACCCCTTTCAGTATTTCCTATAATGCAGACCTTGCTGTGGAGAATTCCCTCAATTTTTGTATGTCTGGAAAGGTCTTCAGTTCTCCCTCATATCTAAAGGACAGCTTAGCTAGATACATTATTCTTGGCTGGTAGTTGCTTTCATTTAATAGTTTAAATACTTGATTCGACTCCTTTACGGCTTGGAAGGTTTGTGCTGAGAAGTCCAACGAGAATCTAATGGGTTTTCCTTTATAGGTTACCATCTTCTTTTCCCTGGCTGCCCTGAGAATTCTGTCTTTGCCATTGCTTTTTGATAGTTTTAATACAATGTGTCTTGGTGAAGGCCTTTTTTGGTTGAGATAATTGGGTGTTCTATTGACTTCTTGAATTCCAAGCTCTAGCTCTTTCCTTATATTTGGGAAATTCTCATCAACTATTTGTCTGAAAATGCTTTCTAATTCCTGTTCCTTTTCCTCCCCTTTAAGAATTCCCATTATTCTTATGTTTCCTCTTCTGATGGTATCAGCTAGTTTTTGTATTTCTCTTTCATTATTTTTCATTCTTCGGTTTCTCTCTTCTTCCTTCTGATTTATTTCTAGATTTCTGTCTTCAATATCACTGATTCTTTCTTCCATTTAGTCGACTCTATTTACCAAGCTTGTTATTTCATTTTTCAACTCTTACAGTGTGCTCTTTATCTCAAGAAGTTCTATTTGGTTCTTTTTGAGGGTTTCAATCTACTTGCTAAAGAACTCATTCTACTCATCTAGTTGTTTCTTTTCAATTCCTGAAATTGTTGTTTTGGATCTCATTGAGTTTTTTTCAGAAGTATCATCCTGAATTCTCTGTCATTTAAGTCACATATTTCTATGCCTGTAAGCTTATTTTCCAGAGATTTTTCTCTTTATTTCTGAGATGCCTTGTAACCTTGATTATTCATGGTGTTTTATGGGTTATTTCTCTGCCTGGGCATTAATGAAAGTGTGTTCTGCTTTTCTTTTTCCAGAAAGAAAATTTATTATATGACGGTCCCTAGCCTGTTGCAAAAAAAGTGTTTTTCTTTCAGTTTCCAGTAAGTGATGTGTAGGCCTCTTGGATTCCTGCTTTACATAAAGTCTTAATAATATCTTTTTTCCCCTTATAGATGTTTAATCACACTCACTACCCTCAGTCTTTGTCCCTGTCAGTATTAGCAACAGTTTCGGTAGCATTTGCTCAGATTTCCCTGGGGCTCCGCGGTGACTGGTCTCTGGTCTCAGAGGGCATGGGGGGAGGGGCCATCAGAGTTGGGGGGGGTGGGGGTGCTGCAGCTCAGCCTTGTTTTTGCAACCGCAGATGGTAAAAATGAACTGTTGTTTCTGCCATCTCCACTTTCCTGCCGTCTCTATTTCTCTGCCTTCTGCCCTGATGACTGAGCTCTGCTGTCAGCTACTTGGATCTCACAGCTCTCCTAGGCCGATCTGTTCAGGGATGTCACTGCACCTTCTCCCTTCTCCTCCTCCTACAGGGAGCTCCAGTGGCTATGAGAGGTGCTTCTTTATTTCTCCCAGTCCACCGCCCGACACCTGGGTTTCTGACCTATGGTAGCTCTTATGTGCAGATCCCACTCTGAGACATGTTGGTGTGCACTTTGAATGTTTTTTTGTTGAGTTTTGCATGTTTAGCTTACTGTTGTTTCGAAGGGAGAGATCTGGGGACGTCTCTTACTCCTCCAGGTTTAATCCAGATCATATCTGCTTTTAAATGAAGCTTAAGCTACAATATACTGTGACAATTATATACCCTTAGAATACATTGCTGTAGATTATGAATTCACTCATCTGGGTCAGAATTTGAATTTTTACTTATTACATGGAACTCATTGCTATTGTTGAACTGACCAACTGCAATTTATTAATGTTAGAAGTAGGGTGGAACCCTGTACCCCAACATATCTGGGGGACATATCCAGCCCTGCTCCTCTGGCTTCAGAAACTTTTCTTCTTTACTTCTCCTGGTGGGATTCAATTCTTTTGGAGCCTTTCTCCCTCACCATTGCTTTGGTCTCTGCTTGAAATCAATAGAAACTTTAATCAGAATTTCAGAGGTTCCCAAACTGTTTATTCCTCTGGACTGACCAACAAAACAAATTTTTGTCTTTTCTGTATTTCTTCAGGAAAAGGATGAAAAGCAAGCTTCCTACAAAACAAAGACAACTTAAGAATGGTTCAGTTTTAATGGGATAAAATACTATGAATTCAAAGCAAGCAGACAGAAACAAAGAAAATATTTATTTTCATTACCTCAGATATTGCTCAGAGTATTCCCTTATTTCCAAATCCCATTTATAAAGTACATATTACTTCATCAGTGCTTATTTGAACTTGTTTCATTAACTGGTTACATAAGTTTCTGATGATTTTCCCAAAGGATCGGCATAGAAGTATGCCATTAGATTGATCTCTCTATTATTTTCTCTCCCTTCAGCCTGAATTACAAACTCTCCATTTTTTCTTCTTTTTAGCACCTATTTCTGTCATCTTCAGTAAAAATTTGTAATTTGTTCTAAATGAATTCTCTTGGATTTGAAAACTCAAGTAACTCATAATTCTAGCTGTACATCTTCTAGATTTAGTATAATTGTAAAGACTTCCCACAGAATGCTTCTTGAAAAACTTATCATCTAAACAATGTCCTAATCTTATTCCCAGCTTGAAATCATTATAGTGTTCTTGCTTTATCAAGTAAGTTAATATATGAAGGAAAGGATATGGCATCTATCAAAAAGCAATCCTACTCAATTACGGAAACTAGTGATAGCAATTATTTGTTTTCCACAATATCAAGAAGAGGAATTGTGAGCACACTGTTGTATAAATTAACTACTTATTTTTCTGAAAGTGGAAATTTGTTTCCACATGTAAAATCTCTCCTCAGTCTGGAAGGAAGAAACAAAATAATAGATCCCAAATAAGGATGGCTTTTGAGTATTGATGAAGTACTGGTGGGAGATGAAGATTTCACAAACACTGATAGCAGTTTGAGGAAAGAGTTTTTAAATTAGGAAAGGAGAGTATGAATTTGGTTATAAACTCAACATACAACTTTAGTAACAAATATGAAGCTTAAGCTGTAATACACATTAACTATTATATACATCAACTATTATTTAAGCTGAACATTCAGCAAATCAAAATAAAGTCATATCTATAAAATTAAATGGTGAAAGTTTGTTTAATTCACCAGGTTAAAATAATCCAACTTGATCTTTCAGATGTTCTGGTTCTCTCTCTCTGGACAGTTGCCTAATCAGGGGAAAAGATGATGAGCATTTATTTTAACAAGGAAAATATAATTTCTGGATAAACTCTCCTTCATTTACAAATGGGTCTTTCTTGTGAATTACATGGTGAAGTCAACATTTCTCAAAGAATCTGTACTAAATAGATGTTTCAGGTCCTTATTTATTGCTATACTTTATCCGAAATAATAGTAGAATAACAACTTAGGGGGAAGATAGTCAAAACAAAGATTCAAATTTGTGTACACAGTAGAATGAGACTGTCTATGATGTCTCTTAATGTGCTGTGACTGTTCTCAACTACCAAATATTTGATCCTGCGCTGACCAATATGATAGCCATTAGTTACATGTGACTATATAAATGAAATGAAATTAAACATTCAGTTCTTCACTTGCATTGGCTACATTACAAATGCTCAGTAGCTACATCTGGCCACTCATCACTGTATCGGACAGTGCAGATATAAAACATTTCCATCATTGCAGAAAGTTCTATTGGACAGCTTGGTTGCTCTGATCCTGTCAGGATCATTTACTTCTTTAATAATATATTTTTTTATTACACAATTAATTTTGTTTATTATAGAAAATTAGAAAATACAGAAAATAAATTTTCCTTACTACACAATTAATATTGTTTATTATAGGAAATTAGAAGCTATAGATATGCCAAATAAATTCAACTATAATTAGCTAATCTATGACATACAGATAACTGCTTAATATTTGGTATTTATTGTTGGTGCTTTTTGGAAGCATATAAAAATTTTAAACAAAAAAGGAACATACTAATCTTACTGTTTTTTACTTTATCTCATAAAATATATTATGAACATTTCTGTATGCTATTTTTAAATCTACACTATTTTACACAGCTGCAAATAGTTATTCAGACTCTTGCTATCTTTGAAGATATTTACAATCCCTTTCTTAGTAGAAATTCTGGAATTAGAACTCATGGGTGTCAATTTATTTCTGAAACTTCACTTTCGGGAATACAATTTGAAAGAAGTCTGAACCCATGTCTTCACATATATAGGACAGGGTTTGATAAAATAGCCTCTAAGTATCTTTCTGGCTTTCCAGGTCTAAGAATTTTTTCAGTGAGTGCCAAAATATAAAGTTACTAAAAAGGAAGAAAGAAAAACATACATTTTGAAAATGCAAGTTTAAGAACTCAGTGTGTTTCCTCTCTTGTACATACATAGTGTTACAGCGAGTTCAGGGATTTGGGAGCTGATGGGGGAAAAGAATATGATCAAAAGTGGTCACAATGGACTTTACTTGGTTGGTGCTTTGCGAGGTTTGCATGGGGATTGGGGTGGGAAGACCCTCAGACTATGAGACTTTCCAGAGACATGGTGTAGGACCACCACCCAAAAGAGGCAGAGAGTCAGGGAACTCCTGGGGGAAAGAGGAATCAGAGAGGGGAGGTTATAAATCTAGATGATGCCTCCTCACAGCAAGATGGGAGTCTCGGGGTCAAAAGAGCTACAAAAAGCAGCAGTGACCTGGGGGCTCTTGTAGTCCCAGGGTTTGTTTATCTAAAGCTAACAGATGTTGGGTACAGTTTCATGGGATATGCAAAGCAGGCAGGCTCTAAATGACTAAAAATTATTCCTATTTGAGCTATATTTATAACAACTGGATGTGCCAGAATTTGAGTTTGGTGCCAGTGAGCTTTTGAATTCATGGTCCTGGCTTTCTGTGATGAAGTAAACAACATACGGCTGATGTACAGGGGCCATCTTTGGTTTATTTATGTAACAAGTGTAAATTATATCTTATTATCCAGTCATTTAATCAACAAACATTTGTTAAGTGCCTACTACGTCATGGGCACTGGGGCAGGAAATGATCTTACACAGTTGAAAATGTAGTCCCTGCTTGTAAGGGGCTTTTGGCCCTGGAAGAAGTCCTCGTGAGTGGGGGAGTGGGACCCTGAAATAGTGGATAGGAAGCTGTCGATCTTTTACTTTTCATGGGTTTTCCTGGAATAAACACCTAACTACTAACAATTATTTTACAATGGGAATACTAGACAAACACTTGAAAAATGGGTTATAATCGACCTTTATCTCCAACCCTATCATCAATCCCTGAAAACAAGTACAATTCAGTACTATCATAATTCATACATATACAGGGATGGAGGTGGAGGGAAAAGGTGGTGGTCCGGTGTTTAGAAAAACTTCTACCATTATAATGTCCGAAATTAAACTCATTCTTCGCTTCCTTTTTCCTCTGAATACAGCTAAACTGAAACTTCTACTTCTGTCAACTCTGACTTAGATATTGTAAAATTATGTCCATCTTCTCCTTCAAACCCAACAATCAGTTGCTAAGTCATGTAGATTTCATGGTCATAATATCCTATTGACAACGCACTAAATTCAATAGACGTTACTGAGCCTCGTTCCCTTTCTGTGCCTATGGCATGGTCCTGGTTCAAGTCTTCATTTTCTTTAGCAACTCTTTCCTAATGCATGTCCTCCTTCCAAATCTTGGGTTAGTCATTGCTCTCAGATTGTTTTTCTATAAACACTTGTAACATCATCATTCCTCTGTTCAAAAGTCCCACGGAAAAGTCCTTACTCTGGCATTCAGGCCGCTATATGATGCCATCCCAAAGTTCTTACCACCATCACCAATCTGTGTCCTGTACTTTCACCTCAGGTGCATAGAACACCAGCATTCCCTGGAACATGTTTTGCAATTCCCTGCTCAGTGTCTTTACTTATGCAGTATTCTAAACACAAAACTACCAAATTCAAGAAACCTTTCCTGATTTCCTTAATTAACTGAAAACATATCTAGTTTTTAACCAGAACTTTCTCTGGACTTCTTAGACAACAGCCTTGCTCTATCTTGTGGCTAACCATTTGGTTATTTTCTTCCTCTGTAAGACTGAACTTTGAGTACGACTCTTTTTAACTCATTTATGTAATTCCCATGTCTATCACAACAATTAGAAATGTCCTGTTCTCAAATACAGAATACAATGCTTTTCAGATAAACACAGCATTTCTGATTGACTGTTGACTAAGTAAAAGGTTCATTAATGATAATAATCTGGTTATATGGATGAAACCACCAAGCTGTCTCACTTAGTTAGAAATTGTATTAAGTGCCAAAAAAACCTCCATAAATATATGCAAACAACTTTGACTCATTTTTGCTATAGAGAAAAGTTATATGTGTTTGAGATTTTGTCTACCCAGATAGAATGAATGTTCTCAAGTGAGGACTATATAAAATCCGTAGGCTAGATTTCTGATAGTAATCAAAAAAGGCATAACTAGTCTGCCAAGGTTTGAAATTTTTGTCTCTAGCATGAAAATCTTTTGTTCCCCTAAAAAACCTGTTTAGAATAGAAACTAATGTCATTTGCTGTGACCACTGTTATTGTTATTTGATAGATGAGCAATAAAAGCTTTGAGGTAATGCAAAACAAATTTTATATATATTCTGTGATTTACCAGCAGGATTTAATTAATAAAAATATTGATAGGCAGAACATACTAATAAATTTTTGCTGGAGTGAATTGGATATAAGCCTGTCCTCAGATACAGGATTTATCCAGACAATCAAAGACTCAGTGGAAATTCCATAACATTTTAGAGATAATTAGAAATAAATGTAAAATGCAGGAAATCTATTTTATGGAATCAATTGTATCATAGAACTGATGGTACAATAATTGATTTGCACAGAAAAACTGTTCATTGAAAAGATATAACCAATAAATGACAGTTAACTTTAATGATACAATGAACTTATATCAACATGAGTCCTCAGATGAATTTTAGACCTATGATTGTATAAAATCCAGGTTCTTGACTTCCTCTGATAATAGGTTTTCAGTAAAGGTCTGGCAACTCAAAACTTTTCAAATTATTGAAATCATAATGGTTCCGTCATCCCACTGAAGCTTATTTTTCTCTTGGGGTAGACTCTTGAGGCAGCTACTGCCAGGGGTCTCAATTTCGCAATCACAGAGATCTGATTTTAATAGTGCACCTCTAGTTGAGCACATTATTAGGGAGGGACTTGTGCTCTCATCCAAGTTTTTGGGACTTCTGCATGAGACAGTTGTGTAGAGTCTGTCCAGAAGATACAGTCTCAGGGGTATTTTTGGATATTACAGTTTATTGCTCTCCTTGGGAGGTACTAAATAAATACAGCTGAAAATTCTTGTTCTTTGGACTCCCCATTTCTAGAATGTTCTATATACAAACTATACCATCAGCTCTGTAAATTTTTTTATTTTACTCTAATCATCTTTATATCTGATCTGGATACTGCTTTTAAATCTCCACAGCAACACATGTTATTACTTTTCTCTCAGTTACTTTTCTCCCTGTTTATAGATCTGCGGTCCTCCACTCCCGGTGAAATAAACACTAATTATGCTGCACTCCAACTGTATGTTTACCTTCTCCTTGCCTGGAACAAAAAGCTCTTTGAAGGCAGGGATAATTTTTAATTTGTGTCCCATACCCAGCTATTGCCTGGTATAAGATGTATGCTCAAAAAATATTTGTAAAATGAGTAAATGAACAGACATCTTTGGCTACTTTCATGTATGTAGCCAAATTATTTTCACTCTGAGAAAGTGACTTTACAAATTTTAATGAAAACTTACACCTATTATGTACTAAGGGATCCACTTTGCACCACCTAAGGATATATGCTTCCTAAGGTGGTAAAGTTTGGGCTACTTTTCAAACTGGACTTACTTGATCCTTTCGTCATCTTCCTTGGACGATGGGCTAAAATGTAACAAATCACCCATCACTATCCATATCTGTCCTTCATCTTACCATATAGATATGTTCTGAAATTAAATATATACCTGAGAATGGCAGATGTATGCCCCTGAACAGACAAAATATATCCATTTAGACCTCTGTCTTTAAAAAAAAATGGGCTCTTCTACTTTTTCATCCCATTTCACTCCTATGCTGAAAATCAACTTGATTTCAAACAAATTAATGGAAACTGAAATGTTTGAACAGGAGGTTAATTGCTAGCTACAATGAGCAAATATAATAGAAGTAATAACAGCTTCTGAAATGCCAGATAACTGCTGGCAAACAGAAAAGATTATCTTTGAGGAATCTGGAGGGGAGAGGAGTCAATTTTAATAGTAATATTGGATTTTTAAAATTCCTAGTGAAGAATTCAGCTGTCATCCTTATTATGGAAATTAATCCTACTGTGAAAATTAGCTGAGCACTGAAGTGGTAACCAAGTAATTTTTTAGGTGAAGAAAACATTATATTCACAAATACAAGTTACAACAAATATTGTAGACATTACAGATATATTTATAAAATATATTGTTCACTTCTCAATATAATTACCAAATACATTTTATATAAAACATGCAGACATTTAAAATCTACTTGAGTTCTAATCCTGATTTTGTTATAATAGTAAAATTAAAAACATGCATCGCACTAAAACTCCATAATTTATGAGAAAGTCCTATTATCTGCTCTATTTTTAATTATAAGACCAAGTTTTTAGTTTAAAATTTTTATAAAAATTGTGCACCTATTTATCAGTTGAATTTATTTTTATGCCATAAATCATTACTGGTTCAAACATATTTATTGAAGACTTTTTTAAATCAAGAAAGCCATAAGTATTTATTTCATTAGTTATACAAATATCTGAAACTACATGTACACACATATAAAAATATATTTAAATATAGATTCATCTGAATTACTCTCCAATTTAAGAGCTAATCAGGACAACAATGATTTAATATTGAATTTGAAGGCAGTACAACAATAAAAACGTAAGTCACATATCATTTCCCTTTGCCAAGTTTAACAAAGTGGATGGAGAGAGAAGAAAAGCAGTGACATATAATGATAATAACAATATTTTATATGTATTAAGGCCTAATTAAGCTCAGCTATTCACATGAGAGGAGTTAGAGGAAAGGGGGTATGACATAAGCCTAGCGCTCCACCTGGTTAAAAGGTATTTTCTTTTTCAAAGGCATTTTTCAGATGAAAGACAGCTGAGAGACACTAGACATTTTAGTACCCCTGTCTTCTGGTCCTTACCAGACTTTTGGGGGACACCCAACTTCAGAGAGGTGCCCTGCAGGAGCCCAGAGCTACACTTTCCTTCCTTGAGCTTCAACCTCAGAAAAGAGTTGCAAAACGACAGGCTCCAGGAACAAACGTTGCACTAGCTCCGTTGTTTTGGAAGAAAGGCAAAGAATGTGAGGTTGTCTGTCGAGGAAACCGGATCAAAGGGGACAGAGAGGGCCAGATCACGTGAGTGCAAGGAAACCGCGTCTCTGTCTCCGCCAAAGCATCCTAGGCTCTTGGCAAGACTTGTCCCTGAGGGCATCTTCAAAATCACGACAGTGTCTGGCCAGGTGTGGGGAGTGCTCCGGAAAGACTTCCAAAAGCGGTGCAAGGTGAGAGGAGGGCAAAAGCGGAGCACTTGGTCTCTGCCTTCCTCTAGCACATCTATTGCCGCAATCAAGATGTTAGCAGAGTTGCCATGTTGCCTTCCTATTCAAAGGCATATACATCCCAGGGTGCAATAGAAACTGGTTTCGTATTGCACGAGACCCGTTTCTGCACGCCTCCTGCACCCAACACTGACTTCCAAGACGCTTCTCAACTTCCCACTAACATCTAACTCGATCAAAAGCTTTCATCCGCACTTTTTGTGCAACAGTTCAATTTTCCCATTAAAATAATGCATACCCAGCTCTCTGAGTGAAAACATTAATAAAGAACACTTAAGAGATTTTGAGAGGTAAGATTAACAATCATTTCCATTCAAAATAAGTAAGAAAGGTTATAACTAACCATCTTAGAGTGGCCATGTGAATGTCCTTTGGCGTAGGCTTTAGAGATCTAGTGATGGGTGTTTAAAAATTTTTTTTAAAAGAACAAAAGCAGTCACGTTATACGTACAATATGTGTGTGTGTGTGTGTGTGTGTGTGTGCGTGCGCGCGCGCGCGCAGACACACATTTAAAAAGAAAATAATAATAATAAAGTTAAAGATTCTTTTGCCTGGCTTGTCACCTCGGCACGTGTCAGGGTTCTCTGGTTTCCAGGACCCGCTTCTCTCTCCCCACTACCCCCATCCCCACCTTTACTCTCATATTAGGCTCCCAGCTTCCTCCCTGCCTGTCCGTGGACCCCTGCCCAATCCCATCCGGGGATTTCCCTCTCCATGTGGCCAGGCCACCTGCCCAGTCCCCAGTTCCACGTCTCACCACTTTCCACCTCAATGTCCCAGGCCCCGGCGCAGCCACCTGCGTTCCTTCCTCTTCCTGGGCCACTATCTCGGCGTTCCCGGCCCCGCTTCTTGCCCCGGCTGCCGGAACCCGTCGGGAGAGACCTCCTGTGGGGACCGCGAGCACCACATGCAGCCCTAAAACCCAAACTCCCGTCTCCGGCCCGCGGGGCCCACGTGCACAGGAATCCCGGCAGGCCAGGCGCGGCTCCTGGCGCGCAAGGACCCAAAATGCCCGAAGACGCGCCACCACCGTGGCCTCGGAGGCCCCGGCTCGAACTTGGGGCCGGCCCGCTGCCTTTCTGGCCTCTCCCTAAGGGGAAGTGTAGGTGTGTGAACCGGAGAAGGAGAGCGAGCCGGGCCCTCGGGCGGGCGCGGTCGAGGGCCGCGGCCGGCGCAGCCCCGAGGGCCCCGCGTCGCTCTCCCGAGCCAGGGTTCTCAGGAGCGGGCCGCGGAATAAACGTTAGCGGGAGGAGTTAGCGGCTGTTGGGAGAACGGGTTACGGAAACAGTCCCTTCGACAGCCCCGGCCATAGCGGGGTGCGCCACGCCGGGGCTGCCGGTTAGAGGAGGCGGAGGGCCAGCGGCGACCGCCCGCCGGACACGCTCCGGCGGGGCTGCGCAGGGGGAAGCCGGAGCCGCCGCCCGTTGGCCCCACCCGGCCCTGAACGCCGAGGGGTCGCGGCGTCCGCCCGGAGCGCGGCAGGTGAGGCGGTCGCCATGGCGATGCGGCCTCCGGGCGCGGACGTCCGCTGCGGTTGGCATGGAAGCGGCCCCCGCGAGGCCCGGGGCCGCCGCTGATTGGCCGGTTCAACAGACGCGGGGCGGGGGAGTAATTAGCCCTGAGCGCCCCGGCAGTCGCCGCTGGGAGCCCGGCGCCCCCACTGGAATCTGCCGACACCTCAGGGCCCTCCCGCCCCGCCCCCTGCGGCGGCCCCTCAGTCCCAGTCCCCGTGTGCGCTTGCAATTGCTGGAGACACGTCTAAAGATATAAGGCTGAGAAGAGCGAGGCCCGCTGTGAGGACTTCCGTCCGGTGGGAAAAGGGCCGCGGAGGAGCACCCCGCTCGCCCACTTGGGAAGGGGACGTACCTCCCCGCAGTGATGTATTCTCTGTCTGTCTGCAGGCGGGGCGGGGGATAAGGATCGCAGCTGGGAACGACTAGACTTGTAGGCTTAGACTCCTTAGTAACGTCGGGCTCAGTATCCTGGCTTGGAGGTTTGTCAGGCTGTGTCTCTGCTTCCAGCCGTCAACCAGGTCTTGGAAGAAAGCCTCGACACATTCACTCCACTGTTTTGGTTCAGAGCAGCTTTAATAGCTTGCGCTCCGTGGTTCATGCCCTTTCAGCCTTCATAATTGCAGGGAAAATCACAGGTCTCTGATCCAGAAATTTGCTGCATCCTTAGAGCCTCTGGTGGAAGAGGCTGACTAACTGGCTTGTCTCCTTTTTTCCTGACAGAAGCAGCCCCTGGAGACTGAGGCTATGCATCTCAGCAGCTCTAAGAGTGGAGCAGTCCTGCCTCCAGGTCCTGATGCCTGTCAGATCACCAGAGCCCAGCTTGGCCAGGATCCCCCACAAAGAACAGTGCTAGGGGTGCTAACTGAGAATGGGCAGTACAGGAGGGCCTGTGGCCAGGTAACAATGGAAAAGCACTGGGGAAGCTGCTTGTTGAGAAAGAATTTCCTGTCATGGTGGGCGGTGGGTTTGTCTTGCAGTTCTACCTACGAACTCCCCTTGAGTATTCCAACCGTGGAGTCTGAACTACTGGGACATTGCATTTTTAAAGATAACCTTGTGGGGTCCCTTTTCCAGCTAGAAATAGTGAATACTTTTTTCCCCCAAAATCGAAGAAATAGGTCTAGGAACTGTTTGGGTTAAGTATTTGTAAAGTCATCTTCAATCTGGGCTAAAATGAAATGTGAGTGCCCCCAAATAAACTATGAAACTGGGGTTCCTCCAGATCAGTGGTGTTCGGACTGATCTATACTGTGCTGGAAGCAATCCTGGATAATCTTTGCCAGGTACACACTGGAGAGAGCTTAGAATCAGAATTGGATCAGGCTGGACTAGATTGTTTCAAAAAGTGATTTGAAAGCAGACATCTCCCCAGTGCTGACAAAGGTCAGTTGGGCAAACAGATAATGGGCCATCAGATACTACCCCAATCTGTCCAGTGGCTACCCATCTCTGAATAGAAGGTAAATCTTAAATGGCCTATTGTAATGCCTACATGATCTGATTTCTCTTTTCCTTCTGACTTTATGACCTACGCTACTTTCTTTCTTTCTCTGCCCTGTCTGCTCCTTGCTGTGTCTCTAAGACACAGTCCAACACGCATCTACCCATGCTCTTCCTTCTACCCAAAATGCTCTTCTCTTCTCTAGCTGTGTTACTTACTCCCTTACCGCCTTCATATCTTTGCCTAATTCTGTCCTCTTCATTGGGGCCTTCCCTGTTTAAATGGCAGTGACTCTACTTTCCCTGTGTTATTCTCCAAAGCACTTACCACCACCCGACCTGCTATATCTTTTCTTCCCCCATCCCACCAACTAGAATATAAACTCCATGAGGGTAAATCTTTCTTAAAATTTTGTTCATTGCTAAATTCTAGGCACCTAGAACAATGCCTGGCACATAGTGGATATTCAGTGTATATTTAATGAATGTATGTCTCAACTCACGTACATATATCTATGTAGCAAAAGTCAAACTTGGTAGTAATTTGGAGTTATGATTATCTTGTTATCATAACTTAGGATTTTGGTCTTTTATAGTTCCTGTAGTTTTTTTTGCTAGTACTACCATAAAGAAGTTTTTTTTTCTTGCTAGAGTACACATAAGTCACATATTTAACTTGCTAGATGGAAGGGAGAGTTACGGAAACACATAATAACTTGGAGTAGCCTCAACAGTAAACACCAAGATTACTTATAAATGTTAAAATGGTAATGCATCTAGGCTAGCATTCGCATAAATGTATCTCAAATTCATAAAGCTTGCCCACCTGCCCTGGTTCAGCTGACCTTCACGCGATCCAACATGACTCATTTTAATGTGCAGTCATGTTTGATACATTATACTTGTTCATACAGGGGGCTCACACAATTGTTCCCATTGTTAATGCTAAAGGAATGAAGAAAAAAGAGAAGTGATTGAGAGTTCAGTTTCCTCAGGAGTAATTGCATTATGTCATCCAAAAAGATTCTATAGCTTGTAAGAGAATTTAATAGGAGTTTCTAAAGTCGTATTTCTAAATTACTGAGTATAAAATGGGAACTTCATAGGGGCCTGCTGATTGAAAGTTAACTACTTAAGGAGGAGGACTGTAAGAACTCACTAACCATGTATCAGGAGCTATGCTGGGTCCTTATAAATCCTGTAATGTTACAAGCTAGAAAGCCAGTTTAAAACACAACCTCCCACATAGGGTACTGATCTCATTTTGGAGAAGAACTGTAGTTTTTCTTTCTTCTATAATCATGAGTTCCCTGTGATAAATATGTGAAGAAGATGACAAATTTTAGGTTACTCTTTTCCAAATGTCAAATGTAGACAAAGATAAGGGAGAAGTCATACTTTAGAAATCTCATTTTCTGAAATTGAATTGCAGACATAGATATTTCAATTTAAGATTCCGCTCATCTTCCAAACCTGCTGGTTTTAGTCACACAGGTTCACATTGCCTATATGGTCCTTGGGGTGTTCTGTAACAAAAAACTTAACCCTTTTCTAGGAGGTCACAACAATCAGGTGTTTTTCTGGATCAGAAAATGCCTTCCCTCAAGCTGGAAAGAAAGCACTCTCTGACTGTGATGTCCATGTGCCAGCCAAGCAAGGATTTGATATCTACATGGATGAGCCTGAGCAAGAGGACAGAAACAGCTTCCCAGGGAGAGAGGGGATGGCATTCGAGGATGTATATGAAGTCGACACCAGCACACTCAAATCAGACCTTCACTTCCTGCTGGATTTTAGCACAGGTAATCCAACTTACCTACAGCTGATGGTACCCTGTGTTCATAATCACCTGTAGTGTTCAATAGCATGTAACTAGCAAGAGAAAACCACGAAGTTTTGATAATGACTATTTTCAGCATTGCCTGTGGAGGGTTAGTGGATGGACGAGTTTTTAAATTAAATGTCTTACCTGATAATGTTGAACCCCTGCAGTTTCCCCTATGCTGGTAGATACATCTGTCCATTCCCAGTCTGAAGATGCATTAGATTTTGGTACAGATGTGATAAATGTGACTGAATATGCTGAAGAAATTCACCAGTACCTTAGAGAAGCTGAAGTGAGTATTCCTGAATTCTACATTAATT
Organism: Eidolon dupreanum; assembly: GCA_028627145.1. Lineage (NCBI taxonomy): Eukaryota > Metazoa > Chordata > Mammalia > Chiroptera > Pteropodidae > Eidolon > Eidolon dupreanum. The sequence continues at coordinate 77,961,720 of CM053508.1, read as the reverse complement.
TCTAGCACCCCTAAGCACTTAATATTAAGATGATTATAGACTCTTGGTCATAACCACTAGTGAATGGCATTCTTATGACATCTAAACATAGGAATAACTATGAAAAATAATAGTTATGAAGTGAGTAGCAATTATTTGGACTATTCCTATGACTCAAAGGGTTTATAAAGTATTTCACTCTTAGGAGCAATCTATATTATTATTTTGCCATTTGCCTCCTCCCACTCCTTTAAATTATTTATTACCTAATTGCTTTACAAAACCAGAATTTCACACTTTCTTCCATATCATAGTAAAGATCTACTTGGCTCTTTATCTGTTTCCTCCTAAACTTTGCTCATATGATTTTTAAAAATAGCAACTGTACTGCGGAGTGATCTTTCCGATATAGCAGCTATTTAAATATCAAAACTCTTTCCCTGAACAGATAAGATACAGGCCCAAAGCACACTACATGAGGAAGCAACCAGACATCACAGAAGGCATGCGAACGATTCTGGTAGACTGGCTGGTTGAGGTCGGAGAAGAATATAAACTTCGAGCTGAGACTCTCTACCTGGCTGTCAACTTCCTGGACAGGTTTCTTTCATGCATGTCTGTTCTGAGAGGGAAATTGCAGCTTGTAGGAACAGCAGCTATTCTTCTGGCTTCGTAAGTGTTCTTTAGCTTAAATGATGTGAAACTGCAGCCTGTCAAAACACTTGATTTATTCTTCATTTATTGAAGAAATGCAGTGCTTTGTAATTAAAACTTATGCCTCCTTTGATAAAATATCATCATTTTTACAGTATTCACTGAGAAACTGAACCTTACCACATGTTTACTCTTCAGTTCAGGTGTTTCAGATTTATAGTGACAAGTTCAGTGTCATGAGTAAGGAAGCCATTGGTTCAAGTTCAGGATGCTATTTAACTAGTTTATGGTATAGTCTTTTGGCTGTATTCTGATACAAGTAAAAGTTTTAAGAGATTCAAAAGCTATCTTCATGATCTGGCAAATGACCCATAATTACACAGTTTTTATCTGGTTACAGTGAATAAATTATTTTAGCCAGTTCCTGCTACTATCAGTCATTGGTAACTATCTAATTGTGTGGAAAAGAGCTGGGTTGTGGCTGAGCTGCCTTTAACTAAGTGATCTGTGGGTGAGTGATAGTTTCCTTTCTCTTCTTCCAGTCTCAGATATTCTCATTATTAATGCCTAAAAATTACCAAAATTTCTCTATAGAAAGGAGAAATAAAAGCAAAAGCAAAGAATTGATTGCAATGAAATTATATCATTTTCTTTCTCTTGGATATATAGCATTATTTGCTAATTCAATAGAGAAAGCCCTACATAATTTTTTTAAAAATTTAAGACTTAAGGAAATTTTTTTCTACCATTGTGTTCAACATAGCATTCTTTTTCACAAGATGATTTTAGGTCTACAGAATTAAGAGGAATTTACCTGTATGTCTGTCATTCAGAATCTTTCAGCATATCAGAGGCCAAACCTAAAATTCTCAGTTGGAAATTGTTTCTGTTACTAATCCTAGCAGTAAGTATAACATATCGTGTAATACTCATTTTCTTGTTCTGGAAACGAGCTCCTAAATTTTTACAGCCCTGTACCATTTAGGGATATTTAAGCCTGCAAAGGCCGTGTGAGAGCGTGTTTGTGATAGCACAGGAAGGGGAGCGACAGCTTCCAAGTGTTACTTCTGAAGGCTTTTTGCCTTTCGTAGGAAATATGAAGAAATATATCCGCCTGAAGTAGATGAGTTTGTCTATATAACTGATGATACTTACACAAAACGACAACTGTTAAGAATGGAACACCTGCTCCTGAAAGTCCTAGCTTTTGATCTGACAGTGCCAACTACCAATCAGTTTCTCCTGCAGTACTTAAGGAGGCAAGGAGTGTGCGTCAGAACTGAGAATCTGGCCAAGGTATGCCACGTGACTGCCAAGGCAGTTGGTGCCAAGTTGGGTAAAACTTTGCCTTTCCAATCATCCTTCAGTTCTTCCTTCCCTTTTAGTATTTTGTCTTGGGTACAGAAAAACTTTTTAGCAATGGAAGAGATTTATTTTTAAGAATACAACTTCTGGTTACAATCCATTACTATTGATCATGTTTGGCAGGCATGGGTTGTCTAATCACCAAAGTAAATGTGGTTCGATTTAGCTCTGATCACGCCTACCATATTAAGTAATCAAGCATCATTAAGTCCTTTGGGGTTATAAAACTTAGTTGAATGTACTAAAGTATTGGTTTGGAAAACTTGGCTTCCATCCACTATGATTTAATATATACATCAAGTATGTCTGTGCTATGCAAACAGTAATAAAGATGTCTGTAAATATCCCAGTATGTTTCTTCCAATCCAAAAAATTCCCACTGGTACTATTCTAGCCTCTGAACTGTGTGCATTTGCCTGATAAATTAACAGCTTTATATAGTCATATTTTGCCTTTGGCTGAGGACTGTAGTTTCACTCCAGTGGCCAGAGCAAAGCTACTTTACCTGAGCAGCGTAAACTTGTACAACTAGTACAAGAAAAGTAACCTATCACATATGGCCCAATACTTGTGTGTTGAAATTTATTACAATATAATTGTTATTCTAGTTGTGAACAGGCATAGCAATTATTACCCCAGTGAACAATTTTGAACCTCTGTTTCTATACTCACCACTAGATACAGGTTCAACAAAAATAAGACACAATTCATTCCCCTGACATTTCTAAGTTTATTTGCAACCTTAGTAAAATTCCTAATTCCAATGAGATTTTCTCTCTTGTTTTTAGTATGTAGCGGAACTGAGTCTACTTGAAGCTGACCCATTCTTGAAGTATCTTCCTTCGTTGATAGCTGCAGCAGCTTATTGCCTGGCAAACTATACTGTAAACAGGCACTTCTGGGTAAGATTCTAATTACTTTTTTCCCAGATGAAATTCAAGGCCTATCTAAAATCTGCTCAGTAACTCTCAAGCCTTAGAACGGGCAGGCCTCTCATGAGTCTTACCAGCAGACTCAATAGACTGCTGAGTCTTGCAGGTAACCTTCCAAGGCCTTGACTCAATGGCTTTGCTCTGTGGAAAGTAGAAATTAGAGGAAGTCAAGAAAGTGGCATCACCTTCGCAGTTGTCAGAAGCAGGCCTGGGAACCACAGTGCCTGCCCTCATGCAAGGAGGGCCCTTGTGGTATAAGTACTGACCACTTCAAGCAGAAGTTGTTGACTTTTCCTCTAAAAGTTGTTGACAACCTGGGTTCTATTAGGATGGTCAGAAATTTGGGTCATGCTTTCAAGGGAGCAGGGCAGTTAATGGTGCCTCTTGACCCAAGAAGGTAGCAAGATTAGAAATGGGCCCCTAGGCTTGGTTCTGAAGACTCACTTTTGTGCCAAAAGAAGGAGGGTGTCTGCTTTTATTTTCTAGAATATTTATTTCTTATTCTACATTTGGCCAAGAATCTTTTATAGTATGTGTAAATAGGGTGTTCAGGTTAGTAGAGTCCCTTTAGATACCAGTAAAAATCCTGCTCATGAGGGAATAGGTAAAGTAACCTGTCCCTAAATGGAGCATTAAGTGTACAATATGAGCAAATTTAGAACTCTGGCTGTTCTCTATAATATTTTATTTCTAAAGTCTCTGAAGAAGGATTATGGCTTCTTTTGAGATGAATGTGGACACTTACTAAGTGATTAATTTTATTTCACGGTTTTATCTTCAGATTTCTGATATCTTAAAAAGTTCTATGATGCAATTTTTTCCTTTTGTCTTGATTAGCCAGAAACCCTTGCTGCATTTACAGGCTACTCATTAAGTGAAATTATACCTTGCTTGAGTGAGCTACATAAAGCATGCCTTGATATACCCCATCGACCTCAGCAAGCAATTAGGGAGAAATATAAGGCTTCAAAGTAAGTTCCTGAAGTTTTCTTCTCTAGGCTCACTATTTGAATGTTGAATAGATTATAGTGTCAGAATTGAAAATAAAAGAAATTGTGCATCTGGTGCTAGGCTGGAAAAGTAAGGTTGTATGTTAAATCAAGAAAATCAGTTTGGAGAGGTATGATTTGTATAGATGTATAATTTGTCAACTTGTGGTATATACAGTCAGCTAGCTTCTTTCCTTTATATTAAAACTGTTAGAAAGTTTCCTGTGGCCTAACTGAGATTTTATGAAGCTGAAGTCTTTGGCTCATGCTGAACTTGCTTTGGGTCTCATTTCAGGTATCTGCACGTGTCTCTCATGGAACCACCTGCAGCTCTTCCTCTACAATAAGTTTTAGACCTGAGGCATTTTCAGAACTCAACCATCAACAGAACTGATCCTACTTTTTATAGATTTTTGCAGTTTGGATCAACTAGTGTTGCTACAATATAAATGACATATTTTTAAAAATGTAAATGTGTTTAGGTTCTCTTAGATTTAGTAGCTTGTAAAATAGTTTAATGTTTAAAAAGGAATAAACAACTTGCCTGATGACCAAGCGTTAGGCTTATTTACTAATTAGCGTAAATTAGTAAATTTACTGGCCTAGAATTTTATTTGAGGGTATTGTAAATGTCATCTCTATTTTAGGAATTCTTCTAAATTGATTTTATAAGTCTGGCATGCTATTAAGGATTAAGTGCTCTGAGGAACGCAGAGATTTTCATATTTGGTAAATGGCTGCCCTCAGCCTTTTTCTTCCTGTCTCTGGCTTCTTTGTGTGGTTCTTCATCAATTGGCCAAGGAAGGAACTCCAAGCTTAGACAGTTTACGGAAGGAATATAAACAAGCACTGTATTCTAGCTTCCTTCTGGGACCTAAGGAGTAAAGACAGTGGGTTGAGGACTAAATATGGTCGAATACTTCTGAGGGGTGACTTACATTTAATGCTAATCCAGGGGTGTGATGTTCATTTTGTAAAGGGATGCCATTATGTCAGTGTTCAGTTTTGCTTGAGTCACCCATTAAGCATGTATTTCTGCCTTGGAACATGCTCAGAGAGGTAGAAAAAGCAAATTTTACCATAGGACGGAACTTCAGAATAAGTGACCCCTCATGTTTGTCCCTGGGGAGATACCCATGCTAAACTCTGCTCCAGTTCAAATTATTCCTGATCCTGCTCTTCACCTCATTACACATTTTAAATGGTTCCTTTAAACAGTACATAGGTAGTATACAAGAGTATACAAGATGGGAAAAAATAGAAAAAACAAATGGTCATTTTAACTTTCTTTTAAAGATTGGAAAGAAATTAAGAGTAGATTTCTTTAAGGGAAGGTAGTACTTATTGGGAATAGAATATAAATTTTATTAATCACAAGATTAGTAGTTCTGGACCTGGAGGCCCTGGAGGCACCTGAGCCTTGTGTATGTGTCCTGGCTCCAGGCTTGCCCCAGTGGCTCTGTGGAGACAAGAACTAGAAACGTGTTTTCTAGATTTCTTTACATAGAAAAGATTAGACCCAGATAGGTTTTGATAATGTGGAGATAGATGAAATTAACTCAGAATCTTGTTTGTTTCAAGCTCTAATGAAATTATAAAAATACAGCCATAGAGTACATATTTTGTGAAGACTTTAAAAAATGTACCCACAAACTCTTAAAAGGTTTTAGTATTGCCTTTTCCCCACTGCAGATAAACATTCTCAAGGTGGCTCCATTTCTGGTTCCATCAAAGGGAATCAACATTTCCGAACGAATTTTGTGTTATTGCCTAAATTTCACAAAGAAGATACAGGGCCTGTATCAGTACAGAAGTCTCTGCCTTTATGTTAGGTAATCAACAATTTGTAATCTACTATTCTTAGACTAGGTATGTCTTTCCGATTAAACTTTTGCACTTGGCAATATAACACACATGCTGTATATTCACCATGAACTTGCTCCGTCTCAAGGAGGCAGTTGTAGAGGGCGATTATCCCTGAGACTTTAGCAGTAAAAGTGCTACTTTTATCCCTTTCAGGCCTCAAAGATTTGAGGAGTTGGTCCGGGCAGTGTCCTCTCGTTCTCTGCCCATTTACCCTGACTCAGCACTGCTCTCTGCGACAGTGTGGACCCCAGCACAGTACGTTTTCTTCCACTAATAATAGTCTTGTTTTAGGATGTTTGCTTCAGTTGGAATGGACCTTGTAGAAATAGGAACTTCATTATGAATTATTTTGCAAAGGTGGCTTTTGTTTCTAAACCTAGATTCAAAATTTAGCCTTGACTTTAGGTCACAAAACCACACTATAGTTGTCCCTTAGTATCTGCAGCTGATTGGTTCTAGAACCCCTGAGGATACTGAAATCCGAGGATGCTCAAGTCCCTTGTAGAAAATGGCTTGGTGTTTTCATTCAACCTGTATTTGCACATAGGCCACAGCAGGCTCTGTTCACACATCTCTTCATTTGCATAGATTTGGGGTAGTACATGGCCCATGGCTCTTATCTTCTTTGCTGCCAGTGATTTTTCACCCTCCCCTTCCCCGCCCCCATCCCCAATACACACTGATTGCAAAGAACTGGTTCTCAGTTTTCGGCTTCCTTTTCTTATTACTTTTTTTTTTTTGTCCCTGCAATACTTTACTTAAAAATAGAAACATAGCTATCACCTGTGTACCTCCCATCAGCTTAAGAGAGAATAGCAGCTTTCAGTGTAACCCTCCTTTTATCTCATTATTTTTCTTCCCTGAACTTGGTGTTGATCATGCATAGTTTTTATACTTTATAAGAATGTATCCATAAATAACGATACTTGTTTTTAGAGTTTAATCATTATTTTTCATATCTTTTAGTGATATATGTTTTAGATAGCATTGTGTTTTGAGATGATCTCTGTTGAATAAGTAGAATCCTAGTTATTTATACTATTATATAGTATAACATGGCCTATCACATTAAAGATTTACCTCTCATGTCACTCTCCAACGTGTGTTAGGAAAAGGGAGCTTTTGTTTCCATATAGCATCCTTCCCTCAGAGTCCGCCACTGAGTTCTTATTTTTAGCAGGTGAGGAAAGAGAAAGAACACGGAGAAAGTACACCGTTTTTACTGCAAGGGGCTGGGAAATGTAATTTGGCAGTAAGCTTTGGGAGGAGGGGGGAATTCAGTGTAGATGAGCAATCAGGTTCTGACGGTGGGCATCTCAGTGTCCCAAACTTCAGTCTCATTACGATGATGAGTTTGGACCAGTGTTTGTCGCTTTGAGTTACTTACACATTTGTACTATTTCTGTCATATCAAGATATCTCCTTTAAAATGACTTTTTAAACCTAACCTCTTCTAAGCAGTAATATTCCTGAAATAATGAATATGGTATGCTAGGTACATATTTTCTAATACACATTATAATATATAATTATGGAGTGTTAGTCACTTAAAATTTTGTGCACCATCAATTTTGTGTGTCACTCCTTGGGAAACACCACATTACAATTCTGTGGAAAATCTGTAATGCTTCAAAAATTAAATGCTGGCAAGAATTCACTTTTTATGTCATAAATTTGGGCAAGAAGTTTGAAGGTTGGTCATGAACTGCATTCTCTATTGAGAACGATACTATTTTAGGATGACCAGGGACTACAGGAATGGGCAATTTGGATTTAGGCATTTACAATAATGGGATAACATCAAATTTCAACCTTATTTCTCCTGCCTTTCATTCCCCCTCAAGCACTGAAAGCAAGAGCCAGAGAAGTGGGAAGATGGCATATCTGTTTGGAATGGACAATTTAATGTGGCAGTTCTGATTTTAGGGTGAGAGAAGTGCTGGGGAAAGTGCTAAATTTGAGATGATACATCAAACTAGAATTTCTCATAGAAAAAAAAAAAACACAACAGAGGTTACTTTCCTGATGCTTGGGTCCATCTCTACCCTCATGCTCCTGCTGTCACTGTCTGCTCTTAGCCACCTGTCATTTCTCATTAGCATCAATCACTGTAGCAACCTCCTATTTCCTCGTCCCTGTTTCCAGAGTTTTCTGATAGGAAATCGGTGATATCTCATTCCTGCAGCTAATTCTTCAATGTCTCATAACCATAACCACTGGGATGAAATAGGGGCCATGCAGGCCCTTCATTAGGCAGACCATACCTGCCCCTAACTAGCAGCAGCTGCCAGGTTACCTGTAGTCCCTCCCCTCATTCTCTCCCACATACTGTTCTTTCTTTGAAAAACATTTCCAACTTCCCCATACCACTGGGCTACCCCTTAGGTGATTCTTCAGAGCCGATTTGGGCTTTGCATCGCCTGTCATTCTCAGGGTAAGTGTCCCTCACTGCGACGGGCTGCTGCTTGTCTGTCATCCTTCCCAGAGTACATGTTTCATCCCTGTACTCACGGCACCTGACTTTATGGTAGAGATTCAATAATATTTTGTTGAATGAACAGATGGATTTTACTTTTTATAGATAATCACTGGCCCCTAATTTAGTCAATTATCTGGTGACATCGCTGAGAAGTTTAAAAGCTTTACGAAGCACTTTGAATAAAATGAGGTTGAAAGGAAAAATCACAAAGGTAAGAGCAGATGGTATCGATGTATTGTACAAAGTTAATTCTCGTAATTCTTACATTTATTGTAACATACACTAAAAAGAAAAGTTTCATTAGGATTTGAAACAAAAGACATTTCTTAGATGAGAATTGGGAATAAAATGGCTTTTTGAGAGACAGATCCAGGACTTTGCTGTCTTTTGGCCTTTACATATTTCTCCATCTGCCTTCAAGGGAAGATTTTTGCCTTCAAAAGAGCTGTCATTTAATGAGCAACAACAGCTTTATTTAGCATGTGCTCTGATGTATCATAAGTCATTCTTGCTTTTGAAATGCATAAATAAAAGCCTTTTTAACTGAATGATTTATTCTTTGATCCCTAAAAAAAAAATTACTTCACAATGACATAAAGGCCCAAATCTTTGGCTTTGTGGCAAAATGATAGGGGGACACTTTCATCAAAACCCACTAGAAACAGAATGACTAAGGCAAGGTTATTTGTGCTTATGGAGCAGTTAAGTAGCAAAGGCCAAAGCAACCAAAATGAGCTCAGCCTAGGGAGTAAGGGTGGTGAGAACAGGGAAAAGGTGCAGAGAAAGGGACTTTGAACTTGTAGGGAAGACTATTCTAAGGCTCATTTAGCATGGAAGTGACTACTTTCTTCCCTAAATTCAGGGAGCTGGATAGAAACCTTCTCACCAAAGCAGTATGGAGCTAAGCTTTTAGGTTTCTGAAAGCTTTGCAGAATTCACATCTCTGTATGGATCCTGTATTTTATGAATAGTTATGTTAGTCAATTTAGGCTACGCTATGCAGAAATAACAAATAAGGCCCAAATTTCAGTGGCTTAAAACAAGTTGGTCAGCTTGCTTGAATACCTTTTTAAAACAGTGATTCAGGGCCCCAAGTGCAGGAAAAAGGTGCAGAGAGAGGGGCTTTTAACTTGTAGGGCTTACATCTTTCAACTCTGCCAACTTGGAAACCTTTGTTTTCTGATATGTTCATGTACAAGAGAACATGGAGAAAGCACACTGGAACTTAACTTTCTCAGGCTGAAACTGCATATATTTCTGCTGATATGTGAGGGACTGGACAAGCAGCTTAACTTTTTGGCCAGAAAAAGGAAATGGTTAGATGAACACATATTATGGCTGAGACAGTTAACATCTCTCTGTAGATTCTCTGATGAATTTGAAAGTTAGGAATTTGGAACAGAAATAGCCAAGACAGCAAAACTGTGCTTTCTAAACTACAATTAAGGCAAAAAAAGGTTATTCTTCAAGCATTGAACTTTGAGCAGTGGCAGACAGGGAGGGCGGACGAGAAAATTGAAAGAATCAAAATAAGAAAGGAGTTGCTCCTTTGCAGCCAGGTTAGCCTGGCTGTGCTCCAGGCGTCCAAGGGCTCCCGACAGGCCAGTAACTGCTCTGTGATGCTCTGTGGTGGAGACTGGTCAGGGAAGCTCGTGTGTAGCTTGTGTGTGCACAGTGCTGCGGCATTTTGTGGTCCAATAACCTGGATTAAACAGTTTAAAAGATGTCTTTATTGTTGCAATTCTCACAGCCTTTAACTGGCTAACAAGCTGTGAAGCCGAGGATTAGGCACCGCTCAGGTCTCCTGTTGAGGGAACATAACTGGCCCAGGGCCTACCTGCTGTGCCCTGAGATTCCTTCTGCGTCTGTGTGGAGGAGGTTGTCTTCCCTCTGGCTGCTCCTAAGAACTGGGCACAGCAGGGAGGACCATTCCACAGAGATGTGGATTCTCACATGCCTTGGGCTCAGGGACTCCTGGACAGTCTTCAGAAGACTTTCTTAGCCCTGTACCACAGTCTGGGTCTCTTCCTCTCTGGCGCTCCTTACTCCCTTCTCTCCTTCCTGCTCAGGGTTTGGACCTGCATCATGGTCTGAAGAATCCTGCTGCCTAACTCCTGCCCCCTCCTGTTTACATCTCACAGACAGTTTCCTAGTACATCTCTTGTCTTGGTGTCTGCTTTTGGGAGGCCCCAAACTAGCACTGAAGCCTTGTAAACCTAAGAGAAGGGAATAAACAGTGTTTCACAAATGTACTTGACCTGAGGAAACATTCTCTACACTAACCTGTCAATGTTTAAAAGGGCTGTAATATTTTGAGGAACACAAATTAGAAATGCTGCCCTAGGGAAAAGTGATGAATTAATAATTACCTTACCTAAGCTGATCTACACTTTAATTTCTATGCTATTTATAATTTGATTTGTACATGTATTGATGTCAGAGAGCTTGATAGGGTGGGAGTCCAAAGAGGGACCCCAACCCCGGAGCTCTAGTGACCAGGTTCTTGTCTTAAGACTTGAGAAAGAATTCAGTGGCTCGACAAAGAGCAAGCAGGAAAGTGTGTTATCAAAGCGAATGCACACACTTAAGAGAAAAGTATGGCAGCTCAGAGAGAGTGCCCTGAGCTGTCTGAATTACAGGCTTTTGTTTTCTTAGAGGTGGGGGCACCCCCAGGCTATCCAGCCTGCCTTCCGGTCTTGGCCTGTTTTCTGCACCACCTCAAGTGGAGGAGGAAGCTCAAGGCCATCATCTATCCTGTCTCCTGGACTTGGTTTGCTTCTCATGCTGGAGTCTCTCTCATGCTTGAAATCAAAACAGGGAGAGGGCTGAGTAATGAAGGGAGAAATTCTAGAGCTGCATCCTGGAGTTGGGGGAGGCAAGGACCTTCCCTGGGCTAACTCTCCTGCCTCATGTCAATGCCAAGCTGATTGAGAAGGGAAGGTTTTGGTGGTGAGACGCCTAGTTGAAAGAAGGCACAGGGGCCGACATGAGAATGATTTGGCAGGCAATAACTTTATTGTGGGGAGAGCACTTTGCTCTGGGGGACCACAGGGGCTTTATATGTTAAAGAAAAATAGTGGCATTCTGCCATACATGCGTAATAAACAATAAGCTGAGTCATACTTACATAAGTTAGGCGCAGGCGCCATACTACATTAATGTGACATTCTAAATCCAGGGGCCTATCCGTAAGCATGAGCCTGGATAACAGCCAAACCTGGGATCCACATTCCACCCCTACAGGGTTGGGGCATGGGATCTGACCCAGAGGGTGCTACCTTGGGCCCACAATCCACAATAACAATATAAGGAACAACAAAATACTACCAGGCTACAGGCTACGAGGGCTAGGACAGCTACTGTCCACCACGAGAAGGATCCAAGGACTTCCACCAACTTGTCAAGAGGTCTTGTCCAAGGGCAAAGATGGCTTGGACTTCAGCATCCATTTTCTGCAGAGCTGCCTGTGCCTGCTCGGCATGATCAGGAATGTAGACACAGCCTTAAACTTGGAATAGGTCACAGGTACAGTTAAGAGGTCAAGGGCCATGCAGTTTTGCAGAACTACTTTCCACATTTGCATGGTTTCATCCATTAAAAAGGTTATAGCCTGACATGTAGCATTCAATGCCTGTGTGGTGTGCTGCTGGGCTAAAGCTTCTACCCGCAATTCTCCATCTATGGATCCCATCCCTGGAATGAATAATGCCAGCGGGTTATTCTGCCGATGCCAGTGGTGATATACGGGATCCCAATGATGAGGCAATTGGGGCAAGGTCCAGCTAAGTATGGACATTCTCCAGTACAATGGCTAGTTCAATCAGTGGGCAAGTAGGGCCGGCTGTACTGCCCGCAGATACCCTGCAGGTAGCCAGTCAGTAGGCTCTGTACTGACATAACATTGCCCGTTCCACCAGACCCTGGAAATATTAGCAAGGGTGCTGTCAGCACATAGCTCGGGGGGTAGCCACCCCACAGTACGGTCGGGCACAGATCTTACTTGCTTTATGCAGTGAGGAGCCTGCTCCCACAATTCCATTTTCTCCCTCCAGCCACCCCCACCCATCCTGTTGGAAATGACATAGGCCTGTGAGGGGTGAGGAGTTGTGATGATCACAGAGGAGCAGCGCTTCCTTGACCCGCCGTTGCTGGTTGCATTCGGGTGTGGTGTTCCAGGTGCGCAGTCATGTCCAGTTCTCAGCAATAGCCGGAGTAACATGCCACGGCAGTCCCTCGGCCACTTCCACTGGTGGTTCAGTATGTACCCATCAGCGAGGAACCTTGTGGACAGCAGCAAACACATGAGCCCAGGACATGACACTGTTCCGTGGTGTCAGCCTGGGTGATAGGATAGAGTGGACAATGGGACCATTAGGGGCAAATCCCGTCTTTCTGGGAGGACACAGGCTACCTACCCATCTTGAGACAAAAGGGTGGCTGGGAGGGGAGCTGCCCCTGGCCTGTGGTATCAGATAGTTTCTTCAAGAATAGCGGGTCAAGGGGTCTCCACTGGCATCATGGTGCAGAGAGAAACGGGCCAGAGGCTAAGGATAAAACTCCCTGTTAACAATGAACCCTCCGTAGTCATTGGGAGTGACACTTGCAAGGGCATGGGCCAAATACAGATCCAGGGTTCTACCCGCGACCCATTGTGTAAGCCCTGTCCCCAGGGCTCCACCAGAGCTACCTACGGCTCTTGTGTTACCTGTATAGTCCAGGGCCATGACCAGGTGGCCTGTTTACCTGCTGCCAGTGGTTCTGGGGCTGGTAAGAGCAAAGCTCCCTGGTATGTCCAGGGCAAGAGCTGTTTAGCAGCGATGCCTAGGCACACCTTGCCTGCAGCAAGCCTGCTACAACCCAGTCAAGGAGGGACAGCCTCATTCGTGGAGGCTGCTCATTCGGAAGGCGTATAGCCTGTGGGAGGTTCGTGTACCAACAGCGCCAGCACAGGCCCGAGGAGCGCAGTTTGTCCTTCAGCAAGCTGTTGAATCGTTCTACCGTTCCAGCTGCCTGTAGATAATAAGCAACATGTAACTGCCACCGCATATCATTGGTGTGGGCCTAGGTCTGCACCTCCTGTCCTGTAAAATGAGTGCCTCTGTCACCAGTGATTAATAAGGGCCAGCCATAGGCAGCTGCAAAGTGCTTCAATGCGGTCATGGTATGGCATTGATCAGCAGCTGCCACCAACCATGCAAACCCTCCACCGGTAGCCGTGTCCACACCTGCGAACACACAGTGGTATCCCTGGTCTGTCGGCAAAGGCCCTATGTAGTCCACTTGCCATTCCTGGAGCAGCTTAGCCCCACGGGGCACCGCCCTCGGGGTACTCTCTACCCACTTTCTCTCTGGGTGCTGCTCAGCACACCAGGGCATTGTGACACTGCAACTTGTGCTTATGCCCAGGTCAACAATAGCCCCCATCACTTCACAACCTGCTCCATGGTGCAGGCTCCTACATGCCCCAGTTTTAGGTGGAGCCAGGGGCCAATGTCCACTGGAACCAGGGGTGCACAGGAGGAGTGGACATTGGCTGCATCATCGCCCTGGGCCTGAAATGGTTGATGGCCGGGGACATGGTACATGGTGGCCCCCTGCTGAAGACCCCACTTCCAGAGGTCTTCCCACAACCCCTGGCCCCATAGGGGGTGGTGGCCTATCATCCATTCCTGGGCAGCCTTTTGGGGCAGCCACAGAGTTAGAACTCGATATACAGCCCAAATGTCAATTCAAACATGCACTGAGCCAGTTTCATTCATGAGGACCAACCATGCAGCATAAAACTCTGCCCATTGGCTGGATGCCCAGCACCAGTCTCATACCAAAAGGTTTCTGTGGATGGCTGTAATGCCACAGCAGCCCATGTCGGGGCTGCCTGTGGCACGAGCCATCTGTGTACCTGGCTTCTGCAGGGATGGGAGCCTGATCCTCTGCGTGGGGAGTTGGTATGTCCTCTGTCTCAGCAGGTTCTCCCAGGAGTTCTGCTTGAAACTACACTGGTCCCAATAGGGAGTGTAGTTGACCTGACAAGGGGCTCACAGAGAACTGTGGCTGCTCCTCCAGGTCTGCCCCCTACTTGGTCAGTGGAGGGGTCTGTGCAATTCCCATACCCGGTGTCTTCACCCAAGGCCACAGCCACCTCTCCAGGGGATACATGGACTGCATGGTTATGGGATTAGGGCCAATGATGGCCTCACTGGCCAGAAGGATTGCATATATGGCAGCCAGCTACTTCTCTATCAGAGAATACTGTGCTTCTGTGCCTTTCTATAACTGGGACCAGAAGCCTATTGTCACTTTCTGGGAACCGTGCTTCTGCTACAAGCCCCATCCAAACCCTGTATCATCCTCCTGCACCGTAAGCAGGAATGGGAGGGCTGGATATACTAGAGTTTGGGCTTGTGCTACAGCTTGCTTTGTAACCTTAAAGGTTTCTTCTGTCTCGGGGGTCCAATCCCACTGGGCACCCCATTGCATTAGATGGTACAGGGGTCACATGAAGGAGGTTACATGAGGAATGAACACTCTCCAAAACCCCAGCAGTCCCAAATAGGTTTGGAGCTGCTTCACAGTCTCAGGTAGGGGATATGCCTGTATCTTATCAAACACCGCCTCCAGCATTACTTTTGTCTTACCTGATCAGATGACTCCCAAGAATTTAACAGAGAACCCAGGTCCCTGGACCTTGTCCTCGTTGACTGCCCAACCCCAATCAGTGAGAACTTCTCTGAGGCTGGTCGCTGCTGCTTCTAGTTCTGTAAGAGAATCAGAGGTTGGCATTATATCATGAATGCAAAGATACAGGTGCACTGCAGGCAGTCGTTATCATGAGGCTAAATCTTAAGCCACAAGACCCTGGGACAAGGTAGAGCTGTGCAGATAGCCCCGGGGAAGGACGAGGACTGTCCACTGTTGCCCTTCCCAGGTGAAAGCAAACTGTTCTTGAATTTCCGGGGCTATGGCAATAGAGAAAAAGGCATTTGCCAAGTCCACCACATAATGGTATCATCCAAGTTCATGTGACAATTGGTCCATGATGCCTGTGACATTTAATATGGCACCAAGCAGGGGTGGCATAACTTTATTCAGCTCACAATAGTCAACCGTCATGTGCCAGGAGCCGTTAGCCTTCTTCAGTGGCCACACGAGGGAGCTGTATGGGCTATGAGTAGGATGAATGACACCGGCTTCTTGCAGCATCAGAATGGTGAGTCTGATTTCCTCATGGCTGCCTGGTAGACGGTACTGCTTTGTATTCACTACCCCGGTACCCTGGGGCAGCACCACGGGGCATGATGTGGACGTCCCTGGATAATAGTTTTCACCACTGAGACATGAAGGTGAAATTCACCAACAGGGGTATTTACAGTCAAGCCTCACAAAACATCAGTCCCCAAAATGTACTTCTGTATGGGGGATATGTACACCTGGTATGTCCGAGGAGGCAATCTGCCAATACCCAATGTCATAGGAGCCTGCCACACGCTAACGATTCAACCCCCATAGCCTTCTATGGTTATAGTGGGCCTGGGAAACTTGTCTGAATTCCCATAAAGCAGGGTGCGGTCAGCACCCATGTCCATGAAGGCTAATACCCTCTGCACATTGTGGGGAGACCAATGTATAGTCAGTTCCACACATAGCCTCAGGTCAACCAGCTCTCCCACCAACTGGGGGTCCGGGCCGAATGACTAATCAGGAAAATCATCAGCCAGATACACCTCACAGGTTGTGGCTTTCCCCGGAATAAGAGTGAACTGCTGGTGAGGGCGCAAGTGATTCCACAGCGCCAACAGCACTTCATTAAGTTACTGCTCAATCTTTTCTGCAGTGACCCCTGCCGCGAGGAGATCAAGCCACAATTGCCTGCGGCTCACTCTCATGGCCTGTGGGTCTGGGCGCTGCTCTGCGTCCCCTTTTCAGCCACGCCTCCATTCGTGCACTGGTCAGTCTGGGAGTGCAGGCACCCACTTGGTGGAACACTCCATGTGTTTCACTTCCACATCCCCCAGCCTAGCCATAGCGGACGTGACCTTGTGGATCCTCCATGTAAGGGGCCAGCAGTGCCGCCATGGTGCCAAAAGTATTGGGCCAGAGGTCAAGATCAAGTCCTTCATATGGGTTGTAAATACCTCTTCAATGGGGCTAGTGTCCTGGGTACGAAACATCATCTGTCACATGCCCCTTTCCTGAATGATCTGGACCAGATCTAAGCACGTGGTCCATCTGCTCACTGTCTCTGGCAGCTCCCCAGGGTGGGCCCACACCCTCCGTGCAGCGGACTTCAGCCAGTTGTCAGGGAGTGATTGCCTGCTCTCGTGCTCTGCGCGCCACATTCTGGAGGCGCTGCCTGAGGGACGGTGTCACCATCACGGAGGCCAGCTGAGCCATCTCTTCCAAGATCATTCAGTCTCTTCGGCCATGTCATCCCACAGCTGCAGCAGCCACCCCGGAACCGTCCCCCCGGCTCTCTGCCGCACCCGTTTCTTCGGGTCCAGGAGTTCTGCTGGGGTGTACTGGATCAAGGTGGTTTGCTTTTTAACCTGGGGGGCGGGCGCCATCAGCTTGTCCCCTGAGGCCAGCAGCTGTTCCTCTTCATCCTGCTGCCATATCACCCGCTGTGCCTGCTGTGGTTTTGCCGGTGGGCTCCCAGACCGGGACGATGGCAGCGACCCTTCAGGGTCCTGCAGCATGCGTTCCACGGCCGCCGGCCACCTTTCCAGTGCTTCTTCCTGATGTTGCAGTTGTTACACACGCTGATCCTGGTCCTGAACCTCCAGGCTGGCCTGCTGCAGCACCGCCAGGGACATCCAGGCCACCTGACCTGCTGCCTCCCGGTGAGCGGTCGGGACGCTTGGCTCCAACATCTCCAGGGATTTCCGGATGTCCCCTGGACGAGGTTTCACTCCATCCCCAATCCTCTAGGGGTGTCCACGTAACCAAATATGCAGCCACAAGATACCACTGGGAGGCGGGGGCTGCATGTCCTCCACCCTGGTATCCTCCACCTGGGACTGTCAGGAGCCCTGGGGGCCATACTCACCTCAACTTGCTGACTACACTAAGTGTCAGAGCTGAGCTGATTGAGAAGGGAAGGTTTTCATGGTGAGACGCCTGGTTGGAAGAATGCACGAGGAGCTGACATGATGAAATGGCAGGCACCAACTTTATTGCGGGGAGCACGCTTCTGCACTAGGAGACCACATAGGCTTTATATATGTCAGAGAAAAATAGTGGCATTCTGCCACACACATGTGATACAAGAAGCTGAAGTATATTTACATAAGTTAGGCACAGGTGCCCTACTACATTAATGTAACATTCTAAAACCGGAGTCTTTCTTATTCCTAGCCGCAAGCCTGGATCACAGCTAGACCTGGGACCCACACCTCAATATATTTAAATGATCTGTTAGCAAATTTTCATAGTATTATCCAATTATTTCAATGTTCTGAGATTAAAATGGTCCTTCAGATGTTATTAAGGACCCAATTGATGAAGTTATTGCCCTGGTGCCCAGGAGATGGGGAGAGGGGACGGGGGCCAGAGCGGGCAATTCAGGCAAGCAGGAACCTTCTTCCTCGTGTCCCCGGGAGAAATCTGTTGAATGTTGTTAATGCAAACCACCAAGTTAATGACTGACTGTATATTAAATATTGATACATGAGGGATTTCTAGAATGCTTAAAAATGTCTAATATTTTATTAGGCATTTAGCAATTTTACTATATCGCCACATTCAAGAGAAACTGAAGTTTTGGTTTGTAATATCCGACAGCATGGAATGCTAAAAATTTATAACTCCATGGTACTGGCTTTACAAAAGGAATTGAGTTCCCATGGCATATATAAATAAATGCATACAAGGGACTCAGGTGTTATGTTTTGAAAATTATTTAAAGATTCTTAAAATTATATGAAAAACTTCATCCTAAAGAAATATTTGTGCACGCATGTTGATAATAGCATTATTCACAGTAGCTAAGAGGTGGAAGTAACCCAAGTGCCCATCAATGGATAAATGAATTTAAAAAATGTGGTGTACACATACGATGGAATATTATTCAGTCTTAAAAAGGAAGGAAATTCTGACATCTACTACAACATGGATTAACCTTGAGGGCATTATGCTAAGTGAAATAAGTTAGTCACAAGAAGAAAAATACTGTATGATTACACTTCTATGTGGTATCTACAGTAGTCAAAATCATAGAAACAAAAAGTAGAATAGTAGATATTGGGGGCTGAGGGAAGAGTAAATAGGGGCTGTTGTTTAATGAATATAGAATTTCAGTTTTGCAGGATGAAAAAGTTCTGGAGATTTGGTTGCACAGCAGTGTGTGCATAGAATCTTTTAGAATCTGTAGCTGCATTCAACTGCTTTAAAGGCAGCTGTGAACACTAGACCTCACCACTACACGTCTGCTAGAAATAAACAAGCCAAGATTTACATAAATTTAAAGTGGGATTTTTTAAAAAGTAATATTTTATTCGATTTTCCATTCTATTCTGCATTTGGAATAAACACTGAACTTGAAGATGGAACCATCTCTTGTCACTCTCACTTTCTTTTGACCACTTAATGACCTCTATGTGGCAGAATAACTGAGAAACGCACATGAAATCAGCATTTATTCTCTAGTTACTGTTTCTCTCATCTGAGATGTCTATCTCGCAACCACATAGGCGGAGGCCTTGGGAGGCCTTCAAAGCTTTTCTTTCTTCCCTTTGTCTCTCTCTCTTTAAACTAAAGAGGCCAGCATCCCAGATCTGGCCATATCACAGTACTGTGTACTCAGCTGCTCCTCTACCTCAATCTCAGATGCTTACCTAGAAAAGAAGTCCAGAAACTATAGAAAGGTCAAGTTTGGCATCCAGGAGAACTCATAGCTCTTCTTCCTGGAGCGGTACCCAGGATTGGGTCTGAGGGAGCTGGTGGATGAACAGGCCTCAGATGGAATCCTTCGGCAAGTCTTCCTCATGAGCAACACCCCTGTGGAGTTTCCTGTGACTAATAGGAACTCCAGGCATCACAGTATTTGCAACATGGAGAGTGGAGGATCTAGGAAAGAATGGTTTGTATTCATGGATATGTGTTTCATGGTTGGAACAGTCAATAATGAGTAGATCCTCTGAGTCTTAAACATGCTACACTATCCCTTAGAGCTTTTGCAGCTCTGGGCTGAAGCTTTGGGCTGGAGAGAAGAGTCATTGCATGTGCTGACAAGGTGACAATGCATGCTGAACCAGTGCTACAGAGGCTGAAAAATGAATTTGTATCTTGTACTTTTAGTAAATATATACTCTTCAAAGCACTATCAACTACATTATCTCATTTTAACTCTCATAAGATTTTGTGAGATTAAATAGGACAGGCATGGTTAATACCATTTTATAGAAAACTAACTCAAGTCTTGTTAGGATTAGAGTTTTCAGTGGTAGCTTACTTCAGTGGCGCAAATCTACTCACTTCACTCATTCCTTGACCATGAGCAAGTAACTTAATGCCTCTGGAATGCAGTTTTCTTATCTGTAAATGGTAATGAAAGTAATTGAGTCTCACCCACAAGGTCGATGGTGCATGTGGAGGCTATAGCATAGTGCCTGCCTGTATACCGTAAGAGGTGATACTATTAGCTGCTATGATTACTGCCAGAGATTATGTAACGAGTGGGTGGTCACATTAGATCTAGGACTCGACCAACCTCTTCTGGTTCTAAATGCAACAGTCTTTTCATTATGCATCAGTGTGAGTGATTTTAGACACATCTTAGGCATCATTTCCTTCAGGAAGCATTTTTTGATCCCATCCCATTCCTGGCCAATTGCCCACCTCACTTTCCTATTTGCACTCTGTATATCACTAGCTCAGCACACTGTGTATAAAACCCACCAGACTCTAAACTCCCTCAGGGCCGGGACCATGCCTCATCTGTCTTGGTATCACTAGAGCTATACTCCCACCAGGACAGAGTGTGTGCAATGAGTGTTTGTTAACCTGAACTCCAGTATGGCTCACGGATATGAATTTTGATAGGAAGCATCTCATGTTCGGTTTTTGCAGCCGAGGCTACATCTTTGTCTGTGTTTCTTTGTTCTATTCGAACCCCTTTCTCTTTTATTTCTTCTCCTGAAGGTCTGTTTATTATCTATGCCTATAATTCTCCAATTCTCATGCAGACTTTGAATAAAATCACAGTTTAGCTCCAGTTGTATAGCTTTCTACAACCAAATACGAAGTTCCTGCCTGCTTCTGAGAAAACACACAGATGAAATTTATAATCAGATTTCAGGGAATGTGGCATGTTGTCAAGATTTCATTTCCGGCCAGACAGGAGGGAGGAACTAAAAATGGGGCTGCTAGAACAAGATGAAAATGTCAGGTGTTTGAAAGGAAGTGCAAAACTCAGACTCTAAACAACTGGATAATGTCACGATGTTCTTTGTTTGTTTTTGATTTTCCTTTTGCTTTATCTAATTCAGGAAAAGTGAATTATACTCGAGCAAAATACATTCCTTGAAGATTATACATATACGAATGCATATCTATAAATATACAGATATATACACACATATAGAAATATACATGGACATATGTCTTTGTTTTCTAGAATTAGAAATTTTCATCCTATGTAGCAAGGCCTTGATATACAAGCCCATCTTCTCACTTAATTGGTGTTATTAATATAAATAAATTATTTAAAATTCTTACTATGATACGGTACAGCTCATAATTATAACCCATTGTCAAGCTACTGCTATTATATACAACACATTGAATGATGTGATCATTAGCCATTTACTAAGTGTCTCTCCATTCTAATAAATTAAACAGCTTTAAGGAAGAATTTCATAAGCTTAGAGGAGTATTTTAGGGCAAAATTTCATTAACTAAATATAAGCAATCTATCTTTTTCTTCCACATTAGAAACCTTGTTTATTTGGATAAAATATTAGAAAAATAATTTTTGCTATTTTTGTAAGTCATCTGTGAGAAGGAAAAGACAATGATTACTTAATTTGAAACTTCCAAAAGCATGGAATATAATATTTAGAGCTACATTAATATATGAAATATTAATCAGAGCTTTCTGAGTTGGTACTACTTTTAAATTTTTCTATCCTTATGAGAATAACAACCTTGTATAATTTAAAACATTACACCCCCTGTATTTCCTTGGTTTGAGAAAATATGAGCAGATCTGACTTCACATTGTTTTGGCAAGAGCATAGTCAGTTGATGAAATGTGGGATGTGACATGCTAGTCAATGACAGCTCAAGCAAACCATGAGATCATCAAATTAGTTTTAAAATCATTCAGTAACACAGTGCCATGGTGAAGTTGAGTGATAATTTTCTCAGACACCTAATGTTTCAAAAATGTCACACTATTAATTTTGATTATGCTTGTAATTTAAACAGCTCTCCAATTTTAAAATGATTACATAAAAGCATTGATTGGGTGCTTAAAACACATTTGCTCAGGAAGCACATTCAGGTGAAATGAGCAGTTTTTAAATGAGCAGTATACTTTTTCTTCACTTTAAAATATAACTAGATAATATATTCTTCTCTTACAAATTCTATTAACCCAAAAAGCTTTGATGCACTTATCTTTACATTAATATATTACCACCTAATTTCTGATGTTGGATTGGCTGTGCTATCAGGAAAATATAAGTAGTTTATTTTCCATGGGTGACTGATAATCTCAGCCTCATAAGACAAGCAAAAAGCACTAACACCCAAGTTTTGCAGTCAGGCCTTGGATGTGCCACCTTTTACCTGTAATGAGGGTGAGGAGCACTTGGAATCCTTTCCGTTGTCTTGTACCCAGTGTTTGCCCAGAGGCTGGGTTTGAGTGAAGGCCCCTGGGGTCTCTTTATGTAACTTTGATGGAGGTAAGGGAAAGGAGGAAGAAGCATTCTAAGAAGAAGGTTTAGGAGAAGATGTCTAAGCTTTTAAGTCACCTGGGAGACTATCAAAAGAGATTTGACAGACAGGATTCCAAGCCAATTTGGAGAAAGAAAAGCATGGAAAGAAAAAAAATTCCAAATTAAAATAAGCTAAGCCAAAACTCTGATGGTTGTTTTTAAGCCTACTCTTAAGAAGAAGACTGTCAGAGGAGCCCTGATCCAATTCTCATTTTAAACTCACTTTGTTTGTAGACTCCTGAGTTGTTGTCATTGTAGGAAAGCACAACACTATTTCTACCAAGGAAATGGTCACTGACTCACTGAATCCACTGGGATTTTCCCATTTCCTAAGGGAGGTAGGAGTGTAACGACATGAGGAAACTAACTTAGTCAACGATGTGCTACTAAATATTTAACAATAGGCTCTCTGGGTGGGAGAGAATGGGGAGAAAATACACCTATACATACATACATACGACATACATAAGTTTATTATAAACTATACTGGTGTAAAGAACATGTACCACATAGTTTATAAATAATAATAGAATATATAATACTTTGTTGTAAATTCCATATATCTAATTGATTCTTGTAGAATATTTTTGTCGATTTTTGCCGAAATTTTGTATCCTTAGCCAATCTGCAGTTGCAATTGAGAAATAGATATAGTTTTTACATGAATGTTAGTAGATATTTTCAGTTAAGTCGATGAGTAAGTCTAAGTGAAACAAGAAAAATAAAAGTTGGAACTCACTTGTTTGTCGATGACTTTGAGTATGGTAGAATACTAGAAGAATATTTTTTAAACAATTTAAAATATAACAACAAAACACGACACACTTGAAAAGTTTAATCTGCATTACTTACATTTTCCCTACCACTTTCTTAAGTCCAGACCAAGGATTCAGCAACTTTTTCTCTAAGGACTAGATAGTAACTATTTCAGGCTTTGTAGGTTGTGTGGTCTTTACCTCAACTCTATCTATACAGCTCTGCCATCATAGCACGAACACAGCCATAGACAGTATGTAAACAAATGAGCGTAGCTGTATTCCCGTAAAACTTTATTTATGGGCACTGAACTTTGAATTTAATATAATTTTATATATCATAACATAATTTTCATATATTCTACATTCTCTTGATTTTTTCAACAATTAATAATATAAAAGACCTTTTTAGTTCTTAAGCAATACAAAAACAGGAAGTAGGCTAGGTTTGGTCTGTGAACTGTAGTTTGCCATTCCCTTGTGTAAATGATCAACAAAACAATAAGTCAAGCCCTGATGTGTAGCATTTGCCAATTCCTATGGGACAATCACTCCCACCGTGGCTGACTTCAAGCTACCAATGTGACATCACTGAATGCTGGGAAGAGATGAGGAGTAGCATAGCATTAAATAGTATTCCCACCCGACAGATACAATAGCTTAGAATAGCTTCAAGAGCAGAGGTACTAGTAAAGTGTAGAAAAATAATTAAAAATTACGAGGATTGGCTATTACCTTATTTTATTGTTAGTTATTTATTTGTAAGTTTACATAATTTCATTTTTAATAATGGCGACAACTAGCTAGCAAAATTCTCAAAACTTTAACAATTGACTTCTGCGAGTTGGTATAAGCTGGCTCCACCAAGCATCTACATTGAGTGCTTATTCTGAAGGATATTGCATCTTTCAACTCTGAGATTCCCACACCAACACTGGCTCTTCCACAACTGAGGCAGAACTGCCCACCAAGTAGAGAGAAGGCCTTGAGTCACCTGAGAGACTTTTGCTGATTCTGCCTTCCATACAGAAATGCGATGAAGAAGACCTCATTGCCACAGAAACAAGTGGGTCTTGGCTTATCTCCCTAATAGAAAAATTGTTGTAGTTATAATAGTAATATTAGCCAGCATTTCTTGAGTTACAATTGTAGTTATAGTAGTAGCCAGCATTTACCCCGGACCAGACACTGTTCTCAGATTTTACCTGTAACAATTTACTTGATTGTCACTCAACCCTGAGAGTGAGTTTTCATCATCATCATTTTGCATTTGAGGCTATTGAGACACAGTGAAGTGGGTCTGCTTGCCAAAAGTCACAGATATAGAGAGCAAAGAATTCTAACTTCCCTAAACGCTAGCTCATTTTCTCTCTGAGTTGTACTTGAGGAGATCAAGTATCTATACTTTATTATTTACATAGTTATTTGTCCAATAAAAGGTTATCAATAAAATTCAATATGTCCCAAACTGTACCCTCCAAAATCCCCTTTTCCCTTTTCTCTGTTTTCTT
The DNA here is from genome assembly GCA_028627145.1 of Eidolon dupreanum. NCBI lineage: Eukaryota > Metazoa > Chordata > Mammalia > Chiroptera > Pteropodidae > Eidolon > Eidolon dupreanum. The sequence continues at coordinate 77,937,256 of CM053508.1, read as the reverse complement.
TCACATGTGTTTGTTGCTACTGGCACCAGTGCCACACTAGACACCCCAGCATCTTGAACTCTTCTTCATCCCATGCAGTTGCCACTTCTGTTAATTCAGCCTCCAACAGTACTTCTTGTGACTTCATCTTTTCATTCTCCTTCTAGTTTATGACTGCAGTACCTCTCACCCAGATGATTACAGAAGTCGCCTCACCATCTTGTAATATTTCTACCAAATTACATACTGTGTTGCTGGATTAAACTCCCGAAAATCGTATCAGTCCCTTGTTCATAAACTGCATTGACTGACCACTGCTTATTCCTCAAACTTTTTCCCTTCCTGCTCTTCACTCACTTTAAGCTTCCAGCTTACAGAATTTTTCACCATTTTTCACATACACTCCATGCTTTTGCTTAAGCTGTGTCTTCTGCCTAGAGGGCCCTTCTCCATGACTCTGCATGTCTACTGTCCACTTACCTTTTCCTCCCAATTTAAATGACCCCAAATTCACTTGATCTCCCAACTAGAAAGAGCCTCCCCTCTGCAGAAGCCCCCATACCCTTTTGTCTATCTGTGCTTCTTGTGACTTTTGTTCTCCAGAGTACTTTAAACTTTCCCCATCCTAATTATTCTTATTTCTTGATTCTCTTATCTCTCCTGCTTGACTCCAAATTTTCTTTAAGCATGGGCTATGGATTATTTTTCCTTCTATCCCTTATAGTTGGTTGTTAACTAGGTCCTCAGCCAATGTCAAATAGATGAATGAATGACTGAAATATGGCAAAAGCAACCTCTAATTGGGTCTCATCATATGTTATTATTATTGTTTAAATTTCCTGAGCTCAACATACAGTGCACACTATAGTGCTGCATGGTCCAACATGGCAACCACTGTCCACATGTAGCTATTAAGGGTTTAACATGTAGTAGAAATCCAAGATAGACACTGGTTTAAATTGAAATGTGCTGTAAGTATAAAATATACAGTAAATTTTAAAGTCTTAGTTTGAAAAAGATCTTAGTAATTGTTTTATATGTTAAAATAATAACATCTTTGATATATTGGGTTAAATAAAAAAATATAAGAATTATCACTTGTTTAATTTTACTTTCTTAAATGTGACTACTGGAAAGTTTAAAATTACATATGTGACTTGCATTGTATTTCCATTGGACAGCTCTGTTATAGAGGAAACTCAAAATCTTCTTGAAATATCTCTGTTCTCTAGAGTAACAGTATGATCATGGAAACCATTTTGAGAGCTTATCTCAGTTCTTCAGGCTTTCTGAATCTCAGTTTCTTAAACATTAAGATAGAGGTAATTGTGCCTTCCTTACAGAGGGGTTGTGAGCATTTAATGAGATTGTATACAGTAAGCTGCCTGACATCTGTAGAAAGTTGGTAAATACTGGTTTCTCTGACATTCTAAACAAGCACAAATTTACATTGCATGCATCATCCCCGTCCGCCATTGTCAGCATACTTACATCCCTGCACTGATCAGTACTGATCATTTTGGAAGTCAACACTATATTTCTTTCTATTATCTATTATTGTTGCTTTAAGTCTGATAAACCTAGCTAGAATACATGGGAAATGCAATTGTTAACCTAAAGAAAGAGAGAATTCAGAGTCCTTATCTTGCATACATTTTCAGGATCTAGTTCCAAATCACAACATCAGCAGCTTGAGGCTCACTTCCCTGAAGAAAAGCAATGTCCACAACTCAAGGAGGTCAATTCACATTGTACAGTAGCCTGTTTTGTACACCAGGATATAGTGTGAATGGTCATTTATGGAACTTTACAATGCTGGAATACTGGAAAATTTACTGCTGTTTTCATTGGTACTGTAGGATCAATTGGGGTGGGGCAGAGTTGGCAGGAATCATGTTATACTTTGCTTTTCATTTAAGGAAGACCAGGAACCCAGGTTTTCAGGTCCTTAAAGATTGCAAGGTAATTATCAAAGAAGTAAAATAATGATCAGTGCTATAGATGAATGTCAACATTATTTTCAGAACAGATGTTGATATTATAATATACTGATATTAATACTAATCAAAGATTTCTGGACAATTTTTTTCTTATCAATAGAAGGTTGTTTTCATTGCTGTCATATTCTGTGATGAAAGCACATTCTGTATCTGCTTGTCTCCTCCACAAAAAGGCTTATATATCGAGAGCAGGTGAGGTCTTTAGTATGAGAAGAGGAAGATTATAAGTCTTCAGTACTCAATATAGGACAAGCAATTTTAGACTCCAAGATAAGCCAGCAATAGGGTAATGATGGTGTTTATTATTGTAGGCTGTGGATGTGTGAATAGTATTAATCATAAACTTAATCCTAGTGTCTTGGGACTGCAGTAGACTTCCAAGATTTCATTTCTTAATGTCTTCATTACAGCTGTAAATCTCAAAATAAATACAATAATTGCAAGGCAGCATCAGCAGCTGGGGTAATTAAATACTACTTGCCTTCTGCTATGCAGAAATGTGAGCTAAGCAAAATGTGTTCCCCTCATTACAAAAGAATTCTTTACAGGTAAATGTTCCACAGTGGAAGTTTTGCTCCTTCTGCCAAAAGGAGCAACTTACCAGGGATTATACCATCTCTGGGGGTCACTGGGCATCCAAATGGAATTTATCAAGGTCAGATGCAAAAGATAAATGGGACATGAGATTTTCAGGCACCTGGGGCCCTGCTAATCAGATGATTGGACACAAAGATGGGTTTTCTCTTTTCAGATTGGAAATATATTTGCCATGAAAAATCAACCAAATAATTAATATTTATTGAAGATAAACCATCACTATCATTCTCATCAACTACAACAAAAGAATCATAAGATATAGATTAGGCCACAGAGGATCAAAAATCTGGACTGCAAAAGGGAATGCCAGATATGACATAAAGATACTAAGACAAATTTCAATGGAAAGTGTTATGTGGTAAGAGATGCAAGGATAGCTACTTTAGTAGGCATTATTCTAGATTCTATGATATATTCAATAACTATAAGAACTGAACTCTGTGCTTAGAGAAATGACAGTTTATCTGAGGGATGGGCTAAACATGAAACAATGAGAGAACAATAGGATACTATAAAGAACTAAGTTATAAAATTCAGTATGAAGACCTGTGAAGATGGAAGGGGAAAAAAGATAGCAAGAAATATGGTGTCAGTAGTCAGGGATGGCTCCGTAGATGGGAGGGAGTGCTCTATGGATCTCTGAAAGTCAGGGAGAGTTTGGATAAGTGAAATGGAAAAGGGAGAGTTCAATTCTTCAGGTGAAAATCTCAAGTTTGGTAAACTTTGGAAAGTTTGCAAAACAGTTATTTAACATTGGTGTTCTGATAGATTATTTTAAATGGGAAATTAAGAGCAGAACATTTTGTCTATAACATTAGGTTTCACCGGTGGGCACTCTTCTGTTTGGCAGTTATTCTTCTGTTCATTCAGTAAACATTGAGCAAGGCCATGGTATGTGCTAATACTGTGCTGGGTTCTAGGCTACACAAGCAGGACAAGATAGGCATCAAGGATATGGAGACGTTAAAAGGTTAAATACACACAATGTGATTCATGCTCTAACAGGGATAAATATAGAGTTTTAGAGGAACTCATAGGAGAAGCCCAAAACCCAAGCTTGAGAAGTCAAAAACAGGTAAAATATGGATGATGAACAGGGGTTATTCAGGCAATAGACATGGGATTGGGGGAAGCACGGCCAGGTGGTGTGAGGAATTTGGGTAGCAAGATTACCTGGCTAGGTTTAAAACCCCAACTTGTTCTATTTGTCTGGAGTGGAGAGGTAAGAGTCGAGGCTGGTGATACAGGCAGATGCTAAATAGTAAACTATTTTTAAGCTCTAATAAGGAATCTGGACTTTATCCTAAAGACAGTGGAGAGTCAGAGAATAGTTTTAAACTGGAGATTGACGTGGTTGCTTTTGTTTAGAAACCTCATCCAGGCTTCAGTGAAGAAAATGGATTGGAAGGTCCAGGGTCAAAGCTGATGTCATTACCATAGGGTTTTCATAGCCCTGTGCATCGTGTCCTCTGTCTATGCCCAGTGTCCGCTTCTTGACGCAAGATTATGAACTTTTTCCTTAGAGGTACAAGATTTTGATCCTCAACATCTACAGGAAGATTTTTCTGATTCTATCTGGGTATAGCCCAGCAACAGGTAAATGGCTTCTCACATTACTGTCTGCTCAAGTCCTAGTCTGGAACTGAAAAGAGGCCACTCACAAACACAGAAAACAATCATATAATTCAGTGCAATTACATTGTGGAGGGGAAAACATCAGGGAATTATAGTAATTCAATTCAAAATCTGCTGAAAGCTTTGGTAAAAGCTTATGTGGCTGTTCAGAGAAAATTGCATGAGGTAAAAAAGCCACCACCATAGCCACAGAACAGTCAGTATTTCGACAAAATTAAAATGCCTTCTCAGGAAAGGCTTCTACCATTCTCTTGAAAACGTTTTAGATCTTGAGATAAAGGGAAGCATTCAGCTTGTATTCCAGGAGTTCTAGATTTCTTTTTTCTTTTCTTTTTTCATTTCAGGCATCATAAGGGTAAAATTGATCTAATTTCACACATTGTACTTCTAGTAAATTTAAAAGTACTTCAAAAGTTATCTTTGAAGTGAGATAACAAAATGGAGCATCTGTTCATTCTCTTTATTCTGATTCTGAAATAGTAAGCATTCCAGCAGCACTTCAGGTTAACAGAATCTGTGAGCGACTGCAGTTGCTTAATATGCACAATTAATTAAATGTTGATTCCTATCATCATGCTGCAAGATATAAATACTATCTGGGGAAGGTTGTCTTATAAGATGACGAGACTAATAGTGCAAACGTTGCAACACCATTCAAAGGAGGAAGGAAGCCATTCCGGTGTTTTACAAAAGTAGGATGCTCATACTGTGAGAGGAAATTAGAAGTATATGTTCTATTTATCATCCATTATCCAAATAATATCAATAACTTCTAAACTACTCTATTTGAGATAAAGGGAGCTTCAATTGAGGAAGACTAAAAAAATTGATAGATCTTCTGTTATTTGAACAGATCCTTTCTTTCTTTCCTTCATGAAACTGTATAATTTAATAGAATGAATAAAAAATTAATGGAACATTAACAAGAGAACCTAAGCATAAGAAACAATGGTTGCATCTTGCAATATTTAATATGTGCTTAATATACACACCTATTTTTTCTTTATGAACAGATTGTCTTTAGTTGCATTTTGGGAATTTTTTTTGATCCATTACTTTACATTTTTATCTCACTGGTATAAAGCTGTTTAAACAGAAAGAAAAATGCTCTTGAAAAAAAAGATAGTGAACGAGTTTCTCTCATGCTATTCAGACATAAGAGGAAACATTTTACTGGAGAGTATATCCTATTGGAAAGCAATTTACTTCTGGAATGGCAAAGATACTAAACTTCCTTCTTGTTGGCACATCTAATTCATTTTTGGAATCCTTTATAATATTACATTTCTAATACTTGAAGCTAAACCAAAAACTGAACACTTTCAGGGAGGCAAAAATTAAAGTGAATAAACCACTTTAGAGAATTTCACAGCCATCCAGGCAAGAGACAGAGAGGCAGGAAAACGGGAGATGGTAGACTTACTCACGACACGTTTAGGAAGACACTATGCAAGAAAAAAAGAAGACCCAAGAATGACTTTCAGCACTTGTTTGAGCAGGTAGATGGTGGTGATGCCGTGTAAAAAGATGGGAAAGATGTGTGGATGGGAGAAAGGTTAGAAGACAGTGCAGTTAAGAGTTCTGTCATGGCCTCCTTTTCTCCCTCCTCTCTTCCCTCCCTTCTCCCCTCACTCCTTGTCTCTCTCCTTTTTTCACTCCTTTCGAGTAGAGTGGAAAGGCAATTGGGCAGATTATCCTGGCTCTACTACTCACCATCTGTGTGATTTTGGATAAGTCAAAACTTTTTGTGCCTTGTTTTTCTCATTTCTGTATTGATAATAATAATAAGTATTGGATTTAATAAATTAATATAGTGTTTAGAACAATGCCTTGCACATAGTAAGTACAGTAGTCCTCCCTTATTTGCAGTTTTGCTTTCTGAGGTTCAGTTACCCATGGTCAACCTCAGTCTAAAAATATTAGAAGAAAATTTTCAGAAATAATTCATACGTTTTAAATTGTGCACCTTCGTGCTTGGTCCTGCCCACGGACACAAATCGTCTCTCTGTTCAGCGTCTCCACGCTGTATACGATCCATTAGTCACTCCTTGGCCCTCTGGGTTATCGGACTGTTGAGGAATCGCAGGGCTTGTGTTCCAGTCACCCTTATTTCACTTCACAGTGGTCCCAAAGCGTGAGAGTAGTAATGCTGGCAATTGGGGCATGCCAACAAGAAGCCATACATACTTCCTTGAAG
>CM053508.1:77794963-77930348 GCA_028627145.1 Eidolon dupreanum | reverse complement strand
CCCCCTGAATTCCCACAGTGGTCTAAGCTATACAACAGAACATTGTATTTCATGAAATACAATTTCTTTTTAAGTTTCTATTTTTAATACATATTTTCCCACAGGTAAGTTGTAAATTCATTAAGGGTGGCAGCTTTATCTTTTATTATTTTATATTTTCCACAGTGCCTAATATAGTAGAGGCAAATTAAATATTTGTCGATTGATTTAATTCTAAAGGGTTTTTAGATCTCACAACAGTCCTCTGACAATTTTATTTTTAAGTCATATTTAATTATTCTCCCATCTTACTAATTAAGTAAAAATGACACCTTATACAATGCTATGACAAATAGTAAGTATTTCATTGGCCAGAAGGATCATCCAAGTCTTTTATAACAGTAGATCAATGACTAACCACTTTCTCCTTTCAGTGGATGGTATTTTGATCTGTACAGAAACTTCAGGCCATCAGTGGCTATAACACTGATCAATGTGAGCTAAAGCAGAAAATGTTGAGTGCTGTGCTCAAGGTGAGCCCATGCATCACTGGGTTCTTTTCTGTTCCCAAATTATGTCCAGCCTTTTCCTATCCTCACGCCTTCTAAATTTGCTGTTCTCTCTGCCTGAAATGTTCTTCTCTCAGCTCTACAAAGCCTCATTTTCATTCTTCAGCTTTCAGCTCAAATATTGCCTCCTCCACTTTTATTAAAAAAAAGATGTTTTCCCCCTCTCCCTACTAATGCCCCATACTATTTTGTCACCTTTCTTTCCTTCCTTCCTTCCTTCCTTCCTTCCTTCCTTCCTTCCTTCTCTCCCTCCCTCCCTCCCTCCCTCCCTCCCTCCCTCCCTCCCTCTCTCTCTCTCTCTCTCTCTCTCTCTCTCTCTCTCTCTCTCTCTCTCTCTTTCGTAGTATTTATCCCAATCTAGCCTAGCAGAGGTCTGGTACTTGATAGTCCTCAGTGAAAATTTGTTGAGTGAAAGAACAAATAACCTGTTGTAAAAAGAGCCACATGTTGTTTATCAGCATTACTTCCAACTGGGATTTACACTGTGAATGGTGTCCACAAACCACATGTGCAGCACTCGACTCCCAATTTATAGCTTTAATTATTACAGTTGCTTTCATTTGTACAAATAAGAGGACAAAATTAAAACAGGAAATGACCTATTCATCTGTGGCACTATCCTGTCCTGTTTTTGTGCCCTAAATAACCTTAGTATCCTTTAATAACCTCTGGTTATCTCTTAGCTCTGTGGGTTTAACTCTAAACTCAGTTAATTGTTCTCTCAACCACAGGCAATGCTAATACAATTGAAACCATTGCTTGTATTGTGCCTTAGTGCACAGAAAGCATTTGCATCTTAACAACAGGTCTGTGACTTGGTCAGAGCACACAGTCCAGTGATCTCGACTGCATAGATAAGAAAGGGGTTAAAAAAATGTGACTTAACTAAGGTCATATGGCTGAAAAATGAGAAAGAAGGCACTGGACGGGCAAGGGGAGGCTCTCGTTGTGTCCAGAGGTACTCTCATGGCACTCTGAAAATCTCGTTGTCAGTGTCTTTCTGGATGGTGACAGTGAGAATAGACCACTAAGAAACGGAGCTCCTCAACTGTGTGAAAGAAATCGTCACCCTCCCCTCCTGGGACCACAGAACTGGTCAGTTTAGCAAAGCAGACCTGTCTCTGGGCTCAGTCCTGTCCACGTGGTTTTCTATCCTTCGCTGGCTGCCCTCTATTTCCTCTGCCAGTTGGCTTGTATTTATCCTAATGTGAGTATTCTGTCAGCTTATGTTCTTCTGAATGTTCTGTTATTAATGTAAGAGAATATAATAATATGTCAAAACCTGTGCTTTGATATAGAAACAAATTTCGAAAAATTTTCAAAGAAACTCCAAATTACGATTATCCTCAATAACATTTTTGAGATTTTTTCTAGGAATTACCTGGGGTGGAAAGAGAGTAGGGAAGAGAGAGAGAGAGAGAGAGAGAGAGAGAGAGAGAGAGAGAGAGAGAGAGAGAGAGAACGAACTCTAAGAGCATATCCTAGTAGGAAAAAATATATTTAAGCTCACCGGGAGGATGTATTATGTCTGTAATTACATGGACATCTATATTTTATTGTCCTGGTCTGTCAACATCAACATTGAGGGTGTTATTGAAGGACTCTGAGTAGGATTGAAAGGAATGATCTAAAGCAGCCTGCTGAATACTCGCCTGAAATTGGTTTGTGCGGGGTTGTTGGGGGAGGGGCTCTGCCTCTCAGGTGATGTAAACACTGTGCCCAGAAGCACCTGAGGGGCGACTATCTCCTGCCCCTTCCGTGTTCTTGACTCAGTCACCTTTGCTCCCTGAGTCTCAGTTGCCTCCCCTGAGGAAACATCGTCACTGCCTACCCTGGAATAATTTGGAAACAATTTGGAAATAATTTGGAGAGAACTCTGGCGTCTATTAAAATTTACCTAGAAACAGATTTTCTTTTCAACATTGATAAAGGGATAGGCCTGCTCCCTGTTGGTTCTGCTAATGGCTTCAGTCTGCCCCTTTAGACACATTCAGTGCTGCCTTTAATGGTCATTTCATTTCAGCTCAGGGTATGGAAGCTGCTTAAGGATCCTGCTCTCGTCTGTTCCTTCCTGCGTCTAGACTGGTGAGGCAAAGTTGCATTAAATATAATTTGGTGCTATCAGGACAGCTGCTGTCGAGGATATCATGGAATGTAACGTTACTTTGCCTACAGATCTTAAATACAGCTTGCAGGTGACCCCACATTTCTGTCTCTAGTCTGCATACTAAGTCTCTCCATCTGTCAGAAGCAAGAATGTAGGGTACTCTATTTCACTAAAGGTCTCATAGGAATTTGTTGCTGTTGCTGACATAAAAGAAAGGGGAAAAAAAAGAAGCCAATTTATTTCCAGGCTTTTGTGAAGTAGCAGATATTTCCTGTGCAAAAGTAATAAATTACAGCATTATATTTGCGAAGTGTCATATAGTTAAAAAAAAAGCTTTGTTTTAATAATTATACAAGGAATCATGAATATATTCTAATTTAAAAATTCAAATATAGAAATAATAGAAGCAATAATTTCTCCTGGAAAAGAAGCAGAACTTGATGCGAGAGGTGGTTTTTGAAGAAGGCTCTTCATTTTGCCTTTATGTTGAAATGTTGGGGTGTATCCTTTCATAGTTTTTATAAGCATTTGTATACATATATGTAAAGATAAAATATATTTTAAAATCTTTCTTTACATAAATAGAATCATACTACACATATTGTTCAGTAATTTTTTTTTTACTTAATATAACTTGAAGAGCTAAGTAATTACAAAATAGATTTGCTGTATTAAAAAATATATATAGCTAAATGGCATTCCCAGAATATGCCATATTTTAAACACTTCCCTAAACATGAATATTTATTTTGAATTTTGATATTACAATGTTTCCGTAACATTCTTGTGCATGCATTCTTCACATACACCAGTATTTCCTTCAGTAGGATAGAAAATTGAAAGTGAAAATGATGAGTCAGACTCTGGGTACATTAACTCTGAGTGTCAGTTTCCTTTTTTATAAAATTGGTTTACTATAAGCTACCTCAAGGATCATTTTGAGGATTCAAAATTAAAATTAAATGTTCAAATTATAAATGCAAGCTTATTTTCTCTATTGAAGTCTTTTTTAACAAACAATTTTAAACTCTTACCCCCCCATCTTTCTCAGGATTATTTTTATTTCTATATGTCTGTTCTTCTATATTAAGATGTGTCATGTATAGAAAAATAAGTCAAATGACTAAGTTCCTCTCCTTCGTCTTCAATCTCATTCTGTTCCTCTTTCCTTTACTTGCTTTGTCTTTGTTTCTCCTCTTTCCTTTTCATAAGCTATGTAGAGGTAGCGAGCTGGTAAGTGTCTGTATGAGACTGGGGAAGCATGACCTGAAGGATGGAGCCACTGGAATGTGGAGATGCAGGGACAAGCTGAGAGCTGGCACTAGACCATAGCTGAGTCTAGGAGACAAGTGCCAAGTGACACAGTGGAGGGCTTAATGTGGATACTTTCAGCTTTGATGCTAAATTAGTATTTAATGGCTTAACTGAATCCCTCCGAAGGGCTCATTGCTGATTTTTCAAAAACTTAAAGGAGCAGGCTGCCTGGGTACAAAGATGAGGGACACAGGCAAGGCAGGGGTGTACTGAGGTTTGGCAGCCAAGGGAAGAGGCTGGAGCTCGAGCTTGGTCTCTATTTCATTGCCTTAAGCCCTGGTGTGCACAATTCTCAGGGGACAAGCTTGGCCAGATCCAAGTAGAGGAGAAGGATTAGTTTCCGGTTCTTGTATGTCATATTATTTTGCAACATTTCGATATGTTAAACTCTTTCAACTCCCAGGTTAAATCTGAGCATTTTCCCCTTAAACCTTTTGTTATCTCAATTTATCTAATTCTCAATAGATCATTTCTTGGTATCTTATGTATTTGTTTTGAAGGGAAGGACTAAAGCAAGGCTGCAGCCTGTAGCCTCAGGCCACCTCTAATTATTTGAGAATACCCCCATTGAAATTAAAACTAAAGATGTGGGATTTGAAACAGTTCAGAAAGTAGACCTCTGTATCCAGGGACTTGGTGCAGGCCCTGAGGCACTGTACCTGAGCTGGCAGGTTAAAATATGTTCTGATTTTTTTCCCTGTGGTGCACAATGCCTTACTACAGCAGTCCCCAACCCTTGGGCCACAAACCAGTACTGATCTGTGGCCTGTTAGAAACTGGGCCACAGCAGGAGGTGAGCAGTGGGCCAGCAAGCAAGGCTTCATCTGTATTTGTAGCCGCTCCCCAGAGCTAGTATCACTGCCTCAGCTTCACCTCAGTCGATCAGGTCTTAGATTCTTACAGGAGTGTGAACCCTATTGTGAACTGTGCATGCGAGGGATCTAGGGTACCTGCTCTTTATGAGAAGCTAATACCTGATGATCTGAGATGGAGCTGAGGCAGCGATGCTACTAGCCCTGGGGCGTAGCTGCAAATACAGATTAACATTAGCAGATTAACATTCTCAGAGACCGTCATAAATCAATTGCTTGCAGACTCATATCAAAACCCTATCAGTGAGTGGCAAGTGACAGTTAAGTTGTATCTGGTGGCAAGCATGACAGTGACAAGTGAGGTGATGTACTTCAATTGTATAGCTGCATCTGGTGGCAGGCTTTAAGTCAGAATCCAACACTTATTTTAGTACATGCGTGGCCTGCCTGTTATTTACCACTTCTATCCACTCTTCTTTCCCGTACTGTGCCTTTGTCTCAGTCACAGTTTTGGTAAGCTCACAAGCTAACCCTTGCCAAAATGGGTAAAAAGCAACTATCACTGGAGAGCTTCTTTGAAAAAGGAGAAAGACCCAATGATGAGACAGCAGAAGATTCTAAGACTATCAACAAAAAGAAAGCTGTATTTAAAAGAAAATACCAGGAGTTCGACTTAAATTATGTATAGTTCATTGCAACAGAATGATTCACATTTTCCAAGCCTGCATCGTATAATATGTGGCAACTGCCTATCCAACAAAGCCATGAAACCTTTAAAACTGCTTCGTCACATGGAAACCAAGCATCCTGCATTAAAACACAACAAGCCTTTGGAGTTCTTCAAGAGAAAAAAATGGTGAACACAAAGAACAGAAGCAATTATTGAAGGCCACCACTTCATCAAACGTGTCTGCCATGAGAGCATCATTCTTAGTGGCTAACAGCATTGCTAAAGCTAAGAAGCCCTTTACTATTGCTGAAGAGCTGATCCTGCCTGCTGCTAAGGACACTCATCATGAACTTTTAGGAGAGGCTGCAATTCAAAAGGTGGCACGTGTTCTTCTTTCAGCCAGCAGCATAACTAGACGGACTAATGAAATAGCAGAGGACATCGAGGCACAATTGTTAGAGAGGATTAATGAGTTACCATGGTACCCAATCCAGGTTGGTGAGTCTACCAATGTTGACGACAAGGCAACCATGTTTATTTCTGTGTGATCTATTTTTCAGGAGGATGTGCATCAGGATGTGTTATGTGCACTTTTGTTGCCAGCCGACACCACAGTTGCAGAATTATTCAAGTCTTTGAATGATTACCTATCAGGAAAACTGAATTGATCATTTTGTGTCAGTATTTGCACAGACAAAGCAGCTGCCACGACTGGACAGCTTTCTGGTTTCACTACTCAGGTCAAAGAGGTCGCTTCTAAATGTGAGTTTGCGCATTGTGCCATCCATAGAGAAATGCTGGCTAGCCGAAAAATGACACCTGAACTTAATAACCTTTTGCAGGATGTGATTAAAATGATTGGCCACATTGAAGTACATGCCTTTAACTCACGTGTGTCATGCAGCTCTGTGCGGAGTTGGACACAGAGCACACACGTCTCCTCTCATACATGGAAGTGACATGGCTTTCTAACAGTAGATCACTGGCTAGAGTTTCCGAGTTATGAGAGCCACTCCAGAGATTTCTTTTAGAAAAACAGCCACCACTAGCAGCACATTTCAGTGACACAGAATGGGTCACAAACCTGCTTACTTGTGTGACATATTCAACCTGCTTAACCAGCTCAATTTATCACTTCAGGTGAGAACGACGACTGTGTTCAAGTTGGCAGATAAAGTAGTTGCATTCAAAGCCAAACTGGGATTATGGGGGCGATGAGTAAACATTGGGATTTTTGACATGTTTCAAACATTAGCAGAGATTTTCAAAGAGACTGAGCCTTCTTTCTCTCAGCTGGTGCATGATCACCTGTCTCAGCTTTCAGAAAAGCTTGAGCATTACCTCCCAACCACAAAAGACCCCCGAACAGAAGAGTATATCTGCGACCCGTTTGTGAATAAATCAGGTGAATTGACTTTGTCTGTGCTAGAAGAGGATCAACTGCTTGAGACTGCAAATGATGGCGACCTTAAAAGTATGTTTGAGACAACTTTAACTCTCCATACGTTCTGGATTAAAGTCAAGGTAGAATATCCTGAAATTACCACAAAAGCACTGAAAAGGTTGCTTCCATTTCCAGCATCCTATCTTTGTGAAGCAGGGTTTTCTGCAGTGACAGTAACCAAAATGAGATTGTAGAGTACACTGGACATAAGACAGACACCCTGGGTGTCACTGTCTCCCATCACTCACAGATGAGACTGTCTAGTTGCAGGAAAACAGGCTCAGGGCTCTCACTGATTCTGCATTATGGTGAGTTTTATAATTATTTCATTATATATTACAATGTAATAATAATAGAAGTAAAGTGCACAATAAATGCAATGCACTTGAATGATCCTGAAACTACCACCTCCCCCTGTTCATGGTAAAATTGTCTTCTATGAAACCCTGGCCACAATGGTTGGTGACCGCTACTTTACTAGAAATGCTTATAGACATCTTCTAAGGACACTAAAGAGATGATTTAAGGCTCTGCTGAGGAGTTTATATGTAGACGCACACTCTCAGCCCTGTGTCTTCATACACCTGTACAATTCAGTCTTCCTTCATCTGTTCTCTTCCTGAGGAGGCTAATGTCCTCTGCGTAAACTGGAAGTCTACAAGGAACAGACTTCATGTGGTTAATTTGCCTTGCTCTCACTCTGACAAGCACTCAATGTGTTTAATAAATACTCTTTAACATAAACAATAAGGAAGAGGAAACATGGCCGATCCAAGCTTGGCTCTTTGATTTCTCAGTTCTTCCCTTGGATCCCTTGCAAGGGAATCCATGCTGTTCACTATGTTCCCCCAAGGAACATGCTGAGCTGTTTTTTGGGGGACCAGATTTTCAACCTACGATTTTCCAAAAATAGTTCTCTTATTGTGGAAGAGATGAGTATCTGGTCCAATGAGTCAAGAGAGGTAAAAGCACAATCCATTTGGGCAAAAAAAGACATGGTTTGGTGGCTGAAGAATGAGAATCCAGCTTTTATCCTGTACATGACATTTAACTCAGTGCCTGAGGCATGCTATTTTATCTTATGTTACAAAAAACTTAGGAAATGTTACAGCTGCCCAAGTACTGGGTTGTTCTCAAGATTTCTGCCTTCAATATGCTTTGGATTTTAATTCCAAGTATGGAATAACATGGCCACAAAATCCTGATGTAAGCCTTTGGCTGTTCAATTACATTTAGGAATCTTGAAAGTTTCTTACATTTCATTTCTATGTTGTCCTTAAAAATTATGTGCTATTCGTCTGCATCTTGTTCTGATCACACAGAGAATTCTCAGCACCATCCTTGACTCTTCTGCCTCATTCATCCCAGGAAAACAAAGCTTTGAGTCCCTTCTGTTCTTGTCTGCTCCTTCCTGTCTTATTTCAATATCTGTTTTCACACTAGACTTTACACCCAGAAAATTCTCTTTTTTTTCCCCCACATAACTCTTTTTACCTTTAATCTTTCTATCTCATCCCACTTTTCAAATGTCCTTTGTCATTTAAAATCATTTAAAACACTTATGTTTATGGACTTAGACATGATTTTGACAGGATAGGTAGATAGGAGCTGGAGGGAGATGGACAATGAAGAGTTAAGGAGGCCCCAAGATCATGTGCACATCAAGGTATCTGGTAGGCTTCTGGAGCCTCCCTCATTCCCCCAAGATCAGAAGCTAGATAGGCAGGCAAGATGCTTGGTAGCACCTGGCACCTTACACACCCACCCCACCGCCTGTGCTCCCCCCAACCCCATCAGTTAGCTACAGATGGCCATCATATGACCTTCCTTTGCAGGCGCTCGACTAGTATGGGCAAAATTAGTTAGCTGAGCATGCACCTACCCTCAGAATCTTCAGAGTGCAGGTGTATGAGTTCCCATCCACAAGTGGACACTACAGATGCCCCAACCTGGAGTGAGGGAGTAGCAGGGAATTCATATCATTTGAGGTAGGAGGGACAGAAGGAGAAAAAAAAACTCTATGGCCCATATAAACCCTCACTCCCAACTTTTCAGCACCCTTAATCGTCTATTGAAGTGCCCGTTTGGACTTCTCTCAAGTGTGCTTTGCTTAATAGATCACTTCTGCTTGCTATTCTTTGCCTGCTGTTTTTCTTTGAGCATCAGACCTCCATGCAAATCTTTCACTGGGGATCCCTGAACTCTTACATAATGCAGACTCCTAAGCACTGGTAATGTTTTTGGCAGTGTGACTTGGATTGTGGTTAGTACTCTGCATTATGGCCACAGCTACCTAGAATGGCTAAGGTAAGATGTCCTCGCCCCACTCGGAGGCAGAGGACCTGGGCGTGTCTAATCTGATTTCTGAGCTCTCTGCACTTTCACTCTCTTCAAATCTCACCACTTTCATCTCCAGTTTCTTCTCTCCAGACATGATTCTTTCTCTTTTTCTGCTCAAGCCCTCACCCTCTCCCGATCTTTTCTCCTCTATCATGCAATACTTCCAAACTCACCTGGTGCTTCCCTGGGGTCAAAGTTTCTGTCTCATATCTGCTGCCAGGCTCATCAGGTCTGTCATTCTTGTCTCCTAGAATATGGGGTTACCGGCTGTGCTTGTCTCTGAAACGCAACTACATGGCCACATCCCCGATCATTTTCCTTCGAAAATTTTCTTGCTGATCCCAATAACGAAGACTTCTCTTTCTTTGCCTGTCTCCTGTCTCGCCTCCTCCACTGTACACCTCCTTTCTATCTGTGGCAAGCATGAGGGAGCTTTGAATTGAGCTGTATTTGGACTCCATGTAATTGTAACATCATCTGACAGTACATCTCAGTGAGCTGAAATCTGTGAATGCCAGAGGCAACCTTTGCCTTTGACAGTAGCAGCTCTTTTTCGACTGCTTGGATTCCTCATTCTAAGGAGAGTTTGGGACACAATAAGGTGGGAAATACATGTCGATGTCAGGAGTAGGGATCTCCATCCCACTGCAGGAAGCCAAGCCATGTTTGGACATCAAACTTATCGAACTTCTCTTGGCAAGGAGGGTTCCCTCCTCAGTGGTCTCACAAGCTGCACCCTGCCCCTGCCTTATTCTCAGCCACCTTCAAACTGTCAAGGACAAATGAAATACTTCTAGAGGTTACAAAATGTATTCATAAATTTGCCAGTCTAAAGAATGTTAATTGCTTACTTTTTAGCTGCCACTAGAAATTGAGGTCACTAAGGGTTAAAAATTCTTATGATAGAAAGGAAAATGTATGTTTTTAGTAATAGAAGTATAATGTATGGGGACATAGTTTGAAGGAAAGTAGTTTATCCTAATGTTGGTTATTTCTGAATGAGTATAAAGAGGCAAACTGAAGGGACACTGTAGAAGGTGTGTGAAGAAAAATCTTGAAAGACGAAATTTTGCATATGGTTAAGCTAAACAAGATTGGAAATAAATGTAAGTATCAAAAGTAAGCTAATGCAAAATTAGAGTTGGGTTTTCCTCTCTCTGCTAAATAAGACAATGTTTCTTAGAGTGATATCACGAAAAAGTTTTCTGAGTAAAAAACAAAGATTCTGTGCTTCTTCAAAATCATTTTCTGAGTTTTATGTTGTCTTAACCAGTTTTCTGAGGCTTTTAGAATATATAGTAACAATAATTCAGTCTGATGAGGGCCAAACACTCCTATCTATACATTTCATAACTCAGGCTGCATCAGATATTCAGAGGAAGCTCCAAAAGTTGGCAGTCAGACCCCAAACCCCTCAGGCTGCTTTAATGTAGAGTGTCCAATCACCAGAACCAAGCAGAGGAGGAAAAGAAAGGATAGGAAAAAGGCACAAATTTTAGTTGCCATAATGCAGGGACCAACTTGAGATGACTCTAGGCAACAAAAACCTTTTGGGCCAGGAAGGCCTCGGCCTTGGTTGGCATCATGGGGACGGAGGCGCAACCAATGTGCACACCACAGGAAGGAAGGCACTGGAAGGGCGAGTGTCCATCCAGCCCTGGGAAGCCGGGGAGGGTGGACCTCCTCAGCCCTCTCCCCTCTTGGCTAGCTTCTCAACTGAGAGAACTGCTTCCTCTGACTGGGGAGGCCCACGCACTCACCGGCCCCAGTCTAGAGAGAGCCATCGCCATCATGACAAGGAGCCTCGTCACCCTCGACACAGCTGGTAGGAAAACTAAATTTTTGCTAGATAGTAGAGCTACCTACTCTGTCTTGACCTGTTCCATTGGGCCCTCTTTCATTTCCCAGATCACTTAACAAGTGTCCAAAGATTTACATTTTCAGTATCACCTACACACAGCCCAGAGGCCACATGCCTCTATCAAGGTAGAAATTGCCAATCAAACCCTTAAGAGGACCTTAACAAAACTATTCCAGGAGATATCTAAGCCCTGGCTAGACTTACCTCCTATAGCTCTACTAAGGCTCAAAATCAATCCACAGTGTACCCTAAAACTCAATGCCTTTGAAATACTTTGCCCTCCCAACCAACTACATCTATGAGCCACTGCGGGGTCTCCTCTACACCTCAATATAAGGAATGAGAGCTATAAGAGTTGCTATTGACTTTGGGATTTTATTAACTCTCTTACTTATTCCCTTATGCTACTCAGATCTCCTCCCAGGAGAGGCTATTTCTGTCCCTTCCTAACACAAACAGATAATATCTTCTAGCCCTGACAGGTTCTATACTTTAGTCTTACAAGAACTAACCCAATACCCTCTGGACTCTTTAGTAAATCTCTTCTCAAGCTCAATCCCTTCTCACCAGAATGGTTTTCCAACTTCACATGCATACTACCCGTTTTCTAGCCCGCTTTTACTCTCATTTCTCCTCCTCCTCTTTGGGCCTTGTATTCTTAATCTCATAGCGAAATGTGTTTCTTTTGACCTGGAGGCCTTCAAGTTCCAGACGATTCTGACCGTTGGCTTAGCAACCTATATCCCCTGGGGATTTGCTGGGATTCTTAGACTCCGCTGGACGAGCCTTCCTGACAATCTCTTCTTCCCTCCCTTGGGGCAGAGAGCAAGGGCGGGAACTCTGAACACCACTGCCCCTTTCAGCAGGAAGTAGTTACAGAGTGTTGTCCTCGCTCCTTAACCTGAAGATTTCGGAGTTCCCAGTCCTTGAGGGAGAATGACAGAGTAGGGTAGGTAGACAAGTAGATAGATATGCGCCGGAGGGAGAGGGACAATGAAGGGTTAAGGAGACCACATTGAAGGCTTCTGGAGCCTCCCTTGCTCCCCCAAGGTCAGAAGCCAGATAGGCAGGCAAGATACCTGGTAGCACCTGACACCTTCCTCACCCACCTCATCCCCTCCCCCCAGCCGCGTCAGTTATCTACAGATGGCTGTGATCTGGGAGCGCTCGACTCTGAGCATGCGCCCTCAGAGTGCAGGCAAGTGAGTTCTCATCTACCCGCAGACAGTACAGATGCCCTGGGCAGCTTGGAGTTGGGTGGTGGGGGTGAGTCTGAGGGAGGAGCAGGGAATTCGCTTGGTTCCAGGTGGGAGAGACAGAAGGAGAACAACGAACCTCTATAGCTAATATAAACCTCCCACCTCCACCCCGACTTTTTAGTGCCCTCAGTCCTCTATTTCTTGCTGCCTTGGACTACTTCCAAGTGTGCTTTGCTTAATAAATCGCTTCTGCTTGCTACTCCTTGCCTGCTACCTTTCTTTGAGCATCAGACCTCCACGCAAATCTTTCATGGGGGATCCAAGTACTGAGCTCCGAACACTTACACAATGCAGACTCCTAAATGCCCGTCTTTCACCAATTATGACAGAAACATCTTCCTTAGCTTTCTGTACCACGCACAGTGCCCACCATATACTACATGATCCATAAATATTTTTGAATAAATGAATTAAAACCTGCCTGTTTAGAAAATAACTTGATTATATAATGTGAAATGTGAATAATAGATGCATGATTGAGATGACAATATCACATCAAATTTGCATTAGGTTCTCTTATTTGCAAGAAGCACATTGTTGCTTCTGCCTGGAATTCCTCACCTTCCACTCCCAATTCCTCGCCCTGGCCACTTCCTGCAAGGCTTTTAGGATATAGTTTAGAGTCAGCCTTTCCAAGCTACGAAAGCTGAGTTAGGGCTTCTCTTCTGGGCTTCCAGAGCATTCTCCGCCTATCTCTGTTAAAACCCTTATCTCATGGGACTGGCCTTTCCGACTATCTCCTTCTGCTAATCCCAGTAAACTCAGTATTCTTCACTGACTCTCCAGTGCCTAGCAAGGATCCTGAAACATTAAAGCAAACAATGTAAGTTTGTGGAATGGATCAATGACGCTTGTTTGTATGACCTTTGAGAAGTGTGAGTGAATAAGATGGGAGATGGGAACCTTTTAGAAGAGGGACAGAGACTAGGAATTGCTCATGAGGATGGGAGTGAGACCTTTTATCTGAAGTCCTCAATGATTTTCAAGAGATGAAGGAGGCACTCTGAAAGAAAGTCAGAGGGAGGCAAGCCTATTTCTCCAGATTACACTAGTGTAGACTCTGGCATCTTGGTGTTGCTTCTCTGCTGTGTTTTCTGGCCTCACACAGTGCAGCATGGGATTAACTTCTCTTTTCTTACTTGTGAATCCTCCATGATGCCTTAAGCTCCTCCAGGCAGGGAAAGATAATGTCCTCGAATTGTGTTGATGCATGATTCTGTGGGCCATGTGGTCAGCAAAGACCTGCTTTCTCCTTGACCAGTGTTTCCTGATGGCTTTTTTTTAGGGCTGGAAGGGACATTTGTTGTAGGTTATGTATAGTCCAGAAATAAGTTTTTCTGGCAAATGGTTATTACAAATATGCTCACCATAAATATTTTATAATTAAGGACTACAGTCTTGTTCTGTAATTGGCAAAGTTTCCGATAGTCAGATGTATCATCCTTGAGTTAATAAATAATTTGAAATTTCATCTCATCTGTTATTCATTAGCTGACTGTTTTCAAAAGCTTTAAATGACACTGACTCAGGCATTCTGTCTTTCACAACAGGCTCTGAGAGAGTGTGTCAGAAAAACTTAGTTTGGAGCCCCATTGATTTTTCTGACAATTTTTTTAAGAGGAAATGTCTTCTTCAGGGAACTTGAAATGCTGAAAACAGATTAATGAAGACACACTGATTATTGGAGTTAAAATTCTAAAAGGCATTATACCTTCTAAGAGACAAATCTGGCTTTGGAGCAGACAATTCTTACTTTTCATAAACCATGTATTCAGTCCCGAGTCACAGTTAAAAATAATTAGTATTAAAAAACTACAAATTAGATATGAAATCATGAAAATAGTCAATTACTTTTCAACTGCATTTTTGCTCCTGGTTTGAGGCCCTGAGCTATGTTCCTATTGCTATGCCAGTCACTGTGATCCTGACTAACTCAGAATGGAAATTTCTTTGGGGCTTATTCTTATGGTCCCATGACTAATTACACTGTGAGAAGCCAATGGTACAGAATTTTTGAGTTTACATTTCCTGACTTTGCTGCTATTTAGATAATTTGAATGTATAGACATGGATGTGATCCATTTAGATCAGTTGTTACCCTAGGGACCCACAATGAGGGTAGCTCTGTGAGTGTGTGTGTGTGTGTAGGAGAATGGTACAGGTACTATTTTCAAGACCTCAAAAAACTTGATGGAAACAGCTCATTTGTGTAAAGTAAGATTATATAATCTAACTAAATAATATGTTCCTTGGTTGTGAGCTAGAATTCTGTTTGGAGAGGCAGAGTATAGAAAGGATGGATACGTTTTAAAGCCAGAAAGATCTGGGTTCAACTTGTAGCTCAGTCATTTTCCCTCTGTGTAACATTATGCAAGTTATTAACCTCTCTGATTCTAAGTTTCCCCACTGGGAAAGTGGAAGTAATACCCACCAGGCTTGAAGTGTTGTGAGATTAAGTAGAATTCCATTTGTAGAGTGTCTAGGATATAGTAGCCATTAAATACGTGAGAGTCAAGATTATTTTGATGACCATTGTTCTAACGAGTACAGTAACACATCAAATCCAAGCAGAGGCTTCAACAGAATGCAGCACTACCTTTCAATGTTCTCTCTATGCCAAGTCCCATGTTGAAAGATTTTTGTAAATTATCTCATATAATCCTCATAATAACTCCACAAGATAGGCACCATGAGTATCCCCATTGTCTAGAAGAGAAAAGAGAGGCTTGGGAAGATTTATAATTTTCTTAGTCACTTAGGTAGTAAATAGAGTCAATATTCAAATCCTATCTGTCTGACTTAAGAATCTTCACTCTTAACCAGTGTAATTAATTGGGGTCCAGTCAGACGTGTCTTTAGAAAATTACCAAAAATAGGGGGAGGAAGCTATTATTGCTTTAAGATATACAGTTTGCTATTTAAATATTTTTAAAACATGGGAGCCACAAAGAAAAACTAATAAAATGGGTCTTCAGTGATAAAAAGTTTGTAAATGGCTGCTTCAGAGAGAACAGAAATTCTTTTGTTTTTAGAATACTTTGAAAGAGAATAGTTAAAATAGTGTGTGAGAAAAACCCAGGACTGTAAATGGGTTTAGATCAAGTTTTCTGAAGAAGAGAAAAGCAAAAGCAATAAAGCCTCCAATGTGTTTTACCTTTCTAGGAGATGACCTATACTATGATGGGGTTTGACATGGAAAATGGGGCGTCTTCCAAAGCCTAAGCCGAGCATATTCACTTATGGTAGTCAACTTTCAGCCAGGCTATTAACATGCTACACATACAATTACTAGCTGTTTAAGAAGTATAATGAGTATTATTTATTAACTACTTCACATTTTGAAATGTGTGGGTAATTTGGAAAAAAAGAATTACTAATTGTTCCCCTCACATTTCTGCATGATGCACTTCAAGGTCATTTGGATCTCTCTATGTGACAGATTCTGTTCCAGACTATTGCATTCTTTAAAATCTATTGTATTAGGTTATCACAACTAAAATGCAAAGAAATGGAAATTATTATTAATTTTAAATAAAATTTACTGAGGTATTATTTATGTACAGGACATTGCATTCATTTAATGTACAGTTTGATGGGTCTTGATAGTTGTATACACTGTCAAACTATTGTCACAATCAAGATATAAAATGTTTCTGTCACGGCCCAAAAGTTTCTGATGTCTCTTTGTCATCCATCCTTCATGTCACTCATGACCATGGGCAACCACGGATCTACTTTCTTTCTCCATGGGTTAGTTTACATTTTCTAAAATTTTATGTAAATAAAATCTCACAATATTCACTCCTTTTTCTCTGGCTTCTTTCATTCTTGAGATTTATTTATATTATTGAATATCACAAGAGTTCCTTCCTTATTACATTGTATGGATATACTTTATTTTGTTTATTCATTTACTTATTGATGAATATTTGGCTTGTTTACATTTTTTTGGTTATTATGAACACTCATGAACATTCATGTACAAGTCTTTGCAAGAACATTTCATTTCTTTTGGATAAATACCTCAGGAATGGGTCATGTGGTAGGTGTAAGTTTACCATTTTAAGAGACTGTCAAATAGTTTTCCAAAGTAGTTTTACCATTTTCTCTATCAGCAGTATTAGTTCCAGTTACTTCATATCTTACTGATACTTAATATCATCAGTCTTTTTAATTTTAGCTTGTCTGGTGGGTATGAGAGCTATCTTGTTATAGTTTAAGTTTACATTTTATTAATAATTAATGACATTGAGACTCTTTTTGTGTGCTTATTAGCCACTTATATATTATCTTTTGTAAAGTGTCTGTTCTATATATTTACACATTTTAAAAATTAGGTTGCTTGTCTTCTTATGAGTTGTAAGAGTTCTTTATATATTCTGGATACAAGTCCTTAAAAATCAAATATTTTATTCTACTCTGTGGCTAATATTTTTATTTTTAATGGTGACTTTTGAGGAGCATATGCTACTAATTTTGATAAAGTTTAAATTATGAACTTTTTCTTTTATGTTCATTCTTTCTGTAGTCTAAGAAATCTTTGCCTACTCCTAAATTACAAAAATGTTTTCCTTCATTTTCTTCTAGGAATTTTATAGTTTTATATGTATATTTAGGTCTATGATTCATTTTGATTTATTTTTATTTATGTTGTGAGGTACATTAATTATATGTTGTTGTATAACAAATTACTATAAAATTTGGGAGTGAAAACAATAAATGTTTATTATCTCATGCAGTTTTTAAAAATTGGGAGTCTAGGAGTGGCTTAGCTGGGTGATTCTGGCTCAGTATCTCTCCATGGCTGCAGTCATCAGAAGCCTGACTATGCTGGAGAAGGTGCTTCCAGGAATGGCTCACTCACGTGGCTATTGTCAGAAGACCTCAGTTCCTCACCAGATGGGACTGTCTGCAGAGCTGCCTGGGGGTTCTCACAACTTTGCTGCTGCTTCCCCAGAGTAGATGACCTAAGCAAGAATGAGTGAGAAGGAAACCAAGGTGTCTTTTTATAACCTTGTATCCAATGCTACACACTATTGTTTGTACTTCATTGTATTTATTAGAAGTGAGTATCTAAGTCCAGACAACACTCAAGGGAAGAAAAATTAATTACACCTTTTTAGTGGAGGAGTGTCAGATAATTTGTGGACATGTTTGAAACTACCACATAAAGTAAGGTTCAAAGTTCATTTCTTTCCTGTATGGATATTCAGTGGATCTACCATCATTTGTTGAAAAGATTTCCATTCCTGATTATTGGTATTATTAGTTCTACTTTCTTTTCTAAATGAATAGCATTAATGGTTATATGTCAAAAGCAAACCAAATTGTTAAAAAGGTCAAGCCTACAGTAAACAATGATAAAAATTAAAGTTAAATATTTGTAAATGCAAATTTCAAATAATGATATTAATTTTTAATATTGTACTTTCTACAAGTTTGCGTTTTCAATTTGCAATTACAGTAATTAATACAATTTTGAGACATCAATATTGGAAGGAATCTGAGACATTAGATAATTTATCTCAGTTGTTTTATGAATATAGAAGTAGATGTGCTGAGAGATGAAATGAATGGCTCAGGAGAAAAAGCAAAATAGAAGCATAGAGATTATTAGCCATTTTGTCTCCTGGCCTAGTAATATTTCTGATATATCAAAAGACTAAAAGTTCTGAACATAGAGAGTCATGAGCTTGGTCTCTAAAATTATCATGTCATAATCCATAAGAGGCATATTTATTTACACCTGATTAACTAACTTATTCTTGTAAGGGTCAGTCTTGTTCCTCCACTCCTTCCCTTATTGCCTTATTCTTTCTATTTCATCAGTCCATCTATGCATCCATCCATTCATCTACTCACTTATTGTTTAATTCATAAATATTTGTTGACTGTATTCTATGGGTCAAGCCTTGGTCCAATTGTTCAGTGTTCAAATACTAAAAGAACAGTGTTTCTGTCCTCAAGAAACGTGGAGTCTAGCTTTTTCCTGTGAGCATCAATGTGTCATTGCTTTCTGTAAGACCAGCTTTTGGATCACAAGGCCATGTGTCTATCAGGTCATTCATTATCCAGTATATTAGCCATAACAAATACTGCAGGCTGAATAGGAGGCTAACCAACAGAAACTTATTTTCTCATATTTCTGGAGTCTGACAGTCTGAGATCAGGGTGCCAGCACAGTCAAGTTCTGTTGAGGGCCATCTTCCTGACTTGCATATGGCCACCTTCTTGCTGTGTCCTCACATGGTGAAGAGTAACTTCTTTTTTTCTCTAAGTCTACTAATCTCATCATGAGAGCCCTACCCCTAAGACTTAATCCAATCCTAATTATGTCCCAAATGCCCATCTCCAAATACCATCACGTTGGAGGGTAGTGCTTCAACATATGAATTGGGGTTGGGGTGGGGTAGGGAGGGATATAAACATTTAGCCATAACACCCAGAAACCGAAACCTCTAAGAAAAAAAGAATTTCCTAGAATTACGGGTAATTGCAAATGCTTGCCAAAACTCCATGTAAAGGAACTACAGCAGAACAGAAGACTTCTGTCACTGGAGTGAATTCTCTTCCCAGCTTTTATCAAACTTTCTAAAGAAATCTGGAAAAGAAAATGCCAAGACTTTGGAGATTGGTGTCAGAATGTTTCACTTTTAGTTTTCTTAACTGGGATTAATATCATACATATTGAGTGTTTGAATATGTGTTAGATATTTGAGTTACAAGCTGACAATTCATTCTGGCACTGGAGTTATGGTGTTGGCTGTGGGGTGCAAGCCCCCAAATTGCTTCTGTTCGTGGTGAAATCCTGCTTCCCCAGGAAAACTGTACTTTACAAAGTTTTACTCCATGCCTTTTATGATTCAGCCACCATGAAGCATGGAAGGAGAACGGCTTTGAGATACACCACGTGACAGTAGTCCCCTCCTTGCTCCTCTACCCCAGGCTTTCGCTCACAGTTGTAGCTGCTACCAGCTATATTGTACACTGGATGGTCATCCACCAACAACCCTTGCAAAGCAGTCAGACATTGTTTCCTCTTTTCCTCTTAGCTGAAGTGAATAAAGAATTTTAGTAAATCTTACCCATGGTTCTATTTCCAGTTGGTGTAGTCCAGTCGGGGTATAAAATCCACCAAATGGAGCTGCTGTTTTGATGATGCATCCACCTTGTAATCTTGTGATAAATACCAGGGGCAGCTTAATGGAGGGCACAGAGGCTGAGGCCACACTGGGTAGGACTTAACCTAGCTTCTGCTGTGGATGGAGGATAAAATTTGAAGGTTAATTGGCCAGATCATCTATTCAATGAACTGGAAGGAAGAATGGAAATTAAGGGAATAGAAATGGAAAGTTTCAAACCTAAAGTCTGGACTCCTATCAAAGGGCTGGGGAGTACAACTCTTGTTCTAAATGAGGCATCTTTTCCTCTGATGATAGTTTATGACATTCCCTTGGGGTTCTTAGTTATAAACACAGACACTGACTCTGGAAAGGAATTTGTCAAATAGATATTGCATGCTCACAGAATCATTGAAAGAACCAGGCTTGAGACTTTGCAACTGTAAATGAGACCCAAGGCCATACTGTAGCATAGGCTAAGTGACAGCAGTGCTCTGTAGCTGCCAGGCATTGGACAGGGCAACTTGCACTCTGCTGTCACTGGCCCTTGACTCTGGGCACCTACTACCACTGTCACCAGAAGATTCCTAGAGTCTTTCTTCCTTTGCCTTAATGGCTCCCAAGTCACAGCCTAGTGGGTAGGTCTGATTGGTGAAGCCTAGGTCACCTGACCATGCCAAACTGCGAGGGAGACTGGGAAAGTGAATATCTTGCATTTTCAACTTCCCTGTGGGAGGTAAGCCCCAATTCTTTCTAAAACTCATGTAAGGTGAAGGTAGGGGAGGCAGAATCCACCAAATATAGGAACAGAGCAGAAACCAGGCAACTCTCTTAAGAAAAAAGTCATATTAACTTGAAAAGTTCTAGTTCCTGATGAGGAAAGAGAGTATAGGGGTGGAATCTAAGTGGAGCTGATGACTCGGGGGATTAACTAGGAGAAATGTTTCTTCTCTAGAAAAGGATCTGAGAAGGACAGAGTTCTGTGGTTCTCAACCTTGGCTTGAATTAGGATCACCTGGAGAGCTTTCAAAAACTATTGCCAGGGCTCCATTCTAGACCAAGTAAGTCAAAGTTCCTGGAGCTGAATTATGTTTAAAATCTTCCTAGTGATTCTAATGTGTGATTGGGATCACAAACTACTGAATTACATCTAATGCAGCTAGAGATGAGACACAGGTGGGCTCTAGATATGGTGGGACACAGCCACTTTAAGCAAGTTTGGCATTTTTCTGATCCAGTGCTGCTAAGAAACAGCAGAAATAATCTTGTAACCCATTGTCATTTTTAAAGGCCTAACATGGTGCTGGCCTATGAGACTTTTTCACACTTGACAAATACTGTTTCATGATTAATAAAAGCTCTCTTCTCAAGACAGTGGAGGAGGGGAGAGTAGGCTAGCTGTGTAAGCTGAATCCCAGCTCCAGGAAGCCCAAGCTCACCACACAAACTCACCTTCATTTGTCCCAGACGACTCACTATTCTGCTCAAATGAGCTGTGTGGGTGAAGGATGAGAACAGCCTGGGTTTGGGCCTTAGAACAGAAGAGATGCCCTAGGTGCACAGCTGGGCAAAACCCTCCAAAGAGCCCAGGAAACCTGCTCAAGAAACTCAGAGGGAGGCAGCAGCAGGAGGAGCCTTCCCCAGGCTGGATGCCATTGTGAATCACACAGACTTTCTGGCCCAGTTCAGCCTTTGGCTCAGCCAGGAAAGATCTGGAACACCAGATGTTTCTACATTTATTTAAGAACACTACCTGGGAAAGAAGATAGTCTATAATCAAAATGAATTTCCACAATGCTAAATTTGCTCCCTAATTTCAAACTAGATGGAAGATGAAAGAAAGTAATTAAGAAAGAATGTGTATCAAAGAGCCAAGTATTTAATGAAAAAGGTAGCAGGTATCAATACTTGCCTTCCAAAGCAAATAACTCAGAGGAAACATTTGGAAGAAGATGAGAGAGGCATTGAGCACAGCAAGCAGAGTGTGAACAGTCCTGCACCAGCTGCAGCCAAGCTCCTTCATTCGTCTCTATTTGCTGGTTAAGAACGTGATGGATGAAGATAACAAAGCTTCTGTCTCTGCCCTTTGTACTGCTCCATTAAGGTGGTTTGAATGTAACCTTGGAGAGTAGATTCTAAAGGACAGCATGGTGATCGATGCTCCTAATTCAACTCTTCAACAGCCACTGCCAGTGAATACACCCAATTGCTCAAATGTCAGTCAGTGCCTGCTTATGTCCTTCCTAGAAGTGAAGAAAGTGGTGCTGGAATTCAAGTTGTTTTGTGGTTTTGGCGCAAATTATTGACTATAAGAGCAATATTTTAAAAAGGCCAGTAAGAGGATTGATGAAAATGCGTGGTAATAATTAGGCTGCAGTAGTGCAGAGCACTGAGGATTGCTAGCCCTTCTAAACACCTCATAAATTGAAATAGGAGAAATGAACCTCCAAAGGATGGGTGACTTTCTTCGATATTTATAACGATAAGGTTTCTATTTAGCACATAATTAA
Organism: Eidolon dupreanum; assembly: GCA_028627145.1. Lineage (NCBI taxonomy): Eukaryota > Metazoa > Chordata > Mammalia > Chiroptera > Pteropodidae > Eidolon > Eidolon dupreanum. The sequence continues at coordinate 77,908,362 of CM053508.1, read as the reverse complement.
ACAAACATTTATTGTCTATTATACTATCTGCTGTTGGTACTGATATTTTAATAGAAAAGAAAGAAGTATAAATAGTTAATTTCAATCAAACAGAGTTAGTGATAGGGTAAGCAGTGAGAAATAAAATGTAGTAAGAGCAGGAATGACCAGATGGGCTGTAAGCTGAAGTCCATCCTGGTATCTTTGAAGAAGGAACTAACGGCATTCTTGTCAGTGTGTGTGTGTGTTTGTGTGTGTGTGTGTGTGTGTGTGTGTGTGTGTAGGAGGGTGGTGGATGGACCACAAGCAATTTGTTACCTATGCAAAAAAAAAAAAAAAAAAAAATTCTTACCTATGCAGCCTAAAGTGCACGTCAGGAAGTGGTGTGTTTAGAGGTAGAGATCCAGGAAGGGATGTGTCTCCACAGGCTTCCTATTGATATAGGAAAGAGGCATAAGAACTACACAAATTGACAAGTTGTATTCAGAGCCTGCAATGTGCTGTCAGACCACAGGAAACCTCCAGAACAAAGAAAGATTCCTGCTGGAATAACTAATAAACTATTTACCCATACCATGAAAGGAAAACAAGAACAAAGCCTTTAAGTCGTACCTTACACAAAATAAACCCAACCATTCATTCCCTATAGGGAACCTACAGAACAAAGGCTGAGATTACTAACATGCATTTAATGATGCAACTCATACCAGCAAAGGAAAATAGGAAAACAAAACCTTCAAACTGTAATTCATAGAAATTAAGAATCACATAAAAACTGAACTCCACGAGCACTCGGAGTCTCTCATTCTCTGTCTGAAAGGAGACCAGGCTCTGTTTGTGGAGAGTTATTCTTCTCTGATATATTTTCCTTTTGTATCTAACTCTGGCATGCACTTAAGTTCTTTCAAGGACCACCTCTCTCTCCGTGCAGGACTTGAGGCCCCACTCGGGGGTATTAGCCCTGTCCTGCATCACTATGCCAAGCTAAGCAGTCTGGCTCCTTGGTATATCAGAGGACCTTAAAATTCATTTGCATTAGAATAATTTAGAACCTGACAAACAGGACCTCAGCCACGTGATCAAGGTCAGCATCAACAGTGAGAAATCATGTTGGTAGTATGTACCTTTGGTATGATGTGAGGAAAATGGCACTTTGCATCTGTGATCTTCTTCCCCAAATCCCATAGCCCCTGATGATGAGAAAACACCGGACAAATCCAAAGTGAGGGACAGCTATAAAACACCTGACCAGTACTGGTCAAAGCTGTCAAGGAAAAAACTGAAAATGGAAAAAAAAAAATCATTTAGAATTTTGTCACTCAAAGTGTGGTCCCCAGAGCAGCAACCTAGGCATAACATAGAAGCCTGTTAGAAATGTAGAATCTCACCCCTCCCCCCATTGCCACTGTTATAACAGGTAAAATTCAACTGAGTAAATTTGGAGATCTAATTGCTTTATTAAGGAATTCATGAATCAGGTAGCATCTCATCCAGGGTGCTCCAAGAGGTTGTACAAAATGGAAGGTTTTTATAGAAGGAGGGTGAGGTAAGGGAGCTAGAAAGGATTATTTTCAGACCAGGATATCTTCTTTGAGGGAAGGGAATGGTAAGGGTTTCTATCATGCAGATTACCTGTTTTCCATGGGGACCAGAGAGGGCCTACCTAACAGATTACTTCATTGGTGTTGACCTGAAAATTTCGGTCTGGTTGTTTAAGAGTATATTTCTGAAAGAGGTTGCAACAGCAATTTGGTCAAGTATTAAATCTAGGTTTGGTATCATGGGCTTTAGCACTGTCAACATAAGAAACATCCAAACCTATAGAATTTAAATGAGTTTATTTGAGCCAAACTGATGACAATTGCCGGAAAGCAAAATCTCAATGGATTAAGAAAATGCCCCCGAGACTGGCAGTTTTACAGTTTATTTTACACATTAAAATCAAAGGAGGAGAAATAAGGAGGGTTACATGAATCACAGGTGGTAGATGAGGGAGGGAGGTGGGAGAAAGCAAAGCCGGGAAATCTCTGGGATTGGATAAAAAGTAAAATGGAGAGGCACACGCTTCTCTTACGTTGATGGGTACAGGAAAATTAATAATTAACATTTACAGCACAGAGATATGGTATTTGGGAACAAGATAACAATGTGGAGTTCTGTGGTCTCATGCTCTGGTGCATTGGGGTTTGCCTGAGGGGTTTGGACAAAAGGGATTACTCTGACATTCCAAGGGTATGTCATCTTAGATGCACCAAGACAATAGATGGGCTCACTTAAAGTAACCATTAACCTTTATCGACAAAGCTACAGGCCCAAGATGTGAATACCCACCACAACCCACTTTCAGTTAGGAATTTTTATGTTCAGATCATCCTATGTAGTTAAGTCTCTGAGTTTGTAGGGCCCTCCATGCTGGCCTTCCCTGAGCTTGCTAAGTTTAGTATGTGGTCCCCTTTTCGTCCACAGCACTAGTGACACCATTTGGGGCCTGTGGTTTTCATTTTAACGCTGAAGCAGAAATGCATTTTCATAAGATGATCATATATGAACAGTAAAGTTTGAGAAGCACTCATCTAGAGAGCTTGTTGGAAAATGAAGATTCTTTTATTCTCAGAGTTTGGTTCTCTAGAACTCAGAGGAGTCCCTGGAGCTTGCTGTTCTAATAAGCATTTCAAGTAATACTGCAGCAGGTAGCCCAGATTTTAAAAAACCTGTGCCCAGGCCTTACCAAACCAATACATTAGAATATCATAGGAGGAAAGCCAGGAATTAGCATGTTTTAAAGCTCCCTGGGTGAGGTGTAGGTACGATTGAGAACCACTGGATAAAAAAGTCAGAAGCAGGGAAGTGGCCGGGTCAGATTTTCAGTTTTAATAGATCTCTTTACTTTTTTTCAGTCTTTCCCATTTATTATCTCAGTTTTCCTTGACCTTTGCATCTGTACTATTGTGATTTATAATAAGAAATACATATTTGGTCTCCATCCACTCGTCTGGCCCATAGCCCCTAAAACCCTGTTAATTTCCTGCCCGGAAGCCATAGGGGCATCTTTTGTTATCATATTTAGTTTTGTTTGCAGTTCCAGAGAGATAAAGAAGAAATGATGTTTTTGTTATTCATAACAAACCCCTTTCAACCAGCTTGAGTTTATGTTAAGGAAGTGACTTTTGGAAAGCCCCCAGGGACGGGGCTGTTTGCCAGGGGAACTTACCATGTGATTAGTGGGCTGGAAATTTTAGCCTCCGCTCCCAGCTTCTGAGGAGCGGAGGGGGGCTGGAGATCGAATTAATCACCAATGTCTAGTAATTTAATCTATTACGTCACTGTAAAGATATCTCGATAAAAGGAAGTCCCAAAAGCACAGGCTCAAAGAGCTTCCTGGATGGTGAACACGTGCTGGTGCTGAGAGAGTAGCTTATCCGGAGAGGGCATCAAGCTCCGTGCCCCTTTCCACGTTCCTTGCCCTGTGCACCTCTTCTTTTTGTTGCTCCTGAATTACATTTATTTATAATAAATAACTAATCTAGGAAATAAGATACCTAGTTCTGGGAGCCCCTCTAGCAAATTAATCAAACCTGTGGAAGGAGTCATGGGAACCTCCAATTTATAGCCAGTCAGTCAGAAGCATAGGTAACAAACTAGACTTGCCATTGGTGTGTAAAGTGACAGGGGAGCAGTCTTGTAGGGCTGAGCCCTTGACCTGTGGTGTATACACTAACTCCAGGTAGATAGTGTTGGAGCTGAGTTAAACTGTTAGACACCCATTTGGTGTTACAGAATTGCTTGACGTGGGAAAAACTCCCACGCATTTGATAAACGGAAGTGTCAGAAGTGAAGTGAAGTACTGTTATAATAACCTATTGAGAAAGAGAAAACACAGGAGACACGCAGGAAGAGTTTTTCTCAGTAGTGTGGTAATAATTCTATCAGACTGCAAAATCTTGCTAAGAAAATTTACTAGTTATAAGGTCATCAGTTAGCTTCAAAAGGTGATTTGACATACCACCATAATCTATAGTGTTTCCAGTTCTAAATAGAGATATGAGAGAGAGATCTGGGAGGAAATGGAAAGTATTTCTGGGACACTTATTACACACGTGTTAGAATTCTTGTCTTTTATAATCTCCAATTGAAGAATCACGAGTAGAATTCAACCAGCCTCAACGTCACTCCCATCTCTGCCAAGTCTGTGTGATTGGGAATAAGATTAATTTCTCTCTAAAATGAGAATAATAAAACTTTACTACATTATGTGGTTGTGAGAATAAAATAAAATAGTACATGAGAAATTACATTATTAATTCTTCAGTTCCTAATAATGCAGGAATTCTAAATATTATTGTATAAAGCAAGGAAAGTTCAAAAATACTATATGAAAGTCTTAAGTTCAACAAAAATAATCATCATATTAAGAATTAAGGTAACCACACATGCTTATAATGTGTCTGGTACTATGCTAAGAACTTTACTCTTTGTCTCATTTAGTCTTTGCGATGACCTAATAAGGCAGTTCTTTTTACCATTCCAGTTTTACTGAGAATGTAAGTCGCTCACCATGCTCATACAGCTAGGAAGTGGTAGAATGAGCATTTGGATTTAACCCTATTTGATTTCAATTCCTATGTGATCAAACAATTTGCTATGTTGTCTCCTTGGGATTCATTTGAATTCAAGCTTTGTGTTGGGGATAGGTATACTTTTGGGGCAGGACTAATGATCAAATTAACATAAAAAGATTAACAAGAGAAAAAAATCAAATTTAACTTTGTACTTATGGTGGCTCCATAAGAATATGAGGGTCACAGGCAGTCAGGTGATTGAGGCTTATATGTCATTCTGAACTAAGAAAGGAATAGGGATCAAAGGGTAGGAAAGTAATTCATGTGGAGCTGGAAAAACGGATATTTGGTAAACAAATGTTTTCTATGCCATGCACAGACAATGGGACACAGAGAGGACTTTGGCCTCCATGCCCTACTGAGTTCCCCATATCACGCCTACTCTGTGTTCTCTGTAGATATTTCTGGTGATAGCGCTCTTCCTGGACTAGGCTCTTTTATCTAAATTCTTTAAAGCAGTATAGAGGGATCGCTTTTAAGCTCTTTCTGAACCTTTTGTTTTTAAAAATTATCAGCCTAAAATAACCCTGATGCCAAAGAGACACATTTTAGGGTGGCAAATTTTGCTCCCCTACAATCTGATATGATCCTTCACTTGAGATAAGTCTTGAATAGTAGTCCTACTTAACACTGGCTGATTAAAGTCATTGAAAAGCAACAACTATTCTATTTAACTTATCCCAGTACACTGACAGACAGACTTATCAGACTAACAGAATGATTCCAGAGAAACTGGAGTTTCAAGGAATAGAGGCCCATTAACAGCCAAGGAGCCTGTCCTCAAAGCCATAAGCTAGCCAGAAACAGTCAGCGAGGGCAGGGAGGGTAGTGCTTGCCCGCTCACAAGGAGCCTGCAAAGGTTCTGACAGCAGGCCTGGAGAAAAACAGCAAGATTCTAGGGACCGTCCAGGAGGTAGGTAAGGAAAGTCAAATAGACAAACAGCACTAAAATTGCCATCCGGGGGGACATGGATTATTCATTATGCATACTCCTTCAGGCTGCAGCCCAGCCAGATGTCTGAGCAGCTCAGTTTTCATCCCTGGGAGCAACACAGCAGTATGGAGGCACTATACTCTGGAGACAATAGCTGGGGCACCTGGGCCTCTTTGTCACAGTAATATCACATATGTTCTCCCCATGGCCACCCTGGAAAGTCAGTAAGGCAGCTGCTTTTTCCATGTTAATTAATCAGCCAGCAAATCTACGCATTCCAACAGAGCAGCCTGCCAACACTGGTGTAGTGCCGTGGTTCTCATACTCCAGTGCGCATGTCACCAGACAGCTTGTTAAATCATTGCTGGGCCTCACTCCTAGAGTATCTGATTCAGTAGGTCCAGGTAGGGCCTGATAATTTGCATTTCTCTCAAGTTCCCAGGTGTTGTTGTTGATGCTGCTGGTGTGGGGACCACACTTTCAGACTCACGAGTATAATAGCTACTCTTCTGTGCTGCCAAATCCTCAGCGGGATCCAAGGACTTATTCCTCCAACTTATGGGGATGCTGCTGGCTACAGCTGTTGGTCCTCAGCTGTCAGCCCACAGCTGAAGAGAGCTTTCTTGCCTAAGGTCATGCCCTTCCTTTGGGGCAGCCTGCATATAATGATTGATAGAAGCAGGTGTGTAAAGGGGCCCCTTGCTACAGGGTGGAGACCCAGAAGGGCCATCCAGTGTCAGAGTCAATGAGGGGTTGACTGCAGCCCTTGTCATGACTGCACTGCATCTCAACTTTGCCCTCAGCTTACATCGCTGGTCATGTAAGAGCTCCGTCGTAACCCCCAACAGAAGAGGACAAAAAGCTGACCTTGGTTCATGGATAGTGTTAAAATCTAAAAAGGAAGCATATTAAAATTTTTAAGAGTATATTTGAGGCAAAATTGTCTTGAAATGGGCAGAGCCAAACCAGAAGTGGTTAGGAGTGCCTCACCAACAGGAGCTGGGGAAGGACTTACACAGAAAAGTTGCAGAAGCAGAGAAAGGAAATTATTTGATTGGCTGCAGCTTAAAGCTTAGTTGGCTATCTGTGATTCATTGTCCTTAGGTTTCAATTTCTTAACCTTGAAGAATTTACAGGCTTTGGTTTTGGTTTGCTTCTGTTAGCCAACAAAGCATGAGAGCTTTCGCAGTCTAATGGCCCCCTACTTGAATTAATTTAACAGTAGGTTTGCTTGGTGGAAAGAAGCAAGACAAAAATCAAGCACAGCTGCAAAACTCCCACTAAGGGATTTCCTTGAAACACAGTGATGAGGAGAAATCTTCCCAATGGGCAGAGTCCATTGAGAAGAGCAAGTCATATGCCAAGCCCTAAGCCAATGGGACAGGCCATAGATTGCTCCTATGGGAGGCGTCAAAGCCACACAGCAGAGGCAAGTTCATGGGTTGCTTTGTCTGCACTACAGGCATCCATGTAATGGTAATGATATCAAGTTTAATTGGACTTGCTAAAACCCTTCAATTACCATGTTACTTGCCTGTGTCATGGCCCAAATATAATGCAGACATTCCCACTTCTGGGTTGTTGTTATTGTTACAGTTCTTTGCTGAAACCATGTGTCTCCTTGGAGCATGCTTTGTCTTTCCATAATATATTTTTAGTAAATCTTTTCTAAATCTCACTGACCTGTGATTCTTTATTGTGTCAATAAGAAAGAACTGAGGAAAAATGCTAATTATACTCTGTGCCGTTAGTTCCCCTCCACCATACCATTGGGGTGACACCAAAGTTCAAATCGCCCCAACAGTAACATACACACTGTGTCCAGCCTTTGTCCCGTAAGGAAGAGGTCTGGAACACTAAGAGCACATGGGAATGTTTTTTACCCCTGTATGCACCATTCTCTCTGTCTGCATGGTCATCCCAGCCTCTGCCCAGCCCAGCCCAACCCAGCTTTTTGAATCCTGCTTATACTCAAAGCACAGCGCAAATCCCACCATCCCTGTGCAAATTTCTGTGCCTCAATCTCTTCCAACAACACAGTCTTTCTGTTAGAAAGAACATTTCCCTGCTGGAGAGAGGAAAGTATGAAGAAGTGGTTGGGGGCCAGCGTGAAATAAACGAAGATCGACCAAATGAGAACAGGCAACAGCTAATTTATTCAGAGTTTGCTGTAGCAAAGGAGTCACCCAGCATTTGCATTTGGCAATTAGGGATTAGAACTTCAACATGTGAATTTTGAGGGGATACAAATATTTAGTCCTTAGCAAGTATACACACTATGATGCTCTTGGACAAGTTTGGACTTTTAGGTGGCACTCAGAAGATTGATTTTTCCCTTGACCTTGTATACTTCCAAGAGTATCATAGCTCTAATCCCTAACGTGGTGGTGTTAGGAGGTGGGGCCTTTGGGCAGTAATTAAGCTTGGATGAAGTCCTGAAGTGGGGCCTCCCTGGTGGGATTAGTGCCCTTGGAGAAAAGACCAGAGAGCTTGCTCTCTCTCTCTGAGCATGTGTGCTGAGGAAAGGCTGTGTGAGAACAGAGCAAGATGACCATCTGAAAACCAGGAAATGGGTTCTCACCAGACACTGGAATCTGTTGGTCCCTTAACCTTGGACTTCCTAGCTTCCGGAACTATGAGAAATAAATGTTTGTTTTTTAAGTCACCCAGTCTACGGTATTTTGTTGTAGCAGCCTGAACTAAGAGAGTACTTACTCCAGTTTTGGTTAAGCCATCTCCTTTAATTTGTAATATTTCCTTGATGGTCTGTCTTTTTTTTTTTCAATCCCCCAAAGAATTAGCAACAACACTAGCCTTCAGGCAAACAACAGTATTGGTTTGAAAAATTAAATTACCAGAGCAATGAGTAAAATGTAAAATGAGTGAAAAAATAAAGATTGACAATTTTAGTCATAAAGATATCTTACATGTGTTTAGTGCTTTATAGTATAAAAAGAGTGATCTCAGGCAAATAAAAATAATTATTTTTGACTGCTAAGGAATGTAGGGCATGGATAGTAAATTACAAATTAATTCAAATCCTTCTGATACCTGGCTTTCGGTTAATTAGCATCCTAGCACTGTATTTATTTGTTCTCGACTGCCATTTCTAGGTCAAAACTGATTTAGTTTTCAAGTATGACTCATAAGTATATGTTAATGCTAATGAGTTACTTACTAACCTTGAATCTTATTAAAATGCTTTGTCTAACCTTATTTATTTGTTTACAAAAGCTTTACTTTAAAGTCTTTCCATTGATGAAGTGAAAGACAAAAAATCTACGTGAACATGAACTTTCTTAAAATGTTTTCTTCTATTCTTCAATCATCTTACTGCATATAAAGAAAAGAAAAGGATGTAGTAAAACTCAAGGAGAATCTTAAAATTCAAACCCATTTTTATCCATGTAAACTGGAGTCTTTTATATAAAGGAAATTCAAGAAGCCTGATAATTTATTCCATGCATGTATGGATGAACTGTCATCCACAGTACTGGATAGCCTTGCTCAGAAAATAAACAAACATTAAATGCTAGCTGAAGTTTCATTAATTTTCTAACACTCATAAACATACATTAAAGATGTAATAAGAAATTTGTTTTACCATCATTATGTAAAACAAGAAAGATGAACCATTTGAAAACAAGTTTAAATGTGCACTGGATAAAGGCCAAAATAGGTTCTGCTCTTCCTTTGGAATTTCTTTGCTAGGCTAAAGAAGGCATGGCAACTAACCATTTAATTTGCTTTGCTACTGACAAAAGGGAAGTATGCAAAATTCTAATATCATGATGGCTTAATACATTAGAAAAAACATATCATGTTCTTATATTTCTTTTAAAAAATTCAAAAATAAGTATCTGTGGTTTGAAGTGCCATATTTCTCACAATTTTAGCTGATATTGCAGTTAACTTGCCACGCTATTTCATGAAGGAACTCCTCTGTCTCTGGATCCTTACCCAAACATTCAGAGCTGCTGCTTTTGTGATTAAAACCGTTCGGGAAGGATGCTTTCCTAATTAAAAAGAAATTTCCTACAAATGAGTTTTTCTCTTTTCAATCACAAATATGACAAACTCCTTCAAGGTTAGCCTATATGTAGAGGTATCTTAATCACAAGGCAAATAAATATTGGTTGACTCACCGGCCGATGAAATGAATTCTGCTGCTCCTTTCATGGCTACTAGCAAATTTAGCTGATTTCTAGATAGATTTAAATCTTCAACTACATAATTTCCAGGGTGCCTTCACTTTGCTGAATAAGAAGAGGAACTAATTTTGATGGATGGAGTTGCTAAATCTGGATAAAAGGAATAACTGAGCCGTGTCCCTTTTGGTATTTTACCCCAAATTTGTAAGGTTTACCCTTTTATTTCAAAAGATGATTTATTTTACCCATATTCACTCAATTCTTTGATTAAATCCCATAGATATTTATATTTATAGTTTTAAAAGACTCATAACACTCTTCTCCATGTGTTTTCAACTTAGTTCTTCCCTTTCTTGTGAACTTTCTTCCTCAGTCTGTTTTTTGGCCCACAGTGCATTAGAGAAGAAAGAACTGGAGATAAGACTCGAATAAATTTTGTGAGTTGCTATCGACTGAATATTTGTGTCCTTCCAAAATGTATATGTTGAAATCCTAACCCTCTCCTACCCTAGGTGATGGTTTTAGAAAATGGGGCCTTTGGGAGGTGATTAGGTCATGAGAGTTGAACCCTCAGGGATAGGATTAGTGTCCTTATGAAAGAGGTCCTAGAGAGAGCCCTTCTGCCATGTAAGGTTACATTGAAAAAGACTAAGGAAGCATTCTAAGGAAGAGGGCTGTCACCAGACACTGTATTGGCCAAATCTACTGGTACCCTTGTCTTGGATGTCCCAGCCTCCGGAGCTGTGAGAAATAAATGCCTCTTGTTTATAAGCCACCTGGTCTCTGGTATTTTGTTTCAGCAGCCCAGTCACATTAAGACGTGGGTGAAAAGGGCTGTGGTAAGGATGTAACAAAGGCAGTTGACACCATTACCTTAGTAAAGTTTCCTGGGTTGCTTGAGTTTTTGATTCTCAGCCTCTCTAGCTCCAGGATTCTATGAAAAAAGAAAGAGTTTATCATACACAGGAAGTCCCACTCAGGCACATCGGACTTTACTGAGGGTGTACAGCTATAACAGGGTTTCTATCAGACATGTTGGGCCAAGCTTGACTTCAGTAACAGGAGTTTCTGATATAGTCTGATGGCCAATTGAAATTTAGAAAACTTAAGCCTCATGAAAGTGATGGCATAGGACCCGATTCTACAAAATGAGTACTAATGACTGACTGTAATAGTTTTGATTATTATATTTTGTGAGTCATGAATCTGAGCTTCTACCTAAACATATTTTTTCATTTACTGTAATGAGAGTTATCTTACATACATGTATATATTTATAGTGTGTATGAGTGTGAGGTTGCAAAGAATAACATTCAACCTTATCCAGGCTTCTTTGCCTTTATTAGGAAGGGGTAACGATGGTCAGTAACCTGGGTGAATGATAGGGCTTGTGGATTAGTAAAATTGGTGGATTAGTGTTCAACATTTTATTTTTCCATATCAGTAAGCAACAGTTTTCCCCTTCTGTTAGATGAGTCAGCTTGCTCAGGTAGCAAACAAGAACCAAAATCCCATGACAGTGGGTACTGGGGCCAATAACTTCAACTTGCCATGCTTTCCTTATCTGGAAAATAGAGAAATGAAAACATTCATTTTTAGACTAGCTCTGAGTATTAAATGACATATTACTGCCTAAGTAAGCAATTCTTATCTTCTAGAAAACATCTATGATATAAACAGCTTGTATTCATTGCATTTTCTCATGACTGCTGGTCTGGATTGGTGGGTACCACACACTTACTACAAGGGTAGTGTGAGAACCCTGAAGAAGGGTTGGAATTTGCAGGGTGGACATGATTCGTGCACGAACATTATATTCCAGGGAGCAACAAGCCAGGCAGCTGATGGCTGATTCCTTAGCTTCCCTTGGAAAAGGAAAGTACAAAGGGTGGTCTTTTGTGTGTTTTCTGGCAGGAAGACCTCATGGGAATCTCCCAGACATGGAGAGTCAAGCTGATCAAAGCCCAGTGACATGATGGGCCACCCAACTTTCTTCTGATTGTCTCATTTGTCTATCCATAATGAATCAGCCCAACTGATGATAATGTCTCCCTTCTTGGTACAAAATATGCTGAAGTAAGGAAAAGGAAAAAAGTGTATAGCTACTCTCAAGCTCTTCAGCCTACAATAGTTTATATGGCTTTCAAAGTATTTTTAAAATGTGAATTGACTAATTGCTTTTACTTATCATCTTTCCAAGTAGTCTTGGAGTCAATAGCAAAATTTCACCTAACATGGGAAGATGCAGAAATAGCATAATCAGAGTAAGTCTGTGGCAGAGAAGAGAACATGTTTTCCTTCCATTTGTTCTAGTAAGCACCAAAGACTCTGCTTCCCATGACAACAGGTAGTATCTGCTCGTGTATTCGGACAAGAAGATTGTATTTAAAACATTGGTAAAATGCTTTCAGCACCACACACACACCCACCTGCCACTCTGGAAACTCATAACTCATCTGGGTGGTTTGTTTTTAGGAAGAATCAAGCACAGAAATGCAGGAGACATATCACAGGGACAAGGATAAATGTGCCTAATTACAGACTGAGCTATTAACATGACATGAATTGCTCTTTATGAAAATGATCTACAGCTAGCAAGAGCTCTTCTGTCACAGGTCTAACTTGTCTTTCAGCAAACAGGTCCCTACAAAGAGCAATCACTGCTATGACACTCTCCACATCCGGGTCTGTGGCTTTATACTTCAATGTCTTTCCCTTTGCTTTGCTCATGAAAACGAGTTTCACATTTCGAATCACTGGGGTTTTGTTTTTTTGTTTTTGTTTTTGTTTTTTGGTTTTTTTTTGATTGAACACAGCTGCTGGGATCCTCATGCTTTCCTGGGTCATTAATGTTTCTCAGTTTACTTAGTCAACAGCTAAGACTCAGGTAGACACAGGAAGAAAACAGAGCACACACATCTAAAGCCCGTGCTCTCCCGCCATGGAGAACTTTCAAATCTGCTCACTCTGCAGCACTTCCTGCCACAGGGGGACTTCTTGCCCTTTATTTTATTGACCTTCACAATTCATTTAGATCAAATCAAATACTAGTTCATGCCCCAGTTCCCTGTGTTTAGTGAATACTAAGTGAACATTTGTCTTCTTTCTTGATTTTATTTTATAGTATCGAGACCAGTGATGAGATTCTCACCTCTAATTGCAAAGCATCAATCCTGTCTAAAAAAAAAAAAAAAACAGTAAAGATTTTGGTACTTAGTCCCAGACCTGACGAGTTGATGGATGTACATGGCAAACAGGATTTCTTGTGAATGTGAAATGGGTTCTCAGACTCTGGTTGAGGTTATTTTGAAAAGAGACTCTCTTAGAATATTTAGGGATGATTTTAGAAGCAAATTTGGAGCACATGGAAAGGGATGAGAGTGTGGGCTCTATATGTAACAGTTACAGTTATAAGTATGCATTCTTTTTGCCTACTTGAGTTCTTCACCTTGGTCTTGGTTGGCGCAAGTTATCTATATGTAGGGATGGGAAAAGTTTTGAGAAATATTACAGAAAGACTGCAGAGAGAAAACTGGAGATGATATTTAGCTGCTCCCATGCAAATAAAGATTTTGTGACAGTGGGATAGCCTGAAAAACAGGTGGCTGTCATGATAGATAATTTGCTAAATGCCTTTACACATTTACTCATTCCCACCTTCAATACATCAACAGCCACGCCTGAAAGACATGTTACTGGCTTTCCCTCTAGTGAGAAGATAATATTTCTGTCTTTGACAGCAAAGCTAGGAGGCCTGAATGCTGATGACAAAAAAACCTTCTCAGGTTTGGGTTTGGAGAGGTGCATTTGTGATAGCTAAGAAATGATACTATTAACAACTCAAGAAAGATGACCACCACCAACGACTTCGTCAGGCCATAAGTCAGACAGAAGAAGGTCCTCCAGTTTAGCTTCCCAGACGGTAGCCAGTTCCCATAGGGCATGGGTGCTGAATCGATGGCAGGTGGATCTGCCAAACAGTCTGCTGTGATTTCAAGGTAACCCTGCAGCAGAGTCTGGGCTGCATCAAAGATGTAGCACACATGCAGGGGTCCACAGATAGTCAGAGCCAAGGAGAGACCACTTTATCCATGGAGTGCTTCTGAGCCTTTGCCAAGCCAAGAGGAAACCAAGTCATAAGCTAAGTCAGCCAGTCTGGGGGCCAGCAGTACCCAGGAGGGGCTGGAACATCACTCTGGAGACTTGAGACACCAGTTAGCACATACTCATGGACTGCATATGTCCAGGAGGTCTCTCCCCTTAGCAACATGGAAGGGAAAGACCCTCTCTTACACACAACTGGACTTTGTCCTAGGGAGAGAGGCAGGGAAAGGGGGAGGTGTTCAGGCACTGTTTTTCCTAAAGTGCCTGAACATTAGCCAAAGGGATGTACATACACACACAATGGATCTGATTAAATTTAAATTGATTGGACAATTACTTAACAGTTTTCTTACTAACTAGTGGGTAGAGGCTTGGGAGAAATCCAGGTTAGAGTCCTATTAAGAGGTTTCTCAAACAGGCAGAATTACACTCCTCATTTGCAAAAACAAAAAAACAAAAAACAAAAAACAAAACAAAACAAAACAAAAACAAACAAACAAACAAACAAAAACATTGTTATCTTTAGGCTATGCTGAGACATTTTTTCCTTCGCCAAATTCTAGTACCTCTGAAAGTTATTTGCTTTTTATATCTTTAGTTTTCATTTTTTCTCTAAATTTTATTTACTTATTTATATTTAAAGAATCCTCCTGCATCTCTTCGAGGAAAATGAAAGCTCATATTTAGCCAAATATAAGCTGCATTGTAAGTAACTCAGGATGCTCTACCAAGTTAGACATGAGCTTGCAATCATCTGGGCTGTCAGTTGATTTGGCTCAGAATATACTTCTGGCTGAGTTTATCTGGGAAAGAAGCTCTCTTGAAATTTCTAGGGACAGTTTTGGAAATGAATATGGAATATGTGTAATGCGTGCTCACTTATGGAGCTTTCACAACCAACTTCGTGCATTTTGTCAAAAGATGACAGCGACATGTTTCTCGGATGCCTCAGAGCATGAGGCATGCTGTGGGTCCTGGTTCTCAGACATGGCTTCCTTGGGAAGGAGGCAGTTACCTAGTTTGAAGTCAAAGGCCCCTTGGTTTGATCATCAGCCCCTCATCTAATGGCACTGATGTCATTACATGAGACAATGTGTGTAGAATTAAACCTTCCACAAATGAAAGCTGTTATTATTGTCATTTTTAATGTGGAGACTGAGTACTGATGGAAGATAATTGAGTTTTATTTGAACAGCAAAAGTTAAAACAAGCAAATTTCAACTTGCTTATAAGCACCCATCCTATCACAGGATACTCTTAGAGTCCTAGGCTCAGAAGTCCATGAAAATGGCAGAATTCATATTCATACACAGACCCAGTGATAACAGGAAAAGTCACAATTGGTAGTATTTATTGAGTACTTAGTATGTGTGAGACAATGTTTAATTGCTTTATAAGAACTATCTTATTTAATCTTTAGAATGACCCTCTGAGTCAGACACTATTTATTATTCCCATTTCATTAATTAAAAAACAGATGTTTGGAGATATCAAATAACTTGCTCAGGATAAGCATGAAAAGCCAGGGCACTAAAGCCAAGTGACAACTGAGCCTGATACCTGAGCAGTCAGCAACCTCAGGAAAGCTGAGACACAATTTTCTGTTTCTGCCTGGCAGAAGCCTCTTGTTGTCCTGTCCCCCTTCACCCTCCTATGTGCACTTGGACCCTAAATATAACAGCAGTACAAATTAGATGTGCAGAAAAGATATAATGTCTTATTGTGTCTGCAATCTGGACTTTCCACTGGTGAGAAAAGACACAATTAACAGAGTCTCATCCAGGAAAGCAATCCCAAATAAGATGTAGATTGGAAAGACAGGAGGAAGTAGATTCAGGAAAATACCCTGAGTGGGGGTGGGAGGGACGAGAGGGAGGAAGAAGACTTCTGAGCTACCAGAGAAAAGCCTATGGAGTTATGGGGTGAAGGAGAGAACAGCAAGGAATGGATGAGGGCCAGAGAGAGAAAAATGACAGGCAAAAGCAGAGCTTCCCCCAGGTGACCTAGAGAGGCCTGTATGACTGTGTTTATACTGGCGCTGATGGCTGTGTCATCTCAGAGGGAGGGCAAACTCAGGAGGGAAGGGTATGCGGGGACAGTTCCTATTATTACTGTGAATAACCACTCACATTTGTATATAACTTAACAGCCTATACTTGCTTTTTAAAAAAGATTTTTGTTAAAATGTAAGTAACATACAATATTGTATTAGTTTTAAGTACATGCTATAGTCATTCAACATTTGTACATCTAAAGAAGTGATCACTTTGAAAAGTCCAGCAACCATCTGAGACCACATGATGCTATCACCATATTATTGACTATATTCTCTATGCCGTACATCACATCCCCATGATGTATCTGTTTCCAGCTTGGAAGTTAGAAGCTCTTATTCTCCTTCCCATTATCACACCCCATTTTTTGATTCTTCAATTAAAGTTGACATTCAATATTATTTTATATCAGTTTCAGGTATATAGTATAGTGGTTAGACATTTATATAATTTACAAAGTGATCCCCTGACTAGTCTAATACCCACCTGGCACTATACATAGTTATTGCCATATTATTGACTATATTCCCTATGCTTTACATTCCTATGATTGTTTCATAACTACAAATTTATACTTAATCTCTTCCCCTTTTTCACTCCGCCCCACAAACCCCCTGCCATCTGGCAGACATAAGCTTGTTCCCTGTATCTATGAGCCTGTTTCTGTTTTGTTCTTTTGTTTATTTTGTTCTTTAGATTCCATATAGAAGTGAGATCACATGGTATTTCTCATTCTCTGTCTGACTTATTTTACTTAGCATAATACCCTTTAGGTCCAACCATGTTGTTGCAAATGGTAAGATTTCATTTTTTTTTATAACTGTGTAATATTCCACTGTATATATGTACCTCCTTTTCTTTACCCAACCATCTACGGATGGGCACTTAGGCTGCTTTCATATCTTGGCTATTGTATATTATGCTGCAATGAACATAGGGGTACATATATCTTTTCAAAATAGTGTTTTGAATTTCTTTGGATAAATACCCAGAATTGCTGTGTTATATGATAGTTCTATTTTTAATTTTCAGAGGAAACTCCATATTGTTTTCCATAGTGGCTGCACCAATTTGCAATCTCAACAGTGCACGAGGGTCCCCTTTTCTTCACATTCTCGTCAATATTTGTTTTTTAATTTATTGATGATAGCAATTCTGATGGGTGTGAGCTAATTAATATCTCATTGTGGTTTTAATCTGCATTTCTCTGATGATTAGTGATATTGTGCATCTTTTTATACGTCTATTGGCCATCTGTATGTCCTCTTTGGAGAAATGCTTATTTAGGGCTCAACAAAGAAACAGTGGATACTGCCATCACTTCTACCCAGTAGAAAGCAGCCTATTTGGCCCTCCCCCTGAAGTTCTACAACTCAGTGTCTCCTTGTATGTCCCTGGCTTCCTCTGCCCAGCCCTGAGCAGCTGCCCCAGCGATGGAGCTCAAGGTGAGTGCATCCATCCTCACGAAAGTCTGCTTGTGGTCTCAGCCTCTTTAAGAGGAATGTCTGAACCTGCTGGCTGCAGCTGCCATAGCCTCTGTCTTTCTCAGCACGCATGGGACTGGACAGCCTCATGTCTCCACCTCCTTCTACCATTCCAAGGTGATTTCTTAATTCTTTCCCTAGTTGTAGGGCTTCTGTTCATCCAGACCCCAGGCGACTCTGCTTGCTGTTTGCTCCATGGATTCATCACAATTTTGGTGTGGTCACAAGAGGAGATGTACAAAGCCTCTCCCCTCTACACTATCTTGATCAGAACTATCCTTGTTGATTTTCCATCTGGAAGATCTATCCTTCAATATCAATGGGGGTGTTAAAGTCCCTTACTATGTTTGTACTGTTGTCAATCTCTTATGTATGTAAGTGCTCCTGTATTGGGTACATAAATGTTTATAAGGGTTATATCCTATTGTTGAATTGATCCCTTTTTTTTATTATGTAATGTCCCTCTTTGACTTTTAATATAGCCTTAGTTTTAAAGTCTATTTTGTCTAATCTAAGTATTGCTACCCCAACTTCTTTTTTCACTTTTATTTGCACGAAAGACATTTTCCTTTACTTTCAGTCTGTGTGTGTCTTTCAATCTGAAGTGGGTCTCTTGAAGATAGCATATGTGTGAATCTTGTTTTCTTATCCATTCAGCTCCCCTATATCTTTTGATTGAAGCATTTAATCCGTTTACATGTAAAGTGATTATTGATAGGTACAGAGTTATTGCCATTTTATTATTCACATTTATGTTCCCTTTTTGTTTGTTTTTCATTTCTCTCTTCTTCTTAAAGGAGTTCTTTTAAAGTTTCCTGTAATATTGGTTTGGTGGTGATGAATTTCATCAGCTTTTTCTTGTCTGGGAAGCTCTTTATATATTTCTTTTGATTTTAAATAATGGCCTTGCTGGGTAGAGTAGTCTTGATTCTAGTTCCTCGCTTTTCATCATTTTGACTATTTTGTGCCAAACCATTTGGCCTACAAAATTTCTGTTGAGAAATCAGCTGATAGTTTTATGGGGGTTCCCCTGTAGGTCACTTTCTCTTGATTTTTTTAGTTTTCTCTTTTTGTCTTTAATCTTTGGCATTTTAATTATGATGTGTCTTGGCGTGGTCTTCTTTGGGTTCAACATGTTTGGAACTCTGCACTTTTTGGACTTGTATGTCTATTTCCTTCCCTAGGTTAGCAAAGTTTTCCTTTGTTATCTTTTCAAATAGGTTTTCAACTTCTTGGTCTCTCTCTTTTCCTTCTGGTACCTTTATGATGCGAATATTGTTATATTTGACGTTGTCCCAGAGGTCCCTTAAATTGCCCTCATTTTAAAAAAGACTTTTTTTTTCTTGTTCCGAGTTCATGTTTTATGCGACCTATGGCTTCCAAATTGCTGAGTCAATCCTCTATGTATCCAATCTATAGCTGATTCTATCCAGTGTATTATTCATTTCAGTTATTGTATTATTCATTTCTGACTGGTTCTTTTTTATGGTTTCTATGTCTTTTTTTTTTTATGCTTGCTATCTCTTTGTTGAAGTTCTCACTAAATACCTCAGAACCAGTTTTGAACTCTGCATCTGGTAGGTTGTCTCCATTTCATTTAGTTCTTTCATTTGGGACATGTTTCTTTATTTCTTCATTTTGGCTGCCTTTCTTTGTTTCTATGGATTAAGTAGGTTTACTACGTTTCCCAGTCTTGGCAGGGTGCCTTTATGTAGTAAGTGTCCTGTGGGGCCCAGTGAGGCAGTCCTTCCTGTTCAACTGAGCTGGATGCTCCAGGTGTTTCCCTTGTGTGGGTTGTGTGTACTCTCCTGTTGTAATTGAACCTTGGTTGCTGTTGGTACATCAGTGAGTAGGATTGACTCTCAGGCTGACTGGCTGTGAGGAATGGCCATAACTACAGTGTAGGAGCTGTTGTGTGGGGGCTGATCCCATGGAGCAGGATTTGCCCCAGCAGGCTCTGGCACCTACTGAGACCATTCTTTAGGTGTACTGCTTGAGGGGCTAATCAAATGGTGTTCTGTTGTAGTTTGAAGCCGGCCAACACATGTTCTCATTTTGGGGTCTCTTGGACGGGTTTCCTGTCTAGTCCAAAGTCAGCCACTAGTCACAGGCTTTGGTTACCTGGTAGAAGCTACAAAGTGATCCACAGTTGGTCACCACCTGTTCTGTACCTGGAGGTACAATATCAGGCCAGCTATCACCAGTACCAGTCCTGGAGCAGCTCAGCAAAAGGCTCAGGTAAACCCTAGGCTTGCCACTGCCTGCCAGCTGTCCATAAGGCTCAGGTGCTGAAAGAGCCTCACGTGGTACAGGTTATATAATATAGTTGAATGGGGCAGGGGCTCAGAAAGTCACCAGCATGGAGCAAGTGGTTTTCAATGAGTTAATGCAGATTCAGATTTGGTGTAAGTGCTGAGCCTGGTGCCATTTCGTAAAAAGTCTCAAAGCTTACCAAGGCCAGTTGCCACCCATTCAGGGCCTGTGGACCTCTGAGAGTTTTCCAAGAAAAACTGCAGCGCAGGTCAACAAAGTTTGCCTGCCACCTGCAAAAAGAGCCTCTGGTGTGCAAGTTGAATGGGGTAGAAACCCAGGGACTCACCAGGGTGGTGTGAACAGGGTTCACCAGGCCATTGGAAATTTAGAGTTGGATATGTAGGAGGTGGGCTCAACATAGGAAAGATGGCTTCTGCCTGCTGGCTACACAAGAGGAAGGCTCAACACAAGGACACTATTGGCTGTCCTTCCAACTCTTGCCCTGAAGCCACACAACTCAGTCTCTCTCTATGTGTCTCTGGAGACTTTCCAGCTGCTGCCTCTCCACTGGAGCCCAGAGTGAGCACCTGAGAGTAAAAAAATCTGTGCTCTGAGCTTTTTAAGAAGACTCTTGGATTTCTAGTCACCTTTAGTCTCACCTAAATAGATGGAATCTCAGCTGATTTTAACAGTCAGGTATTGTGCAGGCTGCTCTCTCTGGCACTGGTGTTCTAGGCTAGGGAGCCCAGTGTGGATCTGGGACCCCTCATTCCTCAGGAAGGACCTCTGCAGCTGAGACATATATCCCGATTCTCAACCACGACTCATGGGTGTGGGAGCAACCCATTTTGCATCTCCGCTCCTCCTACCAGTTTCCAGGTGGCTTCTTCTTTATAATCTTAGTTATAAGATTTCTGTTTATCTAGTTTTTGGATGGTTATCCAGGTTGATTGTTCTATATTTTAGTTCCAATTTTAATGTGGTCATGGGAGGAGGCAAACACAGTGACACCTACTCTATCATCTTGACCAGAAATTTATAGTACTTTCATGTGCACAATCTCACCAGATACTCCAGTAATAATTATTCCAACCTAGAGCTCTTTTCTCTGTGTGGCAGCAGTGGAAAGCAATTAACATATATAGAAAACCAAAACTATTTATACTTTATACTTCAAAGCTAATCATCTCCAAGTAGTTTTATTTGTTAATTTGTTTTTATGTAAACTATTTATTATGAATAGACTTGTGGACAACAAAAGTTATAGCATATAAAAATGTCCTTGATTACTTTAAAATGCTAATACTTGTCCTTTGGTTAGGCCCTGCCTGAGACAACACTAGTAGACTCTAACACTTGTAAATTAATCCCAAGATCCTGCTTTACCACATTGCTCACTTTTATGAGAGAAGCACAAACAGATCCCAGTTAAGAGCTTTCTCATTGATCTTCTGGGCTGTTTACAAATTCCAACAGGTTTTGGTCTTGGGTAATATTGGGTAGACGTAACATCTGCTACTTTGCAAAGACTGAGTACAGTTGACCACTGACTTTCCACACATGGAACACCTGGATGTTTGGATCACTCTTAAGTCAGGAATGTGTGGCTCTCCCCAGCACCCTCCTCTGCCTCAAATCAGCCTGGAAGATTACCTTTTGGTTTTTAGTTACCCACTAAAATTCTTCTTCTATCGGGGAGATATCTACATATATCTTCCCCCATCATGTCATATCAGATTTACAACAAGGCAATAAAAGATACGAAGTGGTGATTATTTTACTGAGATTCAAAGGAAACAGCATACACAGAGCACCACTTTATTAAAATTGGCGGATTTCCACTCCAGGCTTCATTTGCCAAATGTTGATGTGGGTCAAGTTGGCTGCCAGTGTGGGCCAAGTTCCCATCACAGTTGGCAGGTGGCAGTGGCACATCCCAGAGTGGCCCCAGCTGACTATAATGGCTGACTACAGTGCTTTCTGCTATGGCTATTCAGAGCACAGATGGGTGGTCCCTTAATGGGTCTAAACACAAAGCTGCCTTTCCCATTTATTACATTTTTCCCAAGAATCCAGTTTTAGGGGTTTTCCCACCTCCATGTACAATTGTCCTAGTTGATGTTTAAAAAGAATATATGCAAATGTCTATCTATAAAATATGTATACATAAATGTATGTATGAATCCCCAAAAATATTGACAAAAGTGAGACTGTGAACCATAATAAAATCTCATTTTAAAAATTGTTGATCCTATTTTGGTTCTTAGATGAAATATTTGCTCTTCTTACCTTTGCCCATTTCCACCTGAGCAAACACATACCTCTTCCCAGGGAACCAGAAAGGTAGCCTCTTGAGTTCACACCTGCGAGTGGTAAGGTTTTCTCAGAGGGAAGGTAAAGACTGCACAGCATTTCTTAGGGCCTTAGAAGAAAGCAATTTTGAAGCAAAATTGTTCATGCAAAGTAGTTTGAATTTATACTGGGAAGGGACCCCTAACCACCTGATGGAAAAGTTCATTTACCATGTGTTTATTCACTTGGTCACTCAATGCACGTTTACTTAAAGTTTGTTCTGTACCAACTCTGAGGACATAGACAAATCAATGTGAGATATCTGCCTATATACCTTATGGTATACATGAAGAAAGATTTCCACTAGTGCCACCTTAAATCATCCACCTGGTACTTTTTAGAGCATTTTCACATCACTGAAAATGTGATCTCACTGAAACTGGCCAGGCTGACATTATTCTCCTCTTTGATGGTTGAGGGGACCATGTCCTGTCTCAGGTGTGCTGTCAACATTGGTGGAGCCAGCACCAAAACCTCTCAGTAATTGTGCTACTCAAAGCAAGTTGCCTGACTGATCTGAGCCTGTTTTCTCTTCTGTAAAAAGGGAATGAATAATATCTACCTATTCAGTAAAACAATGACTGTAAGGTACTTGGCACCATGTGCAGCACGTAATGGGGATTCAACAAACACCCATTCTTAGCTATTCTTAGAGATGGCAGCTATTCTAAGATAGGTGCTACCGCTATGAAGATACTGTTTTGAAGATGATGGCACACACTGGGCTGGTCATCTTAGCATTTTGTGAAGAAATAGCTAGCTCACTTTTTGCCTTATAAGTCATCAATGAATCTTGAGAGTCGAGAGACAGTAAAGCAGGTTTAGTGGGCAGGATCCTCACCCCCACTTTTTCCCTTTTTTTTTTAAATACATTTGTTGCTTAGAGGTTTGGTACAGAACAGCTTTTCTTCTCATTTTGAATTTGTAAGTACTATATAACCAAATACAAAGAGGAACAAACAGTACCCAAGCCAAACTTGTGATTAAGTTAATGTGGCATAAATCAATTTTGTACATAACATGTAATAGCAGTTTTTTTGTTCCCTTTCAAAAATATAAATTCTACACCTTTATTATTGTTTCCTGTTTAATGCATGGGCTGAAATCACTAAGACCAACTTCCTTCTTAAGGAAAGAGAGGAGAGGGTAGAGACAAACAGAGGGTTGAAGGTACAATGAATCTTTCTGAAACTGGCATCAGACTATCATGTAGCTTTCCCAGGGCCATTTGGAAAAACAGCCCTTGCTCACCCCTTTTTTTCAATCCACCCACTGCCACCCATGTACATACGTGCACATGTGTATATGTGTGCATGCACACTCAAACTCAGGACCATCTATCTCTAGCCCTAACACTACTCAACCTTCCTCAGGCTGTGCTAGGGATGAGGTCAGGTAACTACAAGAATGAGGTGCTGCTTTTCAGGGGGCCTGCAGGGATCTGGGGGGTTGCTGAGTTACTATCCCAAAACTGGTTGGCTTCGGCAGGCCAGGAGACTGACCCCACAGATTCAAGGTGACCTGGAGAAATCCCTGCTGGTCAGTCCCCAGTTCTGAGGCCTTTCTTTTCAATGTCTCCCAAGAATGTGTACAGATTTGCAGTAAACCTGGGAGGCCTTGCTAAACCTGATCCCTGTAGCCATGTTGACTCTGATGGGAGAAGAAAGCCAGCGAGTGAGGAGAACGAGGGCAGGAGTGCCTGCATCTGCCTTTGTTTCCTGGCTCCAAGAAAAAGGCTGGAGACCAGAAGGCTGTGCTTTGTAGGAGGAATTTCAGGGGTTTTAAAGTGAAAATATGTGGGTGTGGAATTGAATATAATGGTGATAAACAAGGTTACACTTTCTACCAGGAAGCTTCAGCAACGGCAGAGAATTCCTGACACAGCCTCAGTCAGTTCCTCAGTTCTGAGCCCAACAACTATTATTCATGCATTTGCTCAGATTTGGCAAAGAAGCCATTTCATTTCCACTCAACAGTATTTCTAGAGCACTTAGTATATGCCAGATGTGATACTGGTTTTAAGGATACAGTAGTGAGTGAAGCGCACAGGACCCTGTCTTCATGGAGTTCATCGTCTATAGAAAGAGAGAAATTGAACTATTAATTAAAATGTGATGAATGTTAGATGATGCTCCATGCTTGTTATAAGCAAGTGCTAGGCAAGGACAATACCATAGGGTGATATTTGCCATCAACTAAAGGTTTCAGATTTATAAAGTTAGTACTCTCTGGGTGGTTTATTATTTTTTAGCCACTTGATGCTAATGGTGGGCAATGTCTAAGTCTGTGTTGTTATAATAATTAGGCTATCCTCCAGTAGAGCTTTCCCCTCCTCACGTTTCCTCTCCCAGTAGCACCTCTCCCCAGCATGATCACTTTTCTTTAAATTCAACTCAAATGCAAAGCCTTTCCTGATCCTCCATCTAGTCAGAGCCAATGCTGCTTGTTTTGGGCTTCATCTTCTTTTTAGATCTGACACTCAGGAAGCATGAATCTTATTATCATTTTATTTACTTGCCTGTCTCCCCTTTGGATCATGTGGTCCATGGGATCAGGGGCCACAGCTTTTAATTTTGTTTTGTTTTGTTTTGTTGTTTTTTTTTTTTTGGAGCCTAGTCTGTTGGACAGATCATCCATCAGAGCAGGAGGAGAGATAAAGATTCCGGCCGATGGCTCAGAAAGGCAAATAAGGTGATGGGAGCATATGGATGTTCTCTTCTGGTTTCTTCTGCTCACTCTGAGTAATAGAAAGCAGGATCCCACCTGAGAGTGAAGGTGGGGTTGGAAGAAGTTTGGATGTGAGTAAGAAAAAGAAAACATGAGGTTGTCAGGAGAGGGTATGGTAGGGTCTAGGGGTGACATGATTATTTAGGACAGCAGGGGAGGGACTGGACCAGTATCTTACCAGTATCTCTAAGCAGCACTAGAGCCCACTTGAGGTTAGAAGTCATGAGTTTCTAATGAGACCATCAACAAGGCTAGATGTGTTTCCACATACATTCATTTGTACAGATGAAGATGCAGAGTTGATAGAGGGTTGTATATAATGAGGGTCAGGATTTTGTCATTCGGGCACCACAGTGGGAGAGAAGCAAGGATGCAATAGAGGAATGCTAATGATTCATTAAAATGATGAACCATGAAATCTCAGCTGGATGAGAAGCAAAGTAAGAAAAGAGGAGGGTTAAAGAACAGTGGTGAGTCAATATGAAGGTCAAACAATTGTTGAGATCAGCTTGCTACTGGAGAAAGTAAGCAGACACCTGGAGGAAACTTAAATGGCTGGAGGATTTGCTTCCTGGAGGCTGAAGAGGAAACAAATTCTCCTTTTGAAATACTATTGCTGAAGGAGATGCACGGGGTTTGGGGCCATATTTCAGAGAGCAGAAGAATGATCCCTTAGGTGTTTGTCCAAAGAGAAGGGGATTTTCCTCTTTTCTCATTTCTTTTTTGGTTTACTCTTTTGTTCACTCCACAAATACCTATTGAGACCTAGTAGGCTGCAGTCCTAATATCTGTCAGGAAAGCTGAGTCACTGCATGCAGGAACAACGCCCTTGGGTGGGGAAGCTCATAGGAGCCAGACATCAGGCCAGGTGCTTTCACTCATTCCCTCACTTTCCTCTAGGATATTATTCTCCTTATTTTACAGATGAGAAAACTGAGGTCCAGGGAAATTATGTTACTTGCTAAAGTTCACACAGCATGTATATGTGTGGGGCACTTGGACTCACATCAGTTCTGTTAGGTTCTTTGTGCCAGAGAGAATTGGACCACTGCATAAAAATTCTAATTTGACTTGAAATGGTCCCTGCATTTATCCCACACATCCCTCCAAGTTGGAATAATTTTTTTTGTAATCTCCCAAGATTCTGAAAGAGTAACAGATCTGAGTAATTTAAAACAGTAGTTTCCAAGAGCTGGGCTTTGGCATTGGTTTGAGACAAAAATAAAAAACAAGGAAAATGGAGTGTTTATGTATACAGGACAGGAATGACTGCCTCTTATGCTAAGTGTGTCCTTTGACTTAATAAAACTTTAGTGTTATGATACCATTTAGCTTAAATCCTTTTTGGTATTAAAACATTCATTGGCTTCCAGTCAATATGACAGAGTAGGTGAATGCTGTGCCAGCTTTAGTGCTGGGGCCGCATCTTGACAGGTGCCAGGGACATACAAGGAGGAACTGATTTGTCTGGCTTTGGGACAAGGATATAACAGGGCAGCTTTCTTGCAGACAAAAGTGCTGGCAGAGGCCTTTGTTCCATTGTTGAGCACTACATACCCAGAGAGCAGATGCAGATGGGTGCCATAACTGACTCTTCATCAACCTAACACTGTACAGGTGATTCCTCAAGACCCTGCCCCCTCCAAAATTGTGGGCCACAGCACAACCAGAGCCACATCTGGAGACAACAAACCCAAAGGGCAGACTAGGCAGGCACCAGAGACCTGCTAAAGTAAATCCTGTGCTGTAGAGTCATAAAACAGCTCCTCCACTGTAATCACTGGCCAGTCCTCACAACGAATTAGTCTGAGGATCAATCCCTCCCATTGATGTGCAAACATCAACCAAGGTTCAACTACAACAGGAGAGCACACACTACCCATACAAAGGAAACACCTGGAGCAGCTGGCTCAGATAACCACGGAGACTGTGCCACTGGGCCCCACAGGATACATACTACATAAGGCCACTCTACTAGGACCAGGAGACATAGCAGCCCTTCCTAATACATAGAAACAAAGACAGGAAGGCAGCCAAAATGAAACAACAAAGACACATTTCCCAAATGAAAGAACAGAACAAAGTTCCAGAAAAAAAAAAAAAACTAAATAATAATGGAGACAATCTACCAGATGCAGAATTCAAAACACTGAGTATAAAGATGCTCAATGAACTTAGGGAAAGAGTAAATAACTGCAGTGAGAACTTTAACAAAAGAGATAGAAAACATTAAAATGGAGATAGAAAACATAAAAAAGAACCAGTCAGAAATTAAGAATATAATAACAAATTAAGAATACCTTAGGAGAAATAAATAGTAGATTAGATGAAGCAGAGAGTTTAATCAGCGATTTAGAAGATAAAGTAGCAGAAAACACCCAATCAGAATAGCAACAAGAAAAGAATTTTTTTTAAAAAGAAGCTATTTTAAGGGCCTCTGAGACATCAAGCATACTATTTGCACCACAGGGAAACCAGAAGGGGAAGAGAGAGAGTGAGAAATTGAAAACTTATTTCAAGAAATAATAATGGAAAATTTCTCTAATCTGGCAAAGGAAATAGACATATAAGCCCAAGAAGTGCAGAGAATTCCAAACAAGATGAACCCAAAAGGGACACATTATAATTAAAATGCCAAAGTTTAAAGACAGAGAATCTTAAAAGCAGCAAGAGAAAAGCAGTTAGTTACCTACAAGAGAGCTCCCATAAGATTGTCAGCTAATTTTTCAACAGAAACTTTACAAGCCAGAAGGGACTGGCAGGAAATATTCAAAATGATTCAAAATGATGAAAAGCAAGAACCTACAACCAAGATTATTCTAATTAGATTTTAATATAATATAATATAAAGCTATTAATTAGAATGGAAGGACTGATAAGAGCTTCCCAGACAAGAAAAAGCTAAAGAAGCTCGTCACCACCAAGCCAGTATTACAAGAAATGTTGAAGGGACTTCTTTAAGAAGAAAAATAAAAATGAAAAATATATAAAAATATGAATAATAAAGTGACAATAACTATGTTTTATCAATAATTACTTTAAATGTAAATGGATTAAATGTTCCAATCAAAAGACAAGGGAGCAGAATGGATAAGAAAACAAGACACTTACATATGCTGCCTACAAGAGACTCACTTCAGATCAAAAGACACACACAGACTGAAGGCAGAGGGATGGAAAAAGATGTTTCATAAAAATGGAATCAAACAAACAAAAAGCTAGGGTAGCAATACCAAACAAAATAGACTTTAAAACAAAGGCTGTAACAAGAGACAGAGGACTCAGTTATCCAATTTCTGGGCATTTATCTGAACAAACCCAAAATACTAGTTCAAAGGCACATGAGAATCCATTAAGTTCCTTGCAGTATTATCTACAATAGTCAAAATATGTAGGTTACCTGAGTGTCCATTAATGGGTGAATGGGTAAAGAAGAGGTGATACATATACACAATAGACTATTACTCAGCCACAGAAGAAAATGAAATCTTGCCATCTGCAACAACATGGATAGACCTAGAGGGTATTGGGCTGAGTGAAGTAAGTCAGACAGAGAAAGATAAATGCCACATGATTTCACTTACATGTGGAATCTAAAGTACAAAATAAGCAAACAAACAAAACAGAAACAAACTCATTGATACAGAGGACATTTTGATGTTTGCCAGATGGGAGGGAGGTTGGGGGGTGGGTGAAGAAGCAGAAGGGATTAAGAAGTACAAATTGGTACTTACAAAATAGTTATGGGGTTGTAAATTATAGCATAAGGAATATAGCCAATAATATTATAATAACTGTACAGAGTCAGGTGATCACTTTGTTAGTTACATAAATGTCTAATCACTTGTACAACTGAAACTGATATAATAGCGTATGCTGCCTCTAATTTAAAAAATTATTTAAACATGAAAAATACATAATACACACACATACATACATACATACATACATACATACATATGTACATACATACATAAATACAAATTCTGGGGAAAAAATAAACATTGTTCTTATTATGAGATGAAAACAAACAGTAGATAGTAGGCTGTCTGTTTGCTTGTTTTAATGTCTTTACTAGGCAGAATAAATATTTGGTTCTAGATCAGTTCCATAACGTTCGTGGTCATTTTACCAGTCCATGAAATTAAAGGCCTGGGAACTACTTGTTTAGAGCAAACACAGCTTGCAAGCCTGTCCTGAATTGACCTGGCACTGGGTCTGCAGGAGGAGGTGTTTTTTGTCTTGTGGTTTCAGCATCAGCTCCCTGAGCTGATGGAAATCATGGAGAGACTCATGGGCTTGAGGACCCTTCAGTTTTCCTTAGTGTGCATGCAAACCCATGCCTGAGTCGGTTTTCTCTATCATTTACCTTACAGTGGATTTGAAATTAGTGTGCTCTCTCTTTAGTCCCTGAGTACTCTGAGGATGAAGTGTCTACACAGCCTGACATCAGAACAGAGTCTCTCAGGCTGGGGCTATAGGAAACTTCAAGGGAGGGATCTGGAAATTAGCTCACAGAAGCTGCTGCCTGTTGGGAACAGTGACCGCTGGCCCCCCGCCCCCTTCAATCAGAGGTCTGTTTCCAGATGGTGCAGCACTGAACATGCTGACAAGTGTGTCCTTCATCTTGTGGTAACTAGTGAGCAGATTCACAGCAACTAGAAGTCAGTGAGAGGCTCAAGGTCAAGGAAGCAATGTTTCTTGGCTCAGCTATGGAACATTACTTTAGCCTTGCTGGTTTGGGCTAGGGAAGGGCTATCCATCACATTCTAATGAGTGAAGATAAAAACAATAAAGACCAGTGACTTCTACTAAAAAAGGCTACTGGGTAATGGCTGTCATGATGGTTTTCTTAAATCAAGTTGCAACAGGATATAAATTCTAAGCTTGAAAGTAAAAATTTTGCCATATTTTAGTTTTTATCCTTTGTTTCTCTCACATCTACTTCCTTATTAAAATCAACGTCATCTCTTTCTTCCTCTTCTTCCTTGTTTTTTTTCATTGCAGCTGCTCATTATATACGGTATAGTGTGATGGGCCCAAGCGTAGGATTTGGATTTCCAGGACCTTCATACTGTTGCCAGCACATAACAATGTTTTGACCTTGGGCACATTGTTTAATCACCTAGGGCACATTTTCTCATCTGTAAAAAGGGATATCAATAGCATTTATTTCTCTAGTGATGATATGGGTATTAAAAGAGAAAATGCTTATAAAGCAACAGAAGTGCCTACCACAGAATAAGCATGCAATAAATGTTAGCCATTATGATTATCTCTAAAAAGTACAGATTATGAGGGGAATGGGTTATACAGGCTCATGTCAGTAAGCATTTATCAAACACATACAAGCATCTGCTGTTTGGGGGAGTACAACAGAACTGCAGATGAAGTCTTTACTCTCTAGTGTCATGCTATTCATTTCACTGGTTTTGCATATTGTTAGAATGTGAGAACTATTCCTTGGGTTCTCACCTGTGGGGACAACCCTTTTATTATGTCCCTTCTTGCTTTATTATTCCAACCTTTCAACCAAGGACATAGTTTCAACAAGGTAAGTTCACAGCTTTTAGCAGCAAATTAAAGCTTTTGGGAAACCACTTTATATATCCAAAGACAAAAAGTATTCAAGTAACCTGAAATAAATCAATGTAGCTTTCGAAACTCTCTACTTTGTTCTATCAACCCAAACAATCTGGCTGAATAAATTTTTTTTTATAAAATGTATGAGCCTATTTTATAGACGAATTCAGTTCTCAGCTTGGATCTAGCAGTATGCTTCCTTTGGGATAGAAATGAGTGTACTTGGAAAGCAAGTTATATTTGCCAAAAGTAAACATTGCTCTAACTCCAGAAGCACATGAGGCCCAAGACACTAGAGAATATATATCATGCTGGCTTTGTGAGGCTGAGACAAAATACATTTGGAAAGCTGCAGCATGTTATTGGGTGACGTGAGCAGGAACTACATTCCTAATGCGTGTTCTCCTTAACAGAATTGCTTACTAATTTGGAAACTCACTAATCCATCACTTTAGTTTCATCCTACAGATTTTACCAGGAGATTTCATACTGCATTAAAGAAGTATTTTTCTTTCTTTGATTTAAAAACATAACATTTATTCATTAATGCAAAAGGAGCCAAATTTTTAATTTACCCTCAAATGCTCAGTAGCATGTCTTGTCTTTGAATAAATTGATTTTGTCTTTGTTTTAAAACAAGATGACTTTACCATTCTAAAATCATTGGAGATGTGTCGCTCTGATCAATAAGCTTTTACCATGAAGAAATACTTTCATTCCGAAAAAAAGTGAACAGCTTCACTTCAATGAAATCCCAATAAAATGACCCTTTCAACAGACAGAAACTTTAAAAGAAATTTTAAAACTTTAGACTTGTTCTTTGATTTGAAAAAATCTTTACAAGAAAAGAAAAGCAAGTGCAAAGATCAAGTAAACAGAACTTCAAACATTTTATCTTGAATTCTTCTCGATTATAAGAGAGGATTTTGTTTGTGATCAACATGGAAGAAAATAGGGCCTTTTTGATCAACTATCAACATAATATTCAACAAACCATGTGTTCTTTTGGAGGTTTTAAAAAATTGAGAATTCTGGCAATAACTGTTCCCTGTGTCTATAGTTTTGCCTTTTCCAGAATATCATATAAAAGAAATCGTATAACATGTAACCTTTTAAGTCTGGACTCTTTCACTTATCAAAATGTGTTTGGGATTCACCTATGTCTTCCATGTGTAAATATTTTATATCTCATTATTGGTAAGTAATATTCCATTACTTACCAATATCTTTTTTCCCTTCACTTGTAGAAATCTGAGTTCTTTTTAGCTTTTGTCAGCTATGAATAAAAGTGATTATAGACATTCATGTACAGGTTTTATGTGAATGTAAGTTTTTACTTCCTTTAGGTCAACATCGTTGGGTCACTTGGTAAGTGTAGGTTTAACTTTATAAGAAACTGAAAAAAATATTTCCAATGTAGGTGTAGAATTTTGCATTGCATTCCCACCAACTTTGTATAAAAATTTCAGTTATTTTGCGTCTTTATTAGCACTTGGCCTGTCATTTTTTTTTCCCCTTTGGCCATTCTAATACAAGTATAGTGATATCTCATTGTGGTTTTAATTTGCCTTTTCCTAATGGATAATGATGTTGAGTGTTCTTCTGTGTTTATTTGAATTCCGTGTATCTTCTTTGGTTCATTTTTATCGGTTCATTCATTTCCTTATTGTTGTGTTTTGAGGGTTCTTTATGTGTTCTAGATACAAGTCTTTTGTCAGATATGTGATTAGCAAATAAATATCTTTCTCTCATTCTATAGCTTGTTTTTTCATTCTTTTATAAAAAAAGTTTTAATTTTGATGAAGCCCAATTTATTTATTTATATATTTGTTTATTTATTTTATGGATTATGTTTTTGGTGTTGCATAAAAACTCTAACTCTAGGCAAGGGTCTCTTTTTATTTTATTTTTTACTTTATTTTTTTTTTATGTGTCAGAATTTTTTTTAACATTTTATTTTTTTATTTTCCCCCTCCCATTCCCCTTACCTCCTCCCTTCAGGTAACCACTAGTCCATATCCATGAGTCTCTGTTTGTTTGTCCTGTTCATTTGTTGCTTTTAGGTTTATATCCCACATATGTGATATCATGTGATTTTCAAGCTTTTCTGTCTGGCTTATTTCGCTTAGTATGATTATTTCAAGGTCCATCCATGTTGTCGCAAATGGCAGTATTTCATCTCTTTTTATGACTGAGTAATACTCTATTGTATATATGTAAAGGGTCTCTTTTGAATGTCAAAAATATTTGCAGTCTTCCAGAGAATTGTAGTCGAACTCTTTAACATCTATTAATTGAAAAAAAAATGTAATGACAAAACTTTATTATTCACTACAGGTTCTCTATGCTTTTGAAAAAATGGAGCTCTCTCTGCCTCTCATATATTTGTTTACTTGATTTGAGCCCTCAGTTTCAGATGCAAATCCAGGACCCGCATTATTCTAACTGTGAATGGTCTACTCTGGTCTTAAGCTTATCAAGAGTTCACAGCACTGATGAGAAGAACAATGCTTGGAAACATAAAGAATTGATGTGGTTCCAGCAGTTTCAGGAAGCCATAACTACAACTATTAAAACAGGGTACAAGTCTTGCTCTACTACTGGTATGCTCAGGCCACTGCGGCTTTCATTAACTAACTCCTCCTGCTTTCAGTCTTTTTGCTCATTGACTCAGTATTGAAATTCCAGGCTGGAATGTGACAAGTTGCTCTCGTGACTGTCCATTTGTTAGAATGTGGCACTCAACTGTAGATGCCAAGGGACTGATCTCAGTGCTCTGAAATCAGACAGTGAGAGATCAGAAAAGTAATTTTTTTTATTGAGCCAGGGAGCCAGAAATTTAACAAGCATTGATCAAAGGCCTATCACTGTGTAGTCAGGGATAATAAAAGTACTATGCAATTTGTATACACCATGAAAATGCCCAAAAGGCCATGGTGGCTCGAGGAACTGACTCCTCCTAGGAAAATCCAGGTAAGCTTCACAGGTAATATGACATTTGGAAGAATAAGTAAGGAGTTACCAGAGGCAGAAGAGAAGGAAAATGTATTTCAAGAAGACAAGGGTGAGTAGTTTGCTGTAGCATGGAGAGAGGGGTAGAGAGAGTGAATGGTTGGGAAGACAGTTGGATAATAGGACAGAGGCAATTGTAAGGTGCCCAAGTTTGGACTTTATCCTATCAGCAAGATGGAGCACAACCCCTTTCTGGCTTCTTGGGGGAAAACACAGGAAGTAAAGCAATTACTGAAATTTCTATAGCAAAAAGGAAGCCTGAATTTTCTTATGTGTTATCCTTGAGATATAAAATTAAATGTTATTGTTTGGTAATATCTTCCTGCCAAAGGGCACGATGGAATATCACAGATCTACAGTTTGGATAGAACTTAGATATTGTCTAAAGGTCCTTCTGATCTTTATGTCTAAACTTATGTGTAGATTTTATGTTTCAAAAAGAGAAAATGAACCCCAGAGAGATATAGTGATTCACACAAAGTGACCTACGGTGATGATCCAAGGTCTCTGCCACAGCCACAGCTCTCAGTGGCCTGAGTCACTCCCAGTGGCAGAGCTGGCTCATTTTAAAGTACCTGACTTGTAACTCCTGTCTCCCACTTCCCAGAATTTCCAAAGAGGGTTATACAGAACATTATTTCTATGAGATCTACAAGAAAAGGTTCTGAGGTCACATAAGTTAGGAAATATAGTATCCGTACTCTCCAGAGTATGTTAGCATATTAAAGATTCTAAGAAGACCCACAGTATTTATTTAACTCTGTTTTACCCACTTCCCCCACCCCACCTTTTTTTGGGGGAGGGTGCCTGAAGGATAACAGTTTGCCTAAAATCTATTAACATAAGCAATTACCTGCCTGGTCTGGTCTGAGTCAGTGTAGAACAGGCTAGGAGACAATGTGTTTACAAATCAGAAGTGGAAGTCCTAGGTGGTTACTGCTCCCAGGAAGGCTTGCAGGGAGAATGAAGCTTGAAGCTCTGTAAGGCTCACATTCACTAGGCTCTAAAAACCAGCAAAAGCCCTGTTTTCTCGGAATCCAAACAAATAACTGATTAGTTTTCTTTAATTTTTATGAAACAGACAAAAGAGAAGTTATCAGTAATGTTAATATAGTATGAGAGTATATATGTATGAATTAATTAGGGCATGACTTTATAATTATGTGAGATGTAGGAAATTTGGGATGAAGCTGTCTTAATTTTGGGCCATACGCCATATGTACATGTGAACTTACATGCGAACTTTCTCTGGTCATCTCATGGTGGAGATGACCGTGAGTGAGATACAATACACCCAATAAGGAGCTCAGTGTCTGATATGCTCAGAATCATTTAGAAAAGGGGTCGTAATTTTCTTGGTTCCAATTCCCACCTAAAAATCTGGAAAGTTCAGCTTTCTAGAGAGCCCAGGGCCCTTCTCCTTGCAAACATATTGGTCACAAGGTATGAAAGAAACATCTAATATCAAGCAAAAAGCAATGACAGAGTCCGATGCATTTCTTTCAATGTCCCTAACATCCTCCCAGTTTGGTCTCAGGCTCTCTTGCTGTCGTCACCTGTGGGTCATTCCTGTGTGTTCTACCACCCATTCTTCTGGCGGCTTTTCTCAGTCAGTCTCTGGATATAGCTCCTTGCCAGCAGGCCTCCTGGCCACTGCCCCTTTCACACTACGCAGTCGTCTGGAGCCCTTTCTGGTCATTACCAGAAAGGAGTCTGAAAGTCTCTCCCTTCTGATGGAGCTCCTGCCAAGCTTTTCAGAGGAATAAATGGCAAGATCAGTGCTTTTCTCTTTCTGCATCGGTTTGGTTGAGTGTCTGCCAAGCACTATGCTAGGTGGTGGATACAAAGGTGGTTAAAACATTGCTCCTGCTCTTTAGAAATTTATGAGCTGTGGGGATGTAAGTCACTCTCATAGATCATTTAAATTATCTGGCAAGTGCTACAGTAAAGCTATAAACAGAGCATTATGGACACTGGTCCTTGCCTTCGAGTTGTAGGAGGACGCCTCCTGGTCTAAGTGCAATTTCCTCTGCTGGAACATGTGAGGTCCCACACCTCACATACACACGGGCACTGAAAGGTGAGACTTGTTTCCTCAAAGAAAAATATATGTCAGACTTGGATTTCCTTTTTCTCTGTCTTCACTGTCACATACCCCATTCCTACTGAGTAACATTCTCCTCCCCAGGGGCTTGGTGTTCTTTCAAACTCTGGAACAAGGTAGAATTAAGCTTCAAAGGGTCACATCCAGCTGTGTCTGAGGGATGGCTCAACTCTCCTGGTGCTTTTCTGTCCCTTTCCTTGAGGTGCTGGGACAAAAACATTCACATTCTCAAACCTACCATTGTTTGTATTGCAAAGGAAGATTAAATAACATTCAGGGTAATTGTAGTATAAAATTCAGTTTTATCTGTGCTCTAAGTCTTTGAAAGTAGACATCAGAATAAAATGCTCAGGATACTACTAAAAAATAATGATTTTCTTAAAAACAAGCACAAATAGGACCTTTTAAAATAGTTATGGCAGGCAGTTATAAACACTAAAATGACACTGTCATAGCTTTACATAATTCTTACAGAAAAATCAGTTTCATTACTTTTATAAAATTTTTGTCATGTTTTTGACCCAAACAACTTTGCTTAGTATGATCATCCATTTTATTTCTCTGACTTTGACTTCAAACGACTTTTGCTTTTTTTGTTTTTGTTTTTTTCCAAAAATAAAGACTAATCTTAACAGATGGAGTTATGTCACTCATGTGTTTAACATTCATCTGAAGCTGGTATCTCACTGTTCTTCAGATAAAAGTTAAAATTTTTAGCATTCTCTGGTAGATTGCATTATTGTTACCAAATATTTGTGCCCCTCTCACCTTGGTGACACTAGGCTCTGATATATACTTTGCTTTGTTCAGTGAAATGTGAGTGGAAGTGGCATATGCCAGCTCCAGGCAGGTGCTTTGAAAGCTGTGTGGTGGCTCACCAGGGCTCTTTCCCCTCTGACAAGGCCCGTATGTCCCTTAAGGAGTTGTTCCTTCAGTCCTAGTTCCCAAATGAAGGTGTGGAGCAGAGTCTCAGTCATCTTCCTGTGAACAATTGGCAGTAGCAGGAAGTAACTATTCGTTATGGAGAGCCACTGAGATTTGGAGGATATTTGTTATCACAGCAAAATATAGCCTATTTGGATGAGACGAATGACTGGAAAGCCTTGCGTGGTTTGCCTCCCATGTTTTTCCCAAGCACATCTTTCATCATTCTTTCTCCCTTTACTGTACTCTGTGCCACCCATTCTGACTTTATGTTTCTTGAAAACTCTAAACCCATTCCAGCCTGAGGGTCTTTATACGTGCTGTTTATTCTGCCTGGAATCTGATGTTTTGTTTGTTTGTTTGCTGCATTCTACCACCTCTTCTACCCACTTCACATGGCAAATGCCTATTCATTTTTTAGTTCTTAGGAATGCTGTCTTTACCTTCTCAAACAACAACAAGAATAACAATAATGTGAAGAGTTACTATAACCATATTCCATATGTTTAAGAATGAACTTAAAGAATTAGAGATACAGAAGATATAGAAAAATGGCCAACAGAGCACTTCTAGAAATGTAGTTACAGTGTCTAAAATGAAAAACATACTGGATAGCATAAACAACAAATTATACATTACAAAGGAAGAGGTTAATGAACAAGACAGGAAATTAACAAAAAGAATACATGAATTAAACAATAACATCAATTAACTTGACCTAATTTATAGAATACTCCACCCAATAACAGCAGAATATGTATTCTTTTCAAGTTCACACAAAATATTTACCAAGATAGACCATATTCTGGGTCATTAAAAAATTCATAAATTTAAAATAATTCAAGACATATAAAGTATGTGCTCTAACATTAGGAATTAAGTTAGAACTTAAAACAGAAAATTCTGAAAAATCCCCCAAGTATTTGGCAACCAAATACCATATTTCTAAATAACCTTTAAGTTAGGAAGAAATTAAAAAGGAGTATTAGAAATGATTTTAAACTGAATGAACATGAAAACACAACATATCAGATTTTTGTACCACAAAAGCAGTACTTATGGGGAAATATAATCCTATATATAGAAAATACCAAAGAATACACACACACACACACACACACACACACACACACACACACTATTGGAGCTAATGAACAAATTCACCAAAGTTGCAGAGTAAAAGATCAACACATAATCAGTTGTGTTTCCACATACCAGCAATAAATAAAAGGAAATTAAGAAAACAAGTCGATTTACAATAGTATCCAAAAGAAAAAAATATCTAAGAGTAAAATTAACCAAGAAGCTTAATGACTTGTACATTGAAAATTATGAAACATCACTACAAGATATTAAACAAGACCTAAATAAATGGAGTGACAGCTAATGTTCATGGATTAAAAGACTTAATATTTTTAAGATGGCAATACTATCCAAAGTGATCTGTAGATTCAATATGATCGTTATTGAAATCCCAACAGCTTTTTTTTTTGTGGAAGTTAAAAAGCTGATCCTCAAATATATATGAATTTGAAAAGGGTTCTTAATAGCCAAAACAATCTTAAAAAAGAAGAACGAAGTTGGAGGACTCATATTTCCTGATTTCAAAACCTACTTCAAAGCTATAATCATCAAAAAAAAGGTAGTTTTGGCATAAGAACAAACATATAGATCAATAAAATGAATTGAAGGTCCAGAAATAGATCTATATGTCAAGCTGATTTGATAAGAGCACTGAAACCATTCAGTGGAGAAATAACAGTCTTCAACAAGGGTTGCTGGGACAAGTGGATATCCACAGGCAAACAAATTTCTATCTCACACCATATACAAAAATAAACTCAAACTGGATCAATGACAGAAATATAAGAGCTAAAACCATAAATGTTTTAGAAGAAAACATAAGAGTGAATCTTCATTACTTTGGTTTGGCAATGAATTCTAAGTTATGACATCGAAAGTATAAGTGAACAAGAAAGAAAAAAACAGGTAAATTGGACTTTAAATTTAAAACTTTTTGTGTATCGAAGGACATTGTCAACAATGTACAAAGACAACCTGCAGAACTGAGAAAATAGTTGCAAGTTATATACCTGATAAGGTCTAATATCCAGAATATATAAAAATTCTTACAACTCAGTAATAAAATAACTAACCTAATTTTAAAAATGGGCAAGGAATATAAATAGACTTTTTTTCCAAAGAAGATATACAAATGGCCAACAAGCACATGAAAAGATGCTCAGCATTATTAGCCATTAGGGAAATCAAAACCACAGTGTGATATCCCTTCATACCTGCTAGGATAATTATAACCAAAAAATAAAAATAAGTAAAATATAAAAAAATTGGAATCCTAATACAT
Organism: Eidolon dupreanum; assembly: GCA_028627145.1. NCBI lineage: Eukaryota > Metazoa > Chordata > Mammalia > Chiroptera > Pteropodidae > Eidolon > Eidolon dupreanum. The sequence continues at coordinate 77,869,717 of CM053508.1, read as the reverse complement.
TGCTAGTGGAAATGTAAAATGTTTCAGCTGCAGTTTAGCGTTTTCTTAAAAAATTAAGTGTAGGAAGAACTATCAAATGATCCAACAATTCTCCTCCTAGGTATAGACCAGAAAGAATTAAAAACAAGTGCTCAAACAAGTACATATACTCACATGTTTATAACAGCACTATTTGCAGTAACCAAAAGCTGGAAACAAGCCAAATGTCCATCACTGGATGAATGACTAAACAAATCATATTATATAATACAATGTAATATTATTTAGCCATAAAAAGAAATGAAGCAGTGATAGATGATGCCACAATATAGATGAACCTCATAACCTTATGCTAGGTGAAAAAAGTCAGACATTGAAGACAGAATTATATTATATGATTCCTTTTATGTGAAAAATCCAGAATAGACGAATCACAAATAGGATGCAGATTGGTGGTTGCCAAGAACTGAAAGAGGGAAGAATGAGGAATAACTGTTAAGGGGTACAGGATTATTTTTTTGAAGTAATGAAACTGTTTTAAACTATTTTGGAAGTAGATAGAGGTGGTAGTGCATAACATTCTGAATGCACTAAATGCCACTGAATTGTTCACTTTTAGACAGTTCATTTATGGTATGATGATTTCACCTCGATTTGTAAAAAAGTGTTTGACACAGTCCCTGGCACATTGTAAGCACTTAATAAAGATTAGCCATTAGAAATTTTATCATAGTTTTATTTATAGTAGCTTAAAATTAGAAGCAAAATAAATATGAAACAATAGGAAGTTAAATTTTAAAAAATTAAGGTACATCCATATGTTGAAATATTCTGCAGCCATTAAAAAACATGTAAAGGGATATTTAATGATAATGGAAAATACTCAGTATGTTGGTAAGTTCAGCATTTGTATCCAGAAAAACCTCAATAAGTATGTCTAAAAGTTTTCACCACACTTTACATTTATCTCATTTTATAAGAAGACTTCAAAAGCCAAAATATTCAATTTTCCAAAGTAGAACACTTCAAACCCCCATCAATTCAGGATTAAATGTAATTTCATATATTGGATTGAATTCAAGTCCAGAAGCTGAAACTTAGAATCTGATTTCCACAATTTGTACCTGAACTTGCCTTTCAAGCTTTATTTCCTAGTCTCTTTCCCACTTTATGCACCACTTGTACCTGAAACCCTTTTATTTTATTCTCCTGAACCAGAAATATCCTTACTTTTCAACTCTGACCCTCATATCTTATCCACTGTTACAGACCTATCACTTCCAGGAGGACCCGTCTTTAACCCCAGCCCTCTGGCTGCCCCTATCTGTCCACAGCTCTTAGAGATCACCCAAATCTCTCATTCTGTTTAGTGTTGTAGTTTTCCCTGCACATGTCTTATTTCTCCTGCTAGGCCAGGGCTGTGATACTCATATATAATGCCTCAGGTGTCTGGTAGAGCTCTCCATAGGTGTTCAATAAATATTTATAAAATTGAACAGAATTTCTGAAACAGATCAGTAAACAGTTCAGATGCCAGGACATAAATGCAAACTATTTTTGTTGAAACACAATGCTCTGTTCTCTGCGTTGAAAATGCTGCTGCACACTTATTCAGTATAATGTTCATCAACACTAGACTATATTGTCACGGGGACACAGAATGAGCAGCTGGGGATGATTTGCAATGTATAGACAAATCACCATTAGCATTTACCACTTTTCACTTCAAATCACCACCAAGATCCCCTTTTCTGTTTAGTGCTCAGGCATATACAGGGTTCTTTTCCTAGTCACATAATCTGACCATGAGATTATTAGACACACTGATGAAGTTACCTTCCTATAGAGTCTATGATCCACAAATTCAAGATCAGTAATGTTCCTTGGTTTGCTTTACTGATTTTTCAGTTTGACATTTATATAATGAGAGGTCTCGTTAGGGGCTAGAAAGCTGAATTTTTCTCATCTGTTAATTTTTTTCAGAGCTAAATTAAGGACAAACCAGTGGGGCAGGTTTTCTGGGATGCCAAAACATTGCTGTGTTTTAAAATGGTGCCTGTTAATTCATGTTTCTGGTGAAGTTGAACTTGACTTATTTTCTCTGAGTTAGAGGATCCCCATAAATGAAATAATAACAGAAATAATAACAAATAAAATAGTAGTAGAACTAGTAATAATACAGTAATAATAATAATAATACTGACTTCAGCTGACTTACTCCTGTGCAAGTTGCATGTTTATCTGTTGGGGACACCACCAGCCCCGAGCCCAGCTGACAACTGGCTCATGCAGGCAGTTGTGGTCAGTGGAATTCTGAAGCCAAACAGTACTGCACCTAATGCTGTTTCTTGGAGATGAGGGATCTATTTTAATATCTAAAATTTAAAACTTTTAATATACCTTTAAGATATTCTTTGATTTCAAAGCTAGCAAAAGAAAATGGAAGAAAATTTTACTGGCAAGAGAGCCATGAATAACCTTTAAACATATTTCAAACAAGATTTTTAACCTACAATCATGTGAGATCTACAATTAGTGAGTTTGAGGGACTAATGCTACAAAGAGGCAGGGGGTTCTAGTAAAGCATGTGGGCTCTGAAGTCAGACCTCCACTATTCAAATCCCATTTTCACTACTTTATGGAATCTGCATGTTTTTCGGAATGTTATAAAACTTAAGTCTCAATTTCATCATTTGGAAATTGGGGATAATAATGGTATCTACCACAGAAGACTCTTAGCATGGAATGAGACAAATTATAAAGAAATTCATAGTCAGCATATAATAAACATTCAGCAAATATTAACCTATTATTATTATTCAATATGAACAAAAAATTATGAAATGAAAGAGAACTCCAAATACGTTAAAATGTTATGTTCTGTACATTTCATATATATTTTTATGATAGAAAAGCAGTTGCTTTCTGCTCCATGAAATAAGTATTAACCAACCATTTAAAAGGTTTAGGGTATTTTTTAAAGCACTAAATTATTAGCTTTCCTAAGGACACATAGGTACACACAATACTGAGTATATTCAGTCTAACCCTGAATGTACTCAATATGGCTCACTGAAAAAAAAAGTTAGATGAAACTTATCTCTAAATATTATAACTTGCCAAGACAAAACAATAGTTCTGAATGATTTTGTGTATTACATCAAGATGAACTCCAACTTCCTAACTCTCCAGCAGGCCATGCCATTTTATCCACTGGAAATGACTAAATCCCAACAAAACAGTACTTGTCCTCTGTTGTTGATTCTTCATTTTTCACTTCAACTCTCACCTGTTCATGACAAAGCATATAGGCCAACGATCCTAAACCCATGTAATCCAGAAGGAAGAGCTTTTTAAAAAATCTCTTGATGTATGTCTAGGACAACTCCAATGAGACCTAAACAGAAAAGAAAACAAATTAGACCGTATTATTTCATTCCTCAGTGTATGCCTAAACCATCCTGGAACTGATTCATGGACACCCGGTTTTGTTTTAAAAGACTAGGGAAGCAGAGGGTGAGGTGGAGGGACACTTCCTGTAATGCCTGGCTATGTGATCTTACACCAATAATAACTTTATTTTCTTACCTGTCAAAAACCTGGACAATAATTTTAACTTAACAAACTTGGCATGAGTTTAGACGAAAATAATATATATGAAAATACTTTTGAAACTGTAAAGGTCTTGTGAGTGTTAGTTACTCTTGGAGAGAGAATATCTCTCTGTCCCTTTTTTTCTACCTCACCCTCCAACACCCACATCCACACATACACACAACCACGCTTGCTCTAAACTTTTTGTCAAAGTTGTGAGTCTTTCACCAGCACCCACATAGTGTGGTCTTCTGCCACCATATGAGTGGTCAGAATTCGAGATAGATGCAAAACAGAAAGGAGCTGGTCCATCCCCCAGCCCATTATCCTGGCCAAATTTCCAGTATTAAAAAGAAATATAGTTTTGGAGTATTTTTTTTTTGTGATGATTTTTAAAGGAATTTATTGTGCCTATCGCCACTCTTCTTTTCCAAGGTTCTGGCCAATCATGTACTACCCCAGAGAACAAATAACAAAGGAGATCCAAATATCAAAAGCATCCATTTTATTAATACCACAATCTTCAAAGGAGAACTCTTCAAAAATATAAATGACATGACTTGAGACCTGAAGTTCACACTGAGGCTTCCTATTTCTTTCCATCACTGAATGGAAGATCCCGAGGCTCAAGGAGCAGCTATGACCTGTCTTGTCACTCCAGTGCAGTGGCTGCCAGCCTAGCTACATGAGGAACACACAGAGATATTCTGTGCTTCCCATGTAGAGTGAGACAACACAGGAGAATCCAACTTCCCCACTAGGAAGGCACCTGTCTTGGCTTATTTTTCCAGAAAGGAATGGATATGGGTTATGGCCAACTGATTCATCTCCATTCTCTTCCCTGGAATCTCTATTGGCAAGGATACTTGCAGGATAAATGCTAGGATCATGGCTATCATCTGTGGCCATGGGAGAGAAGACCAGTAGGTAACCATTGCATGTTCACCTTGAATTACAGGAAAAGCAAGGCTTTTAAAGTCTGCCTTGAACCCTCTTTGCTGAATATAAGTATTTGAAAAAAATATTTTGGTTTTAAATTTAAATTTCAAATGTTTTGCTTATGATGAAAAGTACGGTATCAGGGTTCTCCAGAGAAACAGAATCAATAAAATATATATAAGCACATATGTATTAATATTATTATTATAAAAAATTGGTTCATAAAGTTATGGAGGCTGAAAATTCCCAATATTGTAAGAGTGAGTTGGCAAGCTGGAAGCCCAAGAGAGTCAATTACTAAATTTCAGTCTGAATCTGAAGGCCTGAGGACCAGGAGAACTGGTGGTATATTTCCAGTCAAAAGGCCAGTAGGCTTGAGACCAAGAAAGAGCCAATGTACCAGTTCAAATATCACCAGGAAGGAAGAATTATTTCTTACTCCAGGGAGGTCAGCCTTTTTGTTCCATTCAAATCTTCAATTGATTAGATGAGGCCCATCATAGTAAAAAGAGCAATCTGTTTTACTTGTTCTACCAATTCATGTTAATTCATCTAGAAACACCCTCAGAGACAAAACCAGAATAACTTCTGGTGAAATGTTTAAACACTCCATGGCCCCATCAAGCTAACACAGAAAATTAACTATCACAGATAATAATTTGTACTTACAATTCAAATTTTTTTATGAGACCCATAAGTACTATGACCCATAAGTACAGACTTACCATAATATTTTTGTATTCCAGAATTGAGAAGAAACAACTTGATTACTTACTTCTTAAGTTATTAAATTATCAAAATAACTATTTCCTATTTTAATTTCAGAAGAAGTTGTTACATTTTCACTGTCTTACATTTCCACTCCGCTAAGCCTCTTTCAAAAAACACCTCTCACAGGAACTGACGACTGAGTATTCAAGCTGTTTTTATATTTTCAGCTCCGAATGATATTTTCATGAAAGAAAAGTAAGTACATCAAGTTACTGTTCATAAGCCTCATAAAATTCTGAATACACTGACACTATTTTCAATGAGCCCCCAAGAGGTGATAATTAGATTTCATTAAGTGGAATAAATAATAATGCAAGCTAGAAACAAAATACAGGCAGAATTGTACTATACACATTAATAATGCAAGTGTTCAGCCTGTGGACTACATGGAGCTTCCCAGGAACAGTAAGTAGTATAAGACAACAGTGAGGATCTCTGGTTTTCACAAAAGAAGTTCCCTTTCATGTGCTATCCCTGAAGACTGAAATAAAATTAATAGTGTGAAACACATTCCCTGATTTTTTTTTAGGTTCAATTCAAAAGGAATTGAGGTTTGTTCAATGCACATTTGAGTTTGACTTCTTTAGCTATGTGTCTAATTTTTGAAAAGGGGGGAGTTAGATGATAGAGGCTTTGTTCATCCCTCTTGCGACCAAATCAAAGTTGTAACAGAAATACAGAGCAAACCGCAAGGAAAGTTGCCTGGGGTCTTGACGAACAGAAACACTATAATTTGGGAGAGAAATAAGAAATCACCGTGCAACAGTAGAAGGTAGGAGGGGGCGAAGATGTGAGGCTGCCTGGTCCCCAGCGGCTGAGTGGGACAGAAGCCATAGCAGTGGCAGCAGCAGCAGCAGGCAGTGGCAGATGCCTCTTAAAGAGGCCATGTCCGCGAGCGGACTTTAGCAGTGACAGACCTGCTCTCTCTGAGCACCAGTGCTAAGTAGGCTCCATGGGGGGCACTAGGGACTTACAAGGAGACACTGAGTTGTTGGAGTGAGAAACGGCAGCAAGGCTCTTTCCCAGGCAGAAGTGCTGGTGGTATCCATTGTTCCACTGTTGAGCCCTCCCCTGTCCCAGTATGTGGTTGCAGCACCACGATAGCTGTGGCATCACTGAACTGGATAACAGAGGTTGTTCTGTCCAGAAGATTCCCTGAAATTCTGCCTTTCCCAACTCACAGCCCCACTCAAGCCACATCCAGGTGTCTGGTGGTCCTTGCTGAGACAACTCCAAGGTACATTGGTGGCAGCTGACCTCAGATTCTGGTGTGGTTTCTTGAAGTAACTATAAGCACAACATCTGTGGATTGCTTGCTGAATCTTAACAAGTGGCCTTAGAGGGGCACAGGCTGGGACTAAACTTGGCCTGCAGCTGAAACCCTCTCAGGACTATACCAATAGACACCTACTACACAAAGCCATGCTAATAAGACCAGGAGATTTAGGAGCTTTGCTTAGTATGTAGAAACAGACACAGAAAGGCAGCCAAAATGGGAAGACAAAGCAACGGAAACCATATGAGAGAATAGAACAGAGATCCAGGAATAATGGAGTCAAGCAATCTAACAAGATGCAGAGTTCAAAACACTGATTATTAAAGATGCTCAATGAACTTTGGGGAGGTGTAGATGAATTCAGTAAAAACTTTAACAGAGATAAAAACAATATAAAAATGGAAATGGAAATTATAAAAGAGAACCAGTCAGAAATGAAGAACACATTATTTGAGTTGAAGAGTATATTAGAGGGAATCAACAGAGTGGATAAAGAGGATTGAACCAGTGATATAGAAGATGGGGAAGCCCAATCAGAAAGGCAAGAAAAATGAAGTCAAGACTATAATAATAATTTAGGGAGCCTATGGGACACAATTAAATGTAAAAATATCCATATTACAGGGGTACCTGAAAGAAAACAAGAAGTTGAAGAGCTATTTGAAGAAATAATGATGGAAGACTTCCTTAATTTGGTCAAGGAAATAGACATAAAAATCCAGGAAGCGCAGAGAGTTCCAAAAAGAATGAATCAAAGATGCCTACACCAAGACACATCATAATTAAACTGCCAAAGTTTAAATACAAAGAGAGAATCTTAAAAGCAGTAAGAGAAAAGTGATTAGTTACCTATGAGGGAGCACCCATAAGACTGGCAGCTGATTTCTCAGAAGAAACTATGTAGGACAGAAGAGCTTGACACAAAATGTTCAACGTGATGAAAACCCAGGATCTACAACCAAGAATACTTTATCTAGCAAAGCTATCATTGAGTGTTGAAGGACAGATAAAAAGCTTCCCAGACAAAAATAAGCTAAAGAAATTTATCACCACCAAGCCGGTAGTACAGGAAATGTTGGAAGGACTCTTTTACAAAGAAAAAACATATATCAAAAAACAGGAATAAAGAATGATAATAACTATATTTCTGTCAACAAGTACTTCAAATGAAAAAGAATTAAGTGCTCCAACCAAAGATAGAGTGACTGAATGGATAAGAAAACAAGACCCCGACATATGCTGCCTACAAGAGACTCACTTCAGATTAAAAGACACACAGAGACTAAAAGGAAGGGGATGAAAAAAGATATTGCCTTGATGGATCTAGAGGGTATTGCGCTGAATGAAATGGGCTGGATAGAGAAAGACAAATATATAGATACATGTGGAATCTAAAGAACAAAATAAACAACAAAAGTGGAAATAAACTCATAGATACAGAGACTATTTTGAGGGCTACTAGTTGGGAAGGTGGTTGAGGGGGATAGAGGAAAAGGGCAAAGGGATTAAGAAGTACAAATGGATAGTTACAAAATAGACATGGAGATATAAAGTGTAGCATAAAGGAAAGAGTTAATAATGTTGTAATAAATATGTAAGGGGGAGAAGGGTACTAGATTTAGTGGGGTGATCACTCTATGAGTTATATAGATATCTAATCACTATGCTGTACAACTGAAGCTAATATATTATTATATGTCAACTATAATTGGAAAAAAAACTTATCAAATTGTACAATGTAAATATGAGCAAATAATTGTCTATTATATTTCAATAAAGCCGGAAAAAAAAGTGTTAATCAAGCTACATTCGGAGATTGCAATATGCTGTTTAGCCCTGCTGCCAGGTCAGGAGGATACCTGTAGAACAAAGGGAGATTTCTACTGGGATTGCTAACAACCCATTTCCCCTTCCTCACTGTATGTCTATATCAAAGGAAATGGGAACTAAAGAATGATATATAAACTGAATTCCCTGAACACTCCTGATCCCTCTTATTTTCTCTGCCTCTGAGAGAAGACCACATTCTGTCTGTGGAATGTTACCCTTTTCTTAATAAATTTTCCTTTTAATTCTAAATAAATAAATAAAAGTAAATAAATAAGAATAAAAAAGGCAGGAGAAGCAGTCTATATCATGAGGTCACGGACTTGTACCAAACAATATTAAATGTCTAGAGATTTAAATAGCAACATATAAGAAGGCATTGTGGTAAGCAGGGATGGATTTCAGCCTGAGGACAGTTCTCAGCAAAACTCACATGAAAGTTTAAAATTAAAAAACAATTAAACCACCATTAGTTACCACTACATACCATAATGTCTAAAATTAAAATGACTGACCATATCAAGTGTTGATGAGAGTGAGGAAAAAGTGAAACTCTCACGGGAGTGTATACTTATCAAGCAGAGGCCGAACCTCAGCATCTGGCTCTCCCTAGAGGTAAAAGTCAGAGTGGGGGCTGGTCAACATAAATTTGAGTTGTGTTAGACTGTCAGTACCTAATTGGAAAACTTCTCACACCCACACAGGTAGCGAGAGATCATTTAAACTTTCAAGGTGTAACCATGATTACTCAATAACAGAGCATTAAAGTTGCTAACATCTGTACCATTTACTTAAGTGCTGTAATCTAAAACTGGATTCTGCATTGAGAATTTATGTTAAAATAGTCTTTAATATCCAATGGGAACAAGAAATGTTTCTGGTGTTTGGAAAAAAAGCAAACCTTGATGCTTCTCTCATACAATACATGAAAATAAATTCAAAATGGATCATAGACCTAAATGTGAAAGTAAAACAATCCAGCTTGCAGAGGAAAAATTGGAGAATACAAAAATTACTTTGAAATAGGTAAAGGTTTCTTAAACATGATATAAAAAGCACAAATCAAAAAAAAGTTAGATACGTACAACTTCATCAAAATTAAAAATTACTGTTCATTGAAAGCCATAATTGATAAAGTGAAAGGGCCAGCTACAGCCTGAAGAAGGTATTTGCTATAATATAGCTAATAGAGGACTCGTATCCAAAACATATTTTTAAAAAATCTGTAAGGAAAGACCTAACTAAAAATGGGTTGAATAAGTTGAGAACACAATTATTAACATTGTATACTAATACTAGTGTTGCAAGATGTAGAGGAATTGAAACTCTCATATACTGGTGTTAGACTATGAAATGTTACAACCACTTTAGAAAATAGCTTAGAGTTTATAAAATTAAATATACACTTATAGGACATAATTCCAGTATAGAGTTTATAAAATTAAATATACACTTATAGGACATAATTCCAGCAATTCCGATCCTAGGTATTCCCCCAAGAGACATGACAATCTATACAAAGACATGACTACACAAATGTTCATAATAGTTCTATTCAGCTGTTATTCATAATAGCTAAAAATTGGAAATAAACTAAATATCTGTCAACATATGAGTTGACAAATGAATTGTGGTACATCCATACAGTAGACTACTGCTCAGAAATAAAAAGGACTGAACTCTTGGTATACCTAACAACATAGATGAACCTCAAAAACATTATGATAGCTAAAAGAAGTCAGACACAAAAAAAGTGCTTACTGAGTAATGTTACTTATATAAAATTCTAGAGTAAGCAAAACTAATCTATACTGATAGATCACTGTTTGGCTGGGGCTGTGGATGTGGACATTGAGTGCAAATATGCACGAGGTAACTTTTCTGGGTGACAGAAATGTTCTATATCTTGATTGTGGTGCTGGTTATATAAATGTATATATTTGTCAAAACTCATCAAACTGTATACTTAAAATGAGTGAGTTTTATTATATGTAAATTACATTTCATTATAGTTGATTTGTTCTTTGCAAATTGGCTAACAATTTGAATAAGAAGACCTCCAAATGGCTAATAGGCACATGAACATATGCTCAATATATTATTTATCAAGGAAATTCAAATTAAAACCACAATGAGATGCAACTACACACCCAGGAAATAAGCTAAAATTTAAGCGCCTAAAAAACTTTGGTGAGGATATGAAACAACTAGGATGCTTATACATTACTGGTTGGAGTACAAAATGGCACAAATACTTTGAAAACCTTTGAGAAATTTCCACTAAAACATTTCCTGCACTATGAATGAGAAATTCTACTACTAGATACACAAGAGAAATGAGTGCTGACATCCACTAAAAGACATACAAAGATGTTCAAGGCAGCTTCGTTCATAATAACCAAAAACTGGAAATAACCCAAATGCAAATCACCTGGAGAATGAATAAATAAGTTGTGATTTTGTAACCACAAAACCAACTTAAAATGGTCCTGTTCTGTTTTTAACAAGATATTGAGTTGCTTTTCAGAGACAACAGATCAAAACCATAAGTCATGCAGCCTAAGCATGTCCAGAGGCTAGATCTTTAACCTCCAGCTGCACCCAGAACCAGAGTCTCATTCCCTCCCTACAAAACCAAAGGAATGGGACAAGACTGGAACTTGAACACTGGAACCCTTTCAGAAGCAAAGGACTTAGGAAGATCTAGTGTTGAAGTATCTTACCATAAATGGCCAAGTTCCAAGGTCCTCCAATTAAATCATTCCTGCCAATGCTTCCACATACATTTTCCCCTAACCCCTTAAAAACTCTCCCTGAACCCCAGATCAGGGAGGCAGATTTGGGCTTTCTCCCCATCTCTTCATTTGGCTGCCTCTTGAAACAAACTCTTTCCTTGTTGCATTCTCAGTGTTTTTACTGCATGTCAGGCATACAAAATTGTGTTCAATTACAGTATAGTCATACAAAGAAATACTATACAGTAAGAAAAAAGGGAGAACTACTGGTACACACAGCAACGTGCATGAATCTCACTGGTGTCTTGTTGAGTAGAAGAACCAGACCCTAAAAATTCTGGATGGTGCAATTTAGTTCAATAGCAGGCAAAACTAATCAATCGTGATATAAGTCCTAATAGGGGTTACCTTTGAAAAGGTGTGCCCTGGGAAAGGACACGAGAGAACCTTATGAGATGCAGGAAAAGTCTTATATCTTCTTCCAGATAGGGCTATATGACTGTATGAATAGCTTGTAAAAAATCAAACTATACGTTAAACATCAGTGCATTTTACATACTTTACCATATGTATATTATACATAAATCTTAAAAATCCATTGAGACTTCCAGATCCATTAGGTGTCTTTTGCTGATAAAATTGGAAAGATACTACATGTGGCAGTGGCTAAAGTCAAACACTTGATTTCTTAATGTCGGACTCTTTTTTTTTTACTAAAGAAACACACAATAAAAAAAAATACAATGAAATTATTATTTTTTAATTAAACAAAAGGTTTATCTCAAATTTAGGTGGAAAAACGATGAAGTAATATTTTGACTTCAAAAGTCCCTTGCAGTGACTAAAGTTATTAGACAATTTTTTATTAAAACCATCTTGTTCCACTTATGTTCCCACAACATTTTTCCTTTATTTGATTCCTTGATAGGTTTAAAACATTTTCTTCAAGGTGACAGGCACCTTGCCCCAAAATAACTGGCTTCTCTCTAGGGAGGTGAAAGATCAATTTGTAAGCAAAAGCTGACAGATGTGAATAGCAGTATTAACCTACCGAAGATCAAGGGTATTTGTGAATTCAGTCTCCAGTCTTGTTAAAGATCTGACACAGCCTGGGGAAGGAATTCAGACTGGAAGAGAACAGATTTCAGCCAACCAAGAAAACCAAAGGAAGAGCTCATGAATGTTGATTCTGGACCTACTTTATCTCTGCGGAGAGAAGTTCAGATGCAATGACATCCATATCACAGTGTCTAGGTCCGGTCTAACAGAATGCTGCTGCTAGATTAGAAACAACTCATCAAACTGATATCTGGATATATTTCTTCACTTTCAGATTATATTTCCAAGGAAGGATTCCATTTCACCAAATTGTTGATAGGCCTTATTCTGGGAACTTTAAGTTAGCTCCCAAGCACATAAGGGCCTGCCACATACTACATGCTCAAAAAAATGCTCCCTACAAACACATGAATAGGGCAGAATCTCAGATCCAGCCTATTTTGCAAGTGAAGGATGGTGGATGGAAATGATCTGGGAAAAGATAGATGGAAGGGAGGCAGAGCAAAGAGTTGGTTGGTAATTGAACACATGGTAAGAGCCTTTTAACTTTTTCATCCAAATATGTAAAAGTTAGTTTGACTAACCTTATCTTAATAAAACTGCATGGACCCTTAGTGATCACCACATTCTCTGTAAAATGAGGCAGCAAGTATAGTCCAGGGTTCAAATCCTGTTTCAGCATCTACTAGCTGGGAGACCTTGAACAAATACTAATTTATCTGACACTGAGTTCCTTTGTGTCCATTGTGGTAGGAACAAATGAGTACCTCACACATTGTGATGGGGATCAAATTACATAAATATGTAAATTATTATTAAAAATTAGCTTCCTTTCTCCTGAAAGTTTGTTCATTCGACAGTCTCTTCAAGAATTTTTCCAGACCTCAATCTTATTAGTCTATATTCTGAGGTCAATCACTTCATCTTTTACAAATTAGAATAACATTTCTCCTTCCTCAGTGTTTTGGCTCTTCCTCATTCTCCATGATTTTGCTATGAGAGCTTGGATGGCTGAAGTCATACCTGTGGTTCTTTCTTGGCTCTGCAATGTTCTTCGTCTGACTCTAGAAATGGGAATGCTTTTAAGTGATCAAGCCCCTTTCTACGACTCCTCAGTTATACTGGGTAACAGTTTCTTTGCTATATATTTTCTGTTCTTTTTGAATTCCTCTTTCTTCTCTGAAAACCTTGAAAGTAAAAACAGGAGCTAAGTGGTTCTGCCTTCTTCCTAAGATTGACTAACTCAGATTAGCCATGTTAACTTTAAAAGCTTATGGATCGGTTAGCCTTTCCAAGTCTAAAAGCATATGGATCCGTTAGCTTTGCTAACCCAAAAGCTAATGGATCTGTACTTTTGAATTTGATTTCCAGCTACTTGTCAAGGAGTAAAGTCTCACAGTTGATGTCACCCAATTCTTTTCAAAACTTTAGTTGAGAGAAATAATATTTGTAACAGATTACCTGAATGGTATGCAATCCATCTATTCCTCCAATACTCTATACTTCCATATCCCTGCCCCTCTCCCAAATTTTGTTCATATATTCTTAGTTAATATTATTCAGGTTGATAATATTTACATTTTGTTTGGAAAAAGTAATTCCCATAGCGATTTAGTGATCACTCAACAATTAAACAAATTCAGTGCTCATTACCAACCCCTGACCCCCATGGTCTTTCTATTCCTGAGTTCTTCATTTTCAGTCTTTTCATTGTCTGGATTTCTTGTCAAGTTGTTTTTTCAAGAAAAGCTCCCCCCCCCACCACCCTGCCCTATACTATACTATGAGCTTCTCTCCTGAGAAGGCTTGCCTGTTTCCTCTATATTTGAATGACATATTCACTTGATGTGACATTCTTTGGCCACATCACTTTCCACATGACTTAGTATAGACTGTTCCACTGTCTTCACTGTGCAATAGTCTAAGGCCAGCTTGATTCATCTTCCCTTATAGGGTGATTTCTCTTCTCTGCGTGCTCTCTCTCTCTCTCTCTTTCTCTCTCTCTCTCTTTCTCATTATTCTTTCTTCTCGAAGTTTAGTAGCTTAGCTACTAAATGTGTATCATTGTTGAAGATTCTGTATCAAAATTTTCCAGAATCTAGTAACCTTTCAATCTGTAAAGTTTTCATTTGTGGCAGTTCTCCTGCATTTTATCTTTGAATACACCTTTTTGTTCCATTTTTTGGCTTCTCTACTTCAAGGTTATCAGTGATCTTTATGTAGAACCCTCCTGTACTCTAAACCAACTAGCTTCTTTCTAATCGCTTTCATCTGTATTTTGCATCTTAATTATTGGGATAATCTCAAACCATTTCTCTAATTTTCAGAACTTAATTTTAATGGAGCCTGTTCTCTTCCTTGGTGTTTTAATCTCATTTATTAGTCACTTTAATACTCTATTTCCTTAGTTTACAATCTTTTCTTTATCTCATTCAGGTGTTTTAACATCCTTGTTTTTCAGCTTATGAATGTTTTCATTAAGTTATTCTACAGCATGAAGCAATTGTGTTATATTTCCTCCTCTTCCTTGATGTATGTTTTCTTCTAGATCATTTTTTTTCTTTGTATCACGTGTTTTGAGTTTTGGTAATTTTAGCAAGTGATGTAGCAATTTTGCATATTTGCTTTTCTATTCCTTTTCGTCCAGTTCATTTTAGAGTGATTCTAAGTATTCTATTGCTCTTGTTTCTCTTCCCACTAAACCCAACTAGAATGTTTCCTACTTCCAACTGAGTTACAGACTTAACATATTATATTCTATTTTTCTAAGCCTGAGGAAATGGTGGGCAGAAGAGAAACTATGGTCTGCATTCTTCTTTGAGATTTTGTTAGAAGTCCTATACCTGAGTTTTCTTCTCTTAATCTGGGATGTATCTGATTCTCAAGGAGAATATCCTCAAGCTTTTCATTCTGTGGAGACTCACTGCCTTCCTGGACCTTACAGAGAGTCAGCTCTCCATACTTTCATCTGTTTCTTTTCTGTTATTACTTCCACGACTCTTCCTCATTCAAGAACACAAAAAGATAAGGATATACTCTCATTCTGCTTTTCTCCAGATATGGGAAGTATTTGTGTGTAATCTCAGGATTTTCTTAACATATCACTGTGCCATCCAGAAAAAGGGAAAGTTAGGAACCTAGCTCTACTGCTGTTCTGTACTCTGCTCCAAAATCTGTATCTTTCCTTAGCTGCCAGTTTTTAAATTTTATCACATTAAGTCCTCCATCCCCCATTCCTTGTTAGGATACTATTGGGGAATTTTAGTAATCATTTTTACTACATTTCACTCATTTTGTTAGATACTGTGAAAAGAAGAATCTGGGATGCTATTTTAATTTTGCATTTACCTCGAAAGCCCTCAATGCTATCATTTTGAAAACGCACAGCAGAAACTTTTCTCCAGCTTCAGGAGATTGAGTAGGAAAGATAGCTGCCATTCAAACCAAAAAGTCTGCCTTTAGGTTGTGGATTCTGAGAACTGAGTAACTGATATAATTGTCACTTAGAAGCTTATTTGAGATCCATTTTTAGCAAAATGAATAGAATCGCAGGACATGTATTTTGATACTTTCTGTATACCTGGCTTCATCTTATTTTTCTTATCCTTATGTCCCTTTATTTTTTCACCTTTTAAAAGATCTTGCTTTACTTCAAGTGTCTTTGTAAGTAACTTCAGAACCTTTATGGAAGAAGATGAGGTACAAGTACATAAATAAACAGTTGCACCAAAAGCCCTCTCTGTGTCCCCTAGGTAATAGATGCATTTCCTTGTTCTTTTAGTTTTGACATGTCTCAAAAACAAATGCTTTGTTATTGTCAGTGTCCTTTGAGAGCTGGGGTTCTTTAACTCTCCTGACATTATTCTTAAAGTTGATGCCACAATTGCCTTTTTTCTTGGTTATGTGCCCTTTCTTCCATCTGCCCTGAAATACGATTTGCTTCTACTTCTCTTAAAATACTTGGTATTCTTTGCATCCTAATTATAATGTAAAGATCTACAGGCAGCTTAGGTATACACCTGGATATTAACAAACTATCTAAAAATACTGTAGCATAAAATTTTGAGACTCAAAGTTGTTAGGCTTTTAGAAGAAAAGTTGAATAAGTGTTTGATATGCCATCTGAAACCTTGGTAATAAATAGAAACAGAAAAAATACTCTAAATTTCTAATATTTGCTTCATCTTTTAAAAACAAAACGTTGCAGAGAAAGTGAAATCCTTTTGACCCCACCCTCACGCCAGCCCTGTCCACCATTAAGATCCCCCATTAAGAATTTGATGTATGTTTCTGAGTTGATGTTTATTAGCTTTGTATACTTAAATGTGTCCCTAAAGAGTATTCAAATTCGCATACCAGGCTTTCCTTTCTGTTACTATGGGTGGATCTTTGTGTTTCTAAGGCCAACCCTCATCTTGAGCACTGGATCCGCCCATTCTTGCTTCATCAAGGACCTCACTCCAGTAATTATCCCTTTGTCTCTCCTGTGTAATCAAATTTCCCCTCTCTATCGGATTGTTCCTAATGGCATACAATGTGCTCAAACATTTCTATCTTCAAACCAGCGTCCTCTGAGGCACACCCTTCCCCCAGCTTCCGTCTGGTCCCTCTGTCCTCCTCCACAGCGTCTCAGCTGTGCAGACACAGGTGTCTGCGATTCCTCTCCTCCGGTTTCTCACGGAGGTTTCCATTCTGCCACTCCGCCCACGCAGCTCTCATCAGCGGCCGCGCCCTGTTGCCGGATCCAGCCTGCAGTCTGCAGTCCTCAGTTTACTTAATCTATTTGAATAATTTTACAGACTTGCTCACTCGTTTCTACTTGAATATCATCCTCACCTGCCCTTCGAAATGACACTTTCTTGCTTCACCGACTGTCTCCTTGCTTGCTGGGGCTCTTTCTGCGGCTCCCCAACCTCTAAACGACTCACCGCCCGGGGCTCGTTTTCTTCTCTTCTTTCCTTATACTCGCTCCCTAAATGAGCACACACAGTTTGGCAGATTCACTACCATCTATACACCAATAACTCCCCAAACGTGCATCACTATCCATCTTTATTTTTGTCTGCTGTAAATGAAAAATCTCCTGACACAACGTTCCAGCTCCCCAGATGCCTAACCAACTTCTCAGAGCTATTCCTCCTGCAGTCAGCTGTCTTTTGTTCTGGCCTTCAGTTCTCCTGAAGTCTTCTGCACGTTTTCATCCCAGGATTTCCTTTCATCTCTCTCTGTGCTGGGTTTCGTGTTTCATTGGTCACAAAGATTTCACTTGTTTTATTTTCTCACTTCTTAGAGCGTACTGCCCCCAACTGTATCTATAGAAGGGAGGTAAAGTGTTTGAGATCTTTACATGTTTGAATATGCTCCATTCTCATCTCTCCTTGTTTGAGTGTTTGGTTTAGCGTAGATTCTAGTTTAGAAATAATTTACCTCAGAATGCTAAAAAAGTTGCATTAAAAAAAGCTTCCTATATCGCTATTTCTCTTGTATATGATCTTTTTGTGTGTTTGTTTTTGTGTTTGTTTTTCCTCTTTGGGCATCTTAAAATTTCTTCTTCAGCCCAGTGCTGAAATTTTGTGATGATATGTCTTGCTGTGGATATTCATTCTTCCATTATGGTGGTCACTAGATGGGTTCTGTCAGTCCGAGGACACATGCCTTCTGGGTCTGGAGGAAGTTTTTTAATAATAATAATAATTAATTTTCCTCTCCTCCACTTTCTTTCCTTTTATTTCCAGAACCACTATTATTCATGTGTTAGATCTTCTGGATTGGCCTCTAATTTTATTCTTTGCCATACGTTTCATCTTTTTATATATTTTCTGTTTTTATAGATTTCATCTTCCTTATCGTCCAAACCTTCTATTCGACTTTTCATTACTCTTATCATATATATGTTTTTTTTTATTTCCAAATATTCTTTTTTGGTTTCCAAATATTCTTTATTAAAATTAAATTCTTTATTATTCTGTTTCATGGTTACATTTTATCTAGTTTTTTTTTTTTTTTTTTAACATTTCTTCTCCAATCTTGTCTCTACGTTAATTTTCTTTTCTAGTTTTTGTTAGTAAATTTTGTGAGGAGCATAGGGGAAAATTTCTGTTTTTCATGTTGGAAACGTTCGTCAGATGGTGGTGATTGGATCCGGTCATATTTAAAAGTGGAGAGTGAAATGCTGATTGGAGCCTTTAAATAAATTGATGAGTCTGTAGATGATCTGGCTAAGCTGTTTCATTCCACAGCATGCCACTGTCAGCATCTTCAGAACTTTGCTCTTAGTAAACCAGAACTTCTAGGGAAGAATCTTCCAGTTTCTGCTTTGAAGATAAAAACCTGGCCACAGGAAGAAAGGGAGGGAAGGGGACACTCACATTTCAGAATATGAACTTTCCCTTATTTCTGTTTCCAGTATTGTATTTTTTCCTTCCACTGGACTGTGTACCCCCTAGTCCAGAGTCTTGGTGCTCCTTCTCCAAAGGGCCAATCCCCCAGTCTTCCTCCAGGGTGAGGAAAGAGCCTTCTCTTGGCTACTAACAGGGAATGGATTATGTTCTACTTGCTCCTTAAAGAGACTTTCAAATGGTCTTATTTTTTTGGCCTCCAATTTCTTCTGCTTTTCGTATTCAGTGCTACCAACTCCTGAGCCTTTCTATGATACTGAAATATTGTTGCTGTGTCCTTTCCTTCTTTCCTTGTTCTTGTGGGATTTCTCCATTTTTTTTTAATCCTTAAAATGTTATTTAATGAGATTTAGAGAGATAGTAGAGGTGAACATGTGCCTTCATTCCATTGCCTTATTGCTTAATTTTCAATGAAGTCTCTCATGTAGATTGTTGTAATTTTTATATAGAAAAAGGTTTTAATATTTTCTCTTATGAATTTATGTCTTATTTAAGAAACCCTTCCTATCTTAAATTTACAAATTTTTGTTGTTGCTGGTTTAATAGGTAAAATATTTTCACAGTGAGATTTTCAAATCCTTATGGAATTACTATTTAAATTTGGTGTATTTTTGTTTCATATGAAAATCAAGTTGTCCCAGTGCCATCAATTGAATGCTGTACCTTTCTCCAACTGATTTTTAATACCACTTCTATTATATTCAAAGTTTTCATATAATGATTGGGTCTGTTTCTGACCTTTCTGATCTCTTTTTTTTATTTGTTTGCTTATGCATCACTAGACACTGTTCAATATCTGGCAGGACAATGCCCCTCTCCCTGCTTGTTCTTTTTCTCAATTTGTCTTGTTTATCCTTGGATATTTACTATTCCATATGGATTTTAGAATCAGATGTGAAATAAAATGCTAAGCTATTTTCTGAAATGATATGCATTGGGATTAGTAAATCAGTTTGTGAACATATATCTTTTTGATATCAAGTCTTTGTATCCGTAAACAAACTGACAGGGTAGGCAGATATTAGCCAGAGAGAGTGGGACAATGAGGAGTTAACGAGGCCCCAAAACCATCTTGGCAGAAGAATGTACACAACAAGATATCTGACAGGTTTCTGGAAACTTCCTCCTTACCCCATGGTCAGAAGCCAGATAGGCAGGCAAGATACTTGGTAGCACCTGGCACCCTCCTCACCCACCCCACCCACTGTGCTCCCCCCAACCCTGTCAGTTAGCTACAGATAACCATCACATGACCTTCCTCTTGGGGCACTTAACTGGTGTGGGCAAAATTAGTTCACTGAGCATGCACCTACCCTCAATATCTTCAGAGTGCAGGTGTATGACTTCCCTTCTACCAGCAGACACTACAGATGCCCCAGCCTGGAGTGGGAGGGTCTGAGGGAAGAGCAGGGAATTTGTGCCACTCAAGGTTGAAGGGACAAAGGAGAACAAAGAAACTCTATGGCCCATGTAAACTCAGAACCTCAGATACTCAACATACTCAATTTTTTATCGGGCTGCCCGCTCAGACTTTCTTCCAAGTGTGCTTTACTTTGCTTGCATTACTTAATAAAATCCCTTCTGTTTACTATTTTCATCCACTCTTTCTTCTCTGAGCATCGGACCTCTACGTAAATCTTTCATGGAGAATCCAAGGACCAGGCTCCTGAGTCCTACAACACAAGGCACCTGATGGACAGTACCAAAACTATCCCACTCCATTTACTTAGGTTTTCTAATTTTCATTAATATATTAGATTGAGCCAAATGAAGTTATCCACACTTGGTCAT
This sequence comes from Eidolon dupreanum, assembly GCA_028627145.1. Classification (NCBI taxonomy): domain Eukaryota; kingdom Metazoa; phylum Chordata; class Mammalia; order Chiroptera; family Pteropodidae; genus Eidolon; species Eidolon dupreanum. Next base: position 77,849,348 of record CM053508.1, on the reverse strand, counting down.
TTTTGACTTACAAAAAGGAAATTTTATATAGTTCAATTTAATAATTTAAAAATATTTCAGAATGCTCTTACACATCTTTTGGTAGATTCATTTCTGTTAACTTTTTTTCCTTGTGATTAGGAATAGGTTTTTTTTGTTGTTGTTGTTATGTATTCTGATTGTTTGGTAGAAGTGCTATGCATTTTTTAAATTGATCTTATAGCCAATAACCTTCTGAACTATCTTGTTAGTTTTAATAACTGGTTCAGAGATGGAGAACTTTCTTATTTATTGTTTATTTTCTGAAAGAATTTTATGAAAAAGGACTAATCATTTTCTTGCATGCTAATAAAACTCACCCATAAAATTATCTGCTGAGAGTATAATTTTATAAGAAAGACTTTTTAAGTCAAAGAGTTTTTGATTTATGGTTTCCCATTTTTTGAATCAATTTTGATAATTTACATTTTCCTAAATCATTTACATTTAAGTTTACAAAAACATCAGCATTAATTTGTTTATGATACTCATAATTTTGTCTATCATATTTGTAGTTCTGTTACATTATTGTTCATTGTAACTTCTCATTTTTCTTGATCGGTCTTTACAGAACTCTGACTATTTTATGTCTTTTCAAAAAATAGATTTTATTATGTTGACTAATAGTCTTGTCTTTTTATTAAGAAAATTTTTGCTTTTAATTTTCTAATTATTTTGTTATAATTTATTTAGGTTTAGATCTTAATTTCTTCCAATTCCTTAAGTTGAACACATACATTATTTCTTTTTAAGCTTTATTTTCTAATAAGTACATTTATCTAAAAATTTTTGATGCTTTATGCACATCCCATAAATAATTAATATGCATTTTTGTTATTGTTCACCTCTAAATATTTCATGACTTAATTATTGGAATTCTGAACATCCTCTTTAAAATTGATAACTAATTTTATTGTATTGTTATCAGGGAATGCAGCCTGAATAATCTTTAATGTTTGCAGTTTGTTGAGTCTTCCTCTGGCACAGAGTTCTGATCAATTTTTATAAATGTTTCAGATGTCCTTGAGAAGAATGTATATCTATTTCTTGGGTGCAGAGTTTATACATGTATTATATCTAGATTGTTTATAGTGATATTCAAAATAATAGATTTGGACTATATTTTTGTCTGCTTAGCCCTTTAGTTTCCAAGAAAGGTGTGTTAAAATATTCTACAATTATTATTGATTTATTTATTTCTCTTTGTGATTTTCTCAGTGTTTGCTTTACATGTTTTGTGGCTCCATTATTCAGTATTATAATGGTTTTTTGGTGGATTAGTCTTTCCCTGTTACACCTTTTTTTTTTTTACTTTTTAAAAAATCTATTCTTTGGTGTCTTTTGCTCCATAAAGCTGAATGTGTTACTTATAAATTTGAAAGTCTTTTAATGAGAGAGCTTAATCTATTTGTATTACTTTTGATTACTGAAATGTTTGGACTCATTTCTGCCATTTTTCCTTCATTTTCCTATTTACCGTGAGTTCTCTTTGCTTTTTTTTTTTGTATTTCCTTGAGCCAGTGAATTGTTACAAACAACTCAAATCTTTTTTCAGTTATGGATAATTTTCAGACTTTATCTCTTCAGATATTTTCTTTCTGCCATAATTCACTTTTATGTTTTCCTGGATTTTCTATTAAATATGTTAGAACTTTTCAATTTATCTACCATCTGTCTTAATTTATCGTATTTTTTTTACCTTTTTACTTCTCTGTGCTGTTCTTCAGTCTGTCATCTTGTTAGGTAATTTCCTCTTCAACTCTATTAAATCCACTGTTCATCTCATATATATTTTTTTAATTTAATTGAAATTTTCAACATTTCCAATGGTGGTTTTTTTTCTTTGTTTTTATCTGCCTCTTCTCGCTACATAGTCTTTCTTTTTCAATGGAGGGATGCTAGTAGCATTTAAAAAAAATCTCTATGAGCAGCCTCAACATGAATAATTTATAATTTTTTAAATTTCTTCATTATTTTTATCTCCTTGGGTATGAATTCTCCCATTTGTTACATCTGCTGACTACCTTTCTTAAAGATTCATTTCCTCACACAGGAGCTTTTTTTCTCATGCAAAGTCCTTGTTTCATGTTATTTTCAGTTGCCTCAGTAAGGCCCTCCAGGTTGAACAGAGGCAAACCACTCCTTAGTTGGAAGGTTGTAGGCTTTATTCACAACAGCAGAACTAGTTAGGACAGCATTCCCCCATACCATCTTGGTTAAGATGTTCTCATGTCTACCGCTGTGTCTTCTTTAAGCTCACGGGGAAGTGGTAAACTGTGGCCATGTCCTAAGGTTTCAGAAAAGTTAATTCAGGCCACTTCAGTGTTAGGAAAACAATCCTGCACCCGGCTTCATTCTGGTCTTTTGTCACAGAGGGATATGGCCATCAGCCACTTCTTTGGGGGCCTCCTAGTACTTGAACCCATTTTCTGCATCTGTTCACTCTTTTCTGCAGGCGCCAGGGCTTCAATCTCCACTGTAGCCTCTTTAATATTCCTGGAGCATAAAAAATTCTCCAGTGTCTCTTTAAAGCAGTACTATTTATTTTAAATACATTCCATGCATTTCATATTTAATTTGTATATTAATAAAATGTTAAGTATATTTTGATATTTAAGAAATATATTTCATTCAAATTTCTATTCTTTGAGAGTAAAAAAGGAATGATTTTGTAGTCGCTCACTCAGCCGTATTAACTGATGTCCAAATCCACTTACCAAAAATTTTTTTCTTTAAGAATATTATATGTACCAAATAGTTCCTGTTTACAAAGATAATAACGAGCAAATATAGCAACTATGGAATAAAAGCCAAGCTCCCACAAAACAAAAGCAAAAACAAACAAAAAGAAAGATCTATTAAACTTTTGTTTTAGGAAATTTTGAAATACCGTAAGAGTAAGGCCATTTGGGCCTCACAAGAATAAGAATAGAGATTTTTATTTTCTCATATTAGACACTACTAAATATAGATTTGTTTTTTTCAGTAGATATTTTCATATATTTTTCTTTATAATATAGTGCCGAATTAATTAAAGCAATGGATATAACTCTAGTACTCCAAAATTATTCTTCATTTGATAATAACTGCATATAGAACCATAGTTATATGACTGATTATTCGGTTGATTAGTTATATGATTGACTATTTTCAAGAATATTTTCCTCTTGCTTTAAAACTTGACATATATATACCCAGAGAAGTTTTGTGGAACATCACAATTCCTTTCTGCAATGAAAGGTTTTGTTACAGGATGTGTTTAGTGTACACATACACCACAATTCTCCCGTGAACTTCTTTTGAACTTTATAGTGGGTGAAAGTGTACAAGATAAGCCTGGTCTTATAGACTTCCCACAGACTACATATTTTAAAAAAGAAAAAGAGAAAGAAAAATCTTAATTTTCTTCCTTCATGACTTGCTCACCTAAAAAATTAAAAATTAAAATGTTCTCATTCTCTTAAAATCTAGATCTTATGGTTTAAATACCTTTATAATTGAGTTTCTTGATTTACGTTTTAAGCACATAGCAGAATAAAAATATTATCATTCAACAAAGGATCTACAGAGTAATCCTTATCTCTTATGTTAAATATTATTAGATTTCTGTCCATTTATGACTTCCTAGATACGAAGTTTCTGAAAATAGTTTGGGGCCTTTCATTTATTACCTTTCTAATGTTTGTAGACTCTGAAGTGATAGCTTGTCTTTCATTTCTGATGATTAATGCTCTCTCTATTTTCTCTTGATTGATGCATCTAAGGGTTTGTTGAAATTAACCTTTTCAAAGAACTACTATTTGACTTGGTTAATTTTCTCTACCGCCCATTTTCTGCTTTTTAAAAGTTTTGCTCCTATCTTTATTATTTCTTTCCCTTTGTTTATTTTTTGTTTAATTTATTCTTCTCTTTATAACTTCTTGAGGTAGAACTTAGAAAGGTGATTGAGCTTATATACATAGTTTTAAAATAGGCACTTAAAACTACGTTTTTCTCTTCTCACTGCTTTAACTGCATTCCACAGACTTTGATAGGTTGCACTATCATTATTATTCAATTAAAAATATTTTCTAACTTCTCTTGTTCTTCTTTGATCTATAATAATTGAGAAGAGTTCTATTTAATTTCCAAATATTTGTGATTTCTTCTGAAATAAGATTATTACTACTGCTTTATTTCTGATTTGCTTCAGACAGTATACTTTATGTGATTTCAATTTTTTTAACTTATTAAAACTTGTTTTATGGCCCAACATATAGTCAGTACTGAAGAATGTACTACACGTTTGAACAGAAGTATATTTTGCAGTTCTAGAAATGATGTTCTATAAATTTCAATTAGATCATGATGGTTGACAATGTTGTTAAAATCTATACCTACTTTTTCTTAAAGTCTAAATATGTTATTACATCCTAAGAAAGGAGTCTTAAATACAGTACTATCGCTATGGAATTGTCTAATTTCCCCTTTATTCTGTCCATTTTTGCTTGGTGTATTGTGAAGTTATTAGGTTCATACCCATAATTATGTCTACCTGGTAATTTGTTCCTTTTCTCATAATGAAATATCCCTCTTATTCACTCCAGCTTCCTTATGCTTACTATGCGCATAGGATATCTTTTTCCATTCACCTATTTTCAACCTAGCTATGTTTAAAGTACTTCTTTTATGAGCAGCATATATTAGAGTCTTGTTTCTCTCCATGATGACAACCTCTGCCTTTTAATCGTAGTGTTTTAGGTCACTAATATTTAATGTAATTAATTATGTGGTTTGAATTTATTGTTTTCTGTTCTCTGTTTTCTGTTTGCTCCTTTTGCTTGCTTGTTTGCTCCTCTACTCCCCTTTCCCTATCTTCTTTTGGATTATTTGAATATTTTTAGTATTTCTGCTATGGACTAAATGTGTCCCGCAAGTATTCATGCGTTGAAGACTTAGTCCCCAGCAATATAGTATTTGAAAATAAGTTTTTTGGGAGGTAGTCAAGTCATGAGGGTGCAGCTCTCATGATGGGATTAATGACCTTACAAGAAGCGACACTGGAGAGATGATCTCTTTCTTGGCCAGATAGCTGTTTGCAAACCAAGAAGAGTATTCTCACCAGACATCATTTCTGCTGGCACATTGATCTTGAATTTTGCAGACTCCAGAACTGCAAGAAATAATTGTTTCTTATTTAACCCATCCAGTTTGTGGTATTTTGTTATGGTGGCCTGACCTAAGACAATTTCATTATAATCTATTGGATCTTTAACTATAACTCTTTTACTCTTATTATTTTTTCTTTTAGTAGTTGCTCTAGGGATTACAATATGCATGCCTAACCTTTCATAGTCTATTGAGAGTTAACATAGTACCACTTCCCATAATATTTAGAAATCCTGTAACTATACAGAGCTCTTTAATCTCTCTAGCTCCCAAAGGCTTTTATGAGTCAGTTGTCATGTGTGTCACATCTCTCTACACTAAACACCCCACAAGACGATGTTATAATTTTTATTTTGAACAGTCATATGTATTTTTAGAGAATTCAAGAAAAAATAGTCATTTACTTTTGCTCAGATATTTGTAATTTCTGATGTTCTTAATTAATTTCTGAAGATCAAGATTTACTTTCAGTAGTATGTCCCTTCAGCCTGAAGAATTCCTTTAGTTTTTCTTTTGGAATAGATCTACTGTTTCTCATCAAGAGATTCCAATGGATGATTCACAATGAAAAGCAAATTTGATGCTAGAGATATTTTTTCTTCTAAAACGTATTAAATGTAATAAAAATGCTAAAGATATTGATATAGTTGTTTTTATGTTATGTGATTAGTTGCCTCTAGGAAATTAAATGTAATGAAGACATGTGCAATCACCTGAAGTAGGAAAACGTGAAGCTCAGTCCATGCATGGGTAACATTTAGCAAACAACCATAATTATTGGCACATGTCGTTTATGATACATTTTCTGATGCTGCGCCAATGCAAAAGGGCTCTGACTTCTAGTTGGTGTGTTATCAATATTTTACAATGTGAAGAAGTTAAGAAATTTGCGGAAATATTGGGTCATAATAGTCGCTGAAGGAAGATAGAATGGAAATAGGTACACCTCTTTTCATTTTCTAGAGTGGCATATGCCAAAATTATGAGCCCTGAGAATTACTGTAAGACAAAACTTAATGTGTCATTTATGACACTATCAATATCCTCCAAAGACGTCTACTTCCTCTGCCATGACGAGAATAAAGAAAGAAATAGCATATGTCCATACAAAGATTTGTACACAAATGTTTACAGCTGCTTATTTGTAACAGCCAAAACCTCAGAATGTCCCAGTTGTGCATAGGTAGGTAACAGGTGAATGACTAACATATTGTGGTATATATGTGTGTATAATAGTAATATATAGTACTATATTATGGAATATATAATATATAATATGGAATATTATTCAACAATGTGTTTTAGTGACCAATTTTTCTTTAGTCTTTCCAAAGCATTTAGTTTTCATAGAAAAAAAGTTGTCTTTTTATTCATTCATATTTAATTAAATTATACATATAATTTATGTGTATAATTTATATGTATAATTTATGTGTATAATTTATATGTATAATTTAATTAAATCATGAATAAAATGACTAGCTGGCTTATTTGAGCATAGAATTGAATAGGTGGGAGTGAGAATGTGCAGGTGAACTAGGGACTGGCCTCCTGAGTTCTCCACAGGAAGTGGGCATCAGTCAATGTATTTTATAGATGAGAGAGAGTGAGTTGACTGATTTGGTAAGTTGATTAAGTGGTGGCCAGTGGAGAGAGTTTTTGTTATATTGCCAAACTGCCCTTCAGAAGGGTATATAGATTTACATTTTCACAATGAAATAAAGTTCATATTACTTAAAAATACTAAAATGTTGGCCTATTTTAAAGTAATTGAAAAGAGCATCTCAATTTCTTTTAGTTTGCATTGCTTGGATTTGTAGTTGTCATTTTTAATACCCATCAGTCATTTTGTGTGCAATTGGGATGGGAGAATTGTTCACAACTAGCCAGGTGGACTCTCCTGTACCTTCTGGTGGGGCCGTAGGCAGTGGAAGCCATAAGGAGGGAGGGATGGAAAGAAGCCTGTGGATCTCTCTGTCTGTGGCCTGGGCATTGTAAAGCCCAGTAGTTGAACTCTGATCACGTGGGTTCATATAATTTTTTTTCATTTTATAATGAAGTATTTAAACATATTTAGTATAACTGATAACAAAATCATTATTTTAAACTTGGGCTCTGTGTTACTTTCTAAGTTCTGAATTAAAAAAAAAAAATCAGGCCCCTCACATGCTCAAGTCTTCTCATTCTAAAGCCTGTCATTATTCTATTATTATGAGTGTTTGCAGAGGAGAGGAGAAAAAATAAGCTATAGATAGTTATCTCACATTTTTTCCTTATAAACCTTAATTGTAAAGGTTTCGTGGTAATGCCTTCAGCTTAATGATTTTTATCTGGCACAAATGAAATCAAAATAAAAATGCCAATTGAGCTATCAGCTACTCAATATCAGTAATTCCGGTCACACAGAGCAGCAGGCAAATAATAATAGAGCCTCAAAACTGGCAGAAAAGGGAAAAAAAATTGGAAGTTCACCAAACTTCCCAGGACTCTTGACAACAAATCAATTTGTTAGGTAGCTAGTCAGACATGAGCAACAGGGGAACAAAGAAACTGAGGCCCACTGCACTGGTTGTTGAATTCTGGGTAAGCAGGTGTGCACTAGGCAAAGAATGATATGACAGCCAAGTGTCAATCAAAATGACCTCATGTGCCAATCATCTAGGAACACCTTTGTAATCACTCATCACGGCCCAATACCTTCCCACTTCTGTGGGGTTACGGCTCTCTTTGCTGAAAACTCATTCTTCCCTTGGAGTGTGCTTTTTTTTTTAAAATTTTTTCCCAAATTCCACAGGGCTACAGTCTTCCTTAGCATGGCCCATCTCCCTCTAAATGTACTGTAATAATTCTTACTTTTTCTAAATCTCACTGATATGTAATTCTTTCTTGTGTCAGCGGGGGAAAACTGAGGAAAAATGCTAATTGCACTTCTGTGTTGTTACCCTGTACCCACCCCCTGCCACTGCGGCAACACTGGAGTTCAAATTGCCACCAGACGGTAACAGATTCACCCTATCAAACATTTTCTTGAGGGCTAACCCTTTTCAAGTCATTAAGGTATTCAAAAAATATCTTAAGTATGTAGATTTTTATACTGTATATAGAGATTGATGCTACATCATCAACTAGTGGTATTTTGGAGGTACAATAACATATTTCCATACAGTACATGTATAATCTGTGGGTGTTTAAAAATGTATATTGATAGAGAATTTGAGGTATAGTAAGGCCAATGGATTAGGAGATGATTGCCATTGAAAAGATAGTTTGTTACTCACAGTTCTCAAGAGAAGTGGGCATGTCATGCCATGGTGGGCCACAGGAAGCACCAGGACAAGAGACAGAGAGGGGAAGAACTGTGGGCAGGAGCCTTTTTGTGCTTTCAATGGGAAGGAACAGGTAAGGCAAGATAAGCAGGCTTAAGATTGGCTAATTTGAGTTATTTCAAAAGGCTGTGGGGCATAGGGCTGTGCCTAGTTGTCTGGTACCTGAAGCAGGGGGGTAGTGGCCCAGTGTGAGAGCCAATAAAGGAGGTAGTTGGGGAGTGGGCTCTGGACTGGTTGGTTTGTATTTGAAAGACGTTCTTGAAGACTAGCTGTTTACTGTCTATAGTAACAGGCTTATGCTGGGATGGGCAACCCTTCCAGGGTCAACAAGGCCCCAGATGTCAAAACAGCAGAACAGAAAATACAAGACATGGTTAATACAGTGCTTGCTCAATATTCATAATCCCACTCATCTCTGTGTCACTTTGCAATTGAGTCAGTTATTCTAAGTACAAGCTATATTTCTACATTTTGGTGTATATACTATTTACTCAGCTCTCCGTGTCTCAGAGATGGCAATGCTAACAACAAAAATATGTATCACTCAAGTCACAACCTACTTTCAGGAGTGCTGTCCAATCTGTGGGGAAGGAAGCAGGGTAGATTGGGGTGGTCGCAGTCCTGCTTCTTTGCTGGTCAGGTCCTCAGAGTGGAGTCTCAACAAGTCTCAATAAGCTCTGGTTTAATAGCTAGGCTTCAGGAATTTAAAGTATGTCCCCTGCCTTCTTGTGTGTGCTTTTATATGACAAGAAATAACAAGTTGAGATTTAGAAGAGGAGTTTTTTCCTGGGGAACCTTTCCCAGAAAAAAAAGCAGGTAAACTCGCTTACAGAACTGACAAGGGACCACTGGCTTTTTGAAATCCATGACTAACAGATGAATGAATACCAAGACAAACTAGGCTGCCTCATTCAAGTGGGAAAAAAATTGTAAATTTCCTGCAATGTGCAACACACAATGATGAGCTTTCTCTATGAGACAAAAAGGTGGAAAATCTGACATATTGGGTAACATGGTTCCAACTAGGGGGAAAAACCTGTCTTGAAAGCAGGAACCGAGAGTTGGATGATTCTCTTTCGATTTGCTAACTTTCTAACAATCTGCAGAATACTGCTGTCTCTGTCAATTGGCGAGGGCAAAGCTCAGGGAGGTTAATGACAGACTCAAGACCAGGTACCTAACAAGACTGTGACACAGGTCTCATTTCCTATCACAGATTCTTTTCCCTATACTCTCATTATCTTTCTGACCATGAATTAGCCTGTTAGAAACATCATTCCACTATAAAAGCAGGACAGTGTCAACTAAGATATTTAACACTCAACCAGGCATACTTAGAACATACCTTAGAATTTATGAACAAATTTTGATACTGGTGAAAGGACATAAATAAATTTAAAAAAAACACACACACATTTAACATGAAATATAGAAGTTTAATAAATTTTGTTACCAAAGGCTTAAAAATACTTTCAGAGAACTAAAATTATACCAGATAAAATGAAAACTCAGACAGCTATTTGAATAAAAGTTCTATATAATAATGTGACCATAATTATTTAGCTTTAAATTTTAGTTCCAATTCAGTCCTCAATGTTCCTATTACAGATTTTACAAAAGAGTAAGAAAATTTTCAGTGAAGTCAATTATTAAACATAAAGTTGATAGGCTTTTTTCTTTATCCTTGGTCTTAAAATAGTGAACATGGCTGAACACATGATTTAGATTTTAAGTCTGAGTTTACAAATTCATTTTTTTCTTTTCTTTTGATCTCATTTTTTTTTAGCTACAAAGATACTCTTTTTCACTATTTCCTCACTGTACTCAAGAATCTATAAATTCTTGTAGGTAAGAAAAATCCACACCTTAATAGAAGGAGAGGCATGAGTGATGGGTCAGAGAAATTTTGAAGTGAAGATCACAGCCCACCTCCTCCAATGCTGCTCTCTTAGGTCACAATTTGAAATCCTAATATAAAAGGCAAAATGCAACCTCAAAATGTTTTCTACATGTTTTCTGCCCTCTTAAATCCTATTTAAGGATTTAATGCTGACCAAAAAAAAATATAATGAAAGAACTGACTATATTGCATCCAAAAATAGGGTGTGCAGAATGAACTATTCTCAGAGATCACATGACTCAATTCTTTTTCGTCAATCATCTTGTTTATTTTTAAAATTTTCTAAACTGGCATATTTATTGGTCTTATTTTAACTCTAAAACTATTTTAGAATTCCTACATTTAACACACTCATCATTTCTGTCCCCATATTCAAAATATGAGAAAATCTGGGGTTTTATTGCAGAAAAAATGTAAAACCTAGATAGTCAGCTAAGACACTAGTACAGAGTACAGACTTAAACCCAGAGAAAATTTGTTATGGTTCAAAATGCATTAATTAAGCTCCCAATACTTAAAATTTTTTTCTCTTGTTTTATTATTTGCAGCCTGTTCCTAAAGAGTTCAGAAATCAAGAAAGAAACCTGGTTTAAGGCTGTAAAAAAAAAAAGGGTTCTTAAAATATGTGGTTAAAATTTTGGGAAGAAAGTATACACTCAACGTCAAGGAAGATGCCCTAGCATTGTTATCACTTAGCAGGCTGGCCAGAGGCTTTTGTAGCTAGAATGGATCTCCAGACAGTATGTTGCAAGGAACCATGCTATTCTGGCACATACAAGGACCAGATGGCCTATTAAGTTTTTCCATCATTTAACCTCTCTAATACCATGATGTGCAGATACATAAAACCCTTATATAAATTTCTGGGTTTTTCAAGTTATTCTGAAGGTAGGTGGAGAGAGAAGCACTCCACTGATCTCAAGTAAACTCATGTCTGCACATATTTAAACACCAAAGCAATTTCTAACTTTATGCCTAAATGGATTAGGTTTTAGTCACACTATACATTCTCTGAAAAGGCTAAGGATTATAGTGGTATAGGTTATTTTAAAATCACTGAGAGCAGAAACAGATTGGAAGAAAAAGACCCTGGGAAAAGGGTCCTTGGCCAGCACGGCTCCCACTGGGGTTCTGACTCAGTCCCTCCAATCAGGCACTTGGCCATAGTGGGTTGGTTGTAAATTAATTCTACATTATTCTATACACAGGTCTTGATCTCATGTGCATTTTTCCTGTACTTATGGAAGATGACATTTTCTGAAAACTGTTTATAGCAAATAAAGAGTAATCCAAATACATTTTAAAATTACACCCTAAGCCCCAAATCCTTTGGAGCTCTCTAAGAAGATGAAGGCCTTATCCATTTCAGGGCTGAACTATAAATCCTCCTGCAATCACCCCTCCAGAAATCACTTTTTCCTCTGAAAGCTTAGTAATTGGGCTTATTCTTCAAAGGTCATTAGGCTATTTGTAAACTCTTTAACTGTCTCAACATTTAGCTTTTGAAAATCAGCTTTAAATCATTCATCACAGCTGATTAGGAGGGAACCCAGGATAGCCTGACCTCAGGTCAGCATCATAGCTAGAGGGGGTCAGGGCAGACCAATGACCCTGCAGACTCTAATCCCAGAGGGTTATTTCTTTCCAACCAGTTCCATAGATATTAATCTGGACAGATCTTCAGTTCCCTCATCTCTATGTTGTAAACAGACATTTGGGATTTAAAGGTGAAAAGGATTAAATTCTTAACTAGTATTGGGATAATACCAACAGATACAACTAAAGAGATAACGATTCTGAACGAAGGTCTCTTTCCAAATGCATACTTTTAAAACAATGACATATGTGTTTGATGGTTTGTCCCATGGCTCTAAAGTAAGGGTATATTAATATATTTCAGAGGAGTTATTAACTCTCTGAAATCACACTTAAATTTTTACATATATTGACCATGTGCAATTTTTATGAGAAACTCGAGAAGTCTCTGGCGCCCAAAAGGGTTAAGAACCACTGCTCTGCAGGAGCATTTGCTTCCCAAACAAATAATGATATCATTTAATTAAATTCTGCAAATAATAACCGAGTCATTGCTTTGCCATATACTTTGTTCCCTAGTGGAGATACAAACAGGAACATGAAAAGGGAGAATAGTGTCCCTTATTAAACACCCGGGTCCACAACTTTCTTATATGAATCTCTTTTAGTGTTCTTGCAAGTTTTAGGGATTAATTATAATCCTGCAGAGCTTGCATTTATGGAAGTCACCTGCCCAGAGTTACACACTATTAAAAAGGGTTCAGAATGAGTCTGATTTGAATCGTCCCTGCTTGCTTGTTTCATGCTGCCTCCCTGATGGCATTATACAAGGCAGAATGAATGGCCCAAGTGCTGAAGAAATTCAAGCAACATACAACTTCCGAAAAGATTTCTATTTTGCCCGTTCCTTTCCACTTCTGCCTTCATCACTATAATCACAGCCATATCTTTCCCCTGACCGAAGGCAACAGTGAGGACAATCATAAAAATATATGATTTCCCTGCTTCTCCCTTCGGTAGATCTAGTGTAATTCTCCACACAGCAGCCAGTGTAATCTTTCTAACAGATGTTGTCACTTCTTGGCTTAAAACCTGCAATGGATTCCTATTGAGAATAGCATTTACTGTATGTAGCAGCACCCTCAGACCTGGGGCCTCTACACTCTGGGGTGTCTTCCTTAAAATTTCCTAAGACTCTCCCCAAGTCCCTGAGACCAGAGGGATAAACAAAAATGTCAGAGTGACATTCATCTTCGCATGAATGTGGAAAATCAAATTCTCTTATTTACTGTTGGTTGGAAGGTAAATGGGGAACAGTAAGTTGAAAGATACATATAAATACATGTATTCTCTGGACACATGTGTTTACATGCAGGAGAACACATGTACAATTAATGCTCACAGTGGCTTAATTTGTGATTTCCCCAAATTGGAAGCTAAATGTCCATTAATAGAAAAATAGACATGCAACAATACATACAGTGGAATACTACACAATAATGAAAATAAACCCAATGTTCAATTACTCATTTCATTCAACATTTATTGAACTTCTAAATTCTAAGTTTGAGCCAGGAAGCCAAAGTAAATTAAAACAGACTTTCTTCTAGAAGAACATTCAGGAAACAAAACAGGTAAAAAAAAAAAATACAATTCAATGTGACCTTAGTGAAATACCACATTCAAAAAGAATGCTTTATAGATTTATCACACTATATTTTTTTCTTTCTCTTCTAGCTAAAAAGAAAAAGAAGAAAAAAAAAGAAAGAAAGAAAAATTATTTTCTCTCCACTTTCTCTCTGAAATTAAAACAGAATCAAGCCGAGGAGTTATATAGTATGTTAGAAAAAATGAAAATATTAAATTACAACACTAAAAGCAAATGTTAATGGCTTAAATCTTGTGGATTTTCAGAGTAATGTCCATGTTGCTTTATGATCAGACATAGCTATGCCTCTCTGGTTGGCATTTAATATCATGAGCTCTGTGATTTATAAAACTAATCAAGTCATTTTTATGAATTGGCTTCTAGATGATTAGAAAAATTTCAGATGGTACATTTTATGTCATACTCCTTGACCTCTAATTTTCCTTTTTTTTTTCATCTGCTTCTAATATACATTATTGCATTCTAATACTTAGATGTTATATATAAAGACCAAAAGAAATCCTTTCTGGAACAAGCTAGGAAATAGATGAATGAGTAGAATAGGACAGGACAGAACAGGATAGGATGGGATAGGATGGGATAAGTTAGGACAGGATAGGCTATTGTCTCATTCCCTTATAAAAACAGTAAGTGTTTTGAGGTAGGAAACTTTATATTATTCATCTTTATCAACCCAGGATAATGCCAAGCACAGAGTAGCTGCTTGAGTCAGCTTTCTGTACACTATGGTGCAGGATAAACAAGCTCAAAATCTTAATGGCTTACAAGCACAAATATTTATTTTTTGGTCACATTATATGTTATATGTGATCTGCAGGTCATATGGGCTCTGTTAGTCTTGGCATCACATGTCTTCTTATTCTGGAATCTAGGCTGAAAGAGAAACTATTATTCAAGACACTATGTTGGGGGCCAGCTTCAGCTATAAAGCTTCTGTTTAGTCATGGCGAAGATCATGTGTGGTCACTCCCATTGGCCAAAGCATATGAGGGAGAGTAATTGTTAACTGCTGGTATTCAAAAAATATTTACTAAATGAGTGTTGCAGTAGCAGTTTAGCTATAATACGTGGTGAAGTTCCTGTGCCCTGAGCAATTGCTCTCAGGTAAATGACATTCCCTACCCCATCCCCCCAGGTTTACCTCACAGAAGATTAGTTGTGGGAGAGGGATGATTCTGGGCAATTGGAGCAAAGTGTTTCTGGTCCTCATAGTTCAACAAGTTCACTAATGGAAAGTGGGACAGGACAGTTCATAGGCTAATTCTTTCTCTCATAGAACAAACTTCAGTGTGCACAAGAGTCACCTGGGGAGCTTGTTAATAATTGTAGATTTGCACTGACTCCAAATCTATGAGACCAGGAGCTTGTGTTTATAAGCTCTCCCATGCTCTACAGCATAGTGGGGACCCTGCTCTACAGCCAGGGCGGCTCTGTCTTGAATGAAGGAAACTTCTTCTCATGACCTTGCCGCTCTTGAACCTCAGGAAAGAGCAGCCTTATCTTTTCCAGCCCTCATTGCCCTCTACTGCAAGCAAGTGTATGGAGAAGAGCCTGGTCCCAGTCCCTTTGGGCTCTTCCATACCCAAGCACACCTCTTTCACTGTGTAACAGCAGGACATTGTAATTATTTGTCCAGGTCTATGAGCAACCACCTGAGTCCTGAGAACTTGCTTTGTTTGCCTTCCCATCCTCCATGCCAACCCATGTCTTAGGCTTAGTGGATAAATTAGTCTCATGAGTGACCCCCATTAGTCTCATGAGTGGCCCCCATCTATCACAGCAGTAGTTCTCACACTTTAATGATTGCAGAATCCCCTGGAGGACTTGTTAACAGATCACCAGACTCACCCCCGCTAACCCTGCCCCCAGTTCCTGATTCACTAGATCTGGGAAGGGGCTGAGAACTTGCACTTCTGACAAGCTCCCAGCTGATGGCCACACTGCAGCTGCTGGTGCAGGCCCATACTTGGTCCTTAGAGTTCTTTACTTCAGCATTTTTTTTTGTCTATAAAATTTTAAAAAAGAACTGGACTTGCTTAATAGTACCTTTCAGAATTGTGCACCACTTTGCTATGGCTTTTTAAATATATATTCACATCAGTTTGCAAACTTAGATTGACAAAATCTACCTTTAGTACTCTATTACTGAATTCATTTTAGTTTGAAAGGCCCCGAGGGCAGGAATCTTTGGTCCCTGCTGTATCCCAGAACAGTCTTGACACTTAGTCGATTGCCTCATCAATGTCTGTTGAATGGATGAACGAGTGATGCCACAGCACCCTCTGGTCTTCATACCTCACTGGACCCTGGAGTCAGGCTACGCCCTGTTGTTCCTATGGCCAATGATCGCAGTGGACTTGATTTCTAGTATATTCTGGCAAGTGTGAGACCTGACCCTTGTTCTCCTCAACCTGGCACAGGACCCTAAGGAGGAAGATGCCAGCTCTCTGTTCTCAAGAGTCGTGGTAGAAAAAGCTCTAATTCTCCAGCTTTTTTTCTTTGATAAAGAAAAAAAAATGAAGTACAGCTCTTACAAATCAAAACAGTTTGGCTTTTAATTTGATGCATCTAATTTGGAACTCAAATAAAAAAATTTGACCCTTTGTTCATAATGGATATTTTTATGTCCTGTGGAGAAAGGAATCTCCATCTTTACTTTTCAAGTAGATGGCTTTAGGCCTTTTACTTACAGCCTGCTGAAGGGCTTTAAGTAAAAGAAACAGAAGAACGTATCAATTAGTATCTCAAAATAGTATCCGACTATACTTTGTTTATATCATATAAGCATCCAAGATATCATCTTATATCATCATATTACATGACCATATTACACCATCATCTTCATAACGAAAAAGTCCCATAGCAAATGTCCTTTGTGTACAGAACTTAAAGACCTTCTGAAGGTGATGTGGCACCATTGTCTAGCTGCAGAGGGGACCAGCACCCTTTGCTGAGCTTTACTGGTGGACCTGCAACTTGGAAGGAAATCTCATAAAGTCATTAATGATTCAAACAGTTTATTCCTGCTCAAGGAATTTCTCAAAGGAATACTCTGTCAAGAAGCCCCCCATTCACAACCTGCTCTCCAGTCACATTGTCAGAAACGTAGGTTTGCTCCAATGTCAGGAAGAATGAAAATGGGTGGCAGCTACACTGGAAAGAAACAGACCACCTGTTGCTTCTCTGTCCTGCTCTCAACTCAGTGGAAGGAAACTCAGCACACAGACCAGGAGAATGTACAGCAGGGGTCCACCAACCCCGGTCATGGACCACTACCAGTCCTGTAGCATGTTAGGGACCAGGCCACATAGTGGGAGGTATTGCCTAGAGTTCATGTTGCTTAGTTGTTCCTTTTCTTTCCTTCATGAAACAGTCATCTCTCTCTTTAGATTTTGAAGTTAAATATGATAAGATTGATATTCTTTTTCACAAGTTTTAGTAATTCTATGTGGGAAAAACAAAATGGTTTTTGAATCAAATACATTTATAAATCGGATGAGAGTTTGGGGAAATTCTTGAGCCTTCCTGAGGCTTGATTTTCTCATCAGCAAAATGAGCGTATGAATAATTACTTCCTATGGTTGTAAGAAAGATCAAATAATATAAAGTGCCTATCAAAGGGTCAGGTTGCCAGGTATTTAAGGAAATCTTAAGTGCTAGATCCTTTCCTCTTCCTTTTCAAAAAACGTATATTCCAGAAAATGTCATGCTTCTTTCCCTCACATCTGTCTTCACAACCCAACAACTGACACCATATTGCTATCGAGTGGGATTTGCAAAGCTTGTCTTCCAGAAGAAATCCATGCAGGCTCTATGTTCAGGAAGCATGATTCTTCAATTTGTCAATCTCTGGTTCTGCATATCTGAGATGGTATGACAGAGTAATTTCAGTGGCCTGTCAATAAACTCTTTTCCATTAAAAAATTCTACTTTAAAATGACAATTACTGGTTTTTAAAATGGGTTTAATCAGTGGGATGAAACCACAAACAACTTTTACATTTTCACTCTTAGATTTCCTCTGTCTACCTTTGATGATAGTTATGTAGAGCCCACAGCTTTCTTATCACTTCCAGCTACTTAAAAACAAAAACAGTCTTATTTAGTACCTAACTGGCTTTTTGGATATTAAAAGGTTTGATCCTATCTTGTATCAAAACTTGAAGCCCATAGACAGTTCATAGCTTCTCCCCTCCACCCCTCATCAGATAGAGGCTCACACTTGGCTCAGAACCCTGCAATAGGTTAAAACTGACAAATAACTTTTGTCCTTTCTCCATCTAATCTTTTGGCTCCTAATAGTTAGAAAAAAAGGAGAGGGTTTAGAGGAAGGTGAACAAAGACTAATGTCACCAGACCACTTCCCTTGCTGATGTTAGTTGGCTGTTATGCCCTCCCATCCAGCATACTGATTTGTCACGGCATCATTTAGGATTCTTTGGCACCCTCCTTGTGTCCCTTCTCCATACCTCCAGGACATTCTCATTCCCTGACATGAACAATATGCTCTCAGCAGAGCCTTGGAGACCTCTTTCTCTTTTCAGCCTCTGGTAGTCCCACTCCAACCCCAACCTGTCTCAGGGCTACAGTTGCTCAGCTCAGCAGTCAGCCCTTTAACTAAAGTCCCTTCAAGATGGCTCCAGCTGGTGACCTTGTGTAACTGCCACATTCTTTTGGTCTTTGAGGAACTTGCATCTTCCCACAACAGATGGGAAGGGTCTGGCTCTCTCCTTGCCCTACATCAGGTTAAAGGGCTTCTCTAGCAGTCCTCCTACCTTCAGAGTGCTCCAGACAGAAAGCAGCCACCAGTCTCTATGTTCACATATGTCCTCAGTCTGTGAGAAACCCATGCCAACCTCCAGCTGCACTCTGCTCCCTCCACTAATTTAGTGTACCTGCTGGGGCTGGGAGTGTCTGCTGCTCAGTGAGTGTAGGATCAGGAGTAAGATGTCACTGCCCCCCTCCCCACACACACAGGTACCCCCAGTGTTGGTGAGCATGTCTCTCAGGCCTGTAATTTGGCTTGGAGTATTGGAAATGCCTCGCTAACCCTACTAGGCCAACAGCTCTGTGTTTTTGAGGACCATCTGCTCTTATACAGACTGATTGTGGCTGAAGGCAAGGGATGGAATTAATGGCTTCAGATCTGATATCTCTGAGTGGGTCTGGCCTAGAAGTGCCAGCTTTTCTCTTTAGAATGTGGAAGCCTCTTTGCCTATGTTCTCAGACTTCAACTAAAACCCCAGGAAAACAGAAAAAACAGACCCATTCAACACTGTTACAATTCAAATAATACATGACATAATTATGGCTTATACGCAATGTACAAACTGTATTGTATTCTTCCTAAGATACAACTAAAGCAAGATTTTAAGACAGAACTCAAATACCTTTCTTAATTCAATCTTAAAATTACTATTTTATGAAAACTTGTCTTGAATTTCTAATTTAAAGTATTTAAAGCCTCTTTATGCGATGTTGGAGTCACTCAGTTCATTAGCTGTTGCAAACCCGACATGACAGTCACTCTTTTATTTAGCAGCGCATACATATCAAGCAGATGCTTGACAGATGCCACTAATTTCTTTTTAAGTTTATTGGGATAACATTGGTTAATACAATTATATAATTTTCGGGTGCACATTATAATTTCACATCTATATATTCTATTGTGTGATTATCATCTAATAGAGTCCAATTTTCTTCGGCTACCATATATTTGATCCCCCTTACCCACTTCACCCTCCCCCAAACCTCCCATCTTTGACTTCCTTTACCCTGTCTACCTCTTCCTTTCTCCCCCACCCCATCTTCTGGTAACCACTAGTTAATTGTCCATGACCCTGAGTCTCTGTTTGTCCTATTCATTTGTTGCTTTTAGGTTTATATCCCACATATAAGTGATATCATGTGATTTTCAACTTTTCCTATCTGGCTTATCTCACTCAGCATGATTATCTCAAGGTCCATCCAGGTTGTCACAAATGGCAGTATTTCATCTCTTCTTATGACTGAGTAATATTCCATTGTATATATGTACCACAGCTTCCTTAGCCAATCATCTATCGTAGGACACTTTCGTTGCTTTCATGTCCTGGTCACTGTGAATAATGTTGCTACGAACATCAGTGTGCAAATACCTTTTCGGATATGGGTTTTCAAGACTTTGGGGTAAATACCTAGTAGAAGGATTGCTGGATCATATGGCAGATCAATTCTTAGTTTTTGAGGAAACTCCATACTGTTTTCCGTAGTGCTTATACCAATTTGCAGTCCCACCAGCAGTGTATGAGGATTCCTTTTTCTCTGCATCCTCTCCAACATTTGATATTATTTCTCCTGTTGATTATAGCTATTCTAACAGGTGTGAGATGGTATCTCACGGTGGTTTTGATTTGCATTTCCCTAATAGCTAGTGATGTTGAGCATCTTTTCATATATTTGTTTGTCATTTGTATGTCCTCTAGGGAGAAGTGTCTGTTCAGGTCCTCTGCCCGTTTTTTGATTAGAATGTTTGTTTTGTTTGTTGTTATTGAGTCGTATGAATACTTTGTATATTTTGAATATTAGACCTTTATCGGAGGCATTGCTTGCAAATATCTGTTCCCATTCGGATGGCTGTCTATTTACCTTGTTGATATTTTCTTTTGCTGTGCAGAAGCTTTTAGTTTGATGTAGTCTCATTCGTTTATTTTTGCTTTTATTTCTCTTGCCTTTGAAGTCAAATTCATAAAATCCTCATTAAGTCCAAGGTCCTTGAGTTTACTTCCTGTGTTTTCTTCTATGCATTTTATTGTTTCAGGTATTATGTTCAGGTCCTCAATCTATTTGGAGCTAATTTTGGTGTGTGATGATAAACAACAATCTATTTTCATTGTTTTTGCTGGTGGCCTTCCAGTTTTCCCAGCACCATTTATTGAAGAGGCTTTTCTTTCTCCACTGTATGTTTTTGGCTTTTTTGTTTAAAATTATTTGCTCGTATAAATATTGGTTTCCTTCTGGACTCTCAATTCTGTTCCACTGGTTTGTGTATCTGTTTTCCTGCCAATACCATGCCGTTTTGATTATTGTTACCTTGTAGTATAATTGGAAGTTGGACGAGTGATTCCTCCAGCCTCGTTCTTTTTTCTCAGGATAGCTTTGGCAATTTGGGGTCTTTTGTGCTTCCATACAAATCTGATGATTTTTTGTTCTATTTCTTTAAAAAAATGCTAATGGAATTTTGATGAGGATTGCATTAAATCTGTATAATGCTTTGGGTAATATGGTCATTTTAACTATGTTGATTCTTCCAATCCAAGAACACAAAATATCTTTCAATTTCTTTATATCTTCTTCCATTTCTTTTAATAGAGTCTTGTAGTTTTCATTATATAGGTCTTTCACATATTTTGTTACATTTATTCCTAGGCATTTTATTCTAATTGCAAAATAAATTATTTTTTTCCACTTCTTTTTCTGATACTTCATTATTAGAGTACAGTAACGCTATGGATTTTTGAACGTTGATTTTGTATCCAGAGACTTTACTCTATTTGCTTATTGTTTCTAGTAGTGTTCTTATGGAGTCTTTAGAGTTTTCTATATAGAGAACCATATCATTTGCAAAGAGTGACAGTTTGACTTCTTCGTTTCCTATTTGGACGCCTTTTCTATCTTTTTCTCACCTGATTGCACTTGCTAGGACCTCCAATGTTATATTGAATAACAGTGGGGACAGTGGACAGCCTTGCATTGTTCCTGATCTTAGAGGGAAGGTTTTTAGTTTTCATCAGTAAGTATAATGATAACTGAGGGCTTGTCATATGTGGCCTTTATTATGTTAAGTTACTTTCCTTCTATACAGATTTTGTTAAGTGTTTTGATCACAAATGGGTGTATGGTTACCATTACGAATATGAAAAGGATAGTTATATACATACAGTCGTCCATTTTCTTCTGCACATGCCTTATTTCTTTTCCCCTTTGCAAATCTGGATCTTTGAATCTTCTCTTTTCAGTCATTGTTGTCTCAATTTGTCCCTATGTATGCTGAACATTTGTTACTATCTTGCTATAGCAATTCTCTTTTTATTATTTAAGCTTATAATGCCCTGTTCTTAGTAAGGGTTGCACTCTTCTGCTTCTATTCGCCTGATAGTCACTTTACTCCTAATTATGTATTTTTGTTTTGTTTTGTTATTTTGTTTTAGATGAGCTGACACCTTTCAGTATTTCCTGTAGTGCAAGCCTTGTAGTGGAGAATTCCCTCAATTTTTGTATGTCTGGAAAGGTCTTAATTTCTCTTTCATATCTAAAAGAGAGCTTAGCTGGATACATTATACTAGGCTGGTAGTTCCTTTCACTTAATAGTTTAAATATTTGATTCCATTACTTTCTGGCTTGTAGGGTTTGCACTGAGAAGTCCAATGGTAATCTATAGGTTTTCCTTTACATGCTACAGTCTTCTTTTTCCCAGGCTGCCCCGAGAATTCTGACTTTGTTATTGATTTTTGATAACTTTAATACAATGTGTCTTGGTGAAGGCCTTTTGGGGTTGAGATAATTGACTTCTTGAATTCCAAGCTCTAGCTCATTCCTTAGATTTGGGAAATTCTCGTCCATTATTTGTCTGAATATGCTTTCTAGTCCCTGCTCCTTTTCCTCACCTTCGGAAATGCCCATTATTCTTATGTTTCTACTCCTGATGATATCAGCTAGTTCTTGTATTTCTCTTTCATTATTTTTCATTCTTCAGTTTCTCTCTTTTTCCTTCTGATTTATTTCTAGATTTCTGTCTTCAATATCACTGATCATTTCTTCCATTTGGTCGACTTCATTTCCCAAGCTTACTATTTTATTTTTCAGCTCTTGCAGTGTGTTCTTCATCTCCAGTCCTATTTGGTTCCTTTTGAGGGTTTCAATCTCCTTGCTCTGCTCATCTAGTTGTTTTTTCAATTCCTGAAATTGTTGATTTGAGTTGTTTTGGATCTCATTGAGTTTTTCAGAAGTACCATCCTGAATTATCTGTCATTTATGTCTGTAGGCTTATTTTCTGGAGGTTTTTCTCTTTCTTTCTAAGATGCCTTGTCACCTTGGTCATTCATGGTGTTTAATGGACTATTTCTGCACCTGGGCATTAATGGAAGTATTCTGCTGTTTTTCCAGAAAGATTTATTATATAAAGGTCTCTCTTTAACCTGCTGCAAAGAAAGCACTTTTCTTTTGATTTCCAGTAGATGACATCTAAACCTCTTGGATCCTTGCTTTATATAAAGCCTAAATGTCTTTTTTTATTTTCTTGTAGATATTTAATCACTCTTGCTACTCTCAGATTCAGTCCCTATCAGTGTTAGCAACAGTTTCAGTAGCATTTGCTCAGATTCCCCTGGGGCTCTGTGGTGCGGTCTTGGGGGAGGGGTCCTCTGGGTTGGGAATTGGAGGCTGTGGCTCAGTGTCAGTTTTGCAACCGGGGCTGGTAAAAATCAACTGTTGTTGCTCTGTGGTCCTGTCCACTTCTCTGCTTTCTGCTCTGATGACTGGGCCCTGCTTCCAGCTGCTAGAAGTTCTGGCACTTCTAGGCAGGCTGATCAGGGAAGTTGCTGCACCTTCACTCCTTCTCCTCTTCCTGCAAGGAGCTCTGGTGGCTGCAGATGCAGCTTCTTTATTTCTCCAAGTCCACCACCTGACACCCGGGGTTCTGACCTGTGGTAGTTCTTATGTGCAGATCCCACGCTCAGAAGTGCTGGTGTGCAGTTTGGGTGTTTTTTTTTTTTTTTATTGAGTTTTAGATGTTCAGCTTATTGTTGTTTCAGGGGTAGAGATCTGAGAACGTCTCTCACTCTGCCATGTTTCTTCCTCACTAATTTTTAAAAACGACATTGAGAAGATGGAATTCTCTTTCCACATACTCCATTTCACAAATGAGGATAATGAGACTCAGAGTACTAACCGAAGCAAGGAATTATTAGTAATAAATACCAGCTTGTAACTACCCAGCATGGATTTCTTCCTGTCTGGCTCCAGTGAGTATAGTCTTTCCATATCTATATTATGATCCAAACAGCTGCTTACAGCTTTGCCTACTTTTAAGTCATAAAATAATAGCATTTAAAGAGAAGTTTACCCAAACTAGAATCCACCAAACACTATTCAACAGGAGGTAAAAAGGGATACCAAGAAGAAGGGAAGGTATTCTAAGGCCAAATAAGTTTGAGGAAAAGTAGGTTAGTAAAGTTAAATAGTTCTATTACTATAACATTTCTTAGAGACTTCATTTTTTAACAGCTTTCATGAAATATATTTGACACATAAAAATTATATTTAATGTATGCACTTGATATATATACATTATAAAAAGATCACCACAATCAAGCTAAATAATTTATTCGTCACCTCTACATATCCTCTGTGTGTGTGTGTGTGTGTGTGTGTGTGTGTGTGTGTGTTGAGAATATTTAATTTCAAGTATACAATGCAGTATTGTTAACTAGCATCACTATGCTGTACATTAGATCTTCAAAACTCATTCATCCTGCATGAATGAAACTTTGTACCCTTTGATTATTTCCCTCTTCCCTTCTGTTAGAGACTTTAATATGCAGACAGATATTTTGACTGGTTGCAGGAGATGAGGGGGTGATCCGCAGTAAATTGTGCTGCTTCCCAGTCTTATGGTCCACATAACTCTTTTTGGTGGGAGATGGACAATTGGTGGTGGATAGGCTCTGCCATGTGGCTCCAGTAGTAGTAGCTCGTGTTTTGTTTTGTTTTGTTTTATTTTGTTTTGTTTTGTTTTGTTTTGGTGAGGTCTCCTTTAAAATCTCCTTTCCCCAAACCTTTATTTTTTAACCTTGCTTCTTCCAGATCACTGACGAAAGAGAGAGAAAGAGGACTCAGCCTCATTCCTTCCCAGATCATTTCATGTTGCCTTCTGCTCTATATAGTCACTTGAGCAGCTCAGTTGCCACCATGGGAAGCCAGCCCCTACTTATCCTCCATGATATTCATTCTTTGGGGCTTTTCAAAACAAAAAATAAAGAATATAATAAGGCTCCATCTTTAAAGAAAGAGATTTCTTTAAAGTGAATTTGATAATCTGGCTTTCATACAGATATTCTTTAGGGGCCTTAATCTTCTCCCTTTGTGTATATTTGGAGACATTTTTTCTGACATACAGAACAGAATAGTTCAGAACATAATTATGTAAGAATTTCTTTACTCTCATCTCCCACTGCATAATGTTCTTTGTTGGCCCATGCTCTCTTCCTCTCCTGGGAATCCACTGCACTCACTCAAGTGGCCCAAGCCTGCCCTCTACATACACCAGTGAACTGCATAAGTTCCACTTAAAACCTATAATGCTTGAATTTGCTCTCAAACTTTTTTTGATAGTTTTAGATTTACAGAGAAGTCGTGAGATAGTACAGAGAGTTCCCATATAAAAAACCTTTTCCTAGTTTCCCCTATTATTATCTCACATTGGGACGGTATATTTATCACAATTAATGAACCAATATTGATACATGATTATTAACTGAAGTCCATATTTTATTCATATTTCCTTAGTTTTTACCTGATGCTTTTTTTCTGTTCTAGAATACCACAATACCTTTAGTTGTCTTGTCTTCTTAGGCTCCTCTTGTCTGTGATGGTTTCTCAGATTTTCCATGTTTTCAATGACCTTTACAGTTTTGAGAACGACTAGTAGAATGCCCCTCAACTAGGGTTTGCATGATGTTTTTCTCATGATTAGACTGGGATTATGACTTTTTTGAGGGAAGATTGTGGAGCTAAAGTGCCATTTGCATCAGATTATATTAAGGGTACGAAAGTAGGAAAGTACTCAGAAATAAAATGACTTATCACTTTTGATACTGACCTTGACAACCTGACTAAAGAGGTATTTGTCAGTTTTCTCAACTGGAATGTTTCTTCTCTCTCCTTTCCATACCATATTTTTTGGAAAGAAGTCACCACATGAAGTCTATACTTAAGGAATGGGGAGTTATGCTCTAACTTCTTGAGGGTGAAGTGTTTACCTAAATTATTTAGGACTGTTATGCACAGGAAATGTGTCTCTTCTGTCTCTTTTCTTTCTTTCTTTCTTTCTTTCTTTCTTTCTTTCTTTCTTTCTTTCTTTCTCTTTCTTCATCATACATATCTGTAAGGACTCATGGATATTTATTTTATACTTTAGGCTATAATCCAACACTATTTTGTTTCTCAAATTGTTCTAACTTTGTCCTTTGGGAGCTCTTTCAGTTGGCTCCTGTGTTTCCTTCCTTCCTTCCTTCCTTCCTTCCTTCCTTCCTTCCTTCCTTCCTTCTTTCCTTCTTTCCTTCCTTACTTCTTTCCTTTCTTCCTTCTTTCCTTCTTTCCTTTCTTCCTTCCTTCCTTCTTACCTTTCCTCCTTGCTTCTTTTTTTTGCATCCTTACTTTCTGACACTAAAAGGTGCTCCAGACTCATCTCCTGTATCCCCTTACATCATACTCTAATTTGCACTGTCATTTTTCTCCAGATTCTGTGTCCCTGTCTCATAGTGCTTAAGTTAGAATTGCAAATCCTATGGTAATTACTGTGTTTTCATATGAGTACAATGATTTGACATAAGAGACTGCTCCAGTAATCTTTAATGTTATTGAAACTTCATTTAGAAAAGATAAGAATTAGACTAATTATGAATTATTTAATTATACAGTCAATTATGAACTGTATGCATGAATAGAGGGGAAAGAAGATAATGGGAAAAAGAAACAAGCCAAAGTTATTTTTGTTTCACTTGAAATAGTCAGACACTCACAAATAGATATCTGCCCCCTTCCTTACTAAAAATTTCAACAAAATGGTGGATCTACTTATCTCTGTCCTGAGATTTGGCTGAATAGGAATTGAGGAAGGCCTATGTTTCTCCAAAGACTCTATACAATAAATATTCCAGAACTACTGAGAAATGAAACTTCGAAGAATAAGACTACTGCAAAAACACAGTATAGTTTATCTGTTTTTTATTTTAAAAACATCTGGTCATCAGGCTATGGAATCTTGGTTTGACACAATAAAGTTTACAATGAACCATTTCTTATTGTCTCTATCCATATCTAAAACCTTCCCACTCAAACCCTAATTTTCATAAGAAAGCTTATGATGATGGTAAGCAAAGGAATTCTTAGTATCATGAAACTGAGATGATTAACAAATGATTGAAAGTTAGAAGGCTGGAATTCTTTTGGTGAATTGATATATGTGGCAGGTTGAATTGAAGTGTTCATTGTTAACATTACATTGAAAAAAAAAACAAGAAAAAATTTCTTTAAGAATATTTTTATTTTCTAAGAAAATACAATTATGTGTAATACTGTGCCCCTTCTACAGATAAAGGTACAATAAACTGATGATTTAAAGTGGTTTCAAAAGAAAAAAGTTCTCACTATAATTTGAAAAACAAATGAATTATTATCAACTATTATAGAACCAGCAACATTATTGTGAGAAGCTGGTAACCCTGTCTCTAATTAGTTTATAGAATTGTCACCTATACCTAGTTAAATTCTTAGTTTCTTGGGATTACATCTTACAACTACGTGATCACATCTGGATCATTATGAAGTTCTAGGAAGTTCCATGTAAATTTGTACTTCAAGTAAGTATGTCTTGGTAGATAGAATCACAAATCAACTTAATTCTGCTTACTTTAATTTTATTCAGCTGAGGTGTTTTTCCTCAGCTGAATTCAGTTTTCGTGAATTGCAATTCAGTTTTCCAAAGACTTGCAATCCCTCCATGGGGCAAAAAAAAAAAAAAGGTTTCAAGTTAGAAATTAGAAAGTTCATGCTCAGGTATTTATCAAAGCTTCCAACTTCATTTAAGTTACAACTGTTCCTCAAAAAAACTAAGCATTGATCCACCATATGACCCAGCAATCCCTCTACTGAGTATTTACCCCAAAGACTTGAAAACCCATAACCAAAAAGATATTCGCACACCTATGTTCATAGCAGCATTATTCACAGTGCCTAGGATATGGAAGCAACCAAAGTGTCCTGCAATAGATGACTGGTTAAGCTGTGGTACATACATACAATGGAATATTACTCAGCCATAAGAAGAGGTGAAATACTGCCATTTGCAACAACATGGATGGACCTCAAGATAATCATGCTAAGCAACATAAGCCAGACAGAAAAAGTTGAAAATCACATGATATCACTTATATGTGGGATATAAACCTAAAAGCAACAAATGAACAGGATAAACAGAGACTCATGGACATGGACTATAGACTAGTGGTTACCAGAGGGTAGGGGAGGAGAGGAGAGGTAGACAGGGTAAAGGCGCTCAAATATACAGCAGTAGGGGGAGGGTGAAATGATTCAAGTCATCAACTACACTGTTTTTATCTGAATAAGGACATAAATGAAGCCAGATGGAGCTGATGACCAGCTTGCATAGATTCTATTGGGCGACTTTTCATAGGGAACTTAATCAAGAACCAGGAGGAAAAGCATAGATAACTGAATTTGGCCAGCGGTTTCCAAACTTTTTGGCAGCAGGGACCAGTGCTCCTACGAGAATCTAATGCCTGATGATCTGAAATGAAGCTGAGACAGTGATACTAGCACTGGGGAATGGCTGCAAATACAGGCAAAACTTTGCTCGCTTGCCCACCATTCACCTCTTGCTATGCAGCTCAATTCCTAACAAGCCAAAGACCAGTACCAGTTTGCAGCATGGGGGTTGGGCACCCCTGCTGTAGACAATTCTCAATCTCATTTTCACTAATGGCTTCAGTTTTTTAATTTTTTTAACTAGGTGGCAATTAGTACCAAAATCAATTATCTTTATTTCTGTCCATGACAAGATGAAGGTGCTAATTAACAGTGAAATGGACTTAAGGCTGCTAAAATGCAAGAGATAAAAGGGCGAGAGATGTGTGTGTGTGTTCTCATAAATCAATCTTTGTCCCTGTAACTGCAGGGTGAATGCACATATGGTACTTACAATGTACAGCGTCCATACTAAGAATCCCACAAATAACTCATTTCTTCTCACAACAACTCTACGAGGCACATGCTTCTATCATGCACACTTTACAGCTGAGGAAAGTGTGGCACAAAGATGAAATTGTACAAAGTCATAAAGTGAGCGAGGCAGGAGATAAAATAGCATCCAGGTTATCTGATTCCACAGTCCTTTCTTACCCATTATATGTATGTAGTCCAGACGCTAGCAAACTCATTAAAAAAAAAAAAGAGGTGAGTATATTAAGCAAAGGAAAAGTAGGAGAACTCTGTAATTATATTTCTGAATGGATCTGTAATTTTTTTTTTTGGCTATATTGCTGATTCACAACATGGCATAAGTTCTTGAGCTAATGCTTTAAAGAAATTACTTTTTCAGATGTGAATCTAGTTTTTTCAAATACAAAGCTAGTTTTTTTTTTATTAAATATTTAGTACCTGAAAGGTAACATAATTTACCTTAAAACTAAATCCTTGGGTGAGGTGGTTGTTAGACTATTACCATTGTCCTAAAAATATCTGCTTAAATGAACAGATTATAAGTAAGCACTCCACATTCTCCACTTATAGAGTTTTCCTCAATAATAAAAATTCCATCTTGCCTACCTCATTTGTAGTCATTGCACTTATCAGGTAACAAAACCTTAAATTAATTAGGGTTTTATTAAACCCTCATCATGTATTTAATTCTCTCTTTCAAAATGTCAGAACTACTGTCTCATCATGAACTGCCTACAGTCAGAGAGAAGGTACTCACAGTGCACTTTATTTTCATCATGTTAATTAAATTACTTGCTATATAAATTACTGCAGAATGTCCCAGATGATAGAGATCAGGCAAATGTCAGGATGCTCATTAATATTTCCTCAACAGTTATAGGAAGGAGAGCATTGTTATTTTGTCTCTGGTCCTCTGTCCCTCAAATGGTTCTCAACCTCAGTTGCACATTAGAATCTCCTGAAGAGCTTTAAAAATTGCTGGTGCTTAGGTCTCATCCCCCCCCGCCCCCCCCCACACAGATTCTGATTATCATTGATCTGGGGGTAATTCTAGAGTGCAACCAGAATTAGAAACCTATTGCTCAAAAGTGAACAAGAATGTAGGTAAAAGTAATAAATGAGACTAGGCATATCTTCCAAAGTCATTCACATTTTCTTTTTACATTACCGGACTCAAAAATCGCTGGGTCTGTCACCATATCTTTAGCTTGTAAATGTTTTTTTTTTTAAATAGATATGACCTTAGTATTTTATTTATATTCAGTTCCTTCAGGTAATTGTACTGTGTACTTATAAAATGACTCAACATTTCACTTAAGTCACTGAGACATTGCGTGAACAGTAATTCTTTAGGATTAGCCTGTGCATGCTAGAAACACTGAAGTGTCTTGATGGAAAGATTTTGCTTATGGTCTAGTCATTCAAAAGTCAAAGAAGCACATTTATGAGCAGACAGGCTGCCACGGGTATTCTTGCAGTGATGTGAAGTTACATACAGGTGTAATGGAGATATTGTGAGTTTGGTTCCAGGCCACCTTAATAAAGTAAGTCACACTATAGAGTGAGCTGTAATCTTTTTTGCTGGTGAAGAACCTTGCCTTTGGTATGTAAAAAAACAAAACAAACAAACAAAAAAAACACTTTTTCTGGGCAAGACGAGGGCTTAGGTAAAAGCAAGGTTCACCTACTTTCATGACAGCATTGAAATTACAACCAAATTATAAAACAAACAACTTGGAGAATCACCTGAAGTCAAGCTGATCATAACACATATATCTAAAGACATGAAGAAAAAGCCACATCAAGAATGGTAGGAGGGGCTGAGATGTGGAGAGGGCTACTCTCACACTCACATGTAGCAGTTGAGCACCAAGGGGTAGAGCGTGGCTACAGGGGCCCCCTAGCTCCACACATGGGCTCCCCAGCTCAGGGTTCTAGTGCCAGGAAGAGGAGTTCCCACAAAATCTGACTATAAATATCAGTGGGGATTCTGGCCATCTGAGTGAGACAGAAGGAAACTGAAAACCCAGATGTTTCCTTTAAAGGGTTCACGCACAGACTCACTTGCTCACAGACACACATCCTGGACTCTGGTAGAGGGTCAGCAGCTTGAGATGCACAGGAGACATACGAGGAGGGACTGAGTTGTGTGGTGCCAGAGCAAGGGCTGGAGAAATAGCCACCACTGCTCTTTTGTCAGACGCCCTTCTGGGGCAGTCTACAGATGAGCGCCACCCTGCCTGTGTTAAACCATCCTCCCATGTGGCCAATTCTGAAGCTGCATTAGCCTGGTGAGATGGACCAGCCCCACTCTGTGTCTTCCTGGGACCCTACCCCACCCAACCCAATGACAGCAGCCAGCCCCACCCTGCACCTTCCCTGGGCAACTCATTCCTAGGCAGGTAGTAGGTCTCAGCTTGTACCACCCACTTGCAGCCTGCACATTTGGGGGAAATTTTTGGGAGAGACTTTTGGTGGTGGGCCATAGGCTATGTTGTACTCTGTGCTACATATTTTAGAAATAGATCTCAGGTGTCTATGGGCCCGAGGTAGGCAGTGGCTGGCTTTCATGTGATCTGAGACTTTTACAGGAAGCCACAGATTTAGTATGAGAACAAAACCTCATTCTGCATTGGCTGGGTGAAATCTGCATGCTTTCTCTGGTGACTCCTTGGGTTCTCATCTCACCCAACTCCTGTGCCAACCAAAGGCTCTTATACCTGTGAAGACTTATGGGCAATTTTCAGACAGCCTAAGGCCTTGAGGTACACTGGTCCTTTTGCTCAGTCACCCCAGGGCCACTACTATGGGTAACTAACCTTGATTCACAATATGGTCTCTCCAACTTACTTTCGGATCCCGCCCAGGCAGCAACCATTTGCAGATTGCTTTGTAGCTCCTACCAGGTAGCCCTGAACAATCAAAAGCAGTGGCTGATCTTGACCTACATGGAAGCCCCTCTCAAGAGGCACCAGAACCAACACACTGAAGCCTGGCATCAGACCACAACAGAGTACCATCTGACTAGCCCCATAAATAGAACACCCAAAAGATGGCCTCAACAGGTACATGAAACTGCTGGGGTAAATCCTATTCTGAGGGGTCAACCCCCAAACAGCAGCTCATATCCTATGGGCATGGCCAATTCCTATGGCCAGTCAGCCCAAAAGTCACTCCCATCCACTGACTTGCTAACAGCAATCAAAGCATAGCTAAGAAAAAGAACACACATAATCCAAACAACCCATACGAAAAACATGCCCAAAGTCCCCAGCACAGGTGAGCAGGGAGATTGTGCCACTGGGCTACATAGGACACCTACTACATAAGGCTACCTGGATAAGGCTGGGAAACATAACAAACCTCCCCAACACATAGAGACACAACTAAAATGAGAAAACAAAGAAACACGAAGCAAGTGAAATGACAGGAATAAATTAAAAAAAAAAAACTAAATGAAATGATGGCAAGCAACCTACCAGAAAAGGAGTTCAAAACACTGGTTATTAGGATGCACAATGAACTTAGGAGAATAGATGATCTCAGTGAGAACTTCAACAGAGAGATAGTAAGCATAAAAATGGATAGAAACCATAA
Organism: Eidolon dupreanum; assembly: GCA_028627145.1. NCBI lineage: Eukaryota > Metazoa > Chordata > Mammalia > Chiroptera > Pteropodidae > Eidolon > Eidolon dupreanum. Next base: position 77,817,155 of record CM053508.1, on the reverse strand, counting down.
AAAAGAACCAGTCAAAAATGAAGAATACATTAACTGAAATGAAGAATACACTAGAAAGAATCAACAGTAGATCAGATGAAGCATAGGATCAAATCAGTGATTTGGAAGAAAAGGTGGCAGAAAACACTCGATCAGAACAGCAACAAGAAAAAAGAATTAAAAAATGAGAAAAGTTTAAGAGACATCTGGGAAAACATCAAACATACCAACATCTGCATCACAGGAATATCAGAAGGAGAAAAAAGAGAGGAAGGGATTGAAAACCTATTTAAAGAACTAATAATGGAAAATTTCTCTAACCTGAAAAAGAAAATAGACATACAAGTTCAGGAAGCACAAAGTGTCCCAAACAAGAGGAACCCTAACAAACCCATACCAAGACACATCATCATTAAAATGCCAAAGGTTAAAGACAAAAAGAGAATCTTAAAAGAAGCAAGAGATAGTTATTTATAAGGATACTTCCATAAGAATATCAGCTGATTTTTCAATGGAAACTTTTCAGGCCAGAGGAGACTGGCAAGGAATATTCAAAGTAATGTAAAATAAGAACCCACAATCAAGACTACCCAGTAAGGCTATCAATTAAAATGGAAGGTGAAATAAAGAGTTTTCCAGACAGGAGAAAATCTAAAGGAATTCATCACCAACAGGCCAGAATTACAAAAAAAATTAAGGGGACTTCTGTAAAAAGAAGGGGAAAAAATTCAATAAATATGAATAATAAAATGGCAATAACTATATGCCTATCAATAATTGCTTTAAATGTAAATTGATTGAATGCTCCAATCAAAAGACATACAGTGGCTGAATGGATGAGAATGCAAGACCCATAAATACGCTGTACACAAGAGACCCACTTCAGATCAAAAGACACACAGAGACTGAAAGTAAAGGAATGGAATAAAATATTTCATGCAAATGGAAATAAAAAAAGCTGGGGTAGCAATACTTATATTAGACAAAATAGACTTTAAAATAAAGGCTATAATAAAAAATAAAGATGGGTATTATATAATGATAAAGAGATCAATACGACAAGAGGACATAACCCTAATAAACACATACACATCTAACATAGGTGCACCTACATATATAAAGCAATTGTTGACAAACATAAAAAGAAACAGGACAGTAATACACTTCTAGTAGGAGATTTTAACATCCCACTGACACCAACAGATGATCTTCCAGATAGAAAATCAACAAGGAAACAGCAAACTTAAATGATACACTAGACCAGATAGGTTTAATTGATATTTTCAGAGCATTTTATCCCAAAACAGCAGAATATACATTCTTCTCAAATGCACATGGAATATTTTTCAGAACAATGTGTTAGGCCACAAAATAGTTATCAATAAATTTAAGAAGATTGAAATCACATCAAGTGTCTTCTCCAATCACAATGGTATGAAACTAGAAATCAACTACAAGAAAAAAACTGGAAAATATACAAACACATGGAGGCCAAACAACATGCTACTAACCAATGAATGGGTTATCAATGAGATCAAGAAAGAAATCAAAAGATACCTAGAGACAAATGAAAACGAAAATCCAACAACTCAAAATCTATGGGACACAGCAAAAGAAGACCTAATAGGGAAATTCATAGCAATATAGGCCTACCTCAAAAACCAAGAAAAAAGCTCAAATAAACAGTGTAACTTTACACTTAAAAAGACTATAAAAAGAAGAGCAAACAAAGCCCAAAGTGAGTATAAGAAAGTAAATAATAAAATTTGGAGTGGAAATAAATAAAATCGAGTCTAGAAAAACAATACAAAAGATCAATAAAATCAAGAGCTGGTTCTTTAAAAGGATAAACAAAATTGATATACCCTTAACCAGACTCATCAAGAAAAAAAGAAAGAAGACCCAAATAAAATCATAAATGAAAGAGGAGAAATAACTAAAATACAAAGGATCATAAGAAAATACCACTAGCAATTATATGCCAACAAATTAAACATTCTGGAAGAAATAAATACATTCCTAAAAACATATGATTATTGAAGACTGAGTCAAAAAGAAACAGAAAATCTGAACTGACCAACTACTACCAATGAAATTGAATGAGTAATCAAAACACTTCCAAAAAACAAAAGTCATGGACTGAATGGCTTCATAGGTAAATTTTACCAAACATTCAAAGAAGAAATGACACCTATTCTTCTCAAACTACTCCAAAAAATTCAAGAGGAGGGAAAGCTCCCTCTTTTTATGAGGTCACCATTATCCTGATTCTAAAACCAGACAAAGACAGTACAAAAAAAGAAAACTATAGGCCAATATCCCTGATGAACATTGATGCAAAAGTTCTCAGCAAAATATTAGAAAACTGAACTTAGCAATACATTAAAAATGTTATACACCATGACCAACTTGGATTTATTCCTGGAATGCAAGTTTGGTACAATATCTGCAAGTCAATTAATGTAATACACCACATTAACAAATTGAAAGATACAAATCATGTGATCAGAAAAAAATCATAGATGTAGAAAAAGCATTTAACAAAATTCAGCATCTATTTATGATAAAAACTCCCTTTAAAGCGGGAATAGAGGGAACATATCTCAACAGAATAAAGGTCATATATGACAAACCTACAGCTAACATCATATTCAATGAGGAAAGGCTAAAAGCGTATTCCTTAAAATCAGGAACAAGACAAGGATGCCCACTTTCACCACTTCTATTTAACATTATATTGGAAATTCCAGCTATAGCGATCAGGCAAAAAAGAGAAATAAAAGTCAACCAAATAGGAAAGGGAAGAAGTAAAACTGTCATTATTAAAAATGACAGGATACTGTGTATAGAGAACCCTAAAGATTCTACCAAAAAACTGTTAGAACAAACAAATGAATTCAGTAAAGTAGCAGGATACAAAATTAATATCCAGAAGTCAGTTGCATTTTTATACACCAATGATGAACTACCAGAAAGAGAAACTAATTAAACAATCCCATGTATAACTGCATCAAAAGTAATAAAATACCTAAGAATCAAATTAACCACGCAGGTAAAAGACCTTTTCTCAGAAAGTTATGTCATTGAAAAAAAGAAATTGAAGAAGATACAAATAATTGGAAGCATATACTGTGCTCATGGATAGGAAGAATAACATCGTTAAAATGGCCATACTACCCAGAGCAACCTATAGATTCAATGCAATCCCTATCAAAAACCAATGGCATTTTTCAGAGAACTAGAACAAATAATCCAAAAATTTATATGAAACCATAAAAGATCCCTAATAACTACAGCAATCTTGTGAAAGAACCAAGTTGGAGGTGTCATACTACCTGATATCAAACTATACTACAAGGCTATTATAATCAAAACAGCATGATATTGGCATAAATACAGACACAGATCAATGAAACAGAATAGAGAGCCCAGAAATAAATCCACACCAACATGGTCATTTAATCTAAGACAAAGAAGGCAAGAATGTACAATGGAGTAAAGACAGTCTCTTTGACAAATAGTATTGGGAAAACTGGACAGATGTACATGCAAAAAAATGAAATTGTACCACCTTTTTATAACACATACAAGAATAAACTCAAAATAGATTGAAGACTTAAATGTAAGACCCGAAACCATAAAACTTCTGGAAGAAAACATAGGCAGTAAACTCTTTGCTATTGCTATTAGAATTTCTTTTTCTGATATATCTCCTTGGCAAGGGAAGCAAAAGAAAAAATAAACAAATGGAACTACATCAAACTAAAAAATTTTTGCACAGTAAAGAAAACCATCAACAAAATGAAAAGACAGCATATCAAATGGGAGAAGGTATTTGCCTATGATTCATTTGATAAGGGGTTAATATCCAAAATTTATTTAAAAAAAAAAACTCATACAACTCAACAACAAAAAACAAACAATCCATTTAAAAATTGGGTGGAAGATCTGAATAGGTATTTCTCCAAAGAGTAAATACAGATGGCAATTGACATATGAAAAGATGCTCAAGATCACTAATCATCAGAGAAATGCAAATTAAAACAATAATTAGATATCAACTCATACCTGTCAGAATGGCTATCATCAATAAATCAAAAAACAGCAAGTGCTGGCAAGGATGTGGAGAAAAGGGAACCCTCGTACACTGTTGGTGGGGTTGCCAGTTGCTACACAGCCACTATGGAAAACAGTATGGAGTTTTCTCAAAAAATTAAAAATGAAACTACCTTTTGACCCACAATTGCACTTCTGGATATTTACCCAAAGAAAACAGAAACACTAATTCCTTAAGATCTATGCAACCCTATGTTCACAATAACCAAGATATGGAAACAACCTAAGTGTTCATAATAGATGATTAGATAAAGAAATTATGGTTTATATATATAATGACATATTACTTAGCCATAAAAAAAATGAAATTCTACCATTTGCAACAACATGGATGGATCTAGAGGGTATTGTACTTAGTGAAATAAGTCAGAGCAGCCAAAGGAACAGAGATCCAGTCTAGAGGCTGTAAATTCTCAGAAGAAGATAGAAACCAAGGCAGGAGGGTCAGGAAGAAGCAGAGTAGACTCAAACTGATGAGATCAGTGTTGTCAGCTGTGGGGTAGCTGAAAGAGATGAGAGTGAAAAGCAAAAGAAAAATACACCATCAAGTAACCAAAAATATCATTAACTAGGTTACTAGTCTGCTAGGACGGCTGCCATAACAAAATACCATGAACTAGGTGGCTTGAAGAACAGAAATTTATTTCTTCACAATTCTGGGGGCTGAAAGTCCAAAATCAAGGTGCTGGCAGGGTTGGTTTCTCCTAAGGTCTCTCTCTTTGGCTTCCCAGTGGCCATTTTCTCCCCGTGTCCTCATGAGGCCTTTTCTCTCTGAGAGTGCTTCCCTGGGTGTCTCTCTCTCTTCTTATAAGGACACAAGGGCTATTATATTAGGCCCACAATCCATTTAACCTTGATTAGACCCTTAAAAATCTCTACTTCCAAATATAGTCACATTGGGGGTTTAGACTTTGGCATATAGATTTGGCAGGAGGACACAATTCAGCCCATAACACTAGGGTTTTCTGGGCCTTGCCTATGGGGAAACAAGCTCTAGAGTAGTGGTTCTCAAAGTGGAGTCCCCTGTCCAATAGCATCACCATCATCTGGAACTTGTTGGAAATGAAACTTGAGGACCTGCCCCCACATTTAATAAACCGGAAACTCTAGGGATAAGACCCAGCAAACTGTTTTAACAATCTGTCCAGGTGATTCTGATGCATACTAAAGTTAGAACACTACTGATCTAGATTCAAATATCTGCTCAAAAGTGCTGGCAAAATAAACTGGCCCTACATTCCAGGAATGTGACGTGGTGGAAAAAGTTACTTAAAAATAATCTTTACAAGAAGACAAGCAGGGACAATACCATGAACTTTATTTTAACTATGAAGAAACAGAGTCACAATTCCATAACTGAGTGACCCAAGGCCACATGTTATTGTACTTTCGAAGCTGTAGTAGGCTCTAGCCTCCTGATTCAGTGCCAAGACAGTTAATGCTTCCTACCACTCCCCTCTGATAAATCCAATTCCATAAATCACAGTCAGTGGTTTCCCTGGGGTGGCTTGTTTTAGTTTTGAGTGTGATCAAGCCCTTCTTATACATCAATTTTCAATCAAATTACTATTTTTTCAAATGGAAATTTATATCTGGCCATTACTTCATGATCAAAATAATAATTAAAGTATATATCACAAGTTTATGTTTATGTTTGAGAACCAGATGCAGAGATTTTCAACTGCATCCTTAGAACACTGTGGACTAAATCAATGAAAAAAAATTTAGCAAACCAAAGATATTATTAGAGCTATGAGGAGAATTTTGAGAAGGAAGAGAAGGAAAAGTCGAAGACAGTTAACACTTAAAGGAGATGCATTTAAGTCCAGTTTCTCTCTACCAGGAAAATCTTTGATGTTTGTTTTCTTCTGAGAAAATTTCCACTCCATCAGCCTGCTCTAAGAAGTCTATCACACATGAGAGCTGAATCCAAACCCTGAGAAAGTAAACATTTGTGGAAGCTAAACATTGTCTCAAAAACTGACAAGGGTGAAGAAAATTCTGGAGTAATGCATAACAGAAAAATGGCTTCCTAATTGCTTCCAATCTTTTCCTCTACAACCTTTTTTGGCATGCCAGAGGTGCTGGCTACATTCACAAACAAAACAAACTAAAATAAAATTAATTAATTTCTGTGCCCCAAATTTTGGGGGAGGTTAAATGCTTATCCCCTAATTTTTAGCTATTGAGTGCTGATTTACTTAAGGTAGAATAAGTCATTTGTTTTTACATATTTCAGTTTTAATATACTTTAAGGAGGTGGTTATCAATCTTTGCTGCACATTTGAAGCAAGTGAGAAGCTTTTAACAATCTAACATCCAGGCTGCACCCCAGGCTATACAAATCAGAGTTTCTGCAAGCGGGCCCCAGGCATTAGTACTTTGTAAACTCCTTATGTGATTCCATTACACAGTCAAGGTCTAGAGCTACTGCTCAAAACTAATATTTACATTTGTTCATGCCTCTTATGAAAATTATAAAAAAAGAAACAAGAAAGAAATTTAAGCTAGAAAGAAAAATTTACCCAATAAAGAATAAAAGGACTTGAGTGATAATTATATTATTTTCAGCTCTTGCCAGATAAATGCCTGTGCCTGTGTTATATCCAGCTTCTTTAGTTAGAATAGCCCTTAGTGTTTCATTCTCCAGCACCTGGCTTGAATTTAATCTAGAAAGAACAAAAGAAAAATTGTAGAAATCTTTCTGTAAGATTCATCTCCTTCATAGGAGGAAGGGCACTGATCAGTTACCTTAAGAAAAAAAGTAAGTGAATTTCAATGCAGCTGGAAGGGTTTCATCAGTTGGTTTTGATGATTTCTGAGAGTACTGGTTTTTCTAGGTCTGTCAATGAGGGAGAAAAACAAAAAACAAAAAACAAGAAACTGACTTTCATTCCTCCACTTCTACCTGAAGACCAGCAATATGTTTTGAAATCTACCAGAGATCATGTAGGACAATCCTGGAAGAGAAGAGGCTGGGGGTGATGCCACTGGAAGCAGGGAGACTTAAAAAAGATTCCATGAGTTCCTTCTGCTTCCATACTGGAAAAGAGAATTAGAAGTGGGGAGGATTAGCAAGTCCCTCCACCCCCTTGCAGACACACTAGCAGGTGGCAGAACGTCTGATGGGGTGGGTCGGTAATGTTATGGGTGGTACATTGGCTGCTGTAGCCATGGAAATGTGACTAAAAACTCAGTGCTCTACTTTAGCCCAGAACAGCAAAGCTGCCCACACTCCAGGACAACATGGGCTTGAACATAGTCCAGTGAGGAGTGAAAGATGCTAAAATCCTCTGTCCACCTAAGCATAAAGGAAGGGTATCTCCAATATGACTAAGATGGAATTTGCTGGTAACCTGGTGTGATGAAGGCTTAAAGAAAATTAATCTTGACTTAGAGTTTTAAAAGAATGTGAAATTTTTACATTCAAATTCACACCCACTATTCTGATATTTCAGACTGACTTAGGCTCAAGAACTGAGGGCTGTATCCATTAGAACACACTCAGTTGCAAGATTAAATCACTGATGTAAGGAGAATGAACTTCTGAAAAGCCAGCATTGCTCACTTTCAGAGAAAACACTAAACTTTTCAAGATAGGCTTAGACACAGATTCAACACCAAAAGTCCAGGAATACTATATGTCCTTGACATAGTTCCACTTTCACCTCTTGCACTTTCTTTGGGAAGTAGAATACACAGCTAAGCAGGAACTGTGCGTACAACCTGAGGCTTCCTCTCTATGAGCAGCTTTCACTTATTCATCCAATAAACTTTTACTTCATATCTCCTAAAGGCCTGGTACCCGGAAATAGAATACTGAGGGCTACACTGGCTAAAAAAGTAGAATTTAAAATAGGCATTTATGTTTGCTCCCTCTTTAATTCCCACTAAATGAATTAAAGGCATAAACCACAAGGTGAAGAACTGGTGTTGAACAACAGTCATGAAAATGTGGAAGCTAAAAAGCAAATGAAGGAGAAATAGCTGACATTTTAACCAGAGATAGCTGAAATCTATGTTCACAGAAATGGAAACTAAGAATTAGTGTGATTTGCCCTATAGAACACAAAACAGATGAGCAGCACCAATTACCGTTAAAAAGAGGCATAAAAATGAGGCTGAAAACAGCAAGATTGATTAAAGGAGTATTTAAAAAATAGCCTTGCCAAAGGCTAGAAGTTTACTTTCTAGAGAGGATGACCAGGGTATTCTAGACTGAGGACACATATAGCTGACAGTGGATAGAGTGACCATAGTGAAAAAAGGAATTGGGTGAAAGTGGACTAAATGGTGAGATCCACTCCCAGCTCCCATATCACAGGCCTCCTACACTCCTTGGAGCCAGTCCATGCCCCCCAGGCAGAAGAATGGAAGATATACCATGATCAAGTGGGCTTCATCCCAGAGGCACAGAGATAGTTTAACAAAAGCAAATTGATTAATGTGATACATCACAAAAATAAAATAAAGAATAAAAATCATATAATCTTATGAATAGAGGCAGAAAAAGCATTTGACAAGATATGACATCCATTTATGATTAAAACACTTAATAAAACGGGTATAGAAGGAAATTACTTCAACATAACTAAGGTCATATATGACAAACCCTCAGCTAACATCATACTCAGTCGTGAAAAACTGAAAACCTAAGATCAGGAACAAGACAAGTCTGTCCGCTATCACCACTCTTAATCAGAATTACATTGAAAGTCTTAGCTAGAGTTGTCAGGCAAGAGAAAGAAATAAAAGGCATCCAAATAGGGAATGAAGAAGTCATATTGTCACTTTTTGCAAATGATATGATTCTCTATAGAGAAAACCCTAAAGACTCCACTAAAAAAACTATTATAAACAATAAACAAATACAGTGAAGTTTCAGGATACAAAATCAATATAAAAAAATAGTATCCTTATGCTCTAATAATAGATTTTCAGAAAAAGAAATGAAAAAAAAGTTCCTTTTACAATTGCAACAAAAAAAATAAAATGCCTAAGAATAAACCTAATAAGGCATTGGAAGGACCTATACACTGAAAACTATAGGAATTATTAAAAGAAATTGAAGCAGACACAAAGAAATAGAAAGATATTTAGTGTTCCTGCATTGGAAGGGTCAACTTAATTACAATGACCTTATTACCTAAAACATACAGATTTAATGCAATCCCCATCAAAATTCCAATGGCATTCTTTAAAAACAGAGAATAAAAAGCCATCAGATTTGTAGGGAAGCACAAAAGACTCCAAATAGCCAAACCCATCCTGAGAAAAAAATAATAAGGCCAGAGGTATCATTCTACCTGACTTCAAATTGTTGCTTTACACTATAAACCAACAATAATCAAAACAGCATGGAGTTGGCAGAAAAACAGACACACAGACCAGTGGAACAGAATTGAGTGTCTAGAAATAAACCTCCATATATATGGACAAGTAATTTTCAACAAAGGAGCCAAAACCATACATAAAGGAAAGCCTATTCAATAAAAGGTGCTGGGAAAATTGAAAAGCCATGTGCAAAAGAATGAAACTAGACTGTTATCTGTCACCATACACCAAAATTAACTCAAAGTGGATCAAAGACCTGAATATAAGACCTGAAATAATAAATTGCATAGAAGAAAAACATAGGTACTAAACTCATGGATCTTGATTTTAGAGAGAATTTTGTGAATTTGACCTCAATGGCAAGGGAAGTAAAAGCAAAAATAAATGAATGAGATTATATCAAACTATAAAATGAGACTATATTTGCACAGCAAAAGAAATCATCAATAAGACAAAGAGACAACCATCCAAATAAGAAAAGATGTTTGCAAACAATGCCTCCGATAAGGGTCTGATGTCCAAAATATACAAAGAACTCATACAACTCAACAACAAAAAAATCAAACAATTCCATTAAAAAATGGACAGAGGACCTGATCAGACACTTCTCCCAAGAAGCATACAAATGGCCAACAGACATATGAAAAGATGCTCAACTTCGCTAGCTATTAGGAAAAGGCAAAACAAAATACCAGTGAGATCCCACCTCACACCTGTTAGAATGGCTATCATCAACAAGACAGATAGTAAGTGCTGGAGAGGTTGTGGAGGGAAAAGAACCCTCATACACTGTTGGTAGGAATGTAAATCGGTACAGCCACTATGGAAAACAGTATGAAGTTTCCTCAAAAAACTAAGAATAGAATTACCATATGACCCAGCAATCTCTCTTCTGGGGATTTACCCCAAAATTTTGAAAACATTTATTCACAAAGATATATGCACCCAAATGTTCATAGCAGCATTATTCATGGTGGCCAAGAACTGGAAATAACAGAAGTGCCCTTTGATAGATGATTGATAAAGAAGATATGGCACATATATACAATTGAATATTATTCAGCCATAAGAAAAGCTGAAGTGCTGCCATTTGTGACAACATAGTTGTATTCTGAGATTATCATGCTAAGCAAAATAAGTCAGCAGAAAAAGTCAAGAACTATATGATTTCACTCATATGTGGGATATAAAACTGAAAACAACAAATGAACATGACAAACAAATAAACTCATGGGCGCAGACAGTGAATTAGTGGTTACCATAGGGAAGGGAGTAGGGGAGAGGTAGTTAGGAAAAAAGGTGGTCAAATATTTGGCGATGGAAGGAAATTTAACTTTGGGTGGTGAACACATAATGTAATGTACATATGACATATTATTGAATTGTACACATGAAACTTATTTGATTTTATTAACCAATGTCACCCCAATAATTTTAATACAAAAAATAAAATAGTCATTGAAACAATTAAAAAAAACAAAGACAGGAAAGATAATAGGCTCAGAATAACTTGCTTTCATTAACCAAAATTCTAAAGTGCACCTGGGTGTTAAGAGCTCTGGTCTTGAGGTCTATGTGACTAATTGTTAGAGATATTGGCTCTGAATTTTTTTACTTGATGTAAATGCTTTTTACTTGAAAAATAAAGTCAATCACTTGTTACATACACACATAGATAGATAGATAGATAGATAGATAGATAGATAGATAGATAGATAGATGATAGATAGATAGATAGATAGATAGATAGATAGATAGATAGATAAATGGATAAATAAATAAAAGATGTGATACACATATACAATGAACTTTTAGTCAGCCATAAGGAAAGATGAAGTGACAATGTGGATGGATATTGAGATGGAAAATATTGAGAACCATATGATTCACTCATGCACAGGATATAAAACTGAAGGCAACATATGAACAAGGCAAAGAAAGAGAGGCTCATGGACACAGACAACAATTAGTGGTTACTAGAGGGAAGGGAGGTAAAGGGGATCAAATATATTGTGACAGAAGGAGATTTGACTTTGGGTGGTGAATACACAATATAATATACATATAGTTTTATTGAATTATACATGTGTTATTGAATTATACACTTGAAATTAATATTATTTTATTAATCAATGTTACCACAAATTTAATAATCATTTAAAAGGAATGTATGTGTAAAACTTTGATACAGATTGAAATTAATTTTTTAAAATTAAAGTATTTAAATATCCTCAAATGAAACTGGTTAAAATTAATTAATAACATTAATTCCCACTGTACAGTGTGATAACTGCCGTGATAGAGGCACTTATATGGATTTATGGATGGATAACTAGTGGAAATATTTAAGCATCAATCAGGGTTCCAAGAACCAGTTCCTGGAGAAAGTGATGTTGCACTGAGTTTTGAAGGATGAGTAGGAGATTGCTAGACTAAAGGTAGAAGAGGAAATTTGAAGCAAAACATGTCAAGTGTGAAGTCACAGATAAAGAGAAACAGCAGGGCATATTTTGGGAGCTCATGAAGGGCACACACATGTGGAGTAATAGCAGGAGATGAGGCTAGAGAGTGGCGAGATCACTGAGAGCATGTGGGTTAAGGTAAGGAGTTTGCTCTGTACTGAATGATGTGTTCTAATCAGGGAATGATATGAGAGAATGATAGCAGTGTAAAAGATGAATTGAAATGGGACCTGGGGAGCAAGGAGAATAAAAAGAACCAATTAGGAGACTGTTAGAGTAACCCTGCAAGAAGGAGAATAAAGCAGTGGCAGTTATTACGGAAAGGAGAAAATGGACTGCAGTTACTACGAGACAGAATGCAAGGCTGAAAATGAGAGGGAGGAAACTGACAATTCCTGGATGACTTCTGACTTAAGTGAACCAGAGGGCAGAGGTGCCTTTCATCAGGACAGAAAATACAGAATGATAATCAGATGGGAAGGACTACAATTCAAACAGGCTGAGTTTGAGTAACTTGTAGAACATCCAAGTGGAGATGCCCAATGGCAATTAGGTCCCCGAGTTTGTATCTCAACATTCATCACTAATGCAGGTCCAGTAAACTGCATCCATGTGAGTGAAGTCACCCAGAGAAAGAAGACAAGGAAAAAACAAAGGCCATAGATGGATCTCTGGGGAACAGAGAGCCTTAGTGATAGGCAAAGCAAAACGAGTCACACAAAATTAATGTATGATTCCTATACATCCAAATCTGTGAATCCCTCAGGAAATTGTGATCTCACTACCCCAAATAGTTTTCTTCTATTCTTCAGAACCCATAGTTTCACTGAACTCAGGCAACTTAGGAAATAAAAATGAGAAAAAAAAAACCTTTTCTCCCTATTGGTTGCCCAAGATACAGATGAAAGAGAAGTTTAAGTCTATGGCCATGCTACTGTGAACAAACCCAGTCCCATCTGATCTCGGAAGCTAAGCAGGGTAGAGCCTGGTTAGTACTTGGATGGGAGACCACCTAGGAAGACTAGGTGCTGTAGGCGTAAAAAATAAAAAATAAAATAAGGGATTGTAAGCGGACAAGGTCCTTGCATCTGTGAGGTCAACCAAGGGTTGTCTTGCCTGAAAAAAAAAAAAAAGTTTAAAATAGCTCCCAGTAGAAGACTGGAAGTTTTGTTTTGTTTTCTAGATTCAGCATAGAAGTGAAATCATATTATATTTGTCTTCCTCTGTCTGACTTATTTCGCTTAGCATAATACCCTCTAGATCCATACATGTTTTCACAAATGGCAAGATTTCATTCATTTTCTGGATGAATAATATTCCATTATATATCTCACATCTTCTTTATACATTCATCTATTGATAGATATTTAGGTTACTTCTATATCTTGGCTATTTCTAGTAATGCTGCAATGATCATGGGGGTGAATATATCTTTTTGAATTAGTGTTTTTGTTTTCTTTGGATAAACACCCAGGAATGGAATTGCTGGACTATATGGCAGCTCTATTTTTAATTTTTAGAGGCATCTCCATACTGTTTTCTACAGTAGCCCCACTAATTTCTAATCCCATCAAGAGTGTACAAGGGTTCTCTTTTCTCCACATCTTTGCCAGCACTAGTTATTTGTTGATTTATTGATGATAGTCATTCTCACAGGTGTGAAGTGATATCTCATTGTAGTTTTAATTAACGTTTTCCTGATGATTAGGGATGTTGAGTATCTTTTCATATGTCTGTTGCCATCCAAATGTCCTCTTTGGAGAAATGTCTATTCTGGTTCATTTTTTCATTGGATTTTTTTTGGGGGGGCAGGCTGTTAAGTTGTATGAGTTCTTTATAGATTTTGGATATTAAGCTTTATAGATTTTAGATATATCATTTGCAAATATCTTCTCCCATTCAGTAGGTTGTCTTTTAATTTTATTGATAGTTTCCTTCACTGTGTAAAAACTTTTTAGTTTAATGTAGTCTCATTTGTTTATTTTTTTCTTCTGCTGCTCTTGCCCAAGGAGACATATCCAAAAGATATTTCTAAGAGCAATGTCAAAGGGTTTACTGTATGTGTTTTCTTATAGAAGTTTTACGTTTTCAAGTCTTACATTTAAGTCTTTAATTCATTTTGAGTTTATATGGTGTAAGAAAGTGATTCAATTTCACTTTTTTGCATGTATCTATCCAGTTTCCCAACACTACTTTTTAAAGATACCATCCATACGCCACTGTGTATTCTTGACTCCTTTGTCATAGATTAATAGACAAATCCCACAGGTAAAGCCAAATATTTAATAAATGCAGTGAATCAAATATTTTAAAAATACATTTAAAAAGCTACCACAAAGATCAAAAGAAGAAAGTATCAAATTCAAATCAAACTACAATAAATTAGGAGATAGACAACATAAAAAGATCTAAAACATGACTCAATAATGGAGTGGGGTGTAAAAATGTAGTTTTCATAAAATATATTCAAAATCCCTATCAGTTTAAAATAGACTGCTATTGGTATAAAATGATATACACAAACTTCATGGTAACCAAAAACAAAAGATATATAAAGAATAAAGAGAAAACAAACAAAACACTAAAGAAAAACAGCAAACCACAAGGGAAGAGATCAAGAGAAAAAGAAAGGAACAGAGGAGAACTATAAAAATGACAAAACAAATTTTTTAAATGGCACTAAGTACATGCTGATCAATAATTACTTTAAATATGAATGAATTAAATGCTCCAATAAAAGACAGAGGGTGGTTGAATGGTTTAAAAACATGGCCCATCTATATACTGCTTGAAAGAAGCTCACCTGAAATCAAAAGACACATACAGACAGAAAGTAGAGGAATTGATAAGGATATTTTATGCAAATAGAAATAAAAAACTGGGGTAGCAATATTCATATCAGACAAAAGAGACTTTAAAAGAACGTGTAAAAATGAAAAAGAACATTACATAAAGGGTTCAATTCAAAAAGAGGATATAACAGTCATAAATATCTACTCACATAACATAGAAGTACCTAAATATATAGAGCAATTTTTAATGAACATAAAAGAAGAAATCCACAGTAATACAATAACAGTAGAGGATCTTAATACCTCACTCACATCAATGCATAGATCATTTAGACAGGAAATTAATAAGGAAATAATGGCCTTAAATGTCACATTAGATCATATAGACTTAATATACATTTAGAGAACATTTCATTCAAACACTTCAGAATATATTTTTTCCAAGTACACATGGAAGATTCTCCAGGATAGATAACAGGATCCAGGATAGGCCACAAAACAAGTCTCAATAAATTCAAGAAGACTGAAATCATATCAAACATCTTTTCCAATTATAATGGCATGAAACTAAAAATTAACTGTAGGAAGAAAACTGGAAAAAGCACAAATACGTGAAGATTAAACAGCATGCTATGAAATAACCAGTGGATCAAAGAGGAATTCAAACAGAAAGTCAGGACAATTTTGAAACAGATAAAAATGATAACACAACTTTTCAAAATTTATGAGATGTGGAACAAAAGTTCTAAAGGAAATCCATAGCTATGCAGACCTACCTCAAGAAAAAAGGAAAATCTCAAATAAATACCCTAACTCTATATCTAAAGGAACTAGAAAAAGAAAAATTTAAAAAAAAGCTCAAAGTAACAGAAGAAAGGAAATAATTAAAATCAGAGAGAAAATAAACAAAATAGAAGTGAAAAAATAATAGAAAAGATCAATGAAACAAAGAGCTGGTTCTTTGAAAAGATTAAAAAAACTGACAAAGAGCCAAACTCATCAAGAAAAAAGAGAGGGCCGAAATAAATAAAATAATAAATGAAAAAGAAGTTACAGCTGACACCACAGAGATACAAAAATCATTAAAGAACACTACGAACAAAAATATGCCAACAAGTTAGGCAATCTAGGAGAAATAGATCAATTTCTAGAAATACATAAGCTTCCAATACTGTACCTGGAAAAAATACAATATCTAAGCAGACTGATTAGTAACAATGAAATTGAAACAGTTATCAAGAAACTCCTAAAAAAAAAAAAAAAGTCCAGGACCAGACATCTACATAGGTAAATTCTCCCAGACATTCAAAGAATTAATAGTTATCCTTATGAAACTATTTCAAAAAATTGAAGAGGAAGGAATGCTTCTCAACTCATTCTATGAAGCCAACATTACCCCAATATCCAAACCAAACAAAAATATTACAAAAAAAATTATAGGTCAATATTTTTAATAAACATAGAGGCAAAAATTCTCAACAAAATATAAGCAAACCAGATTCAACAATACATTAAAAGAATTACACAACGTGACCATGTGGGATTCATCCCAGGGATGCAAGGCTTATTCGACATCTGTAAATCAATCAGTGCGATGCATCACATTAACAAAATTAAGGATAAAAACCATACGATCATCTCAGTAGATGCAAAAAGCAATCAACATCATCTTTTTATGATAACAACTCTCAACAAAATAGGTATAGAAGGAACACATCTCAACATAAACGACAAACCCACAGCTAATACTGTACTTACTGGTGAAAAGGTAAAAGCCTTTTCTCTGATGTCAGGAACAAGACAAGAATGCCCACTATCACCATTTCTTTTCAACATAACATTGCAAGTTCTAGCCACACCAATCAGACAAAAAAAAGAAAGAAAAAGCATTCAAGTTAGAAGTAAAACTCTCATTATTTGCAGGTGACATAATGCTATATAGAGAAAACTCGGAGGATTCTGCAAAATAACTATTATAACTAATAAATAAACAATAAAATTGCTGGACATCAATATTTATAAATCTGTTACAATTCTATACTTCAATAATAAATGATCAGAGGAAGAAATTAAGAAAACAATCCCATTTACAATTGCATCGAAAAGCATAAAATACCTAGAAATAAATTTAACCAAAGGGCAAATGACCTGATATTAAAGAAAGAAATTGAAGAAGAAACAAATAAATGAAAGGACATACCTTGCTCATAGATCAGAAGGATTAATATTGTTAAAATATTCTTACTACCTAAAGTAATATACAAACTCAATGCAATTAAAATATCAATGACATTCTTCTCAGAATTAGAACAACTAATCCTAAAATTTATATGGAACCACAAAAGACCCAGGATAGCCAAAGAAATCTTGAGACAGAACTAAGTGGGAAGTATCAAGATCTCTGTTATCAAACTATGCTACAAAGCTACAATAATCAAAACAGTATTGTGCTGGCATAAACACACACACACACACACACACACACACACACACACACACACACATCAATGGAATGGAATAGAGAGTCCAGAAATAAATCTTCACTTATATGATCAATTAATCTAGATTATTCTTATGGCAATGCCAATTAACAAAAAGTTCTGTAAGGACATGGGTTTGATTAGACATGCACTTGGCTGTAAGTATAAGAAAATCTAATTCCAGTGACTTAAATAAGTGAGATTCACCCATAAGAAGTTTGGAGGCAGTAGGCTGCTGGTATTGGCAGTACTTAGAGGCATCACAGCCAGAGTCGGCTACTTTCTAGGTTTTTAGCTTATGCATTTCACCTCCAGGTTGCAAGACAGTTGCTGCAGCCCCAGACATGATGTCTTTAATTAGAAACAGAATTTGCTACCCTAAAATATGTTTTTTGGGATATTGACTATTTTAAGCTGTTTTTCTTTTTTTAAGAAACAAAAGACTCAGAACTTTTGAACCTCCCCTCTTGCCTGTCTAAATGAATTCAGATAGAAAAACTTGCTTAAAGGGAGCTATCACCTTAGCAAATATAAACTGAATGTGGCAAACAAGAAGAAAGCAAAATCTGTTTGTTAGACTCCTTTCTGTGTCCTATTGTTTTTGGGTGGACCTGGCAAGAATTTGTTTCCCAGATGTTTGCTCTTTCTCATCTACCTGCAAATCACCTAGTTTCCCTCTGAAGTTCCAGACCCTGCTTCCCTCGCCTTAGACTAGAAGGGCATATAAGCCTCAACTTCCTAATGAGTCTTCAGGTCCCACAGTCTTAGGAAATCCTTGTATGTACATACGTAATAAATTTGGTCATTTTCTCCTGTTTATGTCTCATGGTAATTTCATTATTAGACCAGACAAAAGAACTTAGAAAAGAAAAAGGAAAATTGTTTTTTCTTACTCCACACCTGCGAAGAAGGAGGAAGGCAGAAAGGGAACGAACAATGCCAGCTGTATCTGTTCATTTTTACCAGGAGAGAAAATACTTTCCTAGAAAGCTCAGCCAAATTCTGCCTTTGCTTCACTGGCCACAACCAAAACATACTTCTAACTGTAAATGAGGCTTTGGAAGTAAGTATTTAGGCAAATTTTCCTGCCCTTAATAAAACCCAGGTTCTGGCAGCAAAGATTAAGTGGGGAAATATTTAGTAGGCAACTGAAAGTGCCTGCTACATTTAAATTTATAAGTTATATAGTTGGTTACATTAGGTAATCAAAGGAAGCCCATTAATACTCATTAAACATTACATAAAGACAAAAAAGTGTTCATTTACTCTTTTGCTTCCAATGAACCAAAGGAGTAGTGAGTCTGTACTCACAAAACCATTAGCCTGTCAACTGCCATCAACCCATTTCTTATAGCATCTAGGAGAACTGATCTAAAAGAAATATTTCAACCCAAGAACATGATTCTGTCTTTTTTAGAATAATTATTTGTGTTCCTAAATCCTGAATATCAGTTATAACTGATATTTATACTAATATATTTGCTTCTCAAAATTATTTCCATATGCTGTTAACAAACTTGTATTTAGTTCCCAAATATACCTAATTCTGCATCAACTCTGTAAGACTGTAATCTTCTGACTGCAATGGGAAAACAGTAACTCTAGGATTTAGAAATCTGAATCAGCAGAGGTTTTATTATTATTGGAAATATTGCATAAGATATCCCTGGGTTAACATTTTGATCAGTTATAAAAGATAACATGCCATAGACCAAGAGATATTATAATCCAATTATTTATTGCTTTATATTCTGTGATCTTACAGGCTGGGCTAATTAATAGCTGACAATAATCATTTAACAGAGAAGGGGAACACAGAAACCACATTTCAGACTTTGCTATGGTGGTAATTCATCCCACTGTACATACCCAGCATGATCTGTGACCTTGAGTGGCTGTTATTTCAGTGATTTTTTATTTTTTTTTTTACCATGTTTCATTCTACATTACATTGCATTTATTATTCATGTGACTCCTGGAGCAAAACTAATCTTCCTGACACATCACTTTGTTTTTCTGTCACACTCCCTTTCTGGCCACTTCTGCCCAAAGCACTTCTGATGGAAGCATTTGTTATGCAATCAGCCTACAATGTAACTCTCACCCTATGGGCTAAACCTAGCAATGGCTTGGAAAGGGGAAATAAAATCATATTTTAGAAAACAGAGTTTAAAATCTGAACACTTCATTTACATCCCAAACACTGAGACAATGATGTTTCAAAGGCAGCCTGATGCAAAACACTGAATGATATTCAATTTACTAATACTATTTCATGTTTTAGCTCATCAGCATTGTTGAAATATAACAGAAAGGGATTCCATGATCATAATGAGACACAGTAGACTACAGGCTAAACTCTTCTAATGCTTTAAAAATTAAAAATTTAAAATGAGGTTGTATGATCGTGGTCAGTCCTTGATATATTATGGACAAAAATGTCTCTGGGATCTCCTGTGATGCTTCCTTGAAAGACAGCTAGTAGGACATGCCATAATTTGCCCTTTTTTCTTTATCCTTTCCTCTATCTTACTGCTGAGAACTTGGCTGGAGCTCTTGGCACCATCTTGGATCATGCAGATGAAGTTCACACCTTAGGAATGGCAGAGCAGTGAACTGAAAGGCAGCTGGGTCCCCGAGGACCTTGAGGACCAACTCTGGGCTTTCTACTTGGGGAGCTCTATGTGAAATAGAAACAAGCTGCTGTCTTGTGCAAACCACTCCTGTTGTGGCTCTTTATTACTCACAGTCAAGCACAATGCTAACAGATACAAGCTCAAGTAAAAACAATAATAAAGTTAAGATTTATTGACCTCTTTGTCAGATATTGTTCTGAGCACTTCATTTGTATTACATCATAATTAATCTTCATAACAACCCTATAAGGCATGTACTATTATTTTATAGAAGAGAAAACAAACTTGAGGAAGTTAGCTAACTTACCAAGGTGATGCAGTCAGTAGGTGGTGAAATGGGATTTAAGCCCAGACACGTGACTTCAGCAACCATGCTTGGAACACTAACCATGGTAGGAAATATCTTTGTGACTTTTACTCATGGTTTACTTACAGCACATCTATCCTATTTCAAGCAATATTTTTGCTTCATTTTTTGGACCTTCCCACTTTCAAACATCCTACCTGCTAAACAAATGTATACTTTAATGGGCTATAGTACTCTGTGTTATCCAAGATTAAGGAAGGAAGGGCTGCATTTATTCTGATGGAGCATATATTTTTGTTTTGCAGCAAAAGACATAATTTCATTTCCTTACTGCTGTATAGTGGGGAAGAAATAAGTAAAAGACAGACACAATATCTTGAACAATGAATAAGAAGGGATGTGGTCAGAGAACAAATTGCTACCAGCACTGTTCCAAAGTAACCCTCTGCAATGTGATATTTAAGGTACTCTATAGGTCAGAAGCTAGAAAGAGAAAGAAAAATAAGCTTAAAAATTAAGAAAGCAGAGTGCCTTGCCTAAGAAAATAACCAAAACAAGCTTTGGTGGACTAAGCCAGGATACCTTTGTTTCTCCATTATTTTAATGAAATCATTATAGTTTCTAACGTGAGATCAATTTCTTTCAGCCCCTTTCTGGATTTTTTACAAAAGTCTGAAAGATTTTTTGGTTCCCAACAATGGTAAGTTTTTCTTCATCCATTATTTTTAGTAAATATCTATTGGTCTTTATTAGGTGCCAGGCATTGAGTTAGGCTCAAAGATGAGTAAGAAGACAAAGAAGACATAGCACCTACCCTACTCTAGCAGGTAAGACAGACAAGGAGAATGCAGTGTGGTTTGGGGGCCAAGAGAAGGTAGATGTGCAGCAGACGAGGCAGGAGTAACAGAGAGGATGGAACATAATGGGTTATTATCATTGGTGAAGAGGTTTGGACACCATCCAATGGCATCTAAAGGATTTTAGGCAGAAGAGTTAAATCAATTTTGTTTTAAAACTCTAATTCCACACAGGAACATGAAAGGTGGATTGAATAGATCAGAAAGGAGGCAGACATTCTATTTAGGAAACTAAACTACAATAATCCAGGAGAAAGATCATTAGAACCCAAACCAAGGCAGTGTAACAGGATTAAAAAGAATGAGAATCTCATAGAGAAAATCAACAAGTTAGTGTTTGAAAAGAAGAGAGAAGGGATTGGAGAGTGAGAGGAAGAAAATCTATGAAGATTTTTAGATTTATGTCTTACTGAATTAATTCTGATAATTTAGAGCTGGTGTTCCCAAATCCCAAGCCGCAGACCAGTACTGTCAATGTTACAGTACTATGCAGCTCCCAAACCTGTGACTGGCTGTGGAATGTGGAACCCAATCATCACAAAACTCATATCTTCCTGTAGCCACATATCAGCCACCACTGTTGCTAAAGGAAGAAAGGCTCTCCCTCCCTTTTCCCTCCCAAGTGCCTGCAGGATCATTTCTTTGATAGAAAATGAGTTGCCATCCATAACTCTACCTGTAATTCCCAGGTTTCTGGCTCCTGAAATATAGGGCAAAGCATAAAAAATAGTTAAAATGAATAATTATTGACAAATAATACCCAGATCATGTCTTAATAAACATGATTTTAGATATCTAAGCAGGAGACAAGCAGTCCTGTAGTGGAGATGATGAATTTAATTTGGAACATTTTGACTTGGAAGTCAAATGTGGGGCATCCAGACAGTTGTATATGGAAAATTAATTTAGGACATAGGTCAGGGATATAAAGATTAATAAGTCATCATCTTAGTAAGGTTAGTTTAAATCATGTAATATGAATGAACCACACACACACACACACACACACACACACAAGGTGAGTGTACAGATTGAGAAGACACTAATACCAAGCATAGAGCCCCTGTCTCTGCCAACATCAAAGGGATGGACAAAGGTAGAGGAGCTCACAAAAAAAGACAGAATTTTAAGAAGGAGGTTATGGCCTGTAGAATGATAGTCAGTACTTTGTGGTGATTTTTTCTTTTTTTCCCCCTTATCTGGCTTTGATATTAGGATAATGCTGATCT
>CM053508.1:77657929-77794463 GCA_028627145.1 Eidolon dupreanum | reverse complement strand
AACTCCTATAACTGGGGATAAAAAGAGGAGACCACATGGAAACTAGCAGGAGGGGTGGAAATGCAAAATAGGCTGGTCCCACACCTATGTGATGATTGAGCAATGGGAGGAATATTTCAGCTGTGGAGCCCCACCACCCACCAAAGGAGTGAGGGGCCCCAGCCTCCCACCTGGGCTCTCCATTCCAGGGTTTCAAAGCCAGGAAAAGTAGTCACCACAAAATCCGGCTGTGAAAATAGTGGGGATTCCAGCTGCCCAGGCGAGATGGAAGGAACCTGGAAACCCAGACATCCCCTTAAAGGGCCTGTGGCCAGACTTACTTGCTCACAGACAACAACCCCAGGCTCCACAGAGGGACAGCAGCTCAGGAGGTGCCAGAGACATACAGGGAAAGATTGAGTTGAAAGTAGCTTCAGGGCAGGGGCTGGAGGGACAGACACCATTTCATTTTCTCTTTGTTGAGTCCTCTTCCTGTGCAGCCTGCAGGTGAGCACCATCTTGCCTGTATTGAGCCCTCCCCCAACATGGCCAGAACTGAATCTGCCTTGGCTCAGTGAGATCGGCTCACTCCACACTAGTGACACCTGGAGACCCTGCCACACCAAATTCGCAAATTGCCCAGTGGCAATTTTGGGTGCTTACTGGGCAACCAGCCTCCCCCCTGCCTAGGTCTCAATAGGAGGTTCCTTAGCAGCAATCAACAGACTTCACTCATGTATCTCAAGAGAAAATTTCAGAGGCAGGGAACCAACCCTAACCCGAGCCGCAGTATTTCTTGAACAAATCTCTGGGATCTGAAGGCATGAGGTGGACAGTGGCTGGCCTCAATGTGAGCTAAGACTTTTGCAAGTGGCCACAACCTCAGCACTGGCAACAAATATAAATCAGCACCAACCTGGGGAACACCACTTAACCCACTTGGTGACTTCCCGAGACTGCGCCTCATCCAATCCAGGTAACCCCAGGCTCTTTCAGCTACTGAGTGTTATGGGCAGCCAGCAAGCTCAGGCCTTGGGTCACCCTAGGCTTTTTGCTAAGATGCCCCAGGCCCTACTGGTAGCAGTAGGCCTTGATTCCCTGCCTCGCCTCTCCCACATACCTCCAGGTTCAGCTCAGTCAGTAACTAAACACAGATAGCTTTGTAGCTCCTAGTAGGCAGTTCTGGGACAATCATAGATAGCTGCTGACCTTGGCCTGCATGAGAGTCTCTCCCAAGGGATCCCAAAACTAACACACTCAAAGGCTGACATTAGACCTCAATAAAGCACCACCTGATTAGCCTCACAAGCTCTACACTTAAAGAATGGTCTTAACAGGCACATGATCCTGTTGGGGCAAACTGCACTTGGTAGGGTAAGCTGCCACACAACAGTTCATACATTGTGGGCATGGCCAATCCTCGCGGCCAGTCAGCCTGAGAATGAATCCTACTCACTGACATGTCAAAAACAGTCAAGGCTCAACTACAATAGAAGGACACAAACAACCACACAAGGGCTATTCCTGGAGCACCTGGTGCAGGTGATCAGAGAGACTGCATCACTGGGCCACACAGGACACCTACTACATAAGGCCACCTAGCTAAGATGGGGAGATGTAGCAGATCTGCATAATACATAGAAACAAACACAGAAGGCAGCCAAAATGAAAAACAAAAAACAAAAAACAAAAAAAATCCAAAAGAACATGTCCCAAATGAAAGAACAGGAGAAAATATCAGAAAAAGAAATGAATAAAATGGAAGCAAGCAATAATCTACCAGTTATAGAGTTAAAAACACTGGTTATAAGGATGCTAAATAAGCTTAGAAGAAGAATAGATGAGCTCAGTGAGAACTTCAACAAAGAGATAGTAAGCTTAAAAAGACATAGAAGCCATAAAAAAAAGAACCAGTCAGAAATGAAGAATACAATAACTGAAATGAAGAATACACTAGAAGGAATCAACAGTAGACTGGATGAAACAGAATTGAATCAGTGATGTGGAAGATAAGGTAGCAGAAAACACTCAATCAAAACAGTAACAAGAAAAAGAATCCAAAAATAAAGATAGTTTAAGGGGCCTTTGAGACAATATCAAGTATACCAATATTCACATCAGAAGAGTACTAGAAGGAGAAGAGAGAGAGGAAGGTATTGAGAACCTCTTTGAGGAAATAATGACTGAAAACATCCATAACCCGATGAAGGAAATAGATATACAAGTGCAAGAAGTCTAAAGAGCCCCAAACAAGATGAACCCAGATAGATCCATACCGAAACAAATCATAATTAAAATGCCAAAGGTTAAAGACAAAGAGAATCCTAAAACCAGCAAGAGAAAGGTAGCAAGTTACTTAGAAGGTTACAACCATAAGAATGTGAGGTGATTTCCCAACAGAAACTTTGCAGGCCAGAAAGGATTGGCAAGAAATATTCAAAGTGATTAAAAGTAAGGACCTACAACCAAGACTACTATATGCTGCAAGGATATCAATTAAAATAAAGGCAAGATAAAGAGTTTTCCAGACAGGTAAAAGCTAAATAAATTCATCACCACCAAGCCAGAATTACAAGAAATGTTGAGGACTTCTTTAAGAAAAAGAGGGGGAAAATAACATAAATATGATAAAATGTCAATAATTATGTACCTATCAATAATCACTTTAAATGTAAATGGATTGAATGCTCCAATCAAAAAATATAGTGTCACCGAATGGATAAGAAAACAATACCCATACATATGCTGTCTACAAGAGGCCCACTTCGAATCAAAACACACACACAGACTGAAAGTAAAGGGATAGAAAAAGATATTTCACGCAAATGGAAATGAAAAAGCTGAGGTAACAATACTTATAACAGAAAAAATAGACTTTAAAACATAGGCTATAATAAGATGCAAAGGATATTACATAATGATAAAGGGATTAATCCAATGAAAGGATAGAACTCTAGTAAACATTGTGCATCCAACATAGAAGCATCTATATATATAAAGCAAACATTGACAGACATAAAGGGAGAGAACAATAGTTTAACAGTCATAGTAGGGTACTTTAACACCTCATTGACACCAATGGGCAAATCTTCCAGACAGAAAATCAACAAGGAAACAGCAGCCTTAAATGACACACTAGACTAGATGGATTTAATTGATATTTTCAGAGCATTTCACACCAAAGCAGCAAAATATACATTCTTCTCAAGTACACATGGAACATTTTCCAAGATAGACCACATGTTAGGCCACAAAACAAGACTCAGTAAATTTAAGAAGACTGAAATCATATCAAGTGTCTTTTCTGAGTGATATGAACTAGAAATTAATTACAAGAAAAAAACTGAAAAATACACAAACATATGGAGGCTAAGCAACAAGCTACTGAACAATGAGTGGGTTAACAATTAAATCAAGGAAGAAATCAAAAGATGGAGTGATTCAAACGAAAATAAAACACAACTCAAAATTGATGGAACACAACAAAAGCAGTCCTAAGTGGGAAATTCATAGTAATACAGGCCTACCTCAAGAAACAAGGAAAATTTCAAATAAACAGTCTAAGCTCACACTAAAGGAACTAGAAAAGAACAGCAAAGTCCACAGTGAGAGAAAAAAAAGGAAATAATAAAATTTAGAGTGGAAAGAAACAAAATAAAGTCTAAAAAATACAAAGGTCAATGAAATCAACAAATTTATTTTTCATTTTTTTCTTCAAAAAAATGAACAAAATTGATAAGCCTTTAACCAGACTCATCAAGAAAAAAAGAGAGAAGACCCAAGTAAATAAAATCAAAAATGAAAGAAGAAAAGAGACAAGTGACTCCACAGAACTAAAAAAGATTATAATAAAATATTATGAGCAATTGCATACCAACAAATAGACAACCTGGAATGAATGGATACATTTCTAGAAACATACAATCTCCCAAAACTGAGTCAGGAAACAGAAAATCTTACCCAACCAATTACCACCAACAAAATTGAATCAGTAATCAAAAATTCCCAAAAACAAAAGTCCTGAACCACATAGCTTCACAAGTGAATTTTATCAAATATTTAAAGAAGAATTAACACTTATTCTCCTCAAACTATTCCTAAGAATTCAAGAGGATGGAAGCCTCCCAAGCTCATTCTACAAGGCCACCATTACTCTGATTCCAAAACCAGACAAAGACATTACAAAAAAAAAATTTATAAGTGAATATTCCTGATGAACATAGATGTAAAAATCCTCAACAAAATATTAGCAAACAAAATTCGGCAATACATTAAAAAGATTATGCACCATGATCAAGTTGGATTTATTCCTGGGAAGCAAGACTGTTTCAATATCTGCAAATCAATTAATGTGATACACCACATTAACAAAGTGAAGGATAAAAATCATGATCATATCAATAGATGCAGAAAACGTGTTGGACAAAATCCGTAATCCATTTATGCCAAAAACATTCAGCAAAGTGGGAATAGAGGGATTGTACTTCAACATAATAAAGACCATATATGACAAAACCACAGTTAACGGGGAAAGACTTAAGAGTTTTCTTTAAGATCAGGAACAAGAGAAGGATGCCCACTTTCACCACTTTATTAAACATAGTATTAGAAGTCAAAGCCACAGCAATTAGATAAGAAAGAGAAACAACAGCATCTAAATTGGAAAGGAAGGAGTAAAATTGTCATTATTTACAGATGACATGAACTATATAGAGAGAATCCTAAAGATTCCACACAAAACAATGTTAGAACTGATAAATAAATTCAGTAATGTCACATGATACAAAATTAATATTCAGATATTGATCATATTTCTATATATCAATAATGAACTATCAGAAAGAGAAATTAGGAAAACAATCTCATTTACAATTGCATCAAAAACAAAAAAATACCTAAAAATAAACTTAACCAAGGAGGTAAAAGACCTCTTCTTAGAAAGTTATAAGTCATTGAAGAAGATACAAATAAATGGAAGTATATAACATGCTCATGGGTAGGAAGAATTAACAGTGTTAAAATGTCCATACTATCCAAAGCAATCTATAGATTCAATGTAATCTCTATCAAAATACCAATGGCATTTCTCAGAGAACAAGAACAAATAATCCTAAAATGTATATGGAACCATAAAAGACCTTGAATAGCCATGGCAATCTTGAGAAAGAAGAACAAAGTTGGAGGTATCACACTACCTCATATCAAACTATACTACAAATCTACAGTAATCAAAACAGCATGGTACTGGCATAAAAACAAACACATAGATCAATGGAACAGAATGGAGAGCCCAGAAATAAATGCACACCTATATGGTCATTTAATCTATGATAAAGGAGGCAAGAATATACAATGGGGTAAAAACAGTCTCTTTAACAAATGATATTGGGAAAACTGCATGGACATATGCAAAAACAAATGAAATTGGATCATCTTGAATGTAAGACCTGGTACCATAAAACTCCTAGAAGAAAACATAGGCAGTAAACTCCTGACATTGCTCTTTGTAATATTTTTTCGTGATATATCTCTTTGGCAAAAGAAACAAAAGAAAAAATAAACAAATGGGACTACAGTAAACTAAAAAGTTTTTGTACAGCAAAAGAAACCATCAACAAAATGAAAAGACAACATAATGAATGGGAAAATATATTTGCTTATGATGCATCTGATAAGGAGTTAATATCCAAAATTTATAGAAAACTCATACAACTCAACACCAAACAAACAAATAAACAAACAATCCAATCAAAAACTGAGCAAAGGACCTAATAGGCATTTCTCCAAAGAGGACATATAGATGGCAATAGACATATGAAAAGATGTTCAAGATCACTAATCAGAGAAATGCAAATTATCACCTCACACCTGTCAGAATGGCTATCATTAATAAACTTTAAAAAACAAATGTTTGCAAGGAGGTGGAGAAAAGGGAACCCTCGTGCATTGTTGTTAAGATAGCAAATTGGTACAGCCACTATGGAAAACAGTATGGAGGTTCTTAAAAAAATTAAAAATAGAACTACTTCATGACCCAGCAATTCTACTACTGGATATTTATCTGAAGAAATCCAAAATACCAATTCAGAAAGATATATACACCCCTATGTTCATTGCAGCATTGTTTACAATAGCCAAGATATGGAAGCAACCTAAATGCCCATCAATACACAATTAAATAAAGAAGAGGTTTCTATATATAATGGAATATTACTTGGCCATAAAAAGAAAATGAAATCTTACCATTTGCAATGACATGGTTGGACATAGAGAGTATTATGCTAAATGAAATCAGTCAGACAGTGAAAGACAAATACTATACGATTTCACTTATATGTGGAATCTAAGAAACAAAATAAATGACCAAGAAAACGAAAACAGATTCATAGATACAAATACCAAACTGGTGATTGCCAGATGAGAACTAGATGAAAAAGGTGAAACAATTAAGAAATACAAATTGGTAGTTACAAAATAGTGATAAGGATGTGAAGTACAACATATGGAATGTATATATAATATTGTAATAACTATGTTTAGTGCCAGGTGAGTACTAGACAAATCGGGGGAATCACTTTGTAAAATATATAAAGTTTACATATCTATATATGTAGAGCCACTATGCTCTACGCCTGATACAAAATAATATTGAATTAAACTTTAACTAAAAAATAAAAATTTTAAAAATAGTTTAAAAAATTATCTTCTACACAAGCCCTCCCTTGGAAAGCCTCCCTGCACCTTATTGGCACCTCGTTTGAAGACCACTTGAGTAGTGAAGTGTGGACTCTCAGACGGCTGAGGAGGGAAGTAAGGGCAGAGGGGGATGACCAATAATGAAAAGTAATTGGGCCACTGGTTGGAAGGGTTTCATGAAGTTGAAGTGGAAGCTCATAGTGAAGTAAAAAATGGAAAATGCAGGAACAAGAGCAAGAATAGAAAACAAAATTCGTATTTAAAAAGAGAGAACACGAGAGAAAAGGCAAGATGGGAGAGTTTGCATACTGGTCGGGTGAAGCGACAGCTAAGTACCCAGACCAGCAGAGTGTTCTGGAAGATCTGTCTTCTCAGACATCCTCATGATGACCAAGTCTCCTCCTGCTGAAGTCTACCTTGTTTGCGACTGTGTACAAGTTCTCATCATGGGGAGGAGAGGGAGGTGCTGAATACATACATGTTGACTTATTAACTGTATTTGCGAAGTTTAGACTGCAAGGCACTATTCAAGCAAAATTTTTTCTAGCTATTTGCCTTGCATATCAAGGCCAGAAGTGAAAAGAGTATAGTTATAGTTTTTGTAGTACTATTTCTCAAAACATTTTAATTACATGTACTTTGCATAGATATCCTTTTTTGAGCTTTTCTAAAAGACATTTTTAACATAAAAAATAGTACACTCTGGGAAAGTAACCTCCTGGGCCGGCTGCTGGGCCCTCCCGTCCACCTGCAGGGTCCGTGGGAGTCTCATGCTCTCTCACTCTGCTCACATAACACTCTGCTTGTTTTTACTGTACTGAAAGAATCAAGTTCCGATTCTGTTTTCTTCTTTTCTTGACTCCAGAGCACAATTCCTCAAGATGCCTATTTCCCCAGGCTCCTGATCATTGATTCATTTTCACCTGGACATGTGGGGAGGCGATGCCTACATGTCAACTCTCCCCTTGACAGTCAGCGCCATGCACACGCAACACTGCTGAGGGGCCCTTCGTGTAAAGCCACAAAATAAAGCAAAGAATACAGCAGATGTGTTTGGCTCAGAACCATTTTAGTAACAATCTTCCAGTTTCTCACAGATAATCAACTCTAGTATTGTTAAACTATTATACTGCTGGATTTTAAACTGTTTTTCCACAAGAGCAAATAGATTTTTAGTTATCTGAAGGCTCATCCCTGAATAGATGTTCCCAACAGTATTTGAGGATTACACTGAAGAACGGAGAACAAAGCTATTACCAGATACTGGAATTCCCAGTACCAGAATATTTAGGGTAAATTCAGCCTAAATATTTCAGACCTCTTTAGCTCCTCCCATTTTCTTGATAATTGCTCCAAAGTTAGCTTTTCTATTTTAATATCCCAAGTTGCCCTTTTGCTGTTAGGAAATTGTAAACCATGTCAAGGAAAACCTATCTTTGAGAAATACCTACCTAAGTCACACATAATAAACTGCAAAGCTCCCACAGAGCATTTTAAAAATAATGAATATCCTTTCCAAACATCATTTTCAAAATCACGCATGGACTTCAGCCAGTCACAAGACAGAGATGTGGGGGATGCATTAAACTCCCCATCTGCTCTTTACATTGCTCATCATCGAGTTATAATCCACAGTAAGTCATTTGGCCACACAGACAGAGCCGATGGGCAAGTGAAGCACCCAGCAGCTGAGGTTTGTACCATGTGAAAAGATGTTTGTGGCATTGATATTTTCCTCCTACCTGTACCCTGATGTGACCTACTGCTATTCCACGAACACTTCTACTCACTATTTTAAAAAAATCACACACATTTTAGATTTTTAGAAAATAAATAAACTCTTTAGGGATAACTTTAGACTTCTCCTTTCATTAAGGCAGTTTCAATGCATCTTCTTTCCCTTCAAACACAGCAGCACGCATAAATTCATTCTTTCTTGTGTCATTAACAAAATCACCTTTTCCCCCTAGGTTGTATACCATTCACTGATTAGTGAGACATATAGATATTTCCTTTTCACAAGCCATGAGAGGGCACTAGATCTTGAAGGAGATAAAATGAAGTCCATGGATTCAAAGCACAATTAATGCAGGTGTGATTTTTGAGCAGAATCTCATAGTGGGAAGATGGGATGGCCAGCTTCCTCTGCCCAGCCGCATCTCCTATAAGAGCTGAAGAGTAATGGAAATTATGCCAGGTCATACTCTGGAGCTGGCAGAAGGCAGATTGTGAAATGAGAATGTTTGGTGTTTGTCTCCATCTTCTCGTATGGCTGCCATTTGGCATCACTGCCCCCTGGCACTCTTTACTCTGGCTGCCACGAGGACCTTCTTTCATGGGAACATTCCATGAGACAATCCCTTAGACTGTCCCAGAGACTCTCATTGCCATTTCCTACTATCTACTCTTCACTTTCCCCTGCTCCATGCTCAATTTTTCTGCCCTGTAACTAGCTCATCCTAAGTACCAGACCTCTAAGAGTTTAAAGTTAAGAACAAACTCATGTGATCTGTTTAAGTGTTAATGGCTAATGCAGAGAAAAATTCCTTTGACTTTTCTTTTTCTCCCCAAAAATACAGCACATTTTAAACAGGGGCTTCTTATAAACCATCCATTTTCCAGCCAAGAGGAAGTAAGATAGGAAAAGAAAGGACATTTTTAGAGAGGCAGGTCAGTGACCACTCCAATACACCATCTGACAATTGTTTCTTGAGTCCTGGCCATATCATCACTGTAATCTTTGGGATTCTTTGATCTAAAGAACAGAGTCTTATCGTGGTTACCTCAAATAATAGTGAAGTTATTATAAGGATATACATCAAAATAGGAGCAATTGGAATTTCTAAGAAACCTAGGAATAGCCAGGGTTAATAAGCTTCATAGAAATAAATATGTAGTTTAGAAATTGGAAAATAGTTTGGAATTCAAGGCATATCTAGGGAATGGATTAGTTTGGAGTACCCTGGAAAGAAGGGTTGGTTCATCCATTCCCTCGTCACCATGAGGACTCAGTTCTTCTTGGCTTCTGCTTCTTTGCTGCTGTCAGCCAACCTCCTCTCCCTCTCCTCTGCATGTATTTTGATTTCTGCTAACTCATAACTTCTGCTTATTCATAACTTCTGCTCACTCACTACTGCAGCCTACACATAGCCCCTGCGATCTCATAGTCCCCGCATGTGTGTTTTTAGCTTCTGTTCTGGATTCCAATTGACCCACTCAAATATTTCCAGTTTGAATATCATAAGAGAAGTTACCTGGATAAGTTAATTAGCATTCTTCTTCTTGAGGTAGAACTTTTATACCAGGCCTCAAACAAAGTATTCTTAGTCGCTAAGAATCAATGTGGCTGGTTTAAACAAAAAAGGAATTTATTGAAAGAATCGTGGATCAGAGAAACGCTCAGAAAATAAACAGCAACAAAGGGAGGCTGAGCAGCCAGAATCACAGCCAAATCTTACCTCCAACCTAGCAGAGAGCGGACCCTAGTGTTACCACTAAACTGCATGAACCATAACCTGTAACTTACACCTGGGCACTAACAACCAGGTATCGCTGTTTGTCCTCTTGCCTCTGCTGGCCTTAAAAATTGGATGTTGTTTCAATCTCTGCTACAAAGAGCTCTTCTCCTCTCAGCTCCTCTGTATGACCAAGTTCCAATTCCAGGTCTAAGGGAGGTATATTCTTTGGCCAAGGATAGGCCACATGCTCTCACCCTAGCTACAGTGGGGGTTGGGGTATAGACAAAGAGGGTGGGAAAGAGTATACATGTGGCCTTTGGAATATTATCAATAGGAAATAGGCTCTGCCTCCCACCATGTCTCAACCAGTGGAGAATTATTCCAATATAGTAAGAAGGCTAGATGATGAACAGCTAAGAAAAGAATGCAGATGTCCATTACATAATGCAGGGTGGCTGACCTTGGATTACAAGGCCATCCTGAGCCTATGAGCTCTGCTCAGAAAAGCAGAACATGATGATGGGGGGTGGCAGGGGGAACACCTTCACTCAGCAGGGAACTGTAGGCAGGGTGGGCATTTTGATTGGAGTCCCAGACAATTTCCTAAGCAAAAAAAAAAAAAAAAAAAGTACAGGGAATTCTTTCACGTGCACTATTTGCTTGAAGCACATAAGGCATGTTTATATGCAAAGTAGGTATTTATATGTCTGGGGTACTCCTTAGTATATAGCAGATGCTCCAAAAATGTCTGTTGAATTTAGTAGGACTTGTGGTCCAAGAATTTTTCCATAACATTAGATAACATAAATTATCCTATGTTTTTGAGAAGACCGTGAATTTAAAACAAACGAACAAACAAACAAATGAAAGGACTATGGACACATCATAAAGAGCAAAAGTAAGAAAGTAAGAAGTTTTATGACCTACACTCTTCTCAGAGTTATATCAGTTCCTTTACAGAGCACAGGTCACTGAAATTGTGGCAGGTGGAACATGAGAACTGCTTGAAAGAAGAGAAATTGCAGCATGAGAGAGAGAAGAAGAGTTTGGGAAAGGAACATCAAAATGGGGCAGAATTGAAGGAATTAAGGAAAGGCAGAAGAGAATTAGTCCAGGGAGTACTGGAAAACAAACAAACAAACAAACATGTTTTATGATAATCTAGAAGGAAATTAGAGAATGGGCAAAATCATTCTGAATGTTGTTTCGGTGGCAGCAAAGAAGGAAAGATGGAGGTAATATTTTTAACCTCTTATACATACAAGATAACTGCTGGGAACTGTGTGTGTGTGTGTGTGTGTGTGTGTGTGTGTGTGTGTGTGTGTGTGTGTATTTAACCCTGACAACAACCTAATATTATTTCTATTTTATACTAAGAAAAATGAGGCTCAGAGAGGTTAAGTGATTGGCTTCAGTCACACAGATAATAAGTGACAGCATCAGAATAATGACTCTCCATCTGATTCCAAATCCCACACTTTTTAAACAATCCATCTCTCCCTAAGTAAAACAGAGAAGGATTATATTCACTAGAAGCTAGAAATATGTCCCCAAACTATGTCTGCAAAATCCCAAGAACTGGAGTGGTACCCGACCTACTTTTGAAGATATCCTATGGAAGTAAATTTGACAATCAACCCGTTCTAGATCATTTGTATTTGAAATTTAAAAAATAATAACAATAAAGACAAGAGAAGCTTTGCCTCCTGTATCAGTTTTGTAACAGTTTGTGGTAAGTCGTTTCGGCAGCACTAGGAAATAAGCTCAGGAAACGTCAAGAAAAAACTTACAGATTACTTATCACTTGCTTATTTTATATGGAAATACAATTGATACATAACAAGCCAAGGATTTCATGGATATTACTGCTTACGGTGAGGCTAAGTAAAAATCTAAGGTAAAACATTAGTAAGTACATAATAGAGCAGACAGTAGACGGTGTAACAAAACTCATGAAAGCGGCATGTGAAGGGGTGAAGTACAGGATGCAAACGCGAGTGTGTTGGGAGAGAAGCAGGTCTCTGAACCTACCTTCTTGACATTTCATCTCATTCCACCTGCGTTTTAGATCAGATACAGAAAGAGTCACATAGAAAAGATTAAGACACACTCACTACTCCCCTGGCGAAGGAAGGGGAAAAGATAGAGCCTTTGCTCATTTACGAAGAGGGTCTTTGAGTTAAGACAGATGCCGGCTTCTGTCTCCATTTGGAGAACTACTGAACATGGGCACAAGCAACACGATTTCAGGAGCTGGGCTCTGGCAGGTGGCACTATCTGTGTGAGTGTAATGGTCACTGAGACTTGGGCAGCATCCTTTTATGTTAATTTTCGTGATTTGCTTTCATGGCCACAGGTGGGCAGTTACAGGGTGAATGCAGCAGGGAAGGGCAGAGAGGGGCTGGGGAAAAGGGAGCCAAACAAAGACGGGGGCTCAGCTCTTCGCAGCCACACAGGCCAGCCAGCCAGCCGGGTTGTTGACTGTCAGAATGGAAGAGACTTCTCACTTTCCAGTTGAAAAACAGAAATACAGAGTCGTTGGGTGAAGGTTACAAGGCTGGCTAGTAACCGAAATTAGTCATATCACTGAAAGGCTCTCTTTCCAGACTTCTTTGAAGATCTGTGACTGTGTAAACCAATTACCCAGAAGGGAGTTTTGTGATTGTCTGTCTCCCGGGCAGTGATAACAACTGTGATCCTGTTCAACTCATATGATGATCTGGCGGAAGATTCAGAGGGAAAAGAGAAGCGCTAATGGAGAGATGTCTGAGGCGAAGCTCGTCATAGGCTGAGGCGATGCCCCCGCCGCGGCTCGGAGCTGGGCTCGCACCGCGGCTCGCTGTTCGCAGCCGGGGGCTGCGCGAGATCCTAAAAGATGGAAGAGGGGAAGAAACTCAGCAGAAAGGAAATGCTTTCGCTTGCAGAGACAGGTCCCAATGAAACTGCACGCACACCCCACCTTCCCCTGCAGCACATAAAAGTTAATGGTACCACACCTGCCTCCCCAATGGGGCTCCCTGGGCAAACGCCTCCTCGTCCCCCAGGATTTTCCAGCGCTGGCGCGAGCTCCTCCCTCACCAGAGCCGGGGGCTGCCCCAGTGCCAGGCGCCCGCCGGAGCAGCGGCTGGGGGGCGGTGAGAAGTGGGCCTGGCTCGCCTCCATTGGTTGTGCGGGCCGGAGGGGCGGAGGGAAGACGCGCAGTCCTGGCGACACGCGGGCCCGGGCTCACTTGCGCTGCGCAGCTGCTCCCGTGCGCCCCGGCAGCGCGCCCCAGATCACAGCAGACGGCTTCGCCTGCGCCCAGCGCCGGACGAGCGGCGCCCGCGAAGAGGTCAGCGCGGCCAGAGCCGCACCCCGAGCGCCGGAGCGCGGCTGGGGAGGTGGGCGCGTCCCTGCCCGCAGGTCAGTGACCGTTCGCGACGCCGCTCGCGAGCCAAGGCAGAGGGGTGGGGAGCCTGGGATGCGCGGGGCGCTGGAGGGGTGCTCGCCTCTGCCAGGAGCGTCCTTACTCCCAGCCTGGGGTGACCTCGGGTCCCAAGGCTCCGCTCTCTCCGGAGCCGCCTCCCAGTCTCTCCCGGGCTCCCAGAGGTGTGGCCCCTTCCTGGACACCCTGAATCCACCCACTTCGCGGCCGGCCGCGTCCTTACAGCCCCGAGCAGCCTCCGCAGCCTGGCTTTCCCGATTCTCACGGTAACTTCGCGGGGCTGCGCAATGTCCTTGGCCTCGCAATGACCCGCTTCTGTCGCGGACGCAGGGAACCGGGAAGATCTGCCCTCGCGTCCGCTGCTGCACAGACCGATTCCTCCGTGCAGTGTAGACAGTTCTACGTTTTGCAGAGGGCGCTTCTAGGTGCATTCTGTGTTTTTTTCCCCCTTTGTGGTGCGTGAGGTCATTCTCGTGTTTGCTTTACACCTATCTGGTTCTCCAGGGTCCTCGGTCCCTTCCTGGGGACATTGCACGTGCCCACAGCCCGCTTTACCCCTTCCGGTGCTCGCGTGAGCCTTTTCACCTGTCTTCGGTGGCTCCAAATCTGGGGAAGTTGTGCCTGGCGCTGAACACCGGAGTTGCCCAGCGGCCGCTCCCCGAGTTCCCGGGAACCTGTTGGGGAGCCGCACTAGCTTCCTTTCCCTACCCCTGGTCTGATGAGACGCTGTCATCTTGCGTTTCCCTGTCGGGGTGTGTGAATTGTTGGAGTTCTGACTTAGGAGAGAGACGTGTAACGTGCCCTCCTCGGGCAGGCAGAAGGACACGTTCATTCACAGAAACATCTTGCTGAGGACCGGGTTTGACGGCTGTACCGGAAAGCTTCCGTCGCCAGATGCCTGACGCCCGCTTGCCGTGGGGTCTGGTGTCACACTGCAGCGACAGGGTCTCTTTAATGATGTCCTTCATTCCTCTACTCGTTAAATTTCCTTCTGAAATGTTCCACTAAAGAAAGTACTTAGGTGGTTCTTTGTGGCAGGTAATGGGATCTGATGGCTCTGGACGTGCCAAAGCCATCGCACTTGGTTAGGGCCACACTGCAGGTGCAAAGGACAGCGATTCCGTCCCGGGACCATTCATCCCCAGGGACCACTCCGCAAGTTGTTTGACCTCCGGTACTTTGCACTTCAGAGTTTCCAGTTTCATTGTCAGACGACAGCCTATCAACAGGAAAAGAGGCAAGCTAAGTGATACTCTTCTTCAAAGGTTTGCCCCTTAATGCAATCTTGCAGCCCAATGCACCCTCCTTAAAAAAGAAAAAGATAATATTTAACTAGCATAAATTATGCAACTAGTCTGAGTGTCTTAGCTTCTTGGTGATCTAGCACCTACAGGTTTTTAAATATATTTTGTAACTAAAATGCTTCATTTTGCTAAGTACAGAGGCATCTTGCCCCCCCCCCACACACACACCATCACACAGGTACGCACTTTATAATCAGCATGCAGTTCATCCCTCATGCAAATGCATGTTTGAAGTGTGTGTTAGTGAGCTGCCTTGCACCTGGGTTGCACTGGCACCCCGCCCCAGGGCATGTCCTTCTCCCCTTAACATGCTGGACATTGTGAGGACAGGGGACCATCTGCCAACCTCAGAAATATTCTGGAGATACTAAATTCTCCAGAATGGATGGGATATTCTATTTTTGTGTTTTTGTGTTTGAAATTTATTATTTATTTGCCACAGTTATTATTTTTGATTTCCCTGCATAAGGCAAAGTGCTTTGAAGAGCTCAAAACTCCTTCATGGCTCCCGTTAAAGAGGACTCAGGTAAGGTAACATCACTACGTTCTCCCTGCAGTGCGTTGGTCATTTCAACACATTTTACAGGATGTCCATGATGCGCACAGGCTTGTTAAGGGTTAACAGATAACTAATAATGTGATGACGTGTGGCATCAAATCAATCGGGGTTATTTGCAGGTTTCTCTAGTTCCTTCTTTTTCTTTTTTAATGGGGGCAGATGAAGGATGACAGAGCTGATTGGTGAGAATGATTAATCATACTAGTCATTAAGTAAATTTGCAGTCATACATTTATTCTAAGAATGAAAGAACTCATCACAAGCAAAATTCTCTAAATTGACCTCTATTCCAGATCAACTCTCAGTCCATTTGATAATATCCCTCTCCGGGAGTACGCTTCTCCCTGAACTTATATTTTAATATCTTATTTTTAACTTTGTGGAGTTTCTGTAAGCATTTTTATATATAATTAGTTATTAGGAAGAAGCAGAAACTAAAATTAGGCCTTAATTTTTGTGTCTTGCTCATCTGGGCTTTTAAAATGGCCATTTAATAACCTGGAGAAATACATTTCCGAAGGGCCGTTGACATCAGGCACTGTGTAGGTCCTGCTTGCCTGGCGTCTGGCATCCATGTGCCATTCAGTAAACATTTGTTAAATGAAACTAGAAGCCAAAAAGTAGTATTGAAGAAAAATGTCATTTTCTTCAAATAGATATGTGTGAAGCATATTGTATTATTATATTACTATGTTAATATAAAGTATCACAGGCTTAATTTTTATAGACTTTCATTTTATTCATGACAGATAAAAATAACATTAAAGATTTAAGGTAGTTATTGGAATAGGGAACCCAGCAAAGAAGAAGCTCAGACTAAGTGAGTGAGTTGGCAGAATTTCTTTGAGCTAATGGATGTACCTAGAGAAATCAAGCCAAGGACTTAGGTACAGAGTCCATGCGACACACATGTGGACCAGCTTTGGCTATAGAACTCAGCAAGTCCACCTGTGCATTCACTGGCCATTTCAGGTGAAGGGGAGCAGGCTACTGAGCCACATTTGGGGAGCCCTTCAGTTCTGATTTGGATTTGGGGCATATGTGTTAATAGGATATTGTTCTCAGTCTCATGATACAGAATGCCTCCTTCAAGAGTTCATTATCAATAGGATCCATGCTCATGTTCACAGTTGGAACCAGGAAATAGTTGTTGGTTAGGCTATACTAAGTTTTGGCAAGAACAACAACAAAAAATGGAGATGCTGAGTAATCAAGTAATCATACACAATTTAATAGTATCTCTAAGCATGAAATGGCACAATCCAGCCAAAACAGTGCCGAAATGTCAAAGCTCTGAATTCATATTAGTAAGAGGATAGACTGTCATTAATATTTTATATTAGTGAGTTCCTAACTTCTAGATTTTCATCTATTAAGTTATATTAAGATGGGAAATCTGTCCATCGAGATTTACAGTTTGTATTATGAGCTTGATTGTTGATGCTGAGATTGTTACAATAGAGAAAGGGTCTGAAAATAAGCCTGTAATAGTTGTTAAAAAGAATAACTTAATGTAACAAACATGAATACAGTTTTTGATAGTAAACAACAAAATACTGTTTCAAATTTAGAAATACAGGAAGATGACTTAAACCACAATTAAAACACTGAAATCATTCATTCGGGGAACTTTCAACATATAGATTTGCTCCCTAGGGGAAACCAAAATAGCAGCTTTTTCTGACTAATTTGCCACAGTAGTCTGGTACTGGTTAGAAGTGCCAGGTAATCTATCAACTGTTGCCAATTAAACTGGTTCGGTTCTTATTCACTTTTAATTTCTCTGTGACCAGGATGATCACAGAGAGAACTACTCTTCTCATTTCTTAATTAGAACATTCACAACATCTGGTAAAATACGACTGGAACACAGAGGCAATTAAGCCCTATTGGGCAGATTGACTTTCTGACCTCAGCCTGAGTCTTAAACTTTGAAAGGAAAGGCACATAAGAACCATTTCAAAAGATGTATTAAGTATATACAGTACAGAAAAAGGAGGGGGAAGGTAATGAGGAGAAAGAGGAGAAAAACTTCTAAGCTTAAAAACCAGTTACATTTTCACTGCATGTGCTACATATAAATTTTAATTCTGTTAATGAAAGCACCTTTATTTTCTGATTATAATACAATACATGTTCTTCATATCAAAATTCAAATATAGATATGCATAAAATAGAATTTGAACATACCACAACATCACCCATTAACAAAACATATGTTAACAGCTTGGTGCATAACCTCTTGTCTACTTTTGTTCAGGTTTGCTTTTGCCTGCCTCTAATATTGTGTATGCATGCATAGTTATAGTAGTAGTGCTAGTAGTTGTAGCTTTACAAAAAAAATGGAATCATACAATGCACAATTCTGAAACTTACTTTTTGACTTAGCCATTCAAGATTAGCATCTTTTCAAGTTAGAAAATATACTATTTTACTGCATCAGAATCCTTCTTGTATGCCTCTTAAATCATTTATTTAACCAGTCCTTGACTCATGGACATCTCAGTGGCTCCAGTGTTTAGCTATATAATACATTTTTGTGCATACATCTGTTAAACTTGTCTGATTTTTTTCCCATAGGATAAATTTTCAGAATTTATTATTTACATTGTTAGCCTAATAATGCCATATATTTTGGGGTAAAAAGGAAAGCACTCAATTAATTCATTCAACAAGTACTAGACATTACTCACATGTTTTTTTTTTGTGTATGTCCTTAAAAAAACTTTTTATTGATGTTTAACATTCATATAGAAAGCTACACAAGTCATAAGTAAATAATTTATGATTTATGTGTTCAATTTGAACACACCCATGTAAATGGAACACAGGTCAATAAATATGTATACATACATTTGCCAATACCCTCCTTCACACCCCTCATGTGCTTTGGCGACCTGTTGTTCTAGCAATTCCTCATGAGAAAGTTCTTGTCAAGCTTGTCAACTTCCATTTCTATGAGTCAAATGCTGAATTAAGGACACAATGCCTTTAAGATTGACAGTGTAATATTGATTGACTGGTGGGATTTTAGACCTTCAAAAAGACTCCTTGCCAACAAAGCTGTCCTCGTTCAACCAAATGAGTTTCCAAAATCCTGCATTCTATCCCTTTATCTCTTTATTTTCTCTATCAGTTTTGGCCTTAAATCTATCCATTGGATCCTAGTGACACATATTTTGATTCTTATGATGAATTAACCTCTGGAAAACGAAACTAAATATTTGTTTTTCATCTGATGTCCTCTTACTGGCTACCCAGCTCAGCTCTGAGTATAGAGTGGATCTGGAATTGAAAAAGGGGTCCTGGGCTTCCAATTCGTGGCTTCCGGCACCAGCTGTCTCCTTCTTCCATCCTTTATTGGAGGGAGTATAAACAATGACCTTCAAATTTCACTTAACTTTTGGAGACCTCAGTTTCCTGATTTTTAAAGACTTCCAGCACCCAAAGTCTATGAATAATGTTTTCTTTTTGTTATTGTTGTTTGTGAGGGTTTTTTTGGTATTGTTTAGTTTGTTTTTGTTTTTGATAAAGTCAATATTGCAAGAGACCATAAGGAAAGAAGGAATAAATTAGATGCACCATAGATGTTTTAAGTTAGTTCCACAATGAATGACAATAGAAAATATGTGCTTTTTTTGTGCCATGTGTTTTATTCCTTTTACTTCTCTAAGAAGCTTGAGGTCTGGATTAGTTTCTTAGCAAAAAACTGCTTAGGATGTCACTGCTCACGTCATCATGACTGTGATCCAGGTAAAATGCTACTCAGAGTATATTCCATGCTCCAGTGCCAGCGCCAGAGTACACATCAAACAAGATACTAAGTACACTTTTTAGTTTAGCTCTCTTTTGTAGCAAGACCTTCTTGATGAAGAAGGAAGCAGTGCTTTGCAAATTCCTTACCACAAAGGCTCATAAGCCACTATTTTTGAGGAAACCAAGTGGCCACTTTCAGGACCATTGATATCCAATGTGAGGCTTTGTAGTTAAATTGAAATTTTTATAAAAATATAAACATTTCTCTTTCTGGGCTAATTTTCCATTGAATTTTTTTGTTTTGTTTTGTTTTTGTTTGTAGAAGAGGATGGTTTTAACCTTGAGACAGAATGACTAACAGTACCATGGCATATGATAGTCCTGAATGTAGTAAATTATAATAGCTTTCCCCTACAATAATCAGAAAGCGGGTATTGTCCTTTTCATCTCCACAAATGGGCACAATGGCAAGGGTTGTGATTATAAGGAACTCATTAATTTGCAAATGATGGGATTATCATGAAGTTTAACTTAAAGAAAACTTTAAATTAAACACTTTAAACTAAAAACAATGCAGCTGCTTCACATTCATTCAGATCTTCATTAACTCACTAGGGTAAATTCTTTTGATTTTTAATGTGCTCTTCAAAATACATTTGTTACAGCCCCCTAGCTATGTTCACAGTAATGAATTTCAGTATTTATAGCATATTTCCCCATCCTTTTATCAGTTATCCCAGTGGGCACTTAACTAAATAAAATCTTT
Source organism: Eidolon dupreanum (assembly GCA_028627145.1). Classification (NCBI taxonomy): domain Eukaryota; kingdom Metazoa; phylum Chordata; class Mammalia; order Chiroptera; family Pteropodidae; genus Eidolon; species Eidolon dupreanum. Next base: position 77,774,521 of record CM053508.1, on the reverse strand, counting down.
GTCAAATATTGTTGAAAGACACAATTGCTTGATATAAAGTATGATCAGAGTTTGCTCTGGAACCTGTAACTATTAATTTTATTGCCATAACTCAAATATTTATAAAATTTGGGGTTTGTGCCTCATTATTCTTTACTACTGAGTACTTACCCTTTGAGTAATTGATATAATTTTTATAAGATCATTTATTCATTCAATAAATATTTTCATGCATCTAAATATAACAAATATAAACTACCTCTCCAAGCTTCATGTTTCTTCATTCCTTTACTCTTTTATTCATACGACCACTCAACAAATACTTATTGAGCATCTTTATGCCAGACACTACTCTGGTTCATAGATATAAAGATAAGTGAAACATGAGTCCTCTATTCTGGAAGTTCACAGTCTACCAAAGCTGACTAACAAGTAAACAAATATAATTAGTATAATAAAATGTGCTGGTGTAAAAAGGTATAGAAATTATAATGAGAAAGCAGAGGAAGAAGCCAGAAATTTGCATAGAGAAAGTAGGTGGAGATTTATGTTGTAACTAGATGAGATAGAGGAGGGAAATCTTAAGTAGTTTTGAAGAATTAACAAATTGGATTTGGGGTAGAGTTTGGGAGAAGACATGTAGAAGAAATATAAGGATTAAACATAAGGAATTTTTAAAACTTTGGGAAATGGAGAACAGTTTGATGTGCCTGGAACACCAATCTCAGGAACAATGGAAAAATGGAGATGAAACACAGCATGTGACCAGATAATAAGGAACATATAAGGCAGATAATATATGAAAGGTCTTTTAGATTTCTTACTCAAGATGATCATTATGCAAATTATTTGTACATTAGGCTCATACATATAATGATAATCATCTTCCTTTTCATAGCATATAATCAATAACTATTTATTGAATCAATAATTAAATACACCAGAGTATATAGTTTTTCTTAACCAAAGGTGATACTACTGTCCCATTACTTGTAAAATAAGTTGTTTTTTCCATTCAAGTCATGAGTTAGTCTTAATGTCTTCATTATCTCTCACCTACTCTCACTTGAAACCACTTATGCATGTTTAAGTGACAGCTAGTCAGGACTGTCTTCATTATGCTCCAGCTTGTTAGGGAATATATATTTGACTATACTAGTACCTAATTCTCATACCTTTTTTTTTTTTTTGATATGCCACTTTTTATTTTATTTTATTTTTCCTAAGGCACCCTTTCCTTTATTTTGAACAATATGTAAGCATAAAATATATCATTTGCCTTAGTCTCTAAAATTCAACTGTGTTGGGAAATTAGGATGTTCAGTTTTAAAGTAGAAAGAGAGGCTCAATACTGCCTATCACTTTCTTAGGATTCACTAAATATGATGTTTTTTTAATTGAAGAAATGATTTAAATTCCCTCCCCCCATTTACCTCTCCCCTCCCCCTACGCCCTACTCTCTGGTAACCACTAGTCCATTGTCCATGTCCATATAACTCTCATACCCTTAAATCTCACTCTTGCGTGAAATTAAAGCAAACCCAAACATCCTGTACAATTCATTCTCACGAGTGCTATAAGGGGTTTTAATATATTGCATATGCAATTTATGTCATTCTCAGTTATATTTAGAATTTGACTTCTTTACAGTTAATGTCTTGAATATTCATCATAACTTCTGCTGTCATAGTATAGTAAGATCTTTTGTCAGTCAGTAGAGTTAGATTATGCTACAATAACAAATAAGCCAGAAATTTCTGTGTTTTAAAACAACAAAAGTTTATTCATTATTCACAATAAGTATTGATAAGGCTAACAAGAGTGATGGGACTTACATTGGTCACCCAGGAACCAGGGTGAGAAGCTGCCCCACACTCGCACGTTTCCTGCAGCAGAAGGGAGAGATGAGGTAAATCTCACACCAGGTCTTACATTTCCTATCTGGAAATGACACGTCACTTTTCCCACACTTCACTGGCCAAAATGAATCATATGGCCACCATAAATTTAGAGGAGGTGGCAGCATGCAGTCCCACACCATGCCTGAAGGAGGAAGGAACAGCAGAAACACGTGAATAACACTAATGACCACAAGACTGGAAATTATCCCTCTTTTACCTTAAGCCTCCCCGGAGAAAAGGAATATAAGGAATGCAGAATTTGGAGACAAAGAAAAAATATATTTAAATTCCAGCCCTGCCTCTAACTTGGGCAAACTTTTAAATTCTGATCTTTAATTTTCTTATCTGTTAAAGACAGGTGAAGCATAATAATAACTACCTTAAAGAGCTTTGAAGATTAGAGAAAATACACAAGTGTCATGCCTGCGTAGCTGCACAAGCACATACAAAACGAGTGTATGCTTTTATTTAATAAATATTGGCTGCTCTCTTTCATGTCGTTGCTGTTATTTCCCCAAACTGGCTTGCTGGACATTCTTTCTCCTACACAAGCGTCCTGAGTCTACCCTCCCCTACCTGTCATGTTCTGAAGATGTGTTCCCATTCCACAATGATTTGGGTATGCTCCCACCACTCTCTTTCTCACCTACTTCCTGCCATTCTTCCGGTCTGTTGTTCCCACTACATCCCAGCCTACCCCACTAAAATAAAGGAGAACTAAGTGTGGATAAAAGTGTGGTGAGAGATGTGTGAATGTGCATTTCTGACCAAGGCCATTTCTACAATTGAATAAAAAATAGCAGAGCACACAACCTAAAGGGTAAGGTGAAGGGCTTGATCTTGATAAAGGACAAAGTCAAGGCCAGTTAAATCTTGTATAAAAGATACTCATGATTTCATTGAATGAAACCATATTTACTTATATTTTTAAAAGAATGTACAGCTATTTTATATAGGTCACCAGTGCAGTAGTCTGTTTTCTACAAATAATTCCTCATTATTTTTCAGTTTTGCCTCCTTGCATTTTTAAGATGAAATACATTCTGGGAGAATTTGAGCCTACACTTATTCATTGTTTCCATATAGTTTTTAACAGATTCTTGTCTTGATTTGTTATCTAAAATGACAGCAAGCTGCCGAGGACTTGATTTCCTCCCACACTTGATAGCCTGCCTTATCATTTTATTCCGTGTTACAAGGAACATGTACACATTCTCTTTGTTAGCCAGACTTCTGAGTTCACTGCGCCACCTGTGGCAGAGACGGAGACGGAGACGGAGACAGAGAGTACGCATTAAAGCAAACTCTGCTGCTTGGTTCACACCCAGGATGAGCAGGACTGTCAAAATCCCCATATGGGAACGTGCTTTCCTCTTTTCTGTCTCCTGCCCTCCCTGGTGTACCTGGGAATCCTAGTAGGCGAGTAACTTCAGAGCCATGGGAGAGCACTTTGTCTCCTTGTAGGATTAATGTTTTACATAACCTTTGTCTAAACCTGACTCATCTGATATTCATCATTTCAGGGTATCTACCTATATCCTCAGTCATACGATTGGTGATGGCTGGCGAAAAGCACTATTAATATCAATGCTCCCTATTTTTTTCACTTGCAGCTGCATTTTGCAATGACTATATTCAATTTCTAAATTGTTTATTGGCCTCTATATCAAAAGATACTGAGCCTGGACTGTGAGAGTTCCTGTGGTCAGATTTCGCCTCTTGCCACACTGGAGGACTCACCCGAAGTAGGGCGATCAGGGAGGTGGTTACTACTTTAGGAATTGCAAGGCAAGTGCACCCCTTAATCTGGAGAACTTGCAGTTTGAAGCCTGTTTGACCTTGCTTCCTAAATAAAGTTTCCCGCTGTGCTTAGCTTATTTGCTACTATTTTCCTATAGTACCTACGTGGAACCTGGACCTCATTGGCTGTTATGGGCTCTCAGTGCACTTCTCAGAGTCCACTACTCCTTAGTCCTCATGAGAAAACTACTCTCTTGGACCTGAGAGCATTATGCTAAGTGAAATAAGTCAGACAGATCTCACTTACACGTGGAATCTGAAAAACAACACAACACATCCCCAACTCATAGATTGGTGGTTGCTAGAAATGAGGTGGAGGACAAGGTGGGTGAAGGTAGTCAAAAGGTACAAACTTTCAGTTATGTATAAAATAAATAAGTCATGGGGGTGTAATGTACAGCATGGTAACTATTGTTAATAATACCGTATTCTATATTTCAAAGTGGCTAAGAGAGTAGATCTTAAAATTTCTTATCACAAGAAAAAAATTGTAATTTTGTGGTGATGGATGTTAACTGGAATTACTGTGGTGAACATTTTGCAATATGTACAAATATGAAATCCTTATGTTGTATACCTGTGTGATACTGTGAGCACGGAGCTCATAAAACCCTAGGACTGGAAGAAAGCCATAAAGGTGTTTTTTGTTATGTTAATGCGCAAAGTTTGGACTGCCTAAGGATAGGGACTGGTTGCCAGGGGAACTAATCATGTGATCAGAGGACTGGAACTTCCAGTCATACCTCCTGAACTCCTGGGAGGGGAGAGGGGCTAGAGATTGAATCAGTTCCCAAGGACCAGTGATTTAATCCATCATGCCTGTGTAATGCGACCTACATAAAAACTCAAAGGGCAGCTTCAGAAAACTTCCAGGGTTGATGAACACGTAGAGGTGCAGAGTGGCTCACCTGGAGAAGGAGTGGAAGCTTCCATGCCTTTTCCCCATGCCTTGCTGTATGCATTTCTTCCATCCGGCTGTTCCTGAGTTATATCCTTTTATAATAAACCTGTAATCTAGTAAGTAACATGTTTCTCTTAGTTATGTAAGCTGCTCTAGCAAATTAATTTAACCCAAGGAGGGGGTTTGGAAACTTCTGACTTACAGCCTCTTTATAGGTCAGAAGTACAGGTAACAACGTGGGCTTGCAACCAGCAGCTGAATTTGGGGCTGGGGGACAATCTTGTAGGATTAAGCCCTTAATCTGTGGAATCTGATGCTCTCTCCAGATAATATCAGAATTGAGTTAAATTGTAGGATACCCAGCTGTCCTGAGAATCGCTTGTTGGTGTGGAGAACCGCTCCCTAGTATTGGAATTGGTGTCTGAGCCTATTTTACTTGAAACTAATATAATGTTACATGTCAATTAAACCTCAACTTAAAGAAAGAAAATGACTTTCTCTTGACTCAAGATGTCTCCAAAGCCCTTACCTTTGGGTATTTAAATAGTAGGAGTGATGTCCGTGGCTGCCTCTGAAGATGACTGATGATGAAAAATGAACATCACTGGATTTCATGACACTAGAGGCCCAGATGGGGATTCAGACCAGTTGGCGCTGGCAGGAGTGAAGTCCTGAATGAGGTTGTCAGGCAGCATCTCCCACCACCATGGGTGCAGCTACCTGGGCGTATTAAACTTCCTCTAACTCATTCTCTGATGCTTCACCTCCAGGACCTGTGTGTATCAGTGGGCATCATGAGCTGATGGTGGCAGCAACTATTTGTACTTTTCCAACGCCCATTGAAAAATTGGTCTTCTCTCATTGATCTCTTTTGAAGCACCTAACATTTTGGGTTACTGCTTACATATTTTACCAAAAATATTTTCTAATTTCCTTGGGGATAAATCATTTTTTCAACTTGTATGTTGAAAAATTCCAAACCTACTGAAAAGCTGTAAGAATGATAACAACGGACAACTATATATTCTTTAACTAGACTAACCAATTGTTAACATTTTGACGCATTTGCTGCATCATCTTTATGTGTATGGATGTGTGTGCACAGTAGTACCCCTTATCCACAAGTTCACTTTCTGTGGTTTCGGTTACCCACTATCGGCTATAGTCTGAAAATTTTAAATGAAAAATTCCAGAAATAAACAATTTATGAGTTTTAAAGTGGACACCAGTCTGAGTAGCATGATGAAATCTCACACCTTCCCTCTTTGTCCCATCTGGAATGTAAATCACCCCCTTTGCCCAGTTTCTCCATACTGTACATATTCTCTGCCTTTTAGTCACCTAGTAGCTGTCTTAATTATCACACTGCTTGTGTTTATTTATTTATTTATTTTAAATTAATTTATTTTTTATGGTGACATTGGTTAATGAAATCCAATAAGTTTCAGCTGTACACTTTAATGGTAAGGCACATATATATTTACACTGTGTGTTCACCTCCCATAGTTATATTTCTTTCTGTCTCCACATATTTGACCCCTTTTATCCTGTCTACATTCCCTTCCCCCATCCCCCTCCCCTCTGGTAACCACTAGTCTATTGTCCATGTCCATAAGTCTTAGTTTATGTGTCCCGTTCACTTGTTGCTTTTAGGTTTATATCCCACTTATAAGTGATAGCAGTGCTCGTGTTTAAATCAGCCCTATTTTACTTAACAATGGCCCCAAAGTGCAAGAGTAGTGACGCTGTTAATTCAAATATGCCAAAGAGAAGCCATAAAGTATTTCCTTTAAGCCAAAGGCATGTGTGTATAGGAAAAACTGTAGTATATGTAGAGTTTGCTACTATCTGTACTATTAGGCATCCACTAGGGGTTTTGGAGCATATTGCCTGAGAATAATGGGGTACTATTTTTTTTTTTATTTTGGCTGAACCATTTGAGAGTTATTTGCTGATATTATGACATTTTATGGCTATAAACTCTAACATACATTTCCTAATAACAAGAACATTCTCCTGTATCACACGTAGGAAAATTAATATTGATATAAAACAATTATCTAATTTACATTCTATATTCAAATTTCTCCAGTTCTACTAATGTCATAACAAAGCTGGTGTTTTGTTTTGTTTTGTTTTTCTTTTTCTTTTTCTGCTCCAGGGAGCTTGCATTGCACTAGGGGATAAATCTTGAAATCTGCATCCTGCTTTTTATCCTATGTATTCAGCTGACTACTAAATAATATAAAATGACAAAAACTTAATGTATCTAAAACTTAGCCTGCCTAAACTGCCAATTACTAAGCATTATTATTTTTAAATACCCATTTTACTGTGGAAAGCATCATCATGCTTTGACTGTCAGCCATAGAGAACCAGAAGAATGAGAGAACTTATTTAGCAAAATTCTTACGTATATGTTATGTTAAACATTAGGTTAATATCCAGAAGGGATGGGCAATTTACACACTTTGTAATCAACAAAGGTTATATTTGTACTTATATTATGAGGGATGATGGTTCATTAATTTAAGTAAATGCCATACCTTAATTAAAAATGCCATCATGTAGAAGACTCTGTGAGCTCAAGTCCATGCTGGGAAATGCAAGACTTAAAACATTTATACATACTTGTGATATTCCAATCTATTTTTAAGGAATAGGATGTAAAGCATCTTACTTTAAACAAATATATGGCTATAGTTATCAACAGAGGTAGATACAGGGACTTGTTTAATTAATTTGCTAATAATGCAGTTCTTTTCAGACAAACTGTGTCATTTTTTTCAAATTGTATCTGTATATGTGATTTTGTGATTATTAGTCTTTTCAATATTCTTATGTGAAAAAATAGAGAATTGGATGCATTAAATAATTTATATTTCTCTCTTCCCTATGCATCAATTATCAAGATATTTTAAGTAGAAATGAAGTTTGGGATTTAACTTATGAATAAATGAAATATTTTACCCATTCTTGTAAATTGAAAAGTTATGAGACAGATGAAAATTTACAAGAAAATATACCCCGCCCTCCCCCCCGCCAAAAAAAAAGGCATTTACAGAAACATGTACAAACAGAGAGGTCCTCATTAAACACATTAGCTTAGAGGCCTATGGGAGATGGAGGAAAATGAATTGAGGAATGGAGAGAAGGAGGGATCAGTGATGACAATAACCCATGAACTGAGGAATGTATGTATTTAAAAAGGGAGGTAGCAGTAGAAACAAAAAGAAAAGAAAGAGTGACTTTATAGGGAGTGATACAATCTCACATTTTCCTCATTATACCTAGTGGCATCGATGGCCTATGGATACCCACTTCTGAGGAATCTACTTACATTTAGAGTGGACTTCATGGAATGGTTATAGAGAAGCCAAATTTCCAGGCTTTTCCATATTCCCTTAAAGCAGTTTTAGAAGCACCCCTGGAGTGAGGACACCTTGTTGTCTTCCTGTAAAGGTTTAAAACAAAAAAATAGACAATAACAAACTTAAGTTCACAAGAACAAAATCTTTCCAACTATCGTACTCTATAAGGAGACTGTTATGAGCGTTTCCTGATTGGACAAAAAATATATTAGATACAAATTATGTTAACTGTAGAGACAGAATGAGAGACAATAGAAAAGGGGAAAACAGCATTCTACCAAAGCATGGTTTAACGGAAATTATTAAAAACATGTCTAGTCTGATTAAAAATAAGCAAACCTTTTGTATACTAATCCTATGATTTAACCAATTCTGGCTACTCCAAGAATTAAAAGTATTTTTCTTAATACACTTCTGTTGGAGGTCAAAGCTAAGTGGAGGGAGAGAACCGAACCTGCAGGCCCTCATTAAAAATGCTACAGCATCTCCAAAGGCCAATCTTATTACCCTCTTTCTTCCCACTGATTCATCTCACACTTACCTATGATCTTCAAGTCGTTATTTCTCTGGCTGTTTGCCTTTTCTTTAAATCAAGTGTTTAGCCAATGACCTTCTCTCCTCCCTAAAAATGGCTTTTATTATTTTGCTACTACTTAGCCAGTTCATGCTTTCTTCAACCTTCAAGTTGCTACTTTTCTCATTTTGATTTAGGCTGATTGTGTTAGCCAAGAAGAGTCCAGTCTCTTCAAAATACAGAACAGAGCCCCCCACCTCCACACCCGCCCGCCCTTCCCGGGTCTTAGCACCATTCAAGAATCATGAAAACGCTATTCTTAGAAGTGGTTTTATATTTGACTATTTCTCTGGAAAATTATTTACTTAATTATCTTATTCTAAGAGAATATCATTTAAAAATAATTGTTCTTACTAAGCCAGAGATTTGTACATAAAATTTTCACATAGAATATAAATATAGCAAAAATTTATTAAGAATAATATAGTAGTTTGATTTCTCCAGGAAAACAGTGCCAAATAAATGCAAGAGAACTCATTTCTATAATTACTTTTGAGGCTGTACAAGATAGATGATCAAAACAATTATGTTCATATCCCCTTTTGAAATACTTTCTTGTGTTTTTTTAACTTCACTCAATCGACACTGTTTTTATATATCAAGAACAGTATATTCTGAATATTCTGTGAATTATGCCTTGTGCGGGTGACTAGTTTTTAAAGCATTAGGACAAAAGAATTTGTCTAACATAAAAATGTTCTGAGTATAATTTAATTGCTTTGCTGAGGAAGTTACTTTGCTGGGCTGGAGGCTAATTCAGATAGAAAAAAGTCATTGCTGAAGTACAGAGATGGAGAAGATAGGACTGAATCCAAAGCAACCTAATGACCTTCCCTAGAAATTGATTTTAAAATAAATCACTGAGGCCAAGGTGCTACTTTGTCATTTCTTTCATTTTCATCAAAGTACTATGAAAAGTTCTGATTGTATTTTCTGAAGATTTATTTGATCAGTGGGTAAAGCAGACTGTTAATGTTCATTTTTTGCCTTACATCATATAGTTCATGTCCATGAATTCCAGTGCATCATTCAGAATCTACATTTTTCCACATTTCTTCTCATAAGATTGTCCTCTAAGTCAATATTTGGTAGCAGATAGACTCAGTTTGTTTTCTTACTTTGTTTTGTTTTTATTGGGCTGATACACAGTGAGATTCTACTCATTTTCGCACAAAATTCTATTCTCCCAAAGCATTGTTTTGATAAGTAAAAGCAGTTCTCAAATAGGCAAATATACGGATGATTGAATAAGCTTTAAATAAGGATAGCATGTAAGATAATACACTTTATTTTCATTATTGAAAGTGTAAAAGTAAATGTTTACAAGTGAAGATTTACATTTAGAGAAGAGTGGGTGGGAAGTATGGATTGTCAACACCAGGCAAAGAGAAAGCATGGAGAAAGAAGATAATCATGCAAATTGTAAAGAAATAGCTCAGGGTCTTATATAAAACAGGCTACTTTCTAAATAGAACTAAAAACAGCTTTGCTCAGATAGGAGAAGGTCCCTTCCTGATTCTGGAAATGGTAGTTTCTATGTGCTCTACAGAGAAAGATCCAATATATCATCTAAAACTATTACATTATAATATTAAATTTTATAGTTCAACATTTGTTTACTAAAAAAAAAAAAAAAAACGTTTTACCATGTCATGTTAATTCTTTATCGAATTGTTAATAATGGTTTGGGAGGACTACCTTTTGGAGAATGACACAGCAGGGCTTGATGATAAAATGTTGATTCGACATAACAGCTAGGGTATTCTTTAATGTCCGCAAGGGAACAAAGCAGCTTGTCCCAGTTTTTCACAACAAAAAACCTTTCGAATAGTTGTTATTCACATAGAAATGTATTTGAATATAGGTCAGAAACTCAGAAGTTGCTGTGCTAGATTTGAGGCTGACTGTAGGCTGTTTTATATACCATTGTGCTCATATTGCAGAGGTCCAGGCCAGCCTTCTGCCTGCAGGCTGGCCGCAATGGACTTGCGATGCTTACGTGAGAGGATTTGGAGATGAGGGCCTGTCAGCTCTTCTTTCTTTTACAAGTTGTGAATGTACACACTAGAGAGTAAAATTTTGTCCTTCTAAAACTACAATTCTCATAATCACCCCAAGGAAGGAGTACTTTTATTCTTCCAGAAACATGGCATTGAGTGACACAGAACCAGAGACCCCCAGGTGTGCCTTATCTGCGCTGTCCCTTTATACCCCACCCCGACTGGGCTCATGGTGACATTACAAGTCCATTCTTCCTCACTGGCTAACCATGAACCTAAACATTTCTATAGATCATTTACAGTATTGTGATCCAGGCATCTTGTTTTTCTTTCTTGAAAATCACTTTCTAAGAATGGATCAGAATGAAAGTATCACAATCCCCACATGCCCTTAGGTGCCCCCTGAAATGAGAGTCCACTGGTACTTCCCCAAGACAGGTCAAAGCTATGCATTTGACATGAAGTCTGTTCTTTCAATAAAAGAAACAAACAGTGTTTGAGGGAAACAGAACAAGAAGCATCATCTTAAAACACACTTTTTGACTTCATTTCCACGACGCCACCTTCAGCTTCATTCACACTGTCATGACACCTAAACATGTACAATTTGGTTCATCCTGAGCATTGTAAATGGACTGTCAAGACATTTACCAGAGAAAGATTTATCAATTTTTAAAATTTCAATAAGGAAATGAGAATCAATGTCATCAAGTTAAAATTATCTCTAACAGTGCATATACTCCGTTGTTTCGGAGCAGAACAATGAAATGAAATTTGTATGTCTGTCGTGTTATTCAGAAGTATTCTGGAAATGATATTAAATCTGAAATATTAGAGGGTATTTAAAGGAGAAGATATTTAACTGTGAAATGTCAAATAAGGACACAAGGTTTCATTTATTCATTTCTACCATTCTTCTAAGGCCACGTGGAAGATTAGATGCTTTCCCCGAATCTTAGCTTCATTATCTGTTAACTATCCCATAGACATCAGGCACACAGTGGGCTTTTTGTGTGAAAGAAGGTGATCTACAGGATGTATAAGTACTTTTGGAATATTTAGACTGTAAAGAGATACCTCAGTTTTAACAAGTGGCCTGGTAGCTAGCTGTGAGCTCTGCCGCAGAATGGCTGGCACTCCAATGACATCATCTGTGCCTCCAGCCCAACCCCAGAAAATGATACCGATTTGGATATCGAATAGGGCTTTAGAAAAATCAGCCACTTGCAGGTGAATCTATGACCCGCACACGTTAGAGCTGTAGGACTGGCAAGTTCCTCTGGTCTTCCTGGGCACTCAGGGAGAACTCTCTTTCTACTGGTGCTTTACCTGGAATGGCCTTTTACAATTTTCTAAGTACGATTATGGAAACATTATCACATCTTAACTCAGGACCTCTTGCAGAAGTAGGAAATATGAGCATCATTTTACAAATGGGAAAACTGAAATATCAAGACTAAACTTGTCAGAAGTAAATGTCAGATAGAAACTAATTACCCAAGTCTCATAATTTTTCTCTTCCTGTCTGTCATAGCTGAAAAATTAAGAACACAGTTCAGGCATGGGTTCTAGTCACTTCTCTGTCACGGTCCAGCTGTGTACCCCTGAGTAAATCACATTTCTGCAACTCAGTTTTTTCATCTGCAAAATGGAAATAATTCCTGCTCTAGCTGCCTTACAAAGTAGTTTGTATGAGAGACACACAAAATGCATCATCCCTACCTTTTTTCTTTGCCCATGCTGGGAAAAGAGGATGCGAAATTCTTACTACCAGAAAGACAGGAAAATTAAGACCAGATGGTATAAAGGGGTGAGGATGTGTAGAAACCTAGTCCTGGCTTGTTCTCTAATTAGATGTCTTTCTTTTGTCAAATCTATGAACTTTCTCAGTTTCCTCAGGTAGATTTAGGAGGTTTTCCCAGAATGTCTGGAATATTTCAATTCAGTCCATGAGTGTTCTACCTACTTTTCTTTCCTATACTTCATGCTGCCTCTTAGATTCTCTTTTCCCTAAAGATGAACATTTACGTGCCGTAAAAAGGCAAGTATTGCCAAACAGTGTAATGCATTTGCAATTCCATTGTGATTCTCTTTCTTTTTAAAGGCTTGTTGGGAGCCGGTAGCAGACTAATGAAATTAAAATCACCAGGCAAAGCCTAATGAGGAGTAGGAGTCAAATTATTTTAGGAACTACACACAAGACACTGCCCGTGGCCTACTGAGATCATGAGCCTGTGTGACATCTGGCAGGGATAGCCCTCTCAGAAGTGTCCCTCCTTTCCAGGGACCATTAGTGATGCTCAGCTCTGGCCACAGCAGCCAATGTCAGCTCCTCAAATCTAATTAGATTTGGAGAGCAGAGGGAAAGGCAAGTTTTCAAGGTAGAATACAGAGCAGAGTTTAGGAAAAGAGAAAGCCAGGGCAGAGTAGGTGTTTCCACATTTGTATTTCATTACATCTGATGCAAAGAGATTTAAAAGTTTACAACAAAATGCTCTAATGTTATAGAGAGCTAGAAAGAGCATAGAGAGCTAGAAAGAGCATCTTTTCTGGACTCGAAGAAAGAGAGTCATTTACGGGGAGAAATCATCCTCAGGCTGCTTATCTCATCCACATGGGCTGGAGGCCCAGTCAGAAACCAGCTGTGACTTCTCCAATCATGGAGGAGAGGGTGTCAGTGACAAGCTGAATGCACACCAAGAGCCTGAGTAGTCATGCTCTGTCCCAATTGCTACCTGCCCATCTCAGTCCACTTTGCTCCTGGCTGGGAGAATATTGTTCCTTCTGCATACCTCTTACATGCACACACACACACACACACACACACACACACGCACACGCACACACACATGTTTTGACCCAACCCTTTATAATTCACTGAGTACTTCCATTACTTCCATGCCTATTATCATGATTCCTGCATAACACAGTGAGAACATGGGGCAGGTGTCATACTTTTTACAGACAAGAAAAGTGAAGCTGAGCAACTATAGGAAATTTTCCCAACTTCCCAAAGATAAAGGAGAATTTAGACCTCAAACTTAAGAGTCTTGTGAGCAAACCTAGTACTCTTTCTACCATCCAGAGGGAATCTAACCTTTGTTCTAAGTTAATCTAAACTTTCTCATTCAATGACTAAACTATGCAGAACAAAGAATGGAGGTAGATCTAAAAAAAATAAATACATAGAAATGGCCCCTGATCTCAAGAAGGCACAATTTTATGAACAAATCAGAAAATTATAAACATTCGACAAAAATCAATGTTCCTATGGTGACTAGGACATGGAAGCAATCGAAGTGTCCTACAGGAGAGGATTGGATAAAGAAGCTGTGGTACACATATACAATGGAATATTACTCAGCCACAAGAAGAGATGAAATACTGCCATTTGTGACAACATGGATGGACCTAAAGATAATCATGCTAAGCAAAATAAGCCAGACAGAAAAAGTTAAAAACCACATGATATCACTTACATGTAGTATATGAACCTAAAAGCAACAAACAAACAGGACAAAAAGAGACTCATGGACATGGACAATAGTCTAGTGGTCACCAGAGAGTAGTTGGGGTGGGAGACAGGGAGGTAGATGGGGTAAAAGGGCTCAAATACGTGGTGATAGAAAGAGATATAACTATGGGTGGTGAACACACAATGCAATATATATATGCCTCATTGTTGAACTGTACACCTGAAATTTACTGGATTTTGTTAACCAATGTCACCATAATATAAATAAAAAAAAATTTTAAATAAATAAATAAATAGATAGATGATAGATAGATAGATAGATAGAGAAATAATAGCACATACAATAATATACAGTACATAATACTTGATAATGATGATAAATGACTATATTACTGGTTTATGTAAAAAAAAAAAATCAAAGTTACATGTGCAAAGATTCTCCAAAGCAGGATAGAGGAAAATACTGGTTGGGAATTGTGCTAGTGGGCTGAAGGGTGCACAGAATTAATTTTCTGGAGGAGGGAGGTTTGGAACTAACGTTTTCAGTCCTATTCTCAGAGCATCCACTTGGAGCATCTGTCGAAATCGCAGCAGATGGAGCACATCAGAAATGTATTTTCCTTTTTATCTTATCTTTAGTTCCTTGAAGAAACCTGGCACCTAGGGTACTGTGGAGATAAAATAAAAGTTCATTTTTGTATCATCATTTGTAGTGTAAAGACACAAACATTACTTGTTCCTGAGGCAGTTATTTCATTCTTTTTCCTCCCTTGTGGGTTTTATAATTAAATCTGAAATGAAGACTAGCAATGAGACTTAAATGTAATATTTTCTGAATAATGCACTCAGTTGTTTTGTTTTTTGTTTTGTTTTGTTTTTGTGTTTTGCAGCATCAATGGACACCTAATCCCCTGCTACCTTTATTTGAAAACCGAGAAGTTTTGTTCTACTGATTTAACTGCCTGAAATTTTTGCTGGCGTTATATGGGGGGAAAAATGCTGATTCTGTCCTTTTTTAACCCATGTGTGAAACTTTGACTCGCAATATACTTATTCATTCTCTGACCCTCATAAAGATGTCTGAACCTGACTCTTCATCTGTGTTTTCAGGAAATGTGGAGAATGGCACTTTCCTTGAGCTATTTCCCACATCCCTGTCCACATCGGTGGACCCGTCCTCAGGCCACCTATCAAATGTCTACATCTATGTGTCCATATTTCTCAGCCTTTTAGCGTTTCTACTTCTGCTTTTAATCATTGCCCTCCAGAGGCTCAAAAATATCATCTCCTCCAGTTCCTCCTACCCCGAGTATCCAAGCGACGCGGGGAGTTCCTTCACCAATTTGGAAGTCTGTAGCATTTCCTCTCAAAGGTCCACTTTTTCAAACCTTTCATCGTGATGAAAATGGAAGAATCCTTGAATGCTGCTGCAGCTTAGGTCTTCCCTTGTGGGAAATGTCACATGAAGCAGTTGCCTCATGAGAGAAATGACCTTTTAGTTTTTGTCAACCAGTTAGACCTGTTTCTTCACGATTTCTTTTTCCATTCATGAGGCTTTTCATTTATGAATGTAGAAGCTAATGATGACAGAAATGTGTGCAAACCTCGAGGTGTATAATTTTGCACAAACCATCTGATGAATCAGGAGCTGGTTTCTTCAAGGTGGATCAGTTCATTCCAGCTGTTGGACACCCAGGGCAGTCCCCTGAGGGCCTCGCAGTGGGTGCTGTCTGCGGACTCTGCGTTTCATTTCTCTTACAAAACGGTGAAACCAACCGAGCCAGCAGAAACTGGCAAAATTAAGTCTGAGCTATTTAGAAGATATTTTCCATATTTAAAAGATAAAGCGGAAACACCAAAAGTCAATTTAGATTTAATGTATAACATTTCTAAAACTAGAGGCAAAAATATGCTAAATGTCTTATTTAATTTCACATTGACAAATGAGAATCACATTTATTGACGAATTAAGTTGTAATTGGAAAAATTTTGGAAGAGTTTAACTTTTAATTATGATGCAGTTTGTAATGTATTTCTTCCTCCTGAGGTTTTTTTCCCACTTATGTTATAATGTTCTAGAGTTGCAGAATTCTTTGTGGTAATTGCTGTTGTTATTGCTAAGAGAAGAACCAGAAAAGACACCAGGACATTTTTATATTATGCCTATAGTTTCCATCAGTGGGAATTAAGTATATGGAAAATATTCATTTAGTTGTATTTTATATAATAATAACTCCTGGCAGTCATGTATGTTCCTTTATTCAGTTTCACAGTCTTTATAATTTTAGTGCAGAATTATATTAAGGCTCTGAGATGTCAGATGTTTGTTTACCGTCATTAGGTTACAAAACTTAGAGACTACATTGCTAATGTATGTTATTATATACACCATGAATGTTACATGTCTCTGATAATTGTTGTATGCGAATATAATACTCTTCATTACAATTCTAGGACATGGGTTTGTATTAAAAATTATGCTCAAGCTGTGCAGCTCCCGGGAGCCTGGTGGTCCTGGGAGCTGCAGTACTGTGGTCAGCCTCGCACTCTGACCGGAGGCGCACACGTGGTCACAGGCATGGAATGTGGAGGAAATCAGGCTGTCCCTAGGGGGGGAAAAAAGCAAACTACAGCTTCGCAAGATAAAAATTTTAATTTGAAAAAGAAATCCCCGCCCCCCTCGGCATAAATGCTGAACTTGTTCAGCCTGCAGAAGCGTCGCACCAGCGTCGCCACGTCTTCCCGCGGCAGCCGGGTCATCTCGTCCTGATCACCTGCTGGTCTTTTGGGGTGGAGCTTCACACGCCTTTTGGGCTGATGGGTGGCAACATTGCCCACTAACTGGAATGAGGTAAAGAATCCACCATTTTCACAAGGTTTATCTTTGTCACTCTAAAATGCTAAGAGAGACGAGGCCTGGTAATGATGATCAGGTTCCTTTTTCTTAATCCTTAAGTCTCACTTAAATCGAACCACATTGAACTACTTCTATATCAGTAATGCCCCGAAACTCTCTAAAAACTGCAGACGGTCATAATTAGTGAAAAATTTACCTCTGCTGCCATTTAAAGCATAGCAGTGTGTTGGAGTGTTATTATGTAGTATAAATGCTGGAGTAGAAAAACTCTGCTATTTTAGATCATCATCGGCACTCTGAACGTGTGTGTGTGTGTGTGAGTACACACAATGCATTCTCGGAATATATATATACACGTGTATATATACTCACAATAACCAATTAAAAGTTGTGTGAAAGCTAACAGGATTACAGAGGCATCTATATTATCACTTTTGCTCTTTGATTCATCTAGTGTTATTCTGGTTACTGAGGAAGAAAGGACATGGAAGAAGTGATATTTAAAAATAAAGAAATCAGTGTGCCACACAACAGGACAATCTGAGTATTATCTGTTCTAAGGAAGGACTTTATACTCTCTAGAAGAGATATAAAGCCTTCTGAAAATAAAATTATTTTTAAAAATCTGCAGACATACCCCCTCCCACCCCTGCTGCGATGGTTCTTGCTCAAGGTTAAGTTGAATTAAGAGCAACATTCGAAGATGTAAAATAGGGAATGTGAAGATAAACTTGCCAGGATAACAGGTTGTACAACTTGAGATGAATTTATGTTCTTTAAGAAGTACAGAATGGTTAGAAGACTGGCTTATAAATAAAGAAGTAGAGCCCATTGAAAGCCTGGTTCTTCTTGTCTTCTTCAGTGACGTGCTCCACAATCTTCTCTCCTTAGGAAGCTTTTTCCATCACCCTTTTTCTGCACACCCTCTCTGAAGCAAGGTCAGTAATGTGTGGCCCAAGTGTTAGCCTCTCCTCTGTTAGAATCACCTCTCTCTGGGGCAGTGAGTCCCACACTTCCCTGGTCAAAAGAATCACCCAAATGCTTGGGAAATATTCAGGTTCCCAGGCCACAGCTCTGACGTCAGGAATGGAGGACAGGGGGTCTTACTTCTCGTCCACTGCCTAAATAACTGCCATTTCTCCAAGCTATGTGTCCGTCCACACACACAGCTCGTAGGCCCCCACATCCCGGAGCCAACTCACTTTCCTGCTCAGGTCTGAACTCCAGGCCGCCCGCCTCAGTGGAAAGCTGCTGCCGTAGCACTGAGCTCAGCGGAGGAGGGATGTGGAGAAGGGCATATCTCTTTGCCCCCTACAACATCACTTTCATAAGATCATGCACATATAACAGACTAGGTTGGAGGATCTGGGGTACCTGATGGGATTTATAGAAAATATTTTACACTATATAACTAGACTACTTTCACAATCTAAAGAAAAACAACAGCACAACTAGAAAATGAAGCATCATCAGAAGCAACACCAGTTTCTACACTTGCTGCCCTGCCTGAGGTCTGCCTTCCCCACAGGGCTCCCACTTTCCTTTAGACCACTCTGTCCTCTAGGATCTGTCCCAGTTGGGAAAGCACACAGGGCCCAAGCCTTCTGTACCACATTTCTCAGAGCCTGAGTTAGGGTAGAATGGCCCAAGGGAGCATGTGGAAGGGGTGAGTTTGTGGGTGGGGGGGGAGGGAGGCGGCTGTGAGAGCCCAAGACCAGCTCTTCTCAGAGCCTCTCTGTTCGTGAGAGCCCAGTTGTGCTTCTCCTTCTTCCTAGTTATCCAGTAGGCAGGTGGCTCTCATGCACACACACAGAAACTCACAAGTATACACAGACGAGAACAAAAACAATAGCAAACAGAAGCCAAGAACAAAAGCCCTTAATATTCAAAGATAGCCACTCAAATTTCGTAGTCCACTTACTTCAACTTAACTCCGCCTTTGATGGCAAGCCAGACACACTTGTTCCCCCTGGTTCACCCTTGTACTCTAAAGCCATGCCTAAATATCTACATTTTGCAAGAGACAATTCCTAGTAATACTCCTTTTATTGCAACAGAGTTCACTGACCCCTGTAGTCACGTCTGATCATCCAGAGACCTCATCGAGGCCTTGCAAGTGCTGACTGCTTTTCTTTATCTTAGATCAGGTCAATTCCGAGGGAGGGTGTGTGCCACCCTGAAAACATAAGCAGACTCTATTATCATCAGACGTTTATTAAATAAGTCCTTTGTCACTAGATAGCAAACAGATATAGTACCTGCCCTCATGAAGCTTACAATCTGGTGAAGAAGATACCCGCAAAAATCAATGAACAGCGAATATGCATGGTTACAACTGCAATAAGCACTTTGAAAAGACTAAAAAGATGAAATAATAGACAACAAAGGAAACTCACTCAAGATATGGTGGTCAGAGAGGGCCTTTCTGACATGATCATACGTAAGTATTGACACATGTTAAAAAGAGATTCTCTTAACAGGATTAGCATGTGCAAAGGTCCTGTGGCAGGACAAGTCTTGGCTGTGCTGGCAGCAGAGGTGAAATTGGAGAGATGGCAGGGGAAGATTATGTGAGCCTGGTATGTCAGAGTTGGAGTTTGGATTTTATTCTGAGTGCCATGGGACTCCATCGAAGGGTTTAAGCAGAAAATTTAAATAATTGAATTTATGTTTGAGAACGATTACTTACTCTAGCTGCTTTGTGGAAAATAGACCAGAGATGGACAAAAAGTTCTATTCAGATCCACCCTGGGTGGACTAAGGGGGTGGGTGAAGAGTTGTTCTCCCAGCTACAAATATCTATTCATCTTCTAGCCATGGAAACGGTTTTAGTTCCAATGATTGTTACCACACGACTGCCTCCCTCCTTCCCTCCTTTCCACCACCCACTCACCTTCCCCCCCACCCTCTCTCTCCCTCTCTCTCTCTTCTCTTTGTATCTCTCTTCTCTCTCTCCTCTTTCTCTCCCTCTCTCTCCTCTCTCACTCTTTCTTCTCTCTCCTCTCTCTCTTGCTCTTTCTCTCTCTCTCTCACACACACATACACGCCCTTCTTAAATTCCCCTTCTCTCCTCTCCATACTTGTCCCCATTTATCCCTTGTTTAAAGTCTTTCCATCATTTTCAGTTCGTGTGTTCTTACTCCAGTATTTTTAACATCATGTGTGACTAATGTTCCAATAAAACTCCAATACTGCAGGAGTTATAGCATTTAAAATTTTGCTCTATTTAAATTTCTATTTCTAAAAAGCTATTCTTTATGCACTATATGGCTCATTCCTTATGATCCTACCTCTTGAGAATAGTGACGTGTTTGGGAAGTTTCTCTATTGTTATCTGCCTGCACTGTTTAACTGATTCCACGTGCCACAGAACACAGAGTATGGATTCAGAGGGAGCTTTGCTCAAATCTCTAAGCCTTAAATATTACCTCTGTGACCTTAGGTAACTTCTCTGAACCTCCAGATCTTAGTAATCAGAAGAGAACAGTAACTTCCTTACAGGTTGTGAGGATTATATAAGAAATTGAACACAAACCATCTAACATCACATCGCTTAACACGTGGTGAGTAATATTGTATATGCAAATATCAGCAGACAGTATTTAAAACTTTTGGCTCCTTAGTTTCAAATTTTCCCCTTTTTTTCTGCCTACCATTACTCACCCTGCCTTTGTGAACTTTATTCCTCTTGCATTCTTTTTCCTTTCACACCCCTAACTTAATCTCTCATTTATTTGGCCCTTGCTGTTCTACTGTAAACTTCTTGCCTATCCCATTCCCAAGGGCTGCAGGTGTTGGTGACAAAGTCAAAGTCAGGTTATCATGCAGGTAATAATGATGAAGAAACAAATCAAGAACAAAGACAGCCAGTGAGCACCTTCTGACTTATGATGCATAATGAACATGCTGGAGGGTTCTGGGTTACTGTCAAACTTGAAATGAGCCCAAGAGAATTGGGCTGGGATGAGACGGTGCCTGGAGCAGTCAGACAACATCGAGGCCCCGGTATATTTGCCCAAATCATCCAGAGTTGGCCGAACTGACCAGCACCTGTGGCCTCCAGTACCTGCTATTGAGCTGCACAGAGTACTTTTGGGTCCCAAACCCTCTTTATGTCCTTGGATTTAGAGCAGTCTTTCACTACTTATCCCTAGCACTCAAGAATGTAAACTCACTGAGGGAGTTTTGCACGTTGCTACTTATGGAGGACAATGTTTCAAAAAAGGAGTTTATAGTCTCTTTACAATAAAATCCACTCAACCCCAAAGCTATAGCAACTTCAATAATTTAGAAGCAAATTTAAGATCTCCCAGTGACTCAGACTTACTATTATAAATATCTTTTTTTGCTCTATACGCATAAATGCCAGTCCAGAGGGAGTTCTAATTAATAAAATGTCAGATTCGTTATTATTAGTTGTAATAATATAAAAATATCTAAACATAAAACATACTACTAGTAATAAAAGCAAACTAGTTTAGCTAGATAATTACTCAAGATGGAATAATAATAATGATAAATGATGTTAATTGCCAACACTTCTATAGTTGTTATTGTATGTCAGGCTCTTTTAAGCACTTTGTGTACTCTTTTACAGCCCTCCATGAGGCAGGCACTATTATTATTCCCATTTTACAGATGAGGAGAGCAGGGAAGGTCACAAAGCTAGTGAGCGGCAGAACCAGAACTCCAGCCCAGAAAAATCAGGCTCTAATTTCTACAACTTAACTACTATGCTTTACTCCTTTCTTCCTTTTATTCAGAAGTAGTTGTTTGTAATAGATACATTTGGGAAAATATTTACTCATAAAGGTAGGTTGAAGAATAAATGTATAACTAAATATTAAACACTGTAGTATGTTCCAGACCGATATAATATGCACTTGGCAAAAGTGTAGAAAAGAGCATAGGCTGTTGTTCTCTCACCTAACTACAGGCACAGGTCCCACACAGCCTCCCTTCTCATTGCCACGCCCAGGCTGAAGCTGTGAACCCTGGGTGGGGGTCCTGCTTCTGGGTGTGGACACAGGGACATCCCAGCTCCAAGGGTAGCCTGGGAGCATGGGTGACACACGGAAGATGCACACAGTGCCCCTCCATGGGGCGCATTCATTTAGATGCAAAGAAGGGCTGTTCATTTGTTTAGTAAATACTTACTGACCATCTACTATGTGTCATTCTTCTTTGTTCCTGGGCTTTAGCAGTAAGCAAAACAGATAAAAATCCTTCTAGAAGTTTAGTGGAAGAGACAGACAATAACAAGATAAATAAGCAAAATATATAGTAGGTTGGACAATTTAAGTACACAGGAAAAAAGTGAAGTAAGGAAAAAGGATAGAAAAACTAAGTGTGACCAAAAATTTAGATGAGTGAAAAGGAGATCTTTCTGAGAAGATAGTATTTGAGTTGCAAAGAGCTTCTTTTTGTGGCATCTTTCCCCAAAATAAAAATTTCCACAAAGGATGATCATATGGTTACAGTGTAAAAAGAATTAGTAAACCTCCGTTATTTCAATCACCCAGAGTTATCCAAAATAAAACCACTGATCAAAACACAGATTTCACAGATTTACCTGGGAAAAAAAGGAACAGTAAAAAATGATTCCTCACATACAGAACTGATCTCTTCCTCCTCTGTTTTCCATGTTTTGAGGTGGTCTGAACACCCTGCTTACTCACGCAGCAGATACGTGTATGAGAACAAGGGTTGGTGAGTTAAAATAATATTAACCATTTGCTTTTGCTATCCAATTCCAAATTTTTAGTGACTTTTTTTTATACTTAATGGAAATGAATACATCCTTTGATGTCAACTCACCCTCAGCCAAATGGCTAGAAGTGAGAACATACTGCTATTAGAACTTATTACCTGTAAAATTAGCTCTAATGGAGGCAAGAATAAGGTACAGCAGACACACAAAGAAGTCTATTCCCAAGTGGATGTTTGAGTCAGCCGTTTGTCATGTGGCTGGGCACTGAGGAAGATACTCCAGGAGCAACAGCGAGTCCGAAGGTGTGGAAGTTTAAGGGGGCTCAGTGTGTGTAAGGAGTCACAGAGGATTCCAAGTCCTTGACACCTCACACACAGGCGGGAAGGCAGATCAGCACAGGACCACCTTCCAAAGTGTCGCAGCCCTCCGCTCCAGGGGCAGCATCTGGTCTCCCTGGGTCTGACCTGTGTCTCAGAGCCTGTAACTCTGTACCTCCTGGGGCACTTTTACAGGATGGAAAGAAGGAGGCTGAAATCCAAAACCAAGGACAAGTGGCCCTGCCTGAGGAGGCCGTTCTTCCTCTCCACGTTACCACACACAACTCCATAGCTGAGGGTCTGAGGGGGGAACTTCCAGCTGATAGCCCCACAACAACAACAACAAAATTGCTCTTAGAGCTGTTCCAGAGATGGGACTTAAACCAGGCTGTGTATGCTACATTAGGTTTGTGCAGTGTCCTGTAACTAGGGGGGGCTGCTGAACACTCATTAGCATGGAAATGACACAATCATATGCTTCGTGAGTTTATTTTAAAATTGGAATAATAATATATACAAAAGTGCTTGAAAACTTTAAAGTCTTATTTTTCCAGTTCTTGGCACATGGGGTGGCTTAGTAATGTTTGTATAATGAGTAAGAGAGTAAAGGACAGACCAGCCATTCAGGAACGAATTCTTTCTACTCCCAGAGGAAGGACAGCGGTAGAACCCCTAAACCTGTGAGGAGAACTGATCTACAATGATTTCACTGGCATCATCTAAACATTCGATGAAAACAACTTGAATCAAAGGCCTCCTAAGGATCTTCCCATATGCCTATTTCATCATGGACGGTATAGCAAATATCTTGCTTAGAAAAGCAAGTGAAAGAAGTCAGACTGGAAGATGTGTGACCACAGCTTGCATCACTGAGTTTTTGAATTGAGAAGTAGTTTATAAAGGAGGACATACCATATGCCATGAGACTGTTCATGAGGACATGAGGAAAGTGGTAATAAGCCAATGAACCCAATAAATTGCTGAACAGGTAGGAAGACCTTATTCGATTCAGTAAATCTGGCATCTTTGAGACTTTAAATCTCTCTTTCTGTCAGTGATAGTGCAGCTCTCAATCAGCTATTTCATATAAATATCAAAATGTTTCAAGTTTATTTGTACTATTTGCTTCAGTGACTCTGCAGACAACTTATCCTACACTCTTTATAAGTCTGAATGAAAACCATAGTTCTGCCTGAGTTCTTTTTCCACTTAAGAGGTTTAGCTGCCTCCTGGTTTGTGTTCCCTCCAACTTGTGAGAATAATGTGTTCCACTACATCGTCTCTCCCCCTTCCTTCTGATGCCGTCCTTCATTAACCCCCAAGGTTCATTCCTCTTCTCCAGGGATTCCACTGGTTTCTTCAGCTGTTTCCAGGAGTGGGCAGCCCTCTCACTTAGGGACTTGTTTGTGCTGTGCTCAGAATCAGCGACACCTGTGGCTTGTTCTTCTATACCCTGGGCTCCTTCAAACTGTTCTGACTCATGATCCTAGCAAACTTTGAAAGTTTCTCCATAAAATCTGGTTTTCAATTACATTGCCATGACAAAATACTGAAGGAGAAAATTGATTTATGAAATTAATATTCATGGTCCAATCATTTGTGACAGAGCTCACTATCTGATATAAATTTTTCAAAAAACATTTAGAATGATCAGATTTGCTTTGGTGATGGTGTGACTTTTTCTTACTCTCAGTACTACCTCTGTTCCAAAATATAACTAAAATACAGTCATATTTCATTCTAATCTTGTTATCACTCTTTCTTCCTATGTTAATATCACACTTAGTATCTTAATTTGACACAAAAACTTAGTCAAGAATGTCGTCATGTATGAAGAGTAGCATTTTTATTTTTATTTTTATTTTTTTAATTAATTAATATAATTTTTATGGTGGCATTGGTTAACGAAATCCAATAAGTTTCAGTTGTACATTTTAACAGTAAGGCAAATATATATATATATATATTTGCATTTGTGTATTCATTACCCACAGTTAGATTTCTTTCTGCCACCACATATTTGACCCCCTTTATCCCATCTACCTCTCCCCACACCTTCTGGTAACCACTAGTCTATTGTCCATATCCATGAGTCAACAGGACAAGTAATAACAAATGTTGGAGAGGATGCAGAGTAAAAGGAACCCTCATACACTGCTTGTGGGACTGCAAATTGGTACAGCCACTATGGAACACAATATGCAGGTTCCACAAAATACTAAGAATTGATCTACCATATGATCCAGCAATCCCTCTACTGTGTATTAACCTCAAAGACTTGAAAATTCGTATCTGAAAAGATATTTCCACACCAATGTTCATAACAGCATTATTCCAAGTGACCAGGACATGGAAGTGAATGAAGTGTCCTATGATAAATGATTGATAAAAAAGCTGTGGTACATATACAGTGGAATATTACTCAGCCATAAGAAGAGATGAAATACTGCCATTTGCGACAACATGGATGGACCTGGAGATAATCATGTTAAGCAAAATAAACCAGACAGAAGAAGCTGAAAATCACATGATATCACTTACATGTGAAATATAAACCTAAAAGCAGCAAATGAACAGAACATAGGTGTTCCTTTCCTTATAATGTGCTCTGTTATTCTCTGAATGGGACTCCCTGGTGTGGGTCCGATGCCTGACTGATCCCGGGTCTGGCTGTGAACCAGGCTCATGGCTAGGAATAGGACCCTGGATCTAGAATGTTACATTAGCATAATAGGGTGCCTGTGCCTAAAACTGTATCATGCGTATGTGGCTGAATGCCACTATCGTACTCTGATATATGTGGAGCCATACAGTCCCCTGGGGAGCAGAAGGGGAGCAGAAGAGGAGCAGAAGCAGAAGCACACTCCCCACAATAGAACTGCACTCCCTGCAATAAAACTGCACTCCCCACAATAAAGCTGGTGCCTGCCATTTCATTCTCATGTCTTCCTCTTGTGCATTCTTCCAACTGGGCATCTCACCACTGAAACCTTCCCTTCTCGATCAGCTCAGCACTGACACGACATAATCGGCAGGATGAGGTGTGTACACTACCCAGTGCTCCAGACGGTTCCCAGATGGAGGATACTGGGGTGGAGGACATGTGGCCCCCCTGCCTCCCAGTGGTATCCCATTACCACGTATCTGGCTACATGGGCCCTCCCAGAGGATTGGAATGGAGTGAAGCCACATCAGGGGATCATCTAGATTAAAAAAAAAAAAAAAAAAAAAAAAAAGCCCTGGAGATGTTGGAGCTGAATGTCCCAACTTCTTACCGGGAGCAGCAGGTGGGGTGGCCTGGATGTTCCTGGCAGTGCTGCGGCAGGCCAGCCTAGAGGTTCAGGACCAGGCGCAGCAGCTACAACGCAAGCAAGAAGTTCTAGAAAGGCAGCTGATGGCAGCAGAATGCATGCTGCAGGACCCTGAAGGGTCGCTGCCATCGTCCCAGTTTGGGAGCCCATCAGTGACACCACAGTAGGTGATATAGCAGCAAGTTGAAATGGAACAGTCATTGGCCCCTGGGGGACAAGCTGACAGCACCTCCCAGGCAAAAAAGCAAATCACCTTGAACCAGCACACCCCTGCGGAACTCCGGAACCTGACGAAACAGGTAAGACAGAGAGCAGGGGAAATAGTTCCAGGGTGGCTGCTGCAGATGTAGGATGATGGGGCCGAAGGGACTGAATGATCTTGGAAGAGATGGCTCAGCTGGCCTGCGTAATGGTGACACCGTCCCTCAGGCAGCACCTCCAGAATGTGGCACGCAGAGCACGAGAGCAGGCAACCACTCCCTGACGAACTGGCTCACGTCCGCTGCACGGAGGGTGTGGGCCCACCCTGGGGAGCTGCCCGAGACAGTGAGCAGATGGACCACGTGCTTAGATCTGGTCTAGATAATTCAGGAAATGGGCAACAGATGATGTTTTGCACCCAGGACGCTAGCCCCGATGAAGAGGTATTTACAACCGGTATGAAGGACTTGATCTTGACCTCTGGCACGGCCAGTACTTTTGGCACCATGGAGGCACTGCTGGTCCCTTACGTGCATAGGCGGATCCACGAGGTGACGTCCGCCATGGCTAGGTTGGGGGATGTGGAAGTGAAACGCAAGGAGCGTTCCAGCCAAGTGCGCGCCCTACTGCCCACCACACGCCCAGACCGGCCGGTACGTGGACGGAGGCGGAAAAGCGGGAGCAGAGCAGCGCCCAGCCCTTTCGGTCATGAGAGTGAGCACAGGCAGATGCGGTTTGATCTCCTTGGGTCAGGGGTCGCTGCAGAAAGATTGAGCAGCAACCTAATAAAGTGCTACTGGCGCTATGGAACCAGCTGTGCTCCGACCAGTGATTCATTCCTATTCCCGGGAAAGCCACAACCCGTGAGGTGCGGCTGGCAGATTATCTCCCTGATTAGGGATTAGGCCAGGGCATCCGGGTGGCGGGGGAGCCGGTGGACCTGAAGCCTCCAGAGCTGAGTAAGGTTTACACTGCCCCTGCATGCTGCCGTGCCGAACATCACATACATTATGGACTGGTTGTCACATGAACTTGCACGATACCATTATGTGGTAGACTTGGCAAATGGCCTTATTCTCTAGTCCTACCCTGTGCTGTGGTCTCGTGGTTCAAGTATTAACCATGTGAGAACGACTGCCCACAGTGCACTTGTATCATTACATTGAGGATATAACGTTAACCTCTGATTCTCTTACAGAACTAGAAGCAGCAGTGACCAGCCTGCAAGAAGCTCTCGCAGGCTGGGGTTGGGCAGTCAATGAGGACAAGGTCCATGGACCTGGATTCTCTGTCAAATTCTTGGGAGTCATCTGGTCATGCAAGACAGAAGTAATGCCGGAGGTGGTAATTGATAAGATACAGGCATATCCCTGACCTGAGACTGCGAAGCCGCTCCAAACCTATTTAGGACTGCTGGGGTTTGAAGAGTGTTCATTCCCCATTTGGCCTCCTTGTTGTGACCCCTGAACCATTTAGTGCAACGCGGTGCCCAGTAGGATTTGACCCCCAAGATAGAGGAGGCCTTTAAGGTTACAAAGCAAGCTGTAGCACAAGCCCAAACTCTACACATAGTAGATCCAGCCCTCACATTTCTGCTTATGGTGCAGGAGGATGATACAGGGTTTGGATGGAGCTTGTGGCAGAAGCACAGTTCCCGGAAGGTACCGATAGGCTTCTGGTCCCAACTATGGAAAAGCGTGGAAGTTGATATTCTCTGATAGGCATGGAAGCGTGGTATTCGCTAATAGAGAAACAACTGGCTGCCATGTATGCAGCCCTGTTGTCCAGTGAGGCCATCACTGGTCCTAATCCTGTAACCATGCAGTCCACATACCCAGAGAAGAGGTGGCTACGGTCTTAGGGAAGACTCCCTGTATGGGAATTGCACAGACCCCCACACTGTCCAAGTGAAGGTATGTACCTGGAACAGTGGGCACAGTGTTATGTGAGCCCCCTGTCAGGTCAACTGCACCCCTTATTGGGACCAGTGCAGTTCTAAGCAGAGCTCTTTGCAGAGCCTGCTGAGATGAGAGACACCAAGTCCCTTTGTAGAGGGTCAGACTCCCATTCCTGAGGATGCCTGGTACACAGACGGCTTGCACCATGGAACAGGCAGTGAAATGATGGGGGCTATCATTGAACCAGGCACAAACACAAGCTACCATGTCACAATGTCCCTGGTGTGCTGAGCAGCACCCAGAGAGACGGCGGGTAAAGAGAACCCTGGGGGTGATGCTCTGCAGCGCTAAGCCTCTCCTGGAATGGCAAGTGGATTGTGGGCCCAAGGTAGAGCCCTCTGGGCCAGACCCTGTGCCGCGACCCTGTAGGGGTGGAGTGTGGGTCCCAGGCCTGGCTGGTCCCAGGTCTGGCTGTGATCCAGGCTCACAGCTAGCAATAGGACCCCAGATTTAGAATGTTACATTAGTGTAGTAGGGGGTCTATGCTTAAAATATGTAAACATAATTCAGCTTATTATATTACTCATGTGTGGCTGAATGCCACACATCATTGTACTCTGATATGTGTGGAGCAATGGGGTCCCCTGGGGAGCAAGAGGGGAGCACAAGAAGAGGAGCAGAAGAAGAACAGAAGCAGAAGCACACTCCCCACAATAGCATTGAACTTCCTGCAACAGAAGTGCACTCCCCACAATAAAGTTGGTGCCTGCCATTATATTCTCATGTCGGCCTCTTGTGCATTTTTCCAACTGGGCATCTCACCATCAAAACCTTCCCTTCTCAATCAGCTTGGCACTGACACCTGGTTCTAAATTAGGTTGGAAGAGAGAGAGCATGTAGGGAGGATGTAAAGGCCTTGGGAACAGGGTTCAGGAAGTAAGGAGAGGCCAAGGTTTCCAGGAGTGAGCAAAGCAGATATCGAGGAAAATTATTCTGTCTACAGAGGCAGGTCCTTAAGAGGGCACTTGAGTAAGCTGATGCAAATTGTCCAAAAGAGCTTTCACTCTATCTCCTCCTCTTGTCATCTAGATTCTATGAAAGAATTGACTCTACTTCTCTGCCTCCACTCACTCCTCAACATACTGCAGACTAGTTTCAGCACGTGCAGACACACACATGCACACACACACAGATGCGCGCACACACACACACACACACACATAGACCATTGGCTGAAATCACTGTGCTCTTTGATGGTCGCCACTGACTTCTTTGTCATTAAATCCAATGGACAGGTCTCATTGCCTTCCTCATCTGAACTTCCTGTAGCATTTGACACACTGGTAAACATCCTCTCCTCTAAACTCTTTTCTTCTTGTTTTTAAGGCCCCACCCTAGCCCTCCTCTATCCACTGTTTTCCCACCCCTTTCTCTGTATTTTTCTTCTTCATTCTTCTTTTAAATTTTAATGTTATTCAGATATTTGTTACTGGTCTTCTTTTCTTTTCATTCCACACAATCACATTCACTCCCGCTCAGTCACTTCCATCCTCACGCTGATGACTCTCAATTTACCTACAATCCAACTACCTCCTGCCCCGAACTCAGCACACCAGAATCGAAATTCCTCATCTTCCCTCAGCTGGCTCCCTCTCTTGTATTGATGGTGCTTGACTCCTCCTAATGCCTACCCTATGTTCAAACAGCCACAAAGTCCTGACCATTGGATCTCCAAAGATTTCTTGAATTTGCCCATCTTTCTCCCTAATGTTTTGGGTCTCCTAACTCCAATCTTTAACTGGTCTTCCAGCTTCCACTTTCATCCCCTTCCAATCCATTCTCCAATCTGCAGCCAAAGCAATCGTAAGAAAATACAAATCTGATCAATCATGTCCCTTCCTTCAGTAGCTCTCTACGGAACTCAGAATAAAGATAACATCTCTTCAGTAGTTAGTTACAAAGCCTTCAGGCACCGTTCCTATTCTGTATCTCTTAATGCTATTGCAGCCTTCCCTCCCTGCCATCCCACTCAGTCCTGACCACATTCTCCACCCACCCCAGTACAGAAGAAAGGATTTGCAGTCTCTCTTCTCTCTCTCTCTCTCTCTCTCTCTCTCTCTCTCTCTCTCTCTCTCTCTCTCTCTCTCTCTTTCTCTCTCTCTCTCCAACCCGCCCCCCCCCGTCATCTCTCTCTCTCCCCTACCCCACTTCCCCACCACCCCAGATCTTTGCACATGCTGCTCTTTTGTTGTGAAAACACCAATTCCTCTCCTTATCCCTGATGCCTGGCTAGATCATATGTATTCTTTAGCTTTTCACTTAGATGTCAGTTCCTCCAAGGGTCCTCACGACCTTCCCAGGCCAGGTCAGGTGTCTCCTATGGGTTTCATGCTGCTCCCTATTGGTGGAATACACAGCATTCATCATTGTGTTAATTCATCTGTCTCCCCTCAGATGTAATATTCTGAGCTCCTTGAAAGCAAGGCTGCAAGTTATCCTCACAACCCAGAGCCCAGCACATAAGGTATCCTCCATAAAAAATTCACAAACGAATGACTGATAATCTAAGAAAAATAAAATTAAGCTTCCCTTATGCACATCAATATTTCCATATAAAATTCATATAGAGTAACAAATCAAATAAAAATCATTTTCAAATGTTCATTTATAAATGATATGATACCTGGTAAACCATGTGAAAACAGGGGAAAAGAATAGTAGTTTAAATAGTTTTTCCAAGTCATTTAACTGCATGAAACTCAGCATAGTCTCTTTTAGTGTTTGCACTTTTGGATCTGTATGCTGCCCACAGCTTTGGACCTGTTCCTTTATGCTTCTTTTGAGGCTAGAGAAATATGACGCCCTCCACTCCACATCCTTGCTATGGGCTGTGTGTGCCCCCAGCTATCACTAATGCTCCTTTGAACCCATTTTCTCTTAGTCGAAGGAAGATCTGTGACTCAGCAGCTTGCAACCTTCCTTCCTAAAAGAGCAGATCTTTTTGCTCAAAGCAGCTACACATCACACAATTACATTAAAAAAAAAAACATTAAACAGATCTCTGCATAATCAGAAAGTGCCTGCTTATAAGCTGCTTATAAGAGTTATTTTTCTTCAGGGAGAGACCACAGTTCAGCCACACTTGGCCACGATGTCATAGTGAATGTTAAGCTACAACAAATAATTTTTCACAAAGGAAGTGTGCTACTAGTACTCAGTGCTTTGATACCTCCCCCACCCCCTGCCCTGCCATCATGGGATAAAGATGGTATTTTACCAAAAATAATTTATATCTTGGCATCTGATGTAATGCAAATTTGATGAAAATATAAGTCTCCATTAAAATTAAGGGCACGAAAGCCCTTAATTTCATATGCTGCTGATTGTGTTCTGAATACATTAATAAAGGTTTCAGATGGTTTGTGAAAACACATCCAATGTAAAACCCTTAATGAATATTTCCTGTGATCGCTGTATAGAGTTTATCTTAAATTTGTATTCTTTGTAATTCCTGACACTAAGAATACAGAAACCTGAAAGGTTGGCAGCCTCAAATACAGATTTAGAGGGTCAGCATATTTTAGGTCCCCGTTATATAGGTTCTGTGATTCACTAAACAATGACTCTACATGGAAAATAAAGAAGATACAGACGTTGTCAGGTTGCTCATAGTCTGGTGGGAGAGAAGAAAAGAAGGAGAAGGAAAGTGAAAAAGAAGAAACAAACACATAAAAAGTGTCTGCTATGTGTCAGGCATGATGTAAAATGTTATATATAATTTCACTTAATCTTCACGATAACTCCAGGTGGTTGGATTATTAGCTCTGTCAGAAGAAGAAAGAGAGATTCAGAGAGATCAATTCCAAGATTATACTGGTGGTAACTTGCTGCAAAGCAATGTGATAAGAGCTAAGAGTCAGAGAAGGAGTAGACCCTGTAACTGAGATAATATTATCAACTGAGATAAGAACTAGGAATGTGGGAAGTAGGTTTGCATGGTCAGACATAATGAATTCAGAGATCCTGATTTCAATGTCTCCGTAAGTCATTCCTGTGGGCACTTGAAAAGGGCTGAGGCCTGAATGAAAGCCCTGGGGATTAAGTACAAATCCAGAAGAGAAAAGGATGACGATTGAAGTTTGGGGTAAACCAATAACAACAACAAAAAACAATGCACATTAAAGAAGTCCATGAAATGAAGAAGGAGCTGTCCGAAAAGCAAGAGAAGGAGCAGGAGAACACGGTGTCACGACTAAAGACTGCAAAGCAGAAGCGGGTGTGAGGGAGAACTGCAGCACCTTTTACTTTTTGTGTGTAAGGGCTTGGGTCATGTGGGGCTGAGAAGTCTGGAGTTGAGAGATAGAGGACGGACCAGAGATGGGACAGTCTTCCCCCACTGAATGCCAAACTCCATCCACCACGGCTGGTCCAGCTTTCTCTTTTTACTTCTTTACATCCAGACCTAGCAGAGGGCTGTGTATAGAGTCTCAGAAATGTTTGCTGAATGACTGAATGAATAGTTTAGTTAATCGACCCTTAAAAGATCCCAGAGAAACACAGCAAAAGTGGTCATAAGAGGAAAGTTCATATCATTACAGGCCTATATCCAAAAACAAGAATGAGCCCAAATGAACAACCTAATGCTTCATCTTAAAAAATTAGAAAAGAAAGAACAAATGAAGCCTAAATACAGCAGAAGGAAAGAAATAATCAAAATTAGACAAGAAATAAATGAAATTGAAAACAAAAAAAAATAGAAAAAATAAATGCAACAAAGAGCTGGTTCTTTGAGAAGATTAATAAAATTGACAAACCCCTGGCTAAACTCACTAAAGAAAAAAGAGAAAGGACACAAATAAACAAAATCAGGGATGAAAGAGGGGAACTTAGGACTGACATCGCAGAAATTCAAAGGATCATGCAAGAATTCTATGAAAAAGTATATAACACCACATATAATAACCTAGAAGAAATAGACCAGTATTTAGAAAAATACAATCTTTCCTGGACTGAATCAAGATGATCTGGAAAATCTAAATAGACTGATCAACAGTATGGAAATTGAAACAATCATCAAAAACCTCCCCAAAAGTAAAAGTCCAGGACCAGATGGCTTCGCCAGTGAATTCTACCAATCATTCAAGAAGATTTAATACTTATTCTCCTCAAAATTTTCCAAAAAAATTGAAGAGGAGGCAATACTTCCTAACTCATTTTATGAGGCCACTATTACTCTTATACCAAAACCTGGTAAATATAACACAAAAAAAGAAAACTACAGACCAATATCTCTCATGAACATAGATGCAAAAATCCTAAATAAGATACTAGTGAACCAAATGCAACAACAAATTAAAAAGTTTATATACCACAGTCAAGTGGGCTTCATCCCAGGGGCATGGGGATGGTTCAACATATGCAAATCAATTAATGTGA
The DNA here is from genome assembly GCA_028627145.1 of Eidolon dupreanum. NCBI lineage: Eukaryota > Metazoa > Chordata > Mammalia > Chiroptera > Pteropodidae > Eidolon > Eidolon dupreanum. Next base: position 77,740,790 of record CM053508.1, on the reverse strand, counting down.
TACACCACATAAACAAATTAAAAACTAAGTATCACATGATCATATCAATAGATGCAGAAAAAGCCTTTGACAAGATATAGCATCCATTTGTAATCAAAACACTTAACAAAATCGGTATAGAAGAAAAGTATCTGAACATAATAAAGGCCAAATATGACACTCAGCCAACATTATACTTAATGGTGAAAAACTAAAAACCTTCCCTCTAAAATCAAGAACAAGGCAAGACTGTCCACTGTCCCCACTGTTATCCAATATAACATTGGAGGTCCTAGCAAGTGCAATCAGGCAAGAGAAAGATATAAAATGCATCTAAATAGGTAATGAAGAAGTCAAACTGTCACTATTTGCGGATGACATGATTCTCTATATAGAAAACCCTAAAAACTTCATGAGAACACTACTAGAAACAATAGGCAAATATAGTAAAGTATATGGATGCAAAATCGACATTCAAAAATCCATAGTGTTTCTATACTCTAATAATGAAGCATCAGAAAAAGAAGTGGAAAAAAATAATTCCTTTTGCAATTGCAACAAAAAGAATAAAATGCTTAGGAATAAATGTAATGAAACATGTGAAGGACCTAGATAATGAAAATTACAAGACTCTATTAAAAGAAATCAAAAATGATACAAAGAAATGGAAAAATACTTTGCATTCTTGGATTGGAAGAATCAACGCAGTTAAAATGTCCATATTACCTAAAGCATTCTATAGATTTAATGCAATCCCCATCAAAATCCCATTGGCATTTTTTAAAGAAATGGAACAAAAAATCATCAGATTTGTATGGAAACACAAAAGACCCCGAATTGCCAAAGCCATCCCAAGAAAAAAGAATGAGGCTGGAGGCATCAGGCTGCCCAACTTCAAATTATACTACAAAGCGACAGTAATCAAAACTCATATCTGAAAAGATATTTTCACACCAATATTCATAGCAGCATTATTCACGGTGGCCAGGACATGGAAGCAACTGAAGTGCCCTACAATAGATGTTTGGCTAAAGAAGCTGTGGTACTTATATGCAATGGAATATTACTCAGCCATAAGAAGAGATGAAATACTGCCATTTACAACAATCTGGATGGACCTCGAGCTAATCATGCTAAGTGAAATAAGCCAGACATAAAAAGTAGAAAATCACATAATATCACTTACATGTGGGATATAAACTTAAAAGCAACAAATGAGCAGGACAAACAAACAGAGACGCATGGACATGGACTATAGACTAGTGGTTACCAGAGGACTATGGTATAGTGGTTACTAGTGGAGTGGGGGAGGAGGGGAGGTAGGTGGGGTTAAGGGGGTCAAATATAGGGGGTAGGGGGCAAGGGAGGTGGGTAAAGGGGATCAAATATATGGTAGCTGAAGGAAACTGGACTTTGGGTGGTAATCACACAATAGAAGATATAGATGTCAAATAATAATGTATATCTGAAAATTATATAATCGAATTAACCAATGTTACCCCAATGAACTTAATTTTTTTAAAAAATAAAGAATAACAAAATAATTAACCATTTAAAAAAAAAAGGACCCCAGAGAAGGTGAGAGGAAATGAGACCCAGAGTGCAGACGGTTCAGATCAGCCCTGGACGAGAGCAGGGCTCCCTCTTCTTTGTCAAATGGGATCACCAACACTGAACATCCTGCTCACAATAGAGGAGCCACTCAAATGTTTATAGATGAAATGAATGAAATTATATTCAGGGCATTATCAAAATATAGTTCATCAGGGTTCCTTAATTTTACAGTTATAAAACTATATTTAAAAGATAATGTCTACTAAACTAAGGTGAGCTTTGGCCATCAACAATGATTTGTATTAGAAATGCTAAAATGGCCTTCTTTTGACTTTTCACTGAGAATCGCATGAGCTTTCACTGCCAATAGTTCAACATTATGCCTGAAAAAGGAAGTTCATTACTGCACATTATAGAAATTAGGTTATTTTCAAATATGATGAAGATTCTAATGCTGCTACAACATAAGATATATTCATGGGTAACTAAAAGGTGTGATACATAAAAATAAGAATGAAATGTGGAAACTTGCTCTTTTAACTTGCTATTAATCCAATGGGTGAGTGTAAAGGCCATACAAAGAAAAGAGAGGAAATGTTAGGAAATTCTTTTTAAAGTATAATTATACAGGCCTATTTTCCTATGGCTACATCAAAAAATGTAAATGTGTAGAGAATTTAGATATCGCCCCCAGATAAGAGCAGATTCTGCATGACACAGCTGTCACAGAAACTCTAGACATCTCATTTCCCTCTGGATTTACGTTTCCTTCTCTGACTTAGAAAGTCTGCATTTCTACGCACATCCGTTTCTATATTCCAGAAGAAGTATCACATTGCTGCCTAGGCTTCCAATGACAAGAATGCAAAGCCAGCCATTTTCAAAGGACACATCTGCTCCTACAGGTTATTGAACACTGGAGAATAGTGACATTTCCCAAATTGTTCAATGGATGAACTTGTTTAGCTATTTTCCTAGATTCCAAATCAGACATCGTTTTTCTCAAATTCCTCCCCACCACCAGGGTTTTCCTTAAAGAGTGATATTTATGTAATAAGAGGTACTAAAATAATTTTTCCCTCCCCATTTCAATTGTCGCCACATGGCCAACTAGAATTGAATAACTTGGAAAAATGCTATAATCTCCAAACTTTTCTGTGTCTAATTCATTTTCTACTACACTGCCAGATAAATCGTTCAAACACATACATTACTTATCATTTTGAGGTCCTGTTCAAGAACGTGTGTTGGTTCCTACTGCCTTTTACCTCATCTTAATCCCTTTGTACGACTTTTAAAATCTTCAAAACTGAGCTCTGTTCCCACTTGTTTACACTCCTGTGCTACAAGGAACCCACCTTGTGGACAGAACTACCTCCACCTGTACAGGCCATTCTCACCCCTGCTCCAATGCCAGCCCTGTCCTGTCCCCATTCCCCTCCCAGCTGGAATGACTTCCTTCCCTCTCCCGACTCCTTCTCCATCCCTCCAGGGCCAGGGAGAGCTCTACCCCTTCCAGGGAGTTCTCTAACTCTACCAGTCCCCGTTAAGTACTCTTTCTGCCAATGGCAGACAGTGTCAAAACTAGGTAATTTATTAGAGGGGTAGGGTATAATTAATTGTTCTTTGTTACTTGTGGCCCCTTTGGAAATATACCTTAAATTTATTTAAGTATTCTCTACATAATCCACGGAAGGGCAAAGCAAGTAGAAGACGTGAATAATGAGCCCTCAATTATAGAGTATGAACCTATCTGTTAGCTTTGAGGCCAAAAAGGTTTATCTCCGCTTCAATGTCAGCAACTGAAGAAACAGTTACTAACTTTCTACAAACCCAATCTCACATTACATCTTTAGCAAGTGCAACTCTATAACTGGTTAAGTTAGAAAGAAACTTCTATAACTTCATTCAGTGTTAACCAAAATTTAATGTTTGCCTCTGGCAGGTTTTCACTAGTTTCTCAAGATATGTGCAGTTGGTTTGAAATCCATATGCTACTTTAAGTGTGATAAAAAGCTAAAAAGAAGAAATGATGTGGGAGCTATGGCTGTGGAAACTTTAAGCTTCAGTCATCCCCAACTTCTTTATTTCATCTACTAGTCTGGACTAAATTCATGTGCTCACACTGCCGGAAAGCCTTTTCATGACTTCAAAAGTCACCTTTTCAGGGCGACATACATTTAGTGCCTATTTAAATACTTCTGACTCATTTAGGAGAGACACAGCTGACATAGAAAGAAATGGAACTTAAGATTCTTTAACTATTAAAGTACTATTCATCATATGCTCATAGAAGATCCAGGCTTTTCGTAGACTCCTCAATGTTTCTTCAATCATTTCAAATATTAGAATCAGCTTCCCACTGGATTTTTATTCTAATCGTTAATTATATATTAATGGAAGAACCAGAAATAAATAGCATTTATATTTTTGGTTTTCTGAGATTATTTATGTCTCTGCCTTCAAACTGAAATCATTTTCTTTCTGCCTAATCAGAAGGCTGAATTTAGGTAACAGAGTATAGCTGTGGACCTAAGCTAGATTTCAAAAAGAAAAATAATTTCACAGCTGACTATGCATGTCTTTGTTGAACGCTATCCTTGAGCTCCCTGGCAACCACACATTCACCCTTCCAGACCCAGCTCAAATGTCTTTCTTCCTGTGAAGACAAGCAGTTTGGCATCTCTTCTTCATATTGCATTGCAATAGCATTTCTTTTATTCTTTGAAGTCACAAATATTTATTGAGCACCTACTCTCCATTACTTGGTCTCATATGCCTTTGCCATAACATACTTTATGGAGTTTCTCAGTTTGTTTGCCTGTCTTCCTCTACCACTCAGCTTGCAGAGGGCGAGCAGCATGTCTCACTCATTTCTGTGTCCCTCTGCACAAAGCCTAGCACAGCAGGTGCTCAGGGAATGATTTACACCATTAACTATGGGAGGCCTGGTTCCTGTGAGCAGCTGCTTAAGTAACATCACAGATGGGCAAACCAATCACCTGGGCTGGGTTTTGAGGTGGAAGAGTTTGTTTGGACTTCTAGCCTTGAGTAACTAAGGGAATAGATGGGAAAAGAGGGTTGAAGGCTTGAGAGTTTGAGCCATCAACAGAAACCAATGAAATAGCTCCTGAATTTGCCTCCTATTACCTCTCTATTACCAGTGCCTCCAATTTTTTCAGGCATTCCTCATTTCTAGCCTGAATTTACTAATGACCTCTAAATTGGTCTCCCTAACTGTATTAGGGCTTGTTTCCTCCTTAGCCTAATCCATCTTCAACATGATCATTAGCCCGATCTTTCTAAAAATAAATCCAATCTTTCTTTGTTTAAAATTCTTTTAGTACTGAAAGTCTTTCAGTGATCACACACACACAACACATGCACACACATATACAAAACATCACAAGCACACATACACATTGCCTTCATTCTGAAATCCAGATTCTTCATTGTGATGATCCAACCCTTTCTTTCTTGTCACTGTTACCCCTCCACACACACCCTGCTTTCCATATATACTAAGCTACTGGAAGTTCCCTGAGAGTTCTGTTAAAGAAAACATCTAATGGGCTAGAGCTCTCTGAAAGAAAGGGTTTATTGAGCCATATGCTAGCCAGAAAGGACCAAGTCCTGGGGCATGAAGTCTAAACCACCAGCAATGGCACTACATGGGAAGACAATACATCTGTCATCCTGGAGTTAACAGGCATTTTTTAAAAAATTTTTAAACTTTTTTTCTCATCTTTATTGAACTATAATAGACAACTAGTTGTCTGCATTTACATTGTTCAATTCAATGAGATTTTTTTTTCAATTTTAGTTGGCATACAACCAGCTAGCCTCAGCCGTACAGCATATTGATCAGAGATCAACACAACTCACAAAGTGATCACCCCACTAAATCTAGCATCCCTCCTCCCACCACATATTAATTCCAACATTATTAATCATCTTCCCCATGCTACACTCTACATCCCCATGTCTACTCTGCAACCAGCCACCTACCCCTCTCAATCCCTTTGCCCTCCTTTTTCTCCCCCAACCCCCTTCCATATAGTATCCCTCAAAATATTCTCTGTATCTATGAGTTTATTTCCACTTTTGTTGTTGTTGTCATTAATTTTGTTCTTTAGATTCCATATGTACATAAAATCATCCATATTTGTCTTTCTCTATTGAACCTATTTCATTCAGCTCAATACCCTCTAGGTCCATCAAGGCAATATCTTTTTCCTTCCCCTTTCTTTTAGTCCATGTGTGTCTTTTAATCTGAAGTGAAACTCTTGTAGGCAGCATATGTGGGGTCTTATTTTCTTATCCATTCAACCACTCTATCTTTGGTGTGAGCACTTAATTCTTTCCCATTTGAGGTACTTGCTGATAGGAATGTAGTTATCACCATTCTTTATTCCTGTTTTTTGATACATGTTTTTTCTTCTTAAGGAAGTCCCTCCAACATTTCCTGTCATACTGGCTTGGTGGTGATAAATTCCTTTAGCTTATTTTTGTCTGTGAAACTTTTTATCTGTCCTTCAATTCTGAATGATAGTTTTGCTGGAGAAAGTATTCTTGGTTACAGATCCTGGGTTTTCTTCATATTGAACATTTTGTGCCAAGCCCTTCTGTTCTGCATAGTTTCTTTTGAGAAATCAGCTGCCAGTCTTATGGGTGCTCCCTTATAGGTAACTAAGTGCTTTTCCCTTGCTGCTTTTAAGATTCTCTCTTTGTATTTAACCTTTGGCATTATAATTATGATGTGTCTTGGTGTGGGACTCTTTGTATTTAACCTTTGGCATTATAATTATGATGTGTCTTGGTGTGGGCCTCTTTGTATTCTTGGTTTGGGGGACTTTCTGGGCATCTTGGGGTTGTATATCTACTTCCTTCACCAGATGAGGGAAGTTTTCCATCATTATTTCTTCAAATAGCTCTTCAACATCTTTTTTTTCTGATACCCCTAAGGCAGGAATATTTTTACATTTAATAATGTTCCATAGTCTCCTGAAATTATTATAGTCTTAGCTCCTTTTGTCTTGCCATTCTGATTGAGTGTCCTTGGCTTTCCCATCCTCTATACAGGTCATTAGATCCTCCTCTTTATTCACTCTGTTTATTCCATTTGATATACTTCTCATCTCAGATAATGTGTTCTTCATTTCTGACTGGTTCCCTTTTATAATTTCTATTTTTTTTTTATTTCTCTGTTAAAGTTCTCACTGAATTCATCTACCCTTCCCAAAAGTTCATTAAACATCCTTGTAACTAGTTTTTTGAACTCTGCATCTGTTAGATTACTTGACTCTATTATTCTTGGATCTCAGTTCTATTCGCTCATATGGTTTCTGCTTCTTTGTCTTCCTATTTTGACTGCCTTTCCACGTCTGTTTCTATGTAATAAGCAAAGCTCTTAAGTCTCCTGGTCTTATTAGCGTGGCTTTGTGTGGTAGGTGTCCAGTGGCACAGTCCTGAGACAGATTCAGCTGCAGGCCAAATTTAGCCCCAGCCTCTGCCCCTCTGGGCCCACCCATTAAGTTTCGGCAAGCAATCCACAGATGTTGTGCTTATAGTTGCCTCAATAAACCACACCAGAAACTGAGGCCAGCTGACATCAGTGTGAGTCTTGGAGTTGACTCAGCAAGGAGCACTAGACTCGCTGAGGACATAACTGAATGTGGCTTGTGTGAGGCCACGAGTTAGGGGATGCAGAGTTTCAGGGAATCCTCTGGGAAGAACATCCTCTGTTATTCAGTTCAATGACATCTCAGCTATGGCAAGCTGACTCCACGCACTGGGATGGGGGAGGGCTCAACAGAGGAACAAGGGATACCGCCGGCACTTCTGTACAGAGTGAGTCTCCCCTCAGCCCTCACTCCAACAACTCAGTGTTCCCCTGTAAGTCCCTGGTGCCCCCTGCATGCAGCTGAACTGGTGCTGGTGCTCAGAGCCAGCAGGTCCATCACCACAAAAGTCTGCTCGTGGATGTGGCGCCTTTAAGAGGCATCTGCCACTGCCGCTGCTACCACCTGGGTCCCACTCAGCTGCTGAGACCTGGCAGGCTCATGTCCTCGTCACATCCTACCTTCTGCCATTGCAGGATGCTTTCTTAGATTTCTCCTTAGTTATATGGCTTGTTCTTCTAGATCCCAGGTGATTTTCCTTGCTGTCTGTTCCTTGTTTCTGTCACAAGTTTAATTTGGTTGCCAGAGGGATGAACAGAGCCTCTATCATCTACACCATGTTTTTTACTTACTTTCTCATCCTGGTTATTTTTAAGGGAAGGAAGACTCAGGAAAAGCCTTTGATCTCCCCCGCACCCCAACCCTCTGTAACTGCCTAAAAGAATTTAGATAGAGGACCTGCTACAGAAGACAACTATTGTCATAGATAACTATAGTTTAATATAAACTAGCATGTGATAGGCAGGGAGGAACCTAGCAAGGCCCAATTGACCAAAGCCCTCTCTGTGTCCTATTGTTAAAGATGACCCATCAACATTTGCTTTTCTATCTCCATGTGAATTGCATTCCTGCCCTTTTAAGTCCTAAACCATAACCATACCCCCTTCTCCTTAGCTCCAGATGACATATACACCTCAACTGCTCAATCTGTCCTAGGGTCTCATATTTTTACGGAACTCCCAAATGTACATACATAATACATTTTTTCGTGTTAATCTGTCTCATGTCAATTTGATTATTAGAACAGCCAAGAGAACTTAGAAGGGTAGAAGGAAAAATATTTTTCCTCCCCCACCCGGGATGCAGAGTTACATCAAGGAAGTAAATAAAAATGCCATTCTAGACTCCTCCTCCTTTCTCATATTCTTTTTCCAATCAATCACCAAGCTATCTGTTCATTTCTTAAAAACTTTTCTAATATTTTCTTCTCTTTTCCTGCCACTTCCGTTGCTTAATTCATATCTCTATTATCTCTAACCTGGACTAGTACAATATTTTAGTTAGCTTTCATGCTATCAGTCTTACTCTTCTCCATTTGAGACTACTCCTGTGATATTTCTAAAATTGGTGAATTCCCTTATCTGAGGGATCAAGTTTAGATTCCTTTGGAAAAATAATCAAGCCCTTTATAAGCTGACCTCTTTCTATCTTTACCTTCTACTCTACTCTACTTCTACCTTACCTCACATATGCTCTGCCCTCTTGCCATTCCAAACTCTTTTGTGTTTCTGTGTCTCTGTTCTTTTTGCTTGGAATAATCTTTATCCACTTCATATACCCAATGAACTAGCTTAAATGTCACTTCTTTGAAGTCCTCTTTAACCTCAAACTAAAATTTGCTGCTTTTTCCTAGACCTCCCAAAGCACTCATCACCCTGTATACTGTCATTACTTGCTTACACATCTGTTCTCCTCCAAGAACTATGCCGTATACATCCTTGTTTACCCAGAGCTCATGGAGTCATGTTTGGAGTCCAGTAAAGGCATTATAAATATTTTTTACTACAATGACTTACACACTAAGATAAAAATATCAAAGTCCTGTTTGTGGAAATTTTTCATTTTTTGAGTGTTTAGACATCCCATGTGGCATACTTCAAATTCTAATGACAATTATGGATTCTTAGATTAACCTTGCTCTATGAGATTCATAATGCAAGTCAATTATTTTTAAGGATTTTCTTGAGTTAAACCTTATGTTTTTATACTGAGAACCCCTTTATTAGGTGAACCTTTCTGCTACATTTTTCTCCTCTGTATTATGCACCATTTATACAAATTGTAGAAAGTCAAGTTACTTTATAAGTTCAATCACACAGTAATGGTCTTCATTTAGTGCCTGATTCATTCTACACAATAATATCAATCCTCTAGCAATTCTGAGCTGTCATTGGGACTGGGTTCACTGTTATCCTAAAGAGAAAAGTGAGGATTTGAGCACAGGATTTTTATAAGTTATAGGATGGTAGGCTTAGGCATTTTTAAAAGCCTCTAAAACTGTCCTCATAAGCCGATGTTAAGGTGAAAACTTATTCCCCCCACTCCCACCCTGTCTTAGTTTATGACAAAAATTATACTTTGGCAGTCCATGCAACCATTATTACTTCATCTTCCTGCTTAAAAAGCAAAACGGAAAATAAAACAATGAAAAATACAATTAGCTTAAAGATAATTTACCAAAAAGGAATTGATAATATTAAACACACAAGGTAGAATTAGATTGAGTTTATGCAGAGAGTTATCTGTGAATGCAGAGTCAAGGAAAAAGACAAAATTATATTCAGAAGAAAAACAGAGATTAAATGTAGAGAAGACAGAATGGGATATTTGAGTGAAAGGGCAAAACAAGGGCACTGATGAGGATGGTGGCTTGAATTCACAGAGTAGCTGAGACTTGGCTGTTCAGAAAATTAAGTTGTGAATACTTCATATACCAGTTCTTGTCTGAGCACATTCCTTAAAGGTACCACACCAAATTCATCACCATCTATGTTCTCAGAGTAGCATGTTAGTCAGAGCAAGGGCAAGGTTTCTATAGGTTTCTTTAGTAGAACTTTGTGGAACTTCTGTGAGTGTGTTTGAGATGGTCATGCTCTTCCTGGCATGGACCTGCAGGTTACAGCCAAAGTAGGGGCGGACCTCTATAGAGCTCACCACCTGGGCCCCAAGGGAGCTACCACAGCTTCACTTCCTTGACTGTCGTTCAGTTCCCAAGAGAATCAATGGTCCAGGGATGGATTCAGCTGTTCTAAACCTAGCAAAGAGGAACAAAATGCCAGATGGATAGATTTTCACAGAATAGAGTAATGGGAAATGGCAAACCTGGGATGAGCCCAGGAGTCCATCCTCTGGTTTGCAACAGGGTCCAATAAATTGGAGACCAGAAAACCACAAGGCTTTGTACCAGATCTTATGTACCAGGGATTACCTTATAGGTATCCTATACGCCAAGTAAACAAGAGTGAGATTTGTTAAAGGCACAAATAAACAAGGCACTATACCAGATGCGACACACAGAGCAACAGAAATATGAGATGCCCTGTACATCTGAATTCAATGTCAGGGCTCAGGCCCATTACAGAAACATTTCTTAAGGGCAGCTTCACTGGTGGGAGACCTCAAGGTTGAAATGTCCGGTGGAGTGTCCCCAGTTACAATGCCAAATTTCAAAGCCCTTGACTTCTAACTTTATTCAGGTTCACCCTGGCCACCTACAAAGTCTACATCTTTCAGTGAACATATTCTAATCAAGCTTTAAATGGCTTCAGTTACATGTGTGCAAACTCATTATGCCCAACCTTCATTAGAATGTTCCCTTTATGAGTCCCCAACTATAACCTTCTTCCCATTTCTAACTTCTTTCATTTGATTCTTATGGGACTTTTTGTCTTCCCGAGGTAAAAGGCCTAGAAGAGGGGAACATGTCTAGGATTAGAACATGTTAGTGCTGGTAAAAATGGCCAAGGTTAATGAACATTTAAAAGCCAAAAAGTAACTATGGAATGTTATCCCTTCTCTAATAAAAGCTCCTGCTTTTAAAACCTTATTTTCTAGTTTAAAGCAGAAAAACCATAAGCCTTAGTTAAAATTCCCTTTGTATCATTGTTTCTGGCACTGCCAGTCATTGAGAGAGGACCCTGGAGGACAGTTGGATAAGGCTAAGTATATGTTGGTTCTTTGTCTACCCAGGAAAAAGAGCTTCAAGATTCTTCTCTGTAGAGGCAAATCGAAGCTGAAGCCATTTGCCATTTCTTAACTGTTAAAGGGGGTTTCCTTGTCACATTCTAATCAGAGATGGGGGGACTAGTGAATAAGGCTGTCTCAATGTCAAATGTGAATCTGGAGAAGTTTGTCACCCCTTTTCAGTATGCTAATCCTTACCAAACTGTTCCTGGGCTTCTCATAGCACTCAGGCTCAGTCCTGTTCTTTCACCCCCTCTTGCAGATCTTACGTGTCCTGCAGATACATTCTTGCCCTAGACACTCTGGGCTTCCCAAGGAGAAAAGTTAGCTAGCTCAGTAAATTAACTTAACCTCTACTAATAGACAAATGCAGGAAGGTAAAGGAACTCATGTAAGATCCCAACTCTTCTGAGATCATTTTGCTTTATAACAGTGATCTCCCAAAGCCAATGTCTTTGAAGAGAAGTAGTGCTGATGAAAAAGCATTTCCAGTTGTTTAAAAGGGACAATAGAACCATAATAGGTGTAATGGAATAGATACTTTTAGGCAGGCAGGTCCTGCCAGAGTTTCACAGAGGTAAGCATCTGACACCCTGTCGATGTGTGGAAACCTGACAAAGGATTTCTGAGTCTTTAACAGGCCTGTCATGTGAGGCCTTGTGCTATGGAAATATAAAGGTAAGCAAAATAGGCATGTCTCTGCCCACACGGAGCTTATGTTCTTATCAAAAATAAATGTAAACAGATAAAATCTATAAATTGGTTGGAGTTGTATTTTGGACAGAATGTCATGAAAGTCTTCTTTGAGGAAGAAACATTAAAGCAATCAAAAAGGAAAGGAGTCATCCAGATGAAGGGGAACAGTGTTTCAGGCAGAGAGAACAGCATGTCGTGAGTGTTGAAAGAGCTTAGCATATTCGAAGAATAGAAAGACCTAGGAGGCTCCAGCTTGAGAACTAAGTGTTAAATCAAGCTATATTCAAAGTCTGCAATGTGCAGATCAGCTCTATGGCCAGACCATGAAGAAACCTGCAGAACAAAGGAAGATTCCTGCTGGGATCACTAACAATCCATTTACCCGTACTGTGAAAGGAAAATAGGTTCTTTAAGTTGTATGCTACATTCATTCCCTACAGCCAAAACCATGAGTAACCTATGAAACAAAAGTTAGCATGCCTTTCATGCTACACACCCTTATCTGTCACACTGTATTACCCATGCCATCAAAGAAAAACAGGTAAACAAAATCTTTAAACTGTAATTTAGAAACTAAGAATGATACATAAACTGAATTGTCCGAACACTTGGGGTCTTAGTCTTTGTCTTTTGGTCTGTTTTTGTTTTTGTTTTCGTTTTTCTCTCTCACTATCTTTTCTGTTTCTCTCAGCTCTCTCACTCTTTGTCTCTGATAGGAGACCGCGCTCTCACTATATAATGTTATCCTTTCTCTAATAAACTTTCTTTTTGACTCTGACTGGTGTGCACTTGAATTCTTTCCTGTGCTCAGTTTAGAATTCCTTCTCTCTCGGTGCAGGACCTGAATCTCCACTTGGGGAGATTCACCCTGTCCTGCATCAAAAGAAGAGAGTGACACAAAATGAAGTTAGAGAGAGAGAGGCAGGAGCTAGACCATGTCAATAGTTCAGTTTCATTGGGATTTATAGTCTTAGAATTTATTCAAAGTAAAATGAAAATGTATTGAAGATATTAAATAGGAATTGTACTTTGGTCAAGAGCAGACATAGAGAGACAAGCTGAGAGGTTATCATTATAGTCTGTACAAGAGATGATAGAGGCGTGGACTTAGGTGGAAGCAATAGATAGATGTGAGATATGTTTTAGAGACAGAATTGACAGGACCTGCTGATAAATGCTAAGGGATAGGGAGGAATCAAAGATGACTCCAAAGTGTAAAAGAGAAGAAGGAAACTTCATGACTCATTTATTATCACTCTTGAAACCTTCGCAGAAATCACAGGCCCCAAGATAAAACTCTTATAGATCCATTAAAGGGTTTCTTCTCCATGAGAAAAATCATCTAAGAGATCCATTTAAAGTTTTCAACACGAATTAAGAATTCTTTCTGAGATGGCACAAAATCAAACCAACTTCTTGCCTGAGTGAACCTCATTGACATTGGCAGGAGAAAATGATGCCTTGCTTTGAGATAGTGGGGGATTCTTACTTAACTGCCCAGAGTAGTTATCAAAGGGTTTAAGAAGCATGTAAAGAAGTACAGTGCAATATGGGTGACTAAACGCGAACTCTGGTTGTAAAACTGGGTGTAATTTCTTTCTCTGAGCCAACTCAACATAAAGGATCTAAGTAATCTCTTTAAAGTATAAACAAATTCTAATGGCAGTAAGCATGTAATAGTGGTACTTCGTCACCTCATGGTTTTGTCTTGAGCACTACCTATCCCTTGGAAAATAATCACAAATAAATATGGATTCTCTTTTCTAACATAATCACTATTAGTAGGACATATTGTGCATCTTCAAAAGTAATCTCGGGAGTGCTTTTTCTCACTAACTTTTAAAACAATGCTGTTGCTAAATCTGATGAATCAAGAATATGTATCCTATCTGGTAACCATTTACAAATAGTGTGCTTTCTTCTCTCAAAATTATTTTTAAAATCTATTTATGTACCATAGTTAGGCTTTCACACAAAGAAGTAATTACTTTGGTCTTAGATTCTCAAGAAATTCCTTTGCTATGCTTTAAGCTGAAGAGTGACTGGTTAAGAGATGGCAGGATGTTTTTAAAAATTATCACAAATTGTTTTCTTATTTCCAGGCTTGAAAAGTGATCAGGATAAAAAAAATATATCTTGATTCTTAGATCAAGAAATGCTGGTGTAACTCACCAACATCACAATGTCGATTGCAAGTATGTACCCATTGTGAATAGAGAGGTGCGTAGTAGAGGTATATAAAGAAATTTAAGAAAGAGACTGTGCCTCAAAGAGTTTATAAATTTTTCCTATCACTTCAGGCAGTCTAGCACCTTCCTGCTTCTCAGACTTTGCCCTAGCCATTGTTTATACATTCAATAGCTTTCCCAGTCCTCTGACCTGGCAAACTCCAAGCTATCATTAACTCTCAAATACCTCTTTCCCCAAGTGAATGTTGTGGTGGGTGCAGTGGTTTATTTTGTGTTTCTCTAAGATTCCTCATTTCTAGTCTGTGTAATTCTGTGCATTCCTTCATTGCATCTGTCATAATTGTGATCATACAAATATTTGTGATATTTATTTCTGGCTGATGTTGTCTAATGATTTTCTCCACAACTAGCCTGCAACTTCAATGAGGGCAAATGATCTTGTTCATCACTATACCCTCAGCCCTAACACAGTGCCTCGTACATAGAAGGGAAGATTTCAGTGGTGAGACGCCCAGTTGGAAGAATGCACAAGGGGCCAACATTAGAATGAAACGGCAGGCACCTACTTTATTGCGGGGAGTGCGCTTCTGCCTCAGCTCTTCTGCTCCCCTTCTTGTGCTCCCCTTCTGCTCCCCAGGGGACCTCATGGCTCCATATATATCAGAGTACAATAGTGGCATTCAGCCACACATGCATGATACAATAAGCTGAATTATGTTTACATATTTTAGGTGCAAGTGCCCTACTACACTAATGTAACATTCTAAATCTGGGATCCTATTCCCAGCCATGAGCCTGGATCATAGCCAGACCTGGGACCAGCCAGGCCTGGGACCCACAGGGCTCAATAAATATTTGTGTAGTTAATAACTAAATGAATAATATGAGCATAAATTTCCAAAAAGTACTTCAAGGTGGCATAGCTGAGGGCCTTGTGAGGTTAAAGGAGGGAAAAATCCAACCTGAAGCTGAAATGGCTACTATCAGTATCAAAAGGGGAAGAGCTGGGATGTAGATGGACCTAGAAGGAAGAATAGGATTTGTTCCAGAGAAGATGGAGAAAGCATCCCTGGCTGGAGGATTAGGATTGGGAGGACACGAGAACACTGGCATGGTTGAACTTGATGGTCTTCAGGAAAGCAGTGAGATTAAGAAGTAGATTAAATCTAAGCAAATCTAGGCAATCATGGTGCCATTAAAGGTTCCTGAGCAAAGAGATTACATATACAACTGTAATATTTTGACATCCAAACATGAAATAAAGGATTTAATTCCCATTATAAAAATCTCTTGGCTTTACCAAAATATTATAGAAGGGTTATTTTAGATAATATCCCTTTGAGTAGATTAAAATATTTGTTACAACTAAAATAGTTGATTACCATTTAACTAAAGAGATTTATTAAGAAGCAGCAAGAAAATAAGAGATTAATAATTAACGAGCAGAGTGGCTAAGTTTGTAGCCACTGCTAATTAAAGATCACTTAAAAATTAGGATGACAGTGCAATTTGTGAAAATTGACACTTGTGATTTGGTTTACAAAATTATAATTTATGTAAAACTTTTTAGGACCACATCTGTAGTTCCTCCTTATCTGGAGTTTCACTTTCCATGGTTTCAGTTACTAGTGGTCAACTCCAGTCAGAAAATATTAAATGGAAAATTCCAGAATAAACAACTTGTAAGTTTTAAATTGCTTGCTGTAGTTGCTTGCTGTTCTGAGTAGCATGATGAAACCTCATGCTGACAAGCTCCATCCCACTCTTGGAGTGAGACCCAGTGATCTCTATCTAACAAACCTTCCCGCGATTCTGATGCACTCTCCAGTTTGAGAGCCACCGTTATATATCATTTAACATCCCACCTGTTCTATGGGTTATAATTAGTTATCACCCCATTTAACAAATGAGAAAATTGTATGATAAAAAAATAAATAAACTCCACAGGCCCCAACAACACAGCAAGAAATCAGGCTTTCGGCTCCTGTGTTTCTAATCCTGGAGTTGATACTCTTAATCAGATGTCAAACCAATAAGAAAAACAAAAAGAAGACAAGAAATAAGTTGTTTTAGATTAGTGGTAGTTAAACTTTTTTCGTAAGACCTGTGTTTCTTCTATTGACCTAACCAGGGACAAAATGCTCATTAGTGGCTTATAATCCCACTGCCTTTGAACAGAGGAAGTAGCGGGCACCCAACTGATCTTGAAATCTAAAGGGACTGAGTCTCCAGGGAGAAGGAGAACCAAGGACCTTGGTCACATTTGACTGTGATGTCAGCACACTGCTGCAAAATGAGTAAAGGGTCTTGCTAATAGTGTCTATCTTTCCCATTTGAAGGTAATGTTAATGACAGGAATTTCTACCTGTGATAGCTTTGGGAACAAATCAGGTTAAAAAGATTAATGTACAATGAACATGCCTTTGTGTTTGCAGTACAGAGGGTATTTGTAGAAACCGAAGCTGTTTGATAAGCACAGCACAGCTCATTTCTAACCTGACTTGGAATTTCCATAATTTATTCCCAAACAATGGCGATTAAGTGCTTAGGGATGGTGGTGAAGGAAGGGAGGCTGGTCTTTTTCTTTATCCACATGCACAAATAAAGCTGAATGGTTATTCTTTTATAAAAGTGAAAATAGGTTATCTTGAACTGTATTAGTAAATCCTTATTGTTTTTAATAAGTAATTCTACATTTCAGAAGATAGGAAAGTATTGAGAGTGAATACATACTTCTGTTCATTTGGCATTTGTATAATGCTTTGAAGTAACAGGCAGTGACTCATACAAACAAGTTGAGTCCCAGATGTTTGTACTTGGGATAATTTCCATAAAAATATATAAATAATATTTATTATACATATAAGATGGCCTTGTTTTTTCTAACTACATCAAGGATTGGTTAAAATATATGCTTTTGGAATCATCCTGCAAAACCTAACCATTATTTATGGTGCTATCTCCACAGAGAAATACAGTTAATGTTAGAAACCTATTTAAATCTACCATGGGCAAAAGGAGAGACTTTCATTACCTTTCCTGATTCTGGAAAACAAATCAGGGGTTTTTCCTTTGGCTCTGATGGAAGCACTTTTTCCTTCCCTTTGACAACTAGTTTTACAGTCAGAAAGGAATTCACCCCCTAGTGGTGATAACTTATAAACATGAAATACTCATAAGTCAGGTGTTTGTTTGTATTACAAGCTGCTTATGCATTCCTTCCCTTTCTCACTACTCAATTTTTTAAAATACATCTTTATATATTTCAAAACATCTAGGGCATTAGCCTGTATCAGGCAGACAATTCGCAAGTGTGCTGAATAATATTTAAGGACACCAATTCATTACTAACAATTGGACAAGAGTAAATGAGCTTATTTTCACATGTGCCTAGCATAGAACTGTAAGCAAAAGTGTTTCTTCCAATATGAGTGCATCATGATAGGATTTGCTTCAAAGTGGTTCCCAAAGGTATTAATAAATTTCTGACAAACTAATCCGTAAGTTTAAATTTCTGTGCCCAGCTTTTCCAAGGAACTGTGCCCCTCCACAGTTTAATGTTCCAATCACATTTAATGTTCCACTTAAACTGGTCCTCTTGTCATTCCCCAGACACAATTTTCACTGACCCCTTCCATTGCCTTTACTTATGGTTTTCCTTTGGTCCTATTGCCTAGAAAGGATTCCCTTCGTCTTTCTAAGTTGCCTTAAATCTTGTGGTCCAACATTCTTACCCCTGAGCAATTAAACAAGTCATTCTTTCTTTCTTTACTGAGTTATATATGAATATAGATCATGCAATCCTGAGAATTGTGATCTCTCTCACATTAAATTTTTTTTTAACTTTCCATCTCAGTTACCCTGCTGGACTACATAATTAACACCTTATCTCTAAGTTTCCATTCCACACAGTTCAAACTTTAATTCTATAATGCCTCATTCAGATAGTTTTAAATTAGATTATAAACTCCTTCTGGGCAGAAAACCTTTCTTATACTTCTTCATTTATTTATTCACTTGTTTACCACATTTATTCATTAATTTACCTAATTCACTCATTACATGAATGTCTATGAAACATGAATGAGACACTGTTGATGATGTCAGGTTCAGCATACCTAGAACTGGGCTATTCCACATTATCTGGAGCTGGAAAGCTTGTCGCTATAAAACCAAATAAAAGTAACTGTAAAAAAGATGTTTCCCAATATCTTAACATAATGACCCTGGTTCTACCTCAGTTTAATGTAATTCCCTTATGTCCAGTTGAGATCTTATTGTATATGTCAGCCAAGTGGTACAGTAGGGAAAAATACAGACCCTGAGGAATAAGAATGAAAATGTTCATGCCTGAATGCTTTAGTTTTTCACTGTAAAACATGACACAGTGTCATCTGCTGGCAGCAGGGAGGTTGGGACTTAAGGAAAAATGAATAATCCCTGAGTACAAAGAGAGATGATGCTTCCTAGAGAAGCACCAAAGGTTTTTTTGAGGGTCTCGTTGATATTTGATGACCAAAAAATATGTAGTAACAACAACTTTTGATTTGATCCAGCAATATTTAGTTGGGTGGAAGTTGGGTGAGTAAAAAACTGTTATTTTTACACTGGAGTTTCTGTGCTTGGTGAGAATGAGGTTGAAGATGGCTTGCTCTTGTAGAATGGAAGTTAAGTTTTGTAAACTTGATGGATTGCTCACCAGAGTTAATGTTGTCTATGATTATGGTAGGAGTTTGGGAAGTCATGACTCCTGTGCGTTAAGTATCAAAATCTTCAACAAAGGAAGGCTGATGAGATGAGGAGAATGGTAGAACCACATAGCTATGAAACTCAAAGAAGAGCTATCAGAAAAGAATGCAAAGGGGAATTTTTGCCTTTAAGCAAAGTTTAATTGGTTTATAATTTGTTTCATTCTCTGAAACTGCTTACCTTTCCTCAGAAAACATAAGTGTGATTGATAAGTACATCAAAAGTATACAAATTCAGAAATAAATACCTAGAGAGGACTTGTAGTTTTATTCTGTGATCTTTTAATGAGAGGCAATTTACCAGCCATCATGCACTTCCAATTTCATTTAAAAATAACACAAACTAACATTTTGCTAATGCGTTATGCCTAATCAAAATCATATCTTGTTTTATCTAAGCTTTGGGTAGCATTTAGGTATTGTATCAGGAAACCTGTTTACAAGGATTAAGCCAAAGATTGGATTTTTTTAATGACTAAATGTGAGGATGTTCTTTTTCTGCATCACTCTCACCCAACTTAAGATATGAAGTACAAATCTTTTTGCAACCTGACAAAGCTCCTCAAGAATCAGTCTGATTTTAAAACTAAGAAAATTTCATGCTAACTTTTTAAACTTAAAACAAAAAGATGGTATGGGAATTCACTATTAAAAGAATAATGTTAAATTCTAGACATAAATCTTTACTTTTCATGAGATATATGAAGTATAATCTATTGGTTAGAACCTCATTATGTGATCTCTATTTTGTGAGACAGCTTATGGTGGGGCTGTCACCTCTATCATTTCTATACCTTTAAATTCTCAGGAACAGCATTTACTTACCTAAATAATAATCAGGTTGCTAATGAGAATTATTCATTCCAGTTAAGCAATGATCAGGAAGGATAAAGTCATATAGCTACAATTCCAAGTGCATAATGCATAAGTCGGCACCAATGATCTTCCTTAATTTTAGGTTAGGCTTTTTGGTTGGGGATAAGCAAGTTTAAGGAGGAATGGGACAAGGCAGAAGAAAAAATTGTAAGTCAATAGAATTGAAATGGGTGATCTGGTTTTGGCTGGTGCTCTCAGAGTTTCTAGAGGCCTATCCTGGTGCAAACTTGAGCTTCTTGTTAGGCCCTTTAACTATTCATCTACAAAAAGCTTGGCCAGAAAAATCTTACCAAGTATTATCCTATACATTTATGCCTCACCCACATGCTCAACTCCATACCTGCCCCTCTAAGCAAACTCTCCTCCTCATCCATCACGTATGAATGAAGTCACCATCATCAGTAACTTTGTGGAACACATTATTTATTAGTAATGTCCTAATTAGCATACTACATTAAAAATGTCTCTTAGGCTTCACCTCTACCATCAAATGGGGGTGTTATTGGTGTGGAGTTCTCTGTTGTCTTTACTCTCTTTTCAAAGGCTGAGGTTCTCTTGAAGGTCAAACTACAAAAGTCCTCATTTCTGCCCCTTCTGTTGGTCCTCCATGAGTGCGATGGGAGTGCATCATAAGAAACATGAGCACTCTCTCAAAATTGTCAGCAACACCATCTAAACCACCAAACATGTGGCTGTTCTATCCAAGTTCATCCATGAAATGCTCACATCATGGAGGAACTTATAATCAGAATCCATAATATCAGTGTCACTCAGAGACTGCAGGTGGCCCCTCTGGCAAATTATGACTGATAATCATGCTGCTGCCCAGAGTATCCTCCTTGCAACCAAAAGCACTGCTAAGAGTCTGTTGTAGATCTGAACTGTTATCTAGAAAAGCCTGCTAAATAAAATGATATCAAGAATGTGATGAAGCAGGTGTTGGAAGGTCCCAGGCAAAACTGGTGACTAAACGATCTCCTACACCTCTAACGATGTCACCCACTACTTCGCCTTTGATACAGAGTCTTCTATTGCCCTCAATGACCACTTTGTTAAGCTTATTTGGTGGTGTCAATTTGACTACAGCAATGAGGTGGTAGAAGTCATGGTCCATGGTTCCAAAAAATCAGATTTCCCTGGAAAACAAGCCCGATATTCTTGAGGTAGAGAGAGTGACTCTCAGTTGCTGAGAGTCCTTACTTTACCTCTACCCTATGTCTACACTGAGAAACTCCCATTCCCAACTCAGCTCGCATTTTAAACCCCTGAAGTAACCTACCTTGTTATGCATTATCAACCCTATCAATATTATACACTGTACCCATGGAAAGGAAATCCATATGTGTTCCCCATTGAGAATGACATCCAAGATCTCTGATGCGAATGTTCCCTTCCAAACTGAGCTCTCAAATTACTTTTCTGTCCTCACCTCTAACCATTCATTCAACCCAATACCCTATAGTTCAGCCATATTGGCCTATTTGCTTTATTTTATCAACTCAGTTTTAGTGATACTAATTCCTTTTCTTGAATGCTCTTTCTCTGATCCTTGTCTACCTGATAAATGATAAATAATCTTGAAGTAATTTCAAAGAAGGAAGTCAGAAGGGGCTGTAGAGAAACACCTCAATGATGAAGAGTTAGCAGTACATTATTGCTCACTAATCAGCAAATCATTGATGATTGTTAGCTGTAAAATAGCTAAACATATGATGCTACCTAAGAGGCATGACCTAAATTTCACCTCCTCCTATTGCTTTCCCTAGCCTCATCTCCCACCTCCCGATAAAATATATTCAATGCCAAAATTAACTTCCTCTTCTACTTTAATGAGAAAAGCCAAGGCCATCAAGGATGAATTCTTTGCTACTAAAGCTTTAATGAAAAAAATGAAGCTTCTTAATTCCTAAGGTTCTCATTTCTTTGGTTTACTTAGGAGGATCCCATTCCTTCCAGCCTATTCAGGTACTTTGTTTTCTGAATTCTTCTTGTAAAACTATATCACCCTTTTCCCTCTCTTTTGGGGTCTTCCAGTGTGTCCACAGATATGTACAGATATTCCTTCCTACCCTAAGTCACTTTACTTTGGTGTCCTTCTAGTTAGCATCATATTTATCACATTTCACAACCAACATTTCCAGTGAGCAAGAATTCATATTGCCTCTATTTTGTTATTAAGGCACTTTCCACCACCCACTTTAGTTTCTTCTTTCACCTTCTTCACCATTACTCCATTTCTCTCAAGGTTATCTAACAAAAAAAAAAAATTAAGATACCAAATGCAGTGGCCTTATTTTCAGATTCTGTCTAATGTAGCTGACCTTTGCTAGTTCTTGAAATGCTCCCTTCCTAGTCTTTCAGGACATTACAACTCCCTGGCATTTCTCCTACCTTTTCAAACACATTCTTTCTGACTACCACATGAATTTCTTCTCTCCTCTTCCTCCTTCACCCTAGATATGCTCTTGGTCCTCTTTTATTGGATATTTCACTTTCACAAATTTAACCAACACTCTTGCATGGCTTAGTCTCATATGTAAGTCTTGACTTCTCTACCAAGCTCTGGTTCTGATTTTTGTCTACGTGTAGGACGCTTCCACCTATAGATATGCCTAACACGAGATGAGATCTCTACAGCTAATCTTCATCATCTCTTTTCCAAAGATACCTTTGTATCCCCCTCTTACATTTCTCTTTCAGCAGAACCACATTAAAATCATGGACAAGACATGAAGATCTCTCCTTACTTTTAAAGACTTCCAGAAATAATAATTTCCTAAACTTCTTTAGCAAACAAACTTTATAAACCAGGCTACAGAGACCTAAAGGGAAAAAGATTATTCTTTTATTCCTTAAGGTAGATATAGTTCTGTATTTTAAGTCTACAGATCCAAAAAGTCTCATTTTACAAAGGAGAGCACTTCTAGGGAAGCACATAAAAGGGGTTAGATGATGTTTTAAAAGATAAGATAAGCTTAAGAGTACTTACCTTAGAGGAATCATTTACTTAAGGGATAAGGCAAAAAAAAAAAAAAAAAAAAAAAAAAAAAGATCTTGGAAAAATAGAATGCTGTATGAGTGCAAAGATTGTTTCTATTTATGTTAATTTGATTAACATAAATTGCCATTAAAGATTTCAGGACATTAGGCATCTTCCTCTGTTATAGATTCACTTTAAATCTTTATTTTCTCAGCTGTTTATCTTTAATCTAGAGGCATTTTGTACAAAATATTCCCATTGAAATAAATTTTTCGACTAACCCTTTAAAATATGAACAAAATAACATCTATTCTGGATTGCTAGCCACTCTTTGAATAATAAATGTTCCTACAGTTAAAAATGAATAATTAAGTTTTGTTTTACACTCTTGATTTCAGAGAAAGGAAGCTCAGTAATTGAAGTGAAAAAGTGAAAATGAAAACTGATCAGGAATGAATAACAATTTTTCATTTCCATTTTAAAGAATCTTTCAGGTACTAAATTTTATTCAAATTACCCAAGAGGCTACTCAAATTATTTATTTGCTTTCCAAATAGTCTCGAATTTTAAGTAAAGAATATGTAAGCTATTATTTTGGTTCTCTAGATAAATAGGAATAAAAAGCAATTCGAAAGTTCACATTGCAGTGGATGTGAACTTTTTTCACACTGAGAAAAAAGGAAAAAGGAGCAAGGATGTATTTATTGATTAGCAGTAACTGGCCAAGCTCCTCTGCTCCTTTGCCAGAATTGCCTCTTCCTGGGAGAAACCCAGCCAGGCAAGGTCACTATGCCAGTTTGAAGGTTGCTGTGCCTTCAAAGCTTAAATGCCTCTAAAGGCCCCCAAGCTGGCAAGAATCTACTGGGCACTCACTACAGGGCTGCTGCAGTTCTCCAGGATGGATGGTTCCCCCAGGAGGCCACAGATGTAACTATCCTCACACAAACATGCCCTTTATCAAGTCTCATGGTGTGGCAGTCACATCCCCTTAACATCATTGTGGCTTTTAGGTCAGCCCCACCAACAGGAGAGAATTGAACACTGCAAGTCTGGGACAGAAACCCAAAACATCTGAACCATCCTCTCCAAGAAAATTTCAAAATCTCATGGAAACCAACAGGAGAGGACCACAAGAGGAAGATAAATCTCACTTCCATTCTCTAGACTAATAATGTTTATATTTCCAATTAATGATCCGTAGCAGGTATACCAAAGTACTAAAGTAATTAATTATTTCATTTGTTACTTTCATAAAATTTTAAGTTCTACTTGAGATGACTGGAGAACAGCTTAGCATAAATCAAACATAAACCAAAACTACTAATTGCCCATTATCAGTTGAAGGAGCTTCATTTTTAATATAACCTCTATTCCCAAAACTGTTTAAAGAAGAAACTAGACCATTAAATACATTCATCTTCATAGACAAAGCTTTAGACCTTGAAAAAAACCTAGAGATTATCAAAAAAACCTATTATTAAAGGTTATATGTGGGAGAGTTTGGGGGAGGCGTTTTATTTTATATTCCAGGTTGACTTCAGATAGCATTTGGTTCCATAACTGTGCAAGTGTTCAATATTTTGCTGATCTGGACACTGTATCTATGTTAACTGATGTATTTATATTAACCCTTTTTTCAGATAGCTTTGAGTGGTGTACAGAGGTGTGGCTATCTTTCTGAATAATTCTTAAATAATATAATAGAAAGATTGTGCCAAGAACATTGTTTTTGGTCCACTATTTTTTATCATACATGCACAAACTCAATTAGATTAACATACTTGAAACATCTCAAAATAATAACTTCAGTTTTTTTAATGTCTTTGTATTGCACATCACTGAATAAGATAGTGTGACAAGTGGAAGGCACAGTTCCTAATGTGGAGAAAAGTTTATTTGGATAGACAAACAATCTTAAACAAAGCAGTTAGGAGAAAATTATGAATTATATATTACAAATCTTAACATAAGCAAATACACTATGCCTTAGTAAAACACTCTAAAGTCATGGTCATGTTTTGTCTGATTTACTTCTTATTCTTCATATTTTGTTGCTATGTTAAATGGCATATTTTATTTAACCATATTTTAAATATTATTTTTGGTGTGTATAATGCAATTTATTTTTATATTGTATGTGTTCATTACATATGTGTATCTAGTGAACTTACTAATTTCTCATGTTAATTATAATCCTGTACTTTTATTTTCTCTTTATTACTGTAGACAAGCATTATCTGTAATTACAACTTTATCCTTTCTTATCTTTACATCTTTTATTTCATTTTTTCCTTTTTTATGTATTAATTGGGACCTCAATTCATTGTTGAAAAGATGCTATTATAGCAAGCATCCTGATTTTAAAGGTGTTATTTCTAATGGTTTACCAGTAAGAATATTTTCTGTAGGTTTTCAGTAGATACATTTTATCAGGTTAATGAATTTTCTGTCTCTTTCTAGTTTGCCACAAGATTTAGCTTTAAAGTATGGTAAACTTTGTGCACTTTTAAAATCTATTGACATCATATGTTTTCTTCATCAATCTTAATATGATGAATTAGAGTAATATATTTTCTTATATAGAAATATCCTTGCAAAAATTTCTGAAGGATGGTATAAACTTAGTTACTAGGTATTACTTTAAAACACATTGCATGATTCTATTTAATATTATTTTATTTAAAATTTTCATGTTTATGTTCAGGAGTAAGATTGGTCTATAACATATAATTTTTAGATTGAGTATCAAGGTTTTACTGGCTCCATAAAGTATTTGAGGAACTTCTCCTCTTTTTTAATACTGTGAAGAAGGTATTTGTTTCTCAAATTATGTATTCTTTGAATGTGATGAAAGATTTCACATATAAAACTCTCTGGTTTTATTTCATGGGTAAAATTTTACTGTCTATTTCTTTAATGGTTATAGGCATAGATAAGGTTTCCATTTCTTGATTATGATAAGTAATTATAAAAATTCTAATGTATATAATGTACATTATAAAATTATATAATACACCCCAAAGTTTTTATTGATTTTATTTAAATTTGTATATATTTTGACTATGTACAATATTCATTACTGTTCCATTTAAGAAAAATGTATGCCCTTTAATTTTTGTTTTCAAGAGTGTATATCTATTTATTAATTCTAGCTTGTTATTTTTGTTGTTAAGATCTTTTTTATACTTACATTTTTTTTCTGATTTATCTATAAATTACTGTGAGAAACATATTAAGATACACCACTCTAATAGCAAATTGATTCATTTCTCTTGGAAATTACATTAAGATTTTGCTTTTTATGTTATAAGGACACATTATTAGTTAAATACAAGTTTGAAGGAGGGGCCAATGTGTGGATTGACAATCTTGCTGGAGAGGCAAGGCATGTAACTCATGGATCCAATCCACCATCTCAACAGAAGCCAGAAATAGAGACAAGGTTACCTAGAAAAGATATGTAATGGACCCTCTCACTAATGATATTAATCCTTGTGACACACACTAGAGGCCCAAAAGATTTTTAAGACTATTCTATCATCAGAAACATTGTCAACTTGAACTAACAAGGAAAGGGACTGGATTAAATGAAAAAAGGCTGTCAGACTCCCAAAATTCTAGGAAATAGATTGATAGAGTTACACAGCTACAAACATGTGCTACCACTTAAGAAAAAAGACAAAGGTCAGATACAGACACAGAAGACAGAGAAGCAAGGGTTCATGAAGCCTCTTTGAGACCAGAAAGTGGAGCCTTGAGCCACAGAAGGCACACTCGGGCTAAAAATCTAATGGAACTTGCCCTCTTGGAACCAATGATTCCTTTTTCCTTTCCAGTTTTTCCATTTTGGATTTAGGACCTATCTTATGCCTGTCCCACCATTGTAATAGATAATGTGTCTTCTAGTCCACAGATAGAGAGGAATTATGACTCAGGAATTTTGACTCAGGATCCTGACACTCAAACCCACACCTAAATTATATCATTTAGATGATGAGATTTTGCTCTGTTTGAGTTAATGATATTTCTTTTTTCTTTTTTTTTTAAATTTGCATTTACTTTAATTAGTTTCAAGTATAAAGTACTTTGGTTAGACATCTATGTAGTTCGTAAAACGATCCCTCCCCTGACCCTCCACCTAGCCAACATATTATGCTAACTGCATTCCCTATGCCGTGCTCCCCATCCCTGTGACCATCCATCAGCTACTAATTTATACTACACCCCATTCTTCTAGCTTCCCAAAACCTTCTTCCCTCTGTCACTAGATTGTCCACTATATTTGTGAGTCTGCTTTTTATTAGTTTGTTCTTTTTATTCCTTAGATTCCGAATACTAGTGAAATCATATAGTGTTTATCTTTCTCTGTTTGACTTAAATACCTTCTAGTTCCATCAAAGCAATATCTTTTTCTATCTCCTTCCTTTTCATATGTAGCGGTCTTGTTTTCTTATCCATTCAACCACTCTGTCTTTTGGTTGGAGCACTTAATTCTTTTCCATTTGAGGTACTTTTTGATAGGAATGTAGTTGTTACCATTCTTTACTCCTGTTTTTGATACATGTTTTTTCTTCTTAGAGAAGTCCCTCCAACATTTCCTGTAATACTGGCTTGGTGGTGATAAATTCCTTTAGCTTATTTTTTCTGGGAAGCTCTTAATCTGTCCTTCAACTCTAAATGATAGCTTTGCTGAATAAAGTATTCTTGGTTGTAGATCCTGAGTCTTCATCCTGTCGAATATTTTTTGCCAAGCCCTTCTGTCCTGCATAGTTTCTTTTGAGAAATCAGCTGCCAGTCTTATGGATGTTCCCTTATAAGTAATTATTTCTTTTTCTCTTGCTGCTTTTAATATTCTTGCTTTGTATTTAACCCTTGGCATTTTGATTATGATGTGTCTTGGTATGAGCCTCTTTGAATCCCTGATTTTTGGAATTTTCTGAGCTTCCTGGAGTTTTTTGTCCATTTCCTTCACTAAGTTAGGAAAGTTTTCCATCATTATTTCTTCAAATAGCTGTTCAACGTCTTGATTTTCTTCTGTTACACTGATCAAACAAATATTTGGAGCCTTAAATATGTCCCATATTCTCCTTAAATTATTTTTAAAGTCTTGGCTTCTTATCTTTTGCCATTCTGATTGCATGTCCTTGGCTTTCCCATCCTCTAAATAAGGCATTTGATCCTTTTCTTTATTCACTTTGTTTATTCCATTTAAGATACTTCTCATCTCAGATAATATGTTCTCTATTTCAGACTGATTCTCTTTTATAATTTCCATTTCCATTTTTATCTCTTTTTTGGAGTTATTTACACTTTCCAAAAGTCCATTGAGCATCTTTATAACAAGTGTTTTGAACTCTGCATCTGTCAGATTACTTGACTCCATTATATCTGGATCTCTGTTCTGTTCTTTCATATGCTTCTTGATCTTCCCATTCTGGCTGCCTTTCCATGTCTGTTCTATGTACTAAGCAAAGCTCCTAAGTCTTCCAGTCTTATTAGTGTGGATTTATGAAGTAGGTGTCCAGTAGCATAGTCCTGAGAGGGGTTCGGCTACAGGCCAAATTTAACCCAAAGCTCTACCCCTCTGTGGCCACATGTTAAGATTCAGCAAGCAATCCACAGATGCTGTACTTATAGTCGCCTCAAAAGGTCACGCCAGAAACTGCCTCCAGTGTGAGTCCAGGTGCTGCTCAGCAAGGAGCACTTGACTCACTGAGGATAGACCTGGATGTGGCTTGGGTGGGGCCACAAGTTGGGGTAGGTGGAGTTTCAGGGAATTCTCTGGGCGGAGCTAGCTCTATTATCCAGTTTTATGACTTCACATCTGTTGCGATACTGTGTCCACCCACTGGGAAGGGGGAGGGCTCAACAGAGGAACAATGGATACCACCAGCACTTCTGTACAGAGAGAGTCTCTCTTTGGCCCTCACTCCAACAATGTCTCCCTGTAAGTCCCTGGTGCCCCCTGCGCACAGCCAAATAGGCACTGGTGCTCAGTGCGAGCAGGTCCATCATCGGGAAAATCCGCTCATGACGCGGCCCCTTTAAAAGGCGTCTGCCACAGCCGCTGCCACAGCCTCCGTCTCACTCAGCTGCTGGGGACCAGGCAGCCCTATGTCCTCACCCTGTTTTACCTTCTGCCATTGCAGGGTGCTTTCTTGGATTTCTCCCTAGTTGTATGGCTTGTTCATCTAGATCTCAGGCAATTTTTCCTTGCTGCTGCTGCTTGTTTCCATCACAACCTTGATTTGGTCGCTAGAGGGATGAACAGAGCCTCTGTCCTCCTCCGAAACTGCAGGCTTTCTTAACAGCCATGTTGCCTGGTAACATTTCACGCCTGCGGTTTAGGGGTAAGATGGTGAACTGCTCATTATCGCCACCCCCTGAAGATCTTACAGCAGTCTAACCTGATCAACTGTGTATGCGAAATATTGATTCAACACCAACAGCCAGATGAAGAAACTTAGGGTGAGGTCCTGCACAAAGGAGCATCTATCTTTATGGATTTTGGAGCTGATGATATTTATATGAGATTCTATTTAGAATGTATTTTACACATGGGACAGATGTGATTTGGGGAGCCAGACTATGGACTGCAGTGGATTGAATAGTGCCCTGCAAAAGATATGACCAAGTTTTAATCCATGGTACTTGTGATTGTGACCTCACTTGGAAGTAGGGTCTTTGTCAATGTAATAAAGTTAAGACCCTCAGGAAAATATCATCCTGGATTTAGAGTAGACCCTAAATCCAATGACTGGTGTCCTTATAAAAGGAAGGAGAGGGAGATTAGACATAGAGACATGGGAGAGGGCAATATGAAGATGGAGGCAGAGATTGGAGTGATGTGTCTACAAGCCAAGAAATGCTAAGAATTTCTGGCAGTCATCAGAACTAGGAGAGAGTCATGAACAGATTTGCTTTCAAAGCCTGCAGAAGGAATCGACCTTGCTGACCCTTGATTTTGGACTTCTGGCCCCCAGAACTGTGAGAGAATCAATTTATGTTGTTTTAAATCACTTCACTTGTGGTAATTTGTTACAGCGACCCTAGGAAATTAATATACTTAACATATTTTTCCATTCTTTTATCTTTTGTATTATTATTTTCAGATGTGTTTCTGATTAACAGCCTAAAACTGATTTTCTTTTGATGGCTTAGGTGCATTTTATTGGTTCTCTTTCAGAATCCTTCTACAAAAGAGTAAAGTTAAAAACCAAGGCCCTGGTGAGAGAATAAAAACCCTTCCTCCTTCCTGAGATCCCGCCACCCAGCCCCATGTGTCACTGCTACAGTTCATGGGGATGGAGGGCTTTTCACTTTCATCCCCCACCAAGCCCAAAAGAGAAAAGACCCACCATCTAGCAACCCCTGACGCCTGGCCCATCCCCTACACACAGATCCTGGTTGCAGGAGGCCATGATAAGAACTGTTACAATCCAGTAGGAGTTCTGAACCCCAGAAGGCCATGGCCAGGGCACAGTCTGTGAAGAATTCTCCTAAGAATGCTGTCGATTCCAGCGCCTCACTTCGATAGGGCAGCTGCACACTCTTTAGCCAGGTGAGACAAGAGCTTGGGGCCTTACCTGGTAGCTGGTGCAGGTAAATGCTGTCACACTTAAAGGGGCAGTGGCCATTTCCCCTGCATGAAGAACCAAAATCACATCTGGCTGATCCAAGCCTTGAAGTTCCTGATGAATTTTTCCTTCTCAGCCCCCTTGCTCACCCAGAATTTGTGGGCGATGATATAGTTGGAATGACCATGAAACTGGGGACAGGCCTTGATGATATCCAGTGGGAAGTCTTTTAGGCTTTTCTGCCAAGTGCACAGGCAGCCAGGCAGTGGGCAGGGGTGCAGTTAGGCAGGATGCTGAAGATCCACTCGGCCTTGGCTTGTCCCACACCTTGCTCATGCAGATGTCACACACAACATCCTGACTGTCCTACTCCCTTTCAAGGTTCAGGCTCTGAAGTGGAACTGTGACCTTCTGGGCATAGTTTGGCTTAGGCTGAGACCCCTGGAAGTAACTATGATTGCTGTCAGCAGATAATTGGGATGGGACTTCCAGGAACTGCCACCAATCTCCTCGTCCTTGATACCCAACCCCTGCAGGCCCAAGCCCAGCACCAACCCACAGCCACAGAGGGCAAGTACTGGGCCCAGAGATCCTATGTGTCAGCCCCAGCCAGAGCCTTGGCAGGGTGGCAGCAAACTCCAGGTGACCAGGGGCTGTGGGTGCTGACACATGCATCGATCTCCATGAAAGCAAAAGCCTCCCTGGAAATATCTGCAGACCTGGGACACCTTCCTGCCATGAGCAAAGCAGAAACATGACCCCCAGTGACATGTCTGTCCAGCAAAGTTCTGCATGGCTGCTGGGAGTGAGGGCTGCTCTCCCCACCATGACTATTGCCATCTGGCCCTACATGATCTGTCCTAGCTGCAGCCCCTAGTGAAAACTCTTAATTTATTTTTTAATCTAATTTGATACTCTCTTTTAACTGGTAAGTTCACATCTATTTACATCTATTTTTATTGATGTATACTTGAAAATATTTCTATTGTTCTATTTTATGTTGTCTATTTGTCCTACTATTTTTATACCTTTTCTCTCCTTATTTTTAATAGATTTTATTTTCTAAATTTACCTAATTTTCTCCTAAAATTTTAAAAACTATTCACTGTATTTTTATTATATTTTATTTTCTCTTTTACTGATAACCCTCAATAACTTAATATTTATATGTAACTTTAAATGAAAGTTAGTATCTTTACCCTCCTTGAACAAATATAAGATCTTAGAAAGTTTTAACTAAAATCACTCTGCTCATCAGATATTTTATCCCACTTCTATCTTAATTTTTTAAATATTTTATTTTTTTATTTTGTAATTATAGCTGACATTCAATATCATGTTAGTTTCAGCATAATATTTTAGGTGTACAGCATAGTGGTTCGACATTTATGTAACTTACAAAGTAATCGCCCAGATAAGTCTAGTAACCACCTGGCAACATACTTAGTTATTATAATATTATTTATATTCCCTGAACTGTACTTTACATCCTTGTGATTATTTTGTAACTGCCAATTTGTATTTCTTCATTCTTTTACCTTTTTCACCCAGGCCCCTCAACCTCCCTCCCATCTGGCAACCATCAGTCTGTTTTCTGTATCTATGAATTTGTTTCTGTTCTGTTTGTTCATTTATTTTTTTTATTTTTTATTTTTTAGATTCCACACACAATTTAAATCATATGGTATTTGTCTTTCTCTGTCTGACTTATTTCACTTAGCATAATACCTTCTAGGTCCATCCATGTGTTAGCAAATGGTAAGATTTTATCCTTTTTTATGGCCATGTAGTATTCCATTGTATATGTGTACCACTTCTTGTCTTTTGATTGGATCATTCAACCCATTTACTTATTGATGGGTACATAGTTATTGCCAATCTATTAACTATTTTCTGATTGTTTTTGTAGTACTTCTTTGTTTCTTATTCTCTTGGTCTCTTCTCTTGTATGTTGATGACTTTCTGTAGTGTCGTGCTTAAATTCCTTTCTCTTTATTTCTTGTATTTCTCTTGTAGATTTTTAGTTTGTGGTTACCATGTGCTTCATATATACAAAGCTATGTTTATAGCAGTCTATAGTCACTTAAGTTCAAACACGTTCTAAAATTACTACAATTTTTACTCACCCCCTCCATGTTTATGTCTTTGTTATTACTTTTTACTTCTTTTGTGTGTGTTTGTGTGTATCCTTTAATTCACTGTTGTAAATCTTCCTCCTTTGCCTTTTATCTTTTGTACTAGCTTCAGTGTTGATTTATCCACTGCTTTTATTATATGTTTTGCCTTTGCCAGTGAGAACTTATTTCTTTGCAAAAATTTCTTATTTGTATTTTTTTCTTCTTCTTAAAGAAGCTCCTTTAACATTTCTTGTAATACTGGTTTGATAGTGGCAAACTCTTTTAGCTTTTTCTTGTCTGAGAATAGGTTAATTGTTTCACCTGCAAAATTAAGTGTTTTTTCATAGACTCAACATTTTAGATTTACCCATATGTTGACCTTTGCTCATCATTCCTTCTTGCATCTCAGACGTATCTTTAGTTTCTTTTTTCTTCTTCCTAAAGTAAGTCCTTTAGAAGCTCCTTTAATGAGGGTCTGTTGGTAATAAACTCCATGCTTACTTGTTGAAAATGTCTTTATTTTGCCTTTATCCTTGAATAAAATTTTAACTAGGTATATATTATCAGATAGACAATTCTTTTTTTTTAATATTTCAAAATATTATTCTCCATCTAAGGGCCTCCATTGTTGACATTGAGAAGTCAGCTTTCACACTAATAAATAGTGTCACCCAAAAGTGCAGTCTATGGAGCTTATTAGAAATGTAGACTCCACCCTAGACCAGTCTAATCAGAACCTTGAAGTAGTAGAGCTACTACTGCATGTTTATGGACTAGTGTTGCAGGTGATTCTGAGGTTCATTAGAAGTTGAGAACCTAAGCGTAATTCAGGTATAGGCAACTTGTTTTTACCTCTTCCTACTTTAAGATCTTCAATACACGATGATATATCTAGACATTTCTAATCCCAGTGTTGGGAAAGAACTTTCCACTAACATAGTATAGTATTTTACTGTTGTTACTGTAATTCTTTAGAGCTTTACTAAAAGATCATCACCAAAAATACACCGTAAAATGGAATGGCTAAGAACTTTCCAGTGTATATTTATTAAGCAATATCTCTCAGAAAATATTCAAGATAAGTTTATATTATTTAGATTTTCATATTGCAATGTGTTCTTTTACAGCAAGGTCCCCACGTATCATATATTTTGTCAATATGCAATATTTAATTTTTAAATGCTTCTCAGTGAAGAAACAGCCAAGCTGAAAAAATCCAAGCTATTTCCTGTTGATTTTAAAATGTATTTTGTTAATATTTGTATTCATAGATTCCACAGAAAATCTGTTTCCTGGTACTTTAGTGACATTTCATTAAATTTGGTGATTCAATTATCTTCAAAGAAAAGAACACCAGCATGTTTAGAATGCTGGAACAATAGCTCCTCTGAGCCCCTCAGTGCATCTTCTCTACTGGAAAACATGAGAAGGACAAAGAACTTGAACAGAAATAAATCAGTCACAGAAACTAATGGGAGAGGGAAATATTTTTCCTTAACATGCTGATGAATTAATAGAAAACTTAAAACTTGAATTTTAAAAGCTAATTCTTTTAAGACTAATACCTGTAATGAAATATGTCTGCATGCTATGTAAATAAAACCTAGAATGAGGCACATCTGTTGTAATGAAATGTGACACAGGGGAGATTAGACTAAAGTTCTACTAACAGTGAGTTTTTGAATCAACTTTTTCTCTAATTAGTAAAATGTCCAATTGTTTGAAATGCTTACATTGAGATTTGGATGGAAATAAGATCAGATTGTTGCAGGAACTTTTTTATGGATGGATTATGAGGATTTAAGCTGATTAGTTCATTTATGCTCAGCAGAGACTATGAATGCTCCATCTGAGTCAGCCATTGCCATGGTGTTTATAGGAGTACAGGATCCTCTGGGAGCTTAAGACTAATACCTGACATTCATGTATTGGTTTACTTACATCAAGGAGCTCATTCAAAAGAAATTTCTGTTTCTCTCTCTCTCTTCATCTAAGAACAGTAACCAAGAAATTACCTTTGTCTCCTCCCTCTCCCCAATGTCCAACCTCAATAGTATTAAGTCTTATGGACTTTACCCCATCTTACCTGTCCCCTTCTCTCCAATCTCAATGTCAGGGCTCTACTTTATGGAATATTGTCTCCTAACCAGTCTCCCTGTCCTTATAATTGCTCTCTTTCATTTTACTACTGCCAGAGTGATTGGCTAAAGTTGCAAGTTTCAATCTGTTGTCGAAAACCCTTTATATGGAACATACCTTATGCATCTCCTAAGGTCTTTCATTCTCCCTGTCTTCCAGGCCTTTGCCTCACCCACAGCTACTTCCAGCATCTCAGTGCATGCCAATGGAGATCTTCTGCCTGAAGCCAAGACCTGGAGCTTCTAACTCTTTCCACCACTTCCAGGCTCAGATGAAGTATCACATGTTAGTCCAGGTCCTCTGAGGAGCAAATTCAGAGATGTGATTAGACATGCAATGCATATCTGATCATAACTGGAGAGAATAGATGGAAGTTTGGGTGGAAACATCTTAGACTGACTGCAGTGCAGTTCTAATGATATTTTGGCAGGACTATTGGGGAGCCCTCAAGCTAAAAATCACTAATTAGAGGAGTTTTCTGTCTCCTTGGAATAGATCTGCCTTAATATCTCTGCTACAATCAATCTTTGGGGCAGACAGAAAGAAGTGTGGCCTCTGTACAGCACAGCATGTTCTTAGCAAATCATACTGTTAGACAGACATATCAGCAATACGCTGTATGATGGAAGTAGCACATTTGAAATGGGCCTGGAGTGGTTCCAAAATTATGAGTAAATTATCATTAGCTACTAGCCCAGATTGTCTTGCCACCTATTTCTACTGCATCAGTGCCTCTCCTTTAATCCATGGATTTCCATTGATCGACTCGCAGAAGATGAAAAAACAGGACTGGCTTACAGATTCATTCCAGTGCTATGTTAGTATAGCTGAAAATGGGCTATTGCCACATTATAGCCCAACTTGTGGGTGACCCTGAAAGATGGTCTCATAGGATAACGCTGAATAGTCTCCTTGACCAGCCTATTGCTTGTGCAATGGACCAATAAGTGGAAAGGCCAGGATAGCAAAGATGAAGACCATGTATGATACTAATAACAAGGGCCTCTTGTCATCATGGCCAATTGACCTACAGCTGCTTCCGAGTAGCCAATGTGCTAGCAGCAGAGACTGAAGCTCTCAGCACATCACCATTCCTTGAGATGTCATCCAAGACCTACACAGTAGCAAGTCAATTATACCAGATGTTTTCTATGTTGGAGGGGACAATAATTATTAACCCATACCAATATAGATACATCCTCTGGATGTGGGGTTGCCCTTCCTACCTGCAGTGCCTCTATCAGCATCACGAACAAAGCTCTGAGAGAACACTTTATCCTTCAACATGTATTCTACACAATGTTTGTTCCAACATGGGCTTTTTCTATATCAAAGGATGTGCAAAATGAGCTTGTCACCCGGGAACTCACTGATAATACTAGGTACGCCTCCCTACCTAGAAACAGTCAGACAACAGAACGATAAACAACCTTGCATAGGCTCAGCTATGGGTTGGACATCTTGCAGGGTTTGGTTGCTGTCTTCCAAGAAATTATAGATAAGGGCCAAATCAACAGCTGATATATAGCACTATGCCTCCAATCGTAAAAATATATGGGTCTGGGAACAAAATTAAGTCGAAGTGTCCCCCTCACCATCAAAAACAATGATCCATTTACAGTATTTGTGCTTCTATTCCCTGCAATCTAAGATCTTGCCCAATTAGAGGTCTTAGTTCACGGGGAAGAAACACTTCTGCCAAAGTATATAATAAGAGTTCCATTAAACTTAAAGTTATAACTAACACCTGGTCACTTTGGGGTTTTCTGCCAATAATCCAACAGGCAAGGAAATGATTTACTGTCTGATTGGCATAATTAAGGAGTTGGTGTTGACCCTCCACAAAATAGAATCATAGGAGATAATGTCTGAAACCCAGGGGATTCACCAGGTCTCTCTCAGTACTGTCATGACCACCAATGACAGTTAATGGGAAAATGCAGCAACCATGATCTAAAAAGTACAGAGCAAATAAAGGGTCAGGCCACTTGAAGTTCTGGGTCACTTCATCAGCAAAGCAACTTAGACCAGCCAAAAGATGGCCAACAGTAAGGGAAATATAGAATGTGTGACAGAGAAATGAGATGATAAATATTAGTTAGAGACTCAGGACCAGCCCCAATACAGAGACTGTGGCCTATTACACTAACCCACTTGCCTAAGTGTCTCTGAAAATCACAACTAGACACCATCTTGAAAGGGTGTCTGAATGATTGACTTGTTCTTTCCCTCTTGAGGAAGCAGTGAGAACAACTTGGTCTCACAACAGTGGAAACCTTACATTGTATTAAGGGAGCCACAAATAATAGAAAGTCACAAGCAAATCTGAAGTGCGCAAGAGGTGGTCTATATTGGTCAAACCTTATGTACTGCTTCAGATTGTCCCAGCCTCACCTGTCAATTGGCCCTTGGCCATTTGTTCTGTCTCAACCACGGCCACAATGACCAATTCCATGTAGGCCCACACAGTCCTGCTGCTTGAGGCAGACACCTGGAGTCCCTGGTCCTCCTAATACCCCCAGATTCTGATGAAGTGCCACACTACATGGTGTGGAATCTGACTCTCCAGAAGGTGCCAGGTGACGCAGTCCAGAAGTACAAGGAAGGTAACACTCCATAGGTAAAATCTGTTCAATGGGAGACAAGAAAAAAGGAGGATGCTAGCAGATGAATTTCCTCTCCATACACTCCCTGGTGGACTGCTTTGAGGCACAGTTTTTTTCGGTACAGCTTATTTGAGATGTTTTATGTGGCTGAGAAACAATGAAATCAGCTTTATAATGTAAGACCTTGTATTATCTCCTTTCCTTCTCTGACTCATTTTACTTTCCCTGGCATTTACCCTTCCAAGAAAAGCATTATAATTTAACCCTTGCTGGGAGTTCTGTTTGGTAAAGAATGTAGGCTGTCTCATTTCATTGCTTACTGTACCTAAAGAAAATCTTAGATATGGCTCTTGCTGATATCTTCAATCTCATCACCTGATGGTCCCTTACACTCATCTTTTGTAAACCAAGCAGACTTATTGACAGGTGTCCAGGCTGCCCACTGTTTTTGCAGCATCATATGTCTGTATCTATTCTTTTCTCTGCCTGGAGAGCACTCTCCTACCTACTCTCTTTTGTGAACTCCATACCACGCCATGAGTGAAGTTGGACAATAGTCAATCCAGTACTTCCCATAACATCACTAAAATTAATGAGAATGTTTAGAAGTTTCTTTTTAGCTTGCTTAATACCGAAAAATTAAAAATACAAAAAGCCACATATTATTGGATAAATACTCTTCCTGTTATAGTAAAACTGCTTGAATATAAAGAAATAAACCTGAAGACAAGTTGAAATCAGCAAATATAATTGATGGATTCTCAGGAAACATTGCTTAAGATGTAAAAAAAATAAATATTAAAATAAATTATATAGTAAAGAAGGTTTTCTGTATAGATAGAAAACAGTAAAAATATTGCTAACAAGCCAACTTATGATATTACCAGTCTGGATCATAAGAGAAATACAAAAATAACTCATTTTCTTGTGAACTTTACTAAGACAACTTTATGAAAACACCTGCTAAAGGTGGTATATTCTCCACAATAACTTTTTAAATAAAAACAACGAGTTATGAAGAATTATGCTTAATGGAATGGATACTTTAAGTGGAATAAAAATATTCTGATAAAGTCACAGAGATATTTCCACATACGAAATCCCGTACTGCATAATTCATAATCAAGATGTTACAGCAAAGAAGTTGAAGCCAGAAGAGTGCCAAGTTCTTGAGATGTCAAAAGTGTAGCTACTCTCCATGAAGCTAAACCTTTAAAATATAGTAGGCTCTTTCACAATACCCTGTAATGGAAAGGGGAATAACAACGGTAATCTTTTCAGCGATACAGAAGGATTTTTTGGCTATTTGTGGAAAAACACATAAAAGATTTCTTGAATATAAAAGCATTACACATCTTTATTATATAGAACATCACGCTCCAAATTTGCTGTCTTTTTCTGGGATGACAAGTAGCTGTCAGGATATGTTGTTTGGAAGACATTTTCAAAGACATAAACAGCATTAATCACTTCCTTCAAAGTAAAGCTGCCATTTTGATAATTTTGATTTTGATAATGAGAAAATAACTTTTCCTTGAAAGACATACTCTGGGGAGAATATTTTTAAAAATGAATGTTGAAATTATTTCTATCATTATATGATCATAAAACTAAAAACAATGTATGCCACCTATAACAATTCACTAATGTGTTCACTTTTTAAAAATTGAAAATAAATATTTCAAACTTATTTTTAAATTGTTCACATGTGGAATTTCAGTTAATCTATATTCATTTATAAAAATACACAAAATTCAGTACTCATTGATATTAATCCCTTATCAAATATATCATTTGCAAATATTTTTTCCATTCTGTAGGTTGTCTTTATACTCTTTTGAGTGCACAAAAGTTTGTAATTTTGGGTTAATATCCAAAATATATTTAAAAATACTCCTGCAACTAACAATAACTAAAAACAAACAACTCAATTTAAAAATGAGTAAAGGACTTGTATAAATATTTCTCCAAAGAAGATATACAAATGATAAATAAGTGAATGAAAAGATGCTCAACAACATCACTAGTCATTAGGGAAATGCTAACCAAACTACAATGAGATACCACTTCATGTCCATTAGGATTACTGTTATTTAAAGAGAGAGAAAGAGAAAGAGAGAGGGGTGTGGGGGGCAAGCATGCTAATCTCTAGATATCGAAGTTATAGGAATTCTTCCTTTTTTAAAAAAAGGATGTTCTGACCTTATATTTTTATATTGACATTAGTGCATTTCTTTTACCAAAAAAAAAAAAAGCAGCAGCTCTTCTTGCTAGGATACAAAATTTAAAAGCACAAAGAGGAAATAAAGTATAATGGGAATATGGGGTGGAAGAATTCTTGTTTTACCATTATTTCAAAGTTTTTTTTCCTTAGAAAGTAACTCCATGACCTCAAGGACTGTATCATTTTTGCTTATTTCTATGTCCCCAGAACCTTTCAACAATGCCTGGCACATAGTAGGTATTTCATAAATATTTGTTAAATGTATAAACAAAAGAACAAAGGCATCCGTTTAACTTATTTTGAAAGGAAATTAACAAAATAGGCCACAAAATTGTTTAGTTACAGAAGTGACTAAACAATGACAAATTTGGCATACTAGTTAGCAGCAGAGTTTAAACTTAGACTAGTATCTTCATTCCTCTCCCCTGAAATTTGTGCTTAAATCACTTAGGCTTACAAGAGCAGAGTAGAGACTGTCCCTTTCTACTGCTATGTCTAGCTCTTCTCTAGCTATTCTCCAACACCTGGGATAGGCAATGGAAAAGTGAAGGATAGGTCCCCAGCTTTCTTCAGCCCACTAAGAAAAATGGAAGAGGGCAAAACTTCAACAGAAGTAGGAGTAGATCTTGAAAGAGCAAGGAAGACGAGGAGAGGAACACAGGAGAACCCATCCTCACTTGATCTGAGGATTCACCACCATTTCCGCAATTTGCTTCATTTGCTATAAATTAATGCTCCCCAAGGTCATTTCCAGTACTGACTTTCAATATCAAAGAACTGAATAAAATCCTAAATGTTTTTTTCTACAACAAACGTATAACATAAGATACACTGCTATATACCAAACCAAAAATATTGTTTCATAAAATTAGCATTTTTTTCCAACTACTTACTTTTTGGGTGATATGTGATTAAATCTCAAGATTTACAAAAAATGACTAAACAATTTTCATTAAAAAAAATTTTAAAGGTTTCTATGTTTACTCAAAAATATATAAGAGGGAAGAAGAACCAATTATAAAACATAAATAATATTTAGATCCTAAAGAAAATAGAAAAATTGCATTTGTTTTTAAATAAGTTGTTAAAAAAAGAGAGAGAAATAATCTAGTTAGAAAGCGGTGGTCAGTGTGTGGTCAGAAAAGGATTAGGCACCCTTCTTTCATCTCTTCAGTGTTTGTAGAGCTAATGCTGAGATTTATCATCAGCATATTACCCAAACTCATCTGTAGGATTTGCTAATTCAGTCATGAAAACAAGCATAGAGCTCAGCTATTAGGGATGATATTTCCCTCTTCTTTTAGATTGCTATTATTTAGTTTTATAGCAATCTCTATGGGGGTGGGATAGGTTGTAAGTGAAAATAAAAATTGTTTCCAAAGAAATAAATGCCTTACAACACATTATAAAATGAAGCACACTTCTGCCAACATATACTCAGCAAATGCTGGTTAATATTTTTCTTACCTGAGGTAGATGGTCCTGATTCTCTTTCTATACAGCAGAAACTGTTACACAGGCCAATCATTTCCAAAACCTATCCCTTGAGAATTACAAAAGATGCCAATAGATGCTATAAGCAAAACAAAATCGATAATTAAAAAGTTTGAAAGACCCAGGGTGAAAGAAAATTAGAATAGCTTGTTTGCTACCAGCTTTTCATATTCCCTTAATAGTCTAATGTTAATAGAGAAACTCCAAGGAGGGTATCTAATAAGTGTTTTCCAAAATTTTTGGTGCCTTGATTCCACAAAGCACCTGAGGGGATAATGTTCTTCCCTCTCCACCTTTGTCAGGAAAGGCACCTGAAGCCCTTCTTAGCTCTAACTTCCAAAGAGAAATCTTCCCTATTTAAATCTGTCAGCACTTTAAAATATTTTAGGGCATTTTAAGGCTATAACACAAAATCCTGATTTGAGCTTGTAAATTGGGCTCTTGTTTGAATCTGTAGCTTCTCCCCAGTTAAGTCCTAGAAGGTGCAGGCTCTCTCTCTGGGCTTTTGCACTGTCCTTCTTCCTGCTGCAGGAGCCACCTATCCACCTGGGAACAGTCCTTCCTCCAGGGCCCCTGACCTGACTGTTATCATCCCAAACCCCTGTCTGGTCTAGGTCCGTGCACCACTATGCCACAGTTTTCGTGACTGTTCACCTGTGTTTCTTACACACCTTCTCATAGCGGATACTGTATAAATGGTTGTTGAAGAAATGGATGAATGAACGGAGAGTTTTCACCTAACAGAGGGATGGGGATAAGGAAGGGAGGAGCCTAAAGTCAACAGAACGTTAAAGAACACTCTGCTGTTAAACTCTTGGTTTTCTATGTGATATGTTATATAACCTATTTAAATAACCAAGGATCTAACTAAAACCTACCTATTTATGGTAAAGAGAAGTTCCACTTTTGTCTTTCACAATATTAGACATATAAACATCCTATAGCATAAAATTTGCACACATATTCTTCCGACCACAGGTGAGTCTTTCTTCTATGATTCTACTTTTCTGCTACTACTCGATTCCCTTTATTGACACTTGAGGACTCTAATTAGTGAGAATTTTATTTTCCCAGTATTGTAGAAAAGTATTTAAGAGGAAATAAAAATAATGATTCCAAATAAATATCAAACCATTGTAGAGTGAAACATGTATGCCTTATGAAGCAGGACAGGTTCAAATAGGCATTCGGGGTTCAGAATTTAGGAACTGAGATATTGCTCTGTGCAATTGAATATTACCAACAATGTGTGACTCGGTGCCTCAGTGAAGCCTGCTATTCCACTACTATACTCCAGCAGCGCCTAGAGCTACCTTCTCACCACTGCCAACACCACTACCAAGCTGCTAATGGATTTTCCGGCTTCTCTGCCTAAGCACAATGGAAAGATTGTGTGCTAAACTGTCAACTAGTAAGAAGGAAGAAAGAGCCCACAATAATTTTCTTAAATCATAAACTAGGAAGTTTACTTTTTACTTCCTCATCCAGTCATTTCTGTTCCCCATTTTAGTTTACTATAGTCCCACTGTCAAATGTTCTAACTTACTATTTATATAGATTATAGCAATCACAATCAGGGCTGCATTTATGCATGGAGAGAGCAACCATCTATTTGGTGTGATCACATAAATGGTGTGTTTCCCTTCTCAAAAATGGCTTCCTAAAAGATAGCCACATCCTAACCCCTGGAACCAGTGAATGTTATCTTATTTGGAAAAAAGAAGGTTTTTGCAGATGTGATTAAATAAAGGATATTGAGGTGAGCACTAAATGTCATCACATCCTTATAAGAGTCCTTAAATGTATTCACATAAGAGAGAGATTAGAGACAGACACATAGAGGAGAAAGTAATGTAAAGATGAAGCAGAGATTGGAGCGACACAGCCATGAGCCAAGGAATGCTGGCTAACACTAGAAGCCGGAAGAGGCAAGGGAGGCTTTTCTCCTAGAGTCTCCAGAGGGAGCATGACCTCGCCAATACTCTGACTTCAGATGTCTAGCCTCCAGAACAGTGAGAGAATACATTTCTGTTGTTTCGGTCACCAAGTTTGTGGTAATTTATTACAGCAGCCCCAGAGAACTGTGGCATAATTTTCCCTCAAAGAAATTACAGACTAGGTTCATAAATAACAACAGTATAAAGTATCAAATCACAAGTCTTCCAAGAAGGGTGCAAAGGACTGTGAGAGTATAGATAGAGAATGTAAGAGTTTTGAAGGAAGAACATTTGAGTTGGGTATGAAAGTATGTTCAGAGATGTAGAGAGAGGTTGGGAGGACAGAAAGATGAAAACAGCAATTACACAAGTGCAGAGCTAAGAAACACATTAGGTTTGTTAGGAGTAGGATAAGATGAGAAATAAGTTGGAAAGGTAGACTGAGGCCAGGTCATAAAGCAATCTGAAAGCCACCTAATGGCTTTGGGTTTTACCTTGTAGACCTCTGAGAATCATCAAAGTTATTGGTTAGGAGTAACATGATTAGGGCTGTTCTTGGAAGTAACTCTTAAAGAAATGTGTAAGATTGAGAAAAAACTAACTGGTGATAGAAGACCTCTTAGAAGACTATAGTTTTACTGAAGCACACTGAATAAGTGCCTATAAACAAGTAAACAAACAAACAAACAAATAGCATCAGAAATGAAGAAGATAGAACAGATGCCAAGAACTCATAGTGAGATACATTTCACTGGGTTTGGCAACTAATGAACTGGCAGAGGGAGAAGTCAGAGATAGAACCAGGCTTTTTGTATCACAAAAGATGGTGGTGGTTGAAACAGAAATAAAGAACACAAGAAGGAAAACAGGTTTGATAAAGGTAGATGAGCTCAGTTTGTTACATACTGAATGTGAAATGTTGGCAAAACATGTAGATAATAATAAAATTCAGGCAACAGGAAATGTGAGATGGCCTCAAGAGAGAGGTTGAAACTAAACATGCGTGGGGGTCATCCATACATCTGACTGTTACAGCCAGGATATTGGGTAAAATTTACAAGAGACAGAGCATAGAACATCTTTTTCTCAAGGAGGAGAGGAAGTGTACAGAACCTCTCTCTGGAGACTATAACAAATTTACCAAAAGAATTTTTCAATGATATGCCATTGTGAGTCACTGATTACTAATGCATCCTTTAGGTGTATTGAGGAGGAACAAGGTTGAAAGGAATTGATATAGACAGACCTTCCTAACCAGCATTCCCACAGCACTGTGCCTTAAATGCACTGCTGGTCCTCTGCGAAAAACAGGCTTCAGCATGTCTGATAGAATGTTGAGTGGTGAGAGCTCCCCAGTCACCTCCAATGACAAACAACTTCAATCTGAAGCTCCTTGAAGGGTGGCCAAAGAGTGGGATCTGATGATGTGCCCTGAGGAACCCTTACTATTACATGGTAGTCACCAAGGATTTGAAAAGATTATCATTTAAAAAGTCTTGGTTAGGAATAGCATGCAACCATACAAGCATAAAACCTATTAAAAAGGAAGTTAATATTTACAGAAACAAACTCCAATTTTTCAACAAAAAGTTTGAAAAATTTTTATTTTAGAAGATTTTCTTTCTATTTTTTAGTCATACTTATATAATATAAATATAACAGGTTGTTTTCACAAAACCTCCCCCTCCTATCTCCCTCCCCAAAGTGCCATATTGTAATTTTTTTCTGTGTGTCATGATATTAAAAAGTAGAGAAGCACTGGTATATAGAGACAGAAGGCTAAAATCAGAGCCTTGTGGAATATCAACATTGCAGGAGATGGGGGTGAAAAAAAGGCACAGAGAACAAGTATCTGGCATTTGGGAGACAGACCTTGCCTCATAACATGGGAGATTTCCCCAAAGTAAGTGAGTTTAGATGCCCAGGTAAAAAAGTGATCTTGGACAGATGTCTACTGGTTCAATAGAAGACAGGCGAGGATGGGCAAATAATTTTACCAACTGGAAATTAGAAAGTTGTGATGGCTCTGCCTGGGATGTCTCTTCTCTTTGTTTCCCAGGGATATAGACTGAGATGTATTAAAAATTTAAAAAGGTTATTGGGTTTGGTGATTGAAAGGTCATTTGTGACCTTGCAAAGGTAGCCTTAGTGCTTCATTGAGTCAACAGTATTTATCATAGAGGTG
This sequence comes from Eidolon dupreanum, assembly GCA_028627145.1. Classification (NCBI taxonomy): domain Eukaryota; kingdom Metazoa; phylum Chordata; class Mammalia; order Chiroptera; family Pteropodidae; genus Eidolon; species Eidolon dupreanum. The sequence continues at coordinate 77,695,845 of CM053508.1, read as the reverse complement.
AATGGAGCTCTAGCCTAGAGGTCCTGAGACAAGAGTCCTAGATTCTAGATTTAGCTCTCCACCAAATTAGCTCTTCATAAATAAAGGTACTTTGGGGGGACTTATTTCCTCAAAGTGAAAAGGTTGGATGAAATGATGACTATGTTCATGTCCAACACCTACAATATTTATCTTCTAAATATATAAGGCACAGGGCTGGCCACAGTACAAAATATAAAGATGCAATAAGAGGCAGGGGTTGGGACTCTAAGAGCATTTGCTTTACTAGAAGCAAATTGTTTCTAGTAAAAATTCATCCTGGATTGTTCCTTCCTGGGTCAAGGTCAGCTGTCAGGGGAAAAGCATTGAAATTTATATTTCAAGAGAAAAAAGTGTGATCAATTTCTGGTATGATTTTTAAACTCCTCAGTGTCAAACCTGAACTGAAAATTTCAAGACTTTTGACCACCCAATAAAGTAATTTTTCAATATGAGAAATCCTAGAAAAGAATGAGCCACAAATTTAGGGGTTTTACAAAGTGGACAAATTTGGTATTAATTTTAATACTATGGTGTAGTCTGAGTCTGCCTCTTAAGATGTTAAGCACAACACACTAGATGAAAAGTGGTGATTTCATATTTATATTTTTAAGACAAAATAGATTCTGCCAACTCCTGAGCTAAAGGAACAGAAAATATAACCACACATAATGAAGACTAGAAATCTGATATAAAAGATGTATCGTGTTGTCTGATACACCATCCCATCAACAGGTTCATTATAACACGTTCTTTTGTTCTATTCTATTCAGAATTTCTAGCTGTCTGCCTGTACATTGGTTTCATACCTCCCACTACAAGGCTTAGAAACATTGATGAGCATCTTTCTATACTCTAAAATAATGCAGTTTGAGGAGGAGGACATTTCTATTGTTTCTTCTTCATTAAAAAAATGCTCACATGGTTCATTTGTTCAGTTCTAAGTCTTTAGCATCTTGTCGCCCCTTTTGGATATACTGAGGTCTAGGCTGAGCTTCTTTTCCCAAAAAGAATCCTTAATATAGCCCTGATTAGACTGAACATACTACTTATTAAGCCCTTCGTAGAAGAAGAGGTATGATAGAGGGGGTATGGATTTTTAATTTCAGAGGTATATCTATACCATTCCAATCCATGGTTATCAAGACTAAATCACTCACCATCAGTAACTAATTCTTTATTGTAGTGAATTCATTTCTGATCACTTACCTCCTCTCCTATAAGCCCCTGCTTCTATATCTAACATCTCTGAGCTCTTCCCTAAGGGAATGGAGTTGCTTCCTTCTTTCATTTCCAACACATGATTGTGTTGACTGAGAGACAGTTGAGCACCAATTGACCATAGAACTTAGGGTCTAGAAGGCCTGACTACAAGCCCTTCCGTACCACTTAATAGCTGTGTAAAGTTTAGCAATTACTTAATAGGAAGTTCCATTTATTCCCCTGTAAAAGAAATATTAAGAAAACATACCTGATCTACAACATGGAGTTGCTGTGAAAAAGGGAAATAGTTGACATGAGAACATTCTCTAATCTACACTGTAACTTGACTTGAGCTAGCACTATCCTCTCAAGGCAGAGTAGACCTTTCCTTCTGATCCCTTTACAGCTGTGGCTCTGCCTGAACTGTGTTTCTCCTTTGAGCAAAACCACATGCAAACATCCTTTGGAGGTGAATGGATATAGGTTCCAGCCCCACTTCCTATAAGCCTGTCTTTATATTCATGTATCTTCAGGCAGGGCTACTGGCTTTTGGGGGTAGTTTCAAATCTCTGTTCTGGAGCATTTTCATAATTCCACAATTTAGAACAGGAGTCATTTTGAACAGATTTTTATTTTCTACATGCCAAAACACTGTTCAAAAAGCAATCACTTGTGCTCTAATTAAACAAAACTATGACATTAAATAGTTCCCTAAATGATCAATAGACTCCTGTTTCTGTCCAGTGTACTTAAGTCAGTGAACAATTCCACCTCATTTGGAAATCAGATATGAGGCCAAACCCAGCCCAAGAGAGTGGACCAGGACAGAGTCTGTTCTGGAATATTTTTCTTCCAAAGATCACTACTGTTACCTCTGTGTAACCTGATGAACTTCAATTGAGACTCCTGAAGTAAATTTTCAAATATTTTGGATACACATAGTTATCCCCTTAGTCAAATTAGTATTCCAAGGATAGACATTCATTTCCTGCTAGCCGATATGGCTTCTGGCTATCTATCACTGTAGTAGAAGAAGCTGAACCATCACAGCTTCAGAAAATAGTACCCAGTTTCATCAATGTGAATTGCTCTGCTATGAATATGTCTACCTTCCAAAAAAAAGAGCTCAGAAAGCAATTGTTTCTTTAAAATTGTATTCTATATTAATATTTCCTTATAAATAATATTAGATATCATTTCATGATAATGCTACATTACAATAGTCAATTATATCTTTTTTAAAGTATTTTTATTTTTATTTCTCTTAATTGTATTTTCACTGTATGATTCAAAATAAATAGCATTCAACTGTAAACAATGTTGTCACACATATTACCTCATTTGATTCTCAGATTACTGTCCCTATCTTGCAGATGCTCATGCAAAATAGATGTCTACTGAATAAATGAGTGAGTCAGTCAATGAATTGATTTTAAGTGACTTGCCCAACGCTGAATAGTTAGAAAGATCAGGCTTGAGCCTGTAACGTTGGTCCACTGTTCTTTCCACTGCATCACACTCCCTCTGCTCTTGTTAACACATGGGGAGTTTAAGTTAATGGTCACATCTAATATAGACTTACAAGTACCTGATTACACTTTCTCTCAAGCACATGTGGAAATCTTAATTCCAAGTTGCAAGGAGATATATACTAAAATGGTGTTCATTATGACTTAGGACTAGAAATTCTTTTTTCTTTCTCTCTTCCTTGGATATGTTCCAAAGGTTTAAATTTTACATTTCAAAACAGATTTTTCCCCTCATTCCATTCCTGAAACTTTTCTGATTATTGAGAATACTTGCAAATCACATGTAACCATGCAGTTGTGGGAGTAAGAGAGAATGTAATTCGACAGCAATTACTTTACTAATCATTCAGATATGTTATATAGATTGTGTACCCTCTTTTCAATAAGATCTACTGTAGGAAGGAAAACACAGCAAGCGTGGAATAAAGAGACTTTACTTATCTTATTGCAGAGCAAATTTTCTTCAAAAATCTGAAAGCTTCAATTGTGAGGACTCCTCTATCAAGCTATTGCTAGGTCTCAGGCTATACTATAACAGTGGACAGAGAGAAAACAACATATAAAGCATGATGAGGAATAGAATGGCCACTGGAGAGGGCAGAAAGTCTATGTTTTAGCCTTTTCCATAGCATTTTAAGTATAATCACAAGGCAAGCTCCAGGCAAGCACCAGAGTATGAAAGGGTACAGTCTTATTTTCCATTACATTTCTTTTGCAAAATAATGACCCATTTTTTTCTGCATTAAGGTCAGGAGAAGCCAAATAGCACGGCATTACTTGATGATATTACACTCTGAAGAACAAAACTTCAAGCCTACTCCATATATCCACTGGCATTTAAAAGCAGATAAGATTTCACCCATTAAAAGAAAAAGACAGTCAACAACCTGCAAGTGCTCAATTTTTTTTCCAGTTTTATTGAAATAGGTTAGACAATTAGTTGTTTGTATTTACATTGTAAAATTCAATGAGTTTTTTTCAATTGTAGTTGGCATACAATAATATATTAGTTTCATTTGTACTGCATAGTGATTAGAGATGTATATAACTCACAGTGATCATCCCCTCTAAATCTAGTAACTCTCTTCCCCCTTACATATTAATTACAACATTATTAACTCTTTTCATTATGCAACACTTTTATCTCCATGTCTATTTTATAACTATCCATTTGTATTTCTTAATCTTTTTGCCCTTCTTTGCTGTCGCCCCATTCTCCTCCTATCTATTAACCCTCAATGAGTTTATTTCCATTTTTGTTGTTGTTTATTTTGTTCTTTAGATTACACATATATGTGAAATCATGCAATATTTGTCTTTCTCTGACTTATTTCATTCAGTGCAATACCCTCTAGGTCCATCAAGGCAATATCTTTTTCTCTCCCCTTTCTTTTAGTCTGTGTTTGTCTTTTAATTTGAAGTGAATTTCTTGCAGGCAACGTATGTAGGGATCTTGTTTTCTTATTCATTCAGAAATTTTATCTTTTGATTGGAACACAATTCTTTTCCATTTGAGGTACTTGCTGATAATAATGTAGTTATTACCATTCTTTATTCATGTTTTTGATACATGTTCTTTCTTCTTAAAGAAGTTCCTCCAACATTTCCTGTAATACTGGCTTAGTGTCAGTCCCTTAGCTTATTTTTGTCTGGGAAGCTATTTATGTGTCCTTCAGCTCTAAATGATAGCTTTGCTGGATAAAGCATGCTCGTTGTAAATCCTGAGTTTTCATCACGTTGACTATTTTGTGCCAAGCCCTTCTGTCCTGCATAGTTTCTTTCGAAAAATCGCCTGCCAGTCTTATGAGTGCTCTCTTGTAGGTAACTAACTGCTTTTCTTCTGCTGCTTTTAAAATTCTCTCTTTGTGTTTTACTTTGGCATTTTAATTATAATACAATTAATTATAATTATAATGTATAATTTAATTGTTATGCATTACAATTATAATAATTATAATACTCTTTGGGTTTATCTTTTGGGGGACTCTGTGAGCATCCTGAGCTGTATGTCTATTTCCTTCTTCAGGTTAAGGAAGTTTTCCATCATTATTTCTTCAAATTGCTCTTCAACTTGTTTTCCTTCAGGTACTCCTATGACATGGATATTTTTACATTTAATTGTGTCCCATAGGCTCATTAAATTATTATTATAGTCTTGGCTTCCTTTTTCTTTCCATTCTGATTGAGTGTCCTTGGCTTCCCCATCCTCTGTATCGGTGGTTTGATCTTCTTCATCTTCTTTGTTGATTCCCTCTAATATGCTCCTCATCTCAGATAATGTGTTCTTTATTTCTGACTAGTTCCCTTTTATAATTTCTATTTTTATTTTTATGTTTTTTTTATCTCTTTGTTAAAGTTCTCACTGATTTCATCTACACTTCCCCTAAGTTCACTGAGCATCTTTATAACCAGTGTCTTGTACTCTGTATTTGTTAGATTGCTTGACTCCATTATTTCTGAATCTCTGTTTTATTCTCTCATATGGTTTCTGCTTCTTTGTCTTCTTATTTTGGTTGCATTTCTGTGTCTATTTCTATGTATTAAGCAAAGCTCCCAAGTCTCCCAATCTTATTAGCATGGCTTTGTATACTAAGTGTCCAGTGGTACATCCTGAGATGGGTACAGCTGCAGGCCAAATATAGCCCCAACCCGTGCCCCTCTGGGGCCACCTGTTAAAATTCAACAAGCAATTCAACAAGCTGTTCTTATAGTTGCCTCACAAGGCCACACCAGAAACTGAGGCCAGCTGCCACCAGTGTGAGTCTTGGCACTGCTCAACAAGGGGCACCAGACTCACTGAGGATATACCTGGATGTGGCTTGAGTGGGACTGTGAGTTGGGGGAAATGGAGTTTCAAGGAATCCTCTGGGCAGATTGACTTCTGTTATCCAATTTGATGATGTCTCAGCTATGGTGGTACTGTGTGCACACAACAGGGAGGGTGGATTAAGGGAGGGCTCAAAAGAAGAACAGTGGATACCGCCTAGCACTTCTGCCCAGGAGAAAGCCTCACCTTCAGCCCTCACTTGGACAACTCAGTGTCTTCCTATAAGTCCCTGGTGTCCGCCATGCAGCCAACCTGGAGCTGGTGAGGTTCGTCCATCACCGCAAAAGTCCGTTTGAGGACACAGCCCCTTTAAGAGCTTTCTGCAGCTGCTGCGGCCTCTGTCCCATTCAGCTACTCAGGACTGGGCAGCCTCACACCTTCACTCCTTCCTACCTTCTACTATTGCAAGGTGATTAATTACTTCTCTCCCTAGTAGTAGTGTTTCTGTTCATGTAGATCCCAGGCAACTTTCCTTGCTGTTTTGCTCCATGTTTCTGTTACAACTTTGATTTGATTGCAAAAGGGATGAACAAAGTCTCTATCATCCATGCTATTTTTTCTTGTCTCTCTGTATTTATTTTTAAACCAATAGTTCTCAGGTGTTTATTATACACATTTATAGAGTCAGAGTAAGGATTAAGAGCCACAGCCAAGAATGAAGAAATCATCATGGGAGTGAGGGACACGAAACATAAAGAATCAAATAGGACATTAATAAAGCCCTAACTACAACTTGATTTTCCTGATATCCAGTCACCAAACAAGTTGAATCCATTGCAATGCAGTATAACATGTGTGTTCTGCCATTTTCATCATTATGGTTGATATTAAAGGCATTTAAGAATGGAAATGTATGATTTTTCTAATTTTGTCAAAGAACTTATAAAAAACATATCTGCCATCTCAGTTCCCCTGTGTCAATAAAATACAGAGAAACATTACATATCTCCATTACCAACTTCCTTTGAAGCTGGCCTGAGGACCACAAAGCCCTGAGCTATACACATCTTTCCAGTGTATAGTGTGTGGCAGGGGGAGGGCAGGATGTGTGCTGGGAAAATGCATGAAATCACAGGCTTACGCATTCTCCTACTGTAAATCTCTTTTAGCAAATGAATGAAAGAACAGAGGCAAGTTTAAATGGATTCTTGCTTACATATGGAGTCTTCTTCTCATAAAAAGAAAGAAAGAAAGAAAGAAAGAAAGAAAGAAAGAAAGAAAGAAAGAAAGAGAAATTGATCATCCTTCATACTAGTTCATCCCGTATTTTTAAAAAGTTAATGCATTTATCAAAAGTGTGAATATATTTGTATAAGTCAAAATCAGAGATTAAGTTATACAACTTTTAACAGAAACAAGTGTACAATATGTTATGACCTAATACAAAAAGATATTTTTAAAGAAGATGCTTAAGCAATGAATTACCTTAATTATTGTATTTTCTAGCTAACTGGAGATTTAGCAGTAAAGCTTGTTTTAGTGTTTGTTGTTTTATACATTTCTACAGTTATTCATTATTTTCCTATTAATAAGTACCTCATATTAAAAGTGCTCTGTGACAAGTTTACCTAATTCATAGGAAGCATAGGGAGATAGTATCCATGAAGAATGTTATACAGGTAGTACTCATTATGAACGTAGACTAAAGTTTCTATGTTTCTAAGACAGTGATTCTTAAACTTTTTATGTCCATAAACTCCTTAAATAATCTGATAAAATGTGAATCCCTTCCCTGCCAAATTGTATACACAGATGAAATTTTGCATATAATTTCACCTGAAGCTAACTCTTGAAGTTTCTTTATTTACCAAATGTATAAAAACTCATTTATTTCCTTTCTCCAAAGGGTAACAAACCAGGGGCGGGGGAATCCTATCTGAATGTCTAATTAATAAGGCATTACTTTTAGCCTTAAGTTTACCTGGTTATATTTCCTCATAAAACATTTATTCAAATATGCTTTTTAAATTCTTCCAGTACCCTACAAAGCAGGTGGGGAAAGCAGAGTTACTTATACTTCATAACTCAGGCAACAGGAGAGCAGGAAGTTAAGTTGCAGAGATCAGACTAACCTTTTCCATTAGGTCAGCTTTCCAACTGCCCTCTGAAAACCTCATCTTGGGGGCCTGAGGGGGTGGGGAAACTGATTATTTGGGTCTCACCCAGAATAGGCACTTGTTTCTTGATTTTACACGTTGGATTTCTATTTATGTTTTTGTTTGAATGAAGAACTAATTTGGTTATGTTAAATATTTCTTTATTATTCCTTCTTTATTCCATATAATATTATTATTTACTGCAAAATATGTAGGTATTCTAATGTAAAAAGGAAATACCTGTAAGCATTTGGGTAAAATATCAAACCTATGATATGAAAACTATTGAAAGTTCCATCATAAAAACTCAGATTAAAAGTTAGGCTTCTTGCCTTGTAAGGTTCCTGAATTTAGTGGGAATGAACAAGAGGAGATGAAACAAATTCATGGAGTCAAGACTGATCCTGGTCTCTGGGGACAGTGGGTGCTGAAGTAATGAGCTAGATCATGAACAAGAGTTGAGCTCTCTTTCCTGGACTGAGCTGACCAAGCAGATAGAGGGCAGCAACAGGACTAAAACTGCACAGTGGATTAAGGAAAAGAGGGAAAAGTGCAGGGATCACTTAGGCTGGAGTTGTGGGGATTGAGGAGTAGAGAGAGCCATGTAGAGAATTGATGAGAAGGAAGAGAATCAAAAAAAATATAGAGAGAAATAGATGAAGAAGTAAAACAGTATGGCTTTATGATTTATTGTTTATGGGAGTGAGAAGAAAAGAGAAAGAAATATGTTCTGTTTTTAGTTCCATGAACTAGTTATATGCCAACAACTAAGTTAGGGAATGTAAAGTTTACAGAGCAAGATAAATTTGGTTTGATATATCCTTACTTTGAATGGCTATGGGATATCCATTGAAAGATGTAGATCTGACAGAAGGGTGTATGAGTCTGATATCTGAAGGAAAAGTCTGTCTGAGCTGAAGATTTGTGGGAGTCATTAGCAACCAAGTGTATATAAGAGCTAAGAGCAAAAGAAAGCAACCACGGAGTATTAATTGTAAGAGGAGAGGAAGGTCATGGGCAGAATTCAGGATAATACCATGGAAAGGCCTGCAACAGAAGTGGTAAAGGAAGGCCAAAGAAATAGAAGAAAACTAACAAAGTGGTATAAGGGAAAGAGAGTTTCAGGAAGTTATATTCAGCAGAGAAGACTAGAAGTGAAGGATTGAAAAGAATCCTTTGAATTTAGTAATTAAGAAGTCATTAGGAAACTAGCTGAGGGCTAGTCGGAAGGGTTGTGGGCCATGAAAGTGGAAGATTCAGAGGTGAGTAAGACACTGAGCTGAAGAGTGGAGGGTGCAGATAGAAGAGGTGAGGGTGATGGGGATGGAGTGTGCAGGAACTTGACAGGAAGCAATGATGAAATTCATTGGCCTCAATCTCCCAACTCAGGCATAGATTCTTTGGGTGTCTGAATAGACCTGCCATCCCACATGATTACTCGGTCTCGATCAGATCAGACTTGTACCTCCTAGTTTCCTGGCTGAGTTTCAATGGTTCCTCAGAGAGAAAGATTAGAAGGAGAAGTGAGATTTAGCAATTGGACGTTTTATTTTTAGGAAGGGTTAGCCAAGAATGGTGTAAGTAGAGACCAAGAGTCCATTTCAGCATTTGCACATGCTTTCTATCCCCTCAGGGTACTTCCCCCACCCCTTGAATCACTATCATGGTACCTTTTTATAAAACTGGTTTTTATTTGCAAACTTGGCTTCTTTGATGTTTGTGGAAAATATATGAGGTATCCTATCTAGATGTACAGAAGCCAAGAAACAGTAATTGATGGGGGTGGAGAAGAAAGTGGATAGTTGAGAGGATAGCTAGATGGGGAGATGACATCATTAGAAGAGGTGTTTGCTTTTTTCCTTCATTCCAATTTTTTTTTTTATTTTATTGCAAAAAGGCTAAAGAAAGAGTTCTCATTACAAATCCCATTGCTTTTTCAAATCAAGCCCCCTTCTTCCAAAATCTTCAAAAGTCTCCACCACTATTTTTCTTCCTTCATCCACACCTTCATATTTATCAGATATATTTGCCTGCACAAAGCACTGAGCTTGACGCTGAAAGGAGCATATCAAAATGTCCTTAGTGTAAAAGGGCAATAATACCTGAGAGGCATTGGGAAAATGGAATCTTGGAGATGGATTAAGAAGTCCTAGAAGTGAGCCCTTCCTATTTATTCTATTTAGTAATTTTATAATATTGAACAAGACACCTAACCTGATTACCTCAATTTTCTCAGCCATCCAATGGAGATACATAATATATACTTCAGAAGAATTTTATGATAATTAAATGAGATGTGTCAAAATGCTTTTGTAATTTTAAAACCCTATGTTATAGAATATGGTAAGTAGAGCAAGAAAGGTCCAAATAGAGTTGTTATTCATAGAAGAGAACACACTTCCCAGCACATGTTACAGCTGATATTTTGCTTTTACTATTTATAACAGATACGAAAGATAAAATCACAGCTCCATGTAATAATCCCAGAATTTCTTCTCAGGTAAAGTCTGCTCAGTAGTATTTTATAAACTAAAATTGTGAGTCACAAATACTTATTCATTATTCCTAGTAAAGATTCAAACAATTTTATTTATTGAATCAAGGAATAGAGAGAAAACTTCCTGTGGAGATAGGAAAATCTTATATATCTGTAGCCTAGAATTTTTGATGGTGACCATATAAATTTTAGTGTGAGTGAGAATTGAACTTTTTTCATGTTTTGCTATTCTGAAACCTGTTATACTATTCTAAAGTTCCTTCTAACTCCAAAAATCTGAATACATGAATAATTTTTGAATAGTAGCAAGTTTTCACACTTGTTAGGAAAAGCCAAGTCCATTACCCTTTTATAATCTGAACAAAATTACAAAGGAATGCTGATTCCAGTCCAAGAAAGTAATTTTATCTGAATTGCTTACAGCACTCCTTATTCATAATTGTGAATCATAAAGTTCCCACTACGCAGGAGCAAAAATACAGACACAAAAAAACTGTCAGAAAATGCGAACATCTTTAAAAACACCTTTATGTGCGAAATCATTAACATAAGGTGGTGAGACATGAAGTAAAAATGAACTGCGTAAATAACACTATAAGCAGATAATACTCTTAAAGCAACTAACATAGGATTTGCACTGTATTTAAGTGAGAGAAATGATTGCTAACATGTGTTGAATGTTTGCTTTGTAATAAGTATAGCTATAGCCATTATACTTTTGTTCATTCACTGCATCCTCACAACAACCTTCTGGGTTTGAGGAACCACCAAACTGTTTTCCACAGCAGCTCACCATTTTGTAGAAATTTCCTTTTAATGTGTTCAATGTAAACATTTTAAACAATGCAACATAATATTTCAGTATGACAGTATTAACAATCTGCTTGATTAAAGATCTGAAAATCTTTGTAGTAACACATTAAGTTAAAAACCTTGGAAGGTACATAAGAAATTGTCTGACTCATAGAAGCAGAGAGTGGAATGCTGGTTACCAGAAGCTGGGAGGAGGTACAGGGAGGCATTGGTCAAAAGAGCACGAAGTTCCAGCTATGCAGGATGAATACTTCTAGACATCTGCACAGCTCAGAGCCTATAGTCAACAATATGGCATTGTATACTTAAAAATTTACTAAGAGGGTAGAACTTATGTTAAGTGTTCTTATCATGCACACATACAAAAACAACAAAAATACATAGGGTGGGAAGAAATTATTGGAGGTAATGGCTATCTTTATGGCATAGATGTTGGTGATGGTTTCAGGAGTGTATATTTGTCTCTAAATTCATAAAGTTGTATATATTAAATATGTACAGAATTTTATATGTCAATCATACTTTAATAAAGTAGTTTTTAAAAAGTAATCTGTGGGATGATATTTTGAGACTGTGAAAATTTGTTTTCCAACAACTTTTCTCCCAATAGTTTCAGTATCCAATGATAATTCTTGCCTGAATCAATTATTATATACTAGAGTATAATGATTTTCTAGTTCTATCATTTCTAATATGTTTCATTTTTCAATATGCATCAAACTATCTGGCTTTAAAGAAGAAAAACTGCCTCAGGGCAAGTTGAGGCCTCTCATTTTGTAGAGAGTATGGAGCATAAATTTCCAAAGGGTGTTGTAACCCAGATGTATCTGAATGGCCTACAGGAGAAGGGAGAATAATCTTGCTGTGTTCTAGAATAAATACATAAACATAAAATTTGTTGAGAGAGTGTATCCTTATCTTACTATTGTAAAATGTAAAAAGCCTGATAATCTGGGCATTAAGATGGCTGCTTCTCCCCCAGGAGTAGATGACCAGGTAACACAATAAAAATAAGAATATTTGTGTTACCATAGTTATAACCCATATTTTTTCAATCAGGCAGTTGTCTTCCAGGCACTTTAATTTAGTTTTAGCCTATTCTCCACCACATGTAGATCATATTCTAAATGAATGATAACCTACTGAAAATGAGAATGGCACACACAAAATCTCCATGGCTCACAAGGAGGTAAACCCCTGACGTGATACAAAAGCCCATGTCATCTTCCATGTAGGCCATCTTTTTATTGATGTATATTACCAAACAGAACCAAATATTCAGTTTTCATGTTTTCTGGTGTTATACTTCTTGGAGGAAGTTTATCTCTATAAATAATAGCCTAAATTTTCAAGCATGCTCTCTCTTCTGTCCTCTATAATAGGTCATTGTTCTGACCAGTGCCGGGGATTAGTAACGACTGTACTCCACACCTTTCAGCTCTCCCCACCTGCACTCATCTGCTCACATCTGGATTTCTACCAAAACCCCACAGCAGTCATATACGCCTGACTCAGCTTGTAAGGAGGCTTCAGATCCTTGAAAGAATCATCTTACTTCTCCTCTAATAAGTCTTTTGGGAGGACCAGGAGATATCAACAATCAAGATAGGAAACAAAATGAATTACCCAAAACCTAAAAGTATCCCTCTACCTCTTGAAAATTAAATAGTGTACACTGCAACTTACTGAATTATTAAATTATTTTATATTTGGAACATCTAGATGCCTGAAATTATTGTGTTGATTCGATTTCTGTAGTGCAAACCCATGTTTTTTTCAAAGAGATTTTTTCTATTTTAACACTCTCAAAATTTGGCCCATTAACTTTTTTCAAGGGTAATTTTTTAAAACATCTAGTTAAAAAGATATAAATATTAGCATGGAGAGTTTGTCCAAAGAGTGCAGATGGCTTTCCTTTTATATATAGATATTGCTGATGCATAGTTTGGGCTTATGATATGAAGATTTTTGGAAAATTGTCAGAGAAGTGGAAAAGCTCCTATCAGCTTATATTCCTAGTTCCTAGCCCTCTTTATGCACTGCGAGCCTTCACTAAAAGATATGACTGACATTAAGAAGGGAGTCAAAGTATGTATTCATCAGGCTCCATTATATTTAATAGGAACTTAACTCAAACCAGCTAAAACAAAAATGGACTTTATTGGCTCACAAAAATAAAAAATCAAGAGGCACATTTGGCCAGTTGGATTTAGGAATTCAGACCATCTGGACTCTATCTCTGCCTCTTTAGCCCTGCTAAAGATTCATCCATGTTGTTGCATATATTGGTAGTTCATTCCTATTTAGCTTCATCCTCAAACAGGCTTTTTCCTCAAATGCTCAGAATGGTGACCATCTCTTCTCCACCTATATAGTTCTTATAGACAGACATTTCAGAGAAAAGAACACAACCTGTTCTTGCCTGGCATCTGGATTGTTAAAATCCTTTCCAGTGAACTCTCTAAAGCATTTGAGACTCCCTTCTCATTCTGCAGATTCTTTTCTCCCTTAATTTCCATATTATTGCATTATCTTTGTTCCCCTTAATTTCCATATTATTGCATTATCTTTGTTCTCCCCTTTCTAGTCCTATCTACCTTACTTCCTTTTCATGCCCCATAAATTTTGGCATTTCCCAAAGTATGTGCTTACTCATTCTTTTTTTAATTAGTATATATGTATAATAATTGTAGACATATATAAATATATGTGCAATTAGTTTCACTAGGTTTAATTTATTGTAAATAAAATACTACCATTTGAAAAGTACAGTTCATTGACCACTGACAAATATGTAGTCATGTAACCACTATTACATCAAAAATATAGAACATGTTCATCATTTACCCAAAATCTTTCATGCCCTTTTGCAACCAATTCTCTTCCCCATCTCTGGCCCTAAACAACCACTGTTCTTTCTGTCATTATAGTTTTGCCTAATCTAGAATTTTATACAAGTGAAATTATACAGTATATAGTTTTTTGTGTCTGGCTTCTTTTATTTAGCATGATATTTTTGAGATTCATCCATGTTGTTGCATATATTGGTAGTTCATTCCTTTTTATTTCTAAGTAGTATTCCATTGCATGGAAATACCACAATCTGTTTATCTATTCACCAGTTGATAGACATTTGGATTGTGATCAGTGTGAGACTAGTATGAATGATCCCACTATGAACATTCATGTATAAGTATTTATGTGGTCATATGTTTTCATTTCTCTGAGATAGACACACAAGAATTGAGTTGCTGAGTTGTGTAGTAAGTGTATATTTAACTCTATAAGAGACGACAAAACTATTTTCCAAAGTGCCTGTACCACCAGCGATGAGTGAATGGTGAATGTTCTAGTTACTTCACTTCCCTGCCAATACTTAGTATTGTCTGTCTTTTTATTCTTAGCCATACTAATGAATGTGAGCCTTACTGCCTATGATTTTAATTTGTGTTTCTCTAATGACTGGTGATGTCGAGCATCTTTTTATGTGCTTAATGGGCATTCATGTATCCTCTTTGATAAAGTGTCCGTTCAAATATTAATCCCACTTTTAGTTGTGTCAGTGATCTTATTATTGCAATGGAATAGTTTTTTATATATTCTTCACACAAGTCCATTCTCAGGAATATGCCACTCTTGCTAAAATTTAAGGTCTATGATGACATGTTTGTTGTTTACTGTTGCATCCTTAATGCTCCACAGTGTTTGGCATACAATAGATACTCGATAAATACTTATTAATAAGTGAATTACTTGGTGAATTTCTAGATGTGCCTGGTACTCTGCAATGGGACATTAAAGACAGAATGGCAAGGAAAGACTGGATTATCTCCCTTATCTGTCCCTACTTCTAGGATACAGGGATTTCACTGACCAATCATCAACCTCCACAGTGTATCTTCTAAGCCAGCCTCCAGCCCCAACTTCCAGTCCCTGAACCTTCTCTCTTTCCACTTGCTTTTGTTTGTGAAACCAGCAAGTGGTCCAGCCAGGAAACATTGTCAGACTGCCTCAAGTTTCCATCCTGAGTTTAGTTTCCTCAGTAAGAGTAATGCAGGCCAATGGTTCTCAGACTTTAGCAAAAGTAATAATTCCTTGGACAGATGATTAAAGCAGAGATTGCTGAGTTCCTCCTCCAGAGTTATTTACTAATTCTACAGAGAATTTGCAATTCCAACAAGTTCCCTGGCGATGTGTTTGCTGATGGTACAAAGATCACACTTTGGGAATCACCGTTGCAGACAAATATTTATCAAGTAAAAGCTAAAGTAAGGTTCTATGTCTAACATTCTAGCATGGTTCTAGAATATAGCAAGTGGCTCAGGAAAAGAACTCATTACAATTCCTCATATCAACATAGATAAATGCCTGTTAGGCACCAGGGTTTGTACATGTCAATTTGACCATATGGTATAGATTTGAGAGAGGAAATCTATCAGTAACTTAGAGTTCACAAATACAAAAAAAAATTAAATACAATCCACATTGTCTGTTGGCCAAAAAACATACCTATAAAAATGTTCTAGGACTGGAAGGAAAGGAACTAGTGTCCTGAAAATTTAATAGAAGAGCTTGATATTCTCAATATATAGAGAATACATCCTCTCTGAAAATGGAGCAAGGAGCCATGGGGAAAACTCAGAAAACTTGGAATAAAGTCTTTATATTAGATCTGCTCTCAGGATAATATAGTTTGATATTTACATTGCAGAAAATTAAATAAGTTATGTATAAAACATTCTCAAGAAGGCCTTTCAGAATATGGAGGAAATAAAATAAAAATGATGGGAGAAAAGATTACTGATATGAGTAAGGTAAGAGAGGGCAAAGATGAACTTACAACTGGTTAATACTGACAAAAGTCAACAGTGATCAAACAGAAACAATAAGCAACATAGTGGACTAATAAGTGATTAAAAATTTTTTTTTAAATTTCAATATGAACATCTAGATAGGCTGGATAAAACATAGCTACTACTCTTTTGAATGCATAGCTGACCTTCCAATAAAGTAAGAGAAACTTTCAAAGACCCCCAAAATTAAGCAGAAACTACAGTCCCCTTGATACATCACCAGTCTCAGTAACCAAAAAAGTTTGAGTTGTGCCAATGCAAGGGGCAGAAGATAAGGTTTCAAACCCATTCATTATGAAATATGGGAGGTAGAATTGAGATTTAATGGAAATTAAAGAGATATCAAAGGGTCATATTCTCAAGAAAAGGGAAGAAAAGACTACCCATCAGCAATGGAAAATGATGTGAAAATTTGTATGTCTTGTAGGCTGAAATGGGGGAAATATCTTTTATGCAAAGTTATAATCTTAAACTTGCCTTCGTAGGGATTTAGGATTTAAACATCTACCACCTGTGTGATTTGGGAACCCCTAAGACAAGAGCTTAAAGTAGTCCTTGATGGGTAGTACCTTGGAACACCTGGACAAAGCAAGTCTTTTTGAAAAACACATGAAGATTTCCTAAAATACAGGCCTGGCTCTTCACACATGAGTCATAATCCAAAGATGCTGAAAACTCAAATTCTGGGGTGTTACTCAGAAATAACCACAAACAATGGAATAGAATTATGAGTTTTAGAATAGATGCTTATGGAAATAAAAGAAGAAACTGAAAACATAAGGAAGGAACAAGATATTATCAAAAAAAATCAAAAATTGTTCAAAGAATGATATAGCATATCTAGAAATCAAAAATATAATTATAAAATTTCAAAAACTTAATGACTAGGACAGAATACCTAAGTATCTGCACCTGAAAAAGAATTAGTGAACTAGAAGACAAAAATTCAATGAATTATTCAGATAGCAACACAGAGACAAAGAGAGAAATAATAAAAAAATTGATTTACATGTGGAATACAGATTGTGAAGGTTTAACTTGCATTTAGTTAAAATTAGGAAGAATAGAAAAAATGAAGGAAGGAAGCTCTTTTATCTTTCACTTAATGAAGGTAACATTACTGAAAATGTTGATGTTTAATGTGAAGTCATTAAATGAAAATTATTTCATTACTGTTGATGGATAATATTATGATGCATTTCACTCCAAATGAAGGTATCCAAGCAGCTTTCACATAGTTACTTATGTCAGTTGACTAGTGAAGACAAATTTATATACATGATAAATGTTAATTTAAAAGTAAACAGTTGTACACGAACTTTAATGTAATGAAAGTTTTGTTGTATTTGCTAAAAGGAAAAGACTTTTGAGAAGATGATAGTTGATGGTGGAGAGGGGCAAGAAAGTCATGTTCACATGGTACCTTATTCTTTCTACATCGTTTTCTTTGAAAAAGTTCATAATTATCTTGCACTGAATATAGCACTAAAAAACACCTGTAATGCAAAATTATGGATAAACTTAGTAGTGCTCCAAAACATGAAAATAATCACATGTACAGCAAACTGGAGAGTCATAGAAGATCCTATCACTTTAATTCTCTTACAGAGAACAGTTTTGGATTCATTTGAAGAGTGCGATTCAAATTTGTTTATGTGATATTCTAGATTAGAAACCGTTGTGTCAAGCCAATTGATTAGTGTGTTGTTGCCTAAAAGAGAAATTTAAAACATAACTTTCTATAATGTATTTATTTAGTGTGCTGTCAGGTAAAAAATACATGATGCCAGAAAAAGCGGGATTGTCTGAAAAGTGGTATAAATTTTCAAGAGTTATCAAGGCAAAATTATTAACTGAGACGTTGTGTGTAGTATGTGCTTGAAAGGTTATGAATGAGACTTTTTCAAAGTTGATGAAAGATATAAATCCTTAGGTTCAGGAAGCACAATGATTCTCAGACAAGACAAATCAAAGAACTCTATATTCAGACATTTCATAGGGAAACTGCAGAATACTGAAGGCAAAAAGAAAGGTTTAAAAGCAGGCAGAGAGAAAAGACAAATTAGTTACAAAAAATAGGTTGGTTCACAACTGACTTATCAGCCGTAGCAGAATTCATAAAATAGTGAAATAATGGTTTCAAAGTTCAGAGAGAAAATAATTGCAATTTAAAATATATACCCAGTTAAATCACATTTTAATAATAAAAGTGAAACAAAGACATTTTCAGACAAACAACACCCAAGAAAGTTTTCAACTTTTTCTCACTAAAAAACGTATAAGGGGTATTTTTCAAAAAGAAGAAATATGAGTTGCAAGAAGGAGTGATTTAAGAAATATTTAAATTTT
Source organism: Eidolon dupreanum (assembly GCA_028627145.1). Lineage (NCBI taxonomy): Eukaryota > Metazoa > Chordata > Mammalia > Chiroptera > Pteropodidae > Eidolon > Eidolon dupreanum. The sequence goes on along the minus strand of CM053508.1, from coordinate 77,677,660 downwards.
AACTCACTTATGCATCTTTCTGACATGTTTATGTGTATAGGTATTAATATAATATTTGCCTCCTTGTTTCACAATAGTAGCATACTGCTCACCTTGCCTTGTTTATTTAACACTATAGTCTAGCAATATTTTCATAGCAGTATAAAAAACTAATTCACAAGCATTTTTTGTGTCATGTTTGCTCTTATCCTGTTGGACATAGCAAGTTACATAGTCAGTGTCAGAGTCAATGTGGGAATAGACTACCCAAGGATGTGGAAAAGGGGAGGCATTAACAATTTTAGGGACATCGTTGCAACATTCTAATATATTGTGTGTAACATAGATCCCAGAATCATGGCTCTGATTTGGATTTCTGCAGAATTTGTACCAAAGATCTTGGCACACAGCTGCTCTAGAATTTTCTCCTTCAAAATAAAAGTCCCTTACATAGTAAAATGTGGAGTCACCGAGTAAATGGATCATGTTAAGCATTCTGAAGCCCATGAGGAATTGCAGACTGGATCAGACATGTTAGGTGCAATGTCTCAAACCATTTTAATTGGAATGGAGATAGTGGAAAGATACATCATCTAATAATAATGTTAATTAAGTGAAAGAGCTTAACCTTTTGAGGATAAGAAAGTGTGGTGGATAGGTCAGCTGAAACTGTATTTTCTAGATTCTCTTCCCTGCCTCATTCCATGTTGACATAGACAACAAGAGACATTTTCCTGGAAATGTATAAGACAAATATGAAGTAGGGGGCCATCTTTTTATGTTCAAAAAGTTGGGGCAGGGCACAAAGCACTAAGGTACACTATCTTATTTTGTTTATGGAGGCAGTAGCTTGCCAATAACTATACAGCTCCTACTGCATCCTTCAGCTTCTCCAACTTCTGAGTCAGGTGCATGTTTAGCTCTCTGACAAAGAGCAGCAGACTCTCCTACAGGACATTCCCATCATCAAGGGTGGAGGCTTGGAAGCAGTAAGTGACCAATGCAAATTCTAGTTCTTCCTCATGGGCTTCAGTTTAGCTCCACAGGTTTCAATTCACATCCATCTTCCTTTCTCAACTACCTACCTCATGGATAAAAAATGAATTTTAGTAAACTTGCAGGATAAAGCATCAATGTACAAAAGTCAGTTATATTTCTATGCACTAATAACAAACCATCAAGAAGAAAAGTTAAAAAATCAATTTCATTTACAATTGCATCAAAAAGAACAAGATACCTAGGAATAAATTTAACCAAGATAATGAAAGACCTGTGCACTAAACATTATAAGATACTGATAAAAGAAAATAAAGAAGACACAAATAAGTGGAAAGATATTCCATGCTCATGAACTGGAAGAATTAGTATTGTTAAAATGTCCATACTCCTCAAAGCCTTCTACAGATTCAATGCAATCCCTATTAAAATACCAAAGGCAATTTTCTCAGAAATAGAACAAAAATCCTAAAATCTGTATGAAACCACAAAACACACCAAATATCCAAAGCAATCTTGAATAAAAAAAAATAAGTAAAAATTAAAAAAAAAAAAAAAGCTTGAGGCATTACGCTTCCTGATTTCAGGTGATATTTTAAAGCTATAGTAATAAAAACAGTATGATATTGGCATAAAACAGATACATAGATGAACACAACAGGATAACTCAGAAATAAGCCCATGCATAATGGTCAATTAATTATGACAAAGCAGCCAAGAATATGCAATGAGGAAAGGAGAGTCTCTTTAATGAATGGTGTTAGGAAAACTGAACAGCCAAAAAAAGAGGAAAGAGAAAGAAAGAAAGAAAGAGAGAGAGAGAGAGAGAGAGAGAGAGAGAGAGAGAGAGGAAGGAAAGAAGGAAGGAAGGAAGAAAGGAAGGAAAAAGGAAAGAAAGAAAGAAAGAAAGAAAGAAAGAAAGAAAGAAAGAAAGAAAGAAAGAAAGAAAGAAAGAAAGAAAGAAGAAACTAGACCACTATCTTACACAATAAAAAAAAAAAACTCAAAATAAAAGACTTGCATGTAAGACCCAAAACATAATTAAGCCCTAACTTCAAAATGTTCTAAGTTTGTTCTTCAAATACTTCAAGTGTATAGCAACAATGGAACTCCTAATAACAAACTCCAGAACTAGATTGGTTTGCTCAACCTGAATAACCCCAGCACTCCCCTCGCCCTCCACAGTGAGCAGGCCCTCCACAGTAAGCCTGCTGGTCAAGGTTAAAAGGTGCCTACAGAGCATATTCTCAGCAGGAAGGCAGACTCAGGATAAAAGGGTAGAGGAACAGGCTGATCTACAGCTCCCAAATCTGCCACTTGAATTATTCACTCCTCTTCCTTTTCCATGACTGAGAGGTCTGGAGTATATCTGGGACCTGGAAAGAAATATGAAGCAAAGAAAAGTAAACACACACATACCCTGCCATCTATTTGTTTACTCAATTAGAAAATTCTAGAAGTGTTCGTAGCTTTTTTATATTATAATGCACTAAAAGGAAATTTTTAATGTCAGAATAAAGGGTTTGCACCTTATTTATTAACACTGGTGAATCACTGGAATTGGAATTTTCCACTTGTAATTGACATACAATGTTATATTAGGTTCAAGTGTACAACACAAGGATTAGACATTTATATAACTTAGGAAGTGATCAACCTGATAAATCCAGTTCTGGTCTGAAATCATATTATTGACTATATTCTTTATACTATACATCTCCATGACTATATTAACTATAAATTTGTATTTCTTAATCCCTTCCTTCTCTTTTTTAACCCAGCCCCCTTAACCCTCTCCCATCTGGCAACATCAAAATGTTCTCTGTATCTATGAATTTATTGCTATTTGGTATGTTTGTTTATTTCATTCTTTATATTCCACATGTAAGTGTAATCATGGCATTTGTCATTCTCTTTCTGACTTACTCCACTCAGTACTATACCCTCTAGGTTCATCCATGTTGTTGCAGATTTCATTCTACAGAATACATTATGACTGAGTAATATTCCATCGCATATATGTACCACCTCTTCTTTATCTATTCATCCATTGATGGACCCAGGTTGCCTCCATATCTTGGCTATTGTAAATAATGCTGCAATAAACATATGAATGCACATATCCCTTCGAAGTAGTAACTTTGGTTTCTTCAGATAAATACCCAGAAATGAGATTTCTGGGTCCTTCTTTGTTTCTTGTTATAGCTTTTGTTTTAAAGTCTATATTGTCTGGTATAAGTATTGCTACTCTGGCTTTTTTGTTTGTTTCCATTTTCATGAAATATCTTTTTCCATCCTTTTACTTTACGTCTCTGTGTCTTTCGATCTAAAGTTAGTCTCTCATAGACAGTACATGTAAGGTCCTTTTTTCTTATCCATTCAGCCACCCTATCTTTTGATTAGAGAACTTAATCCATTTATGTTTAAAGTAATTGTTGATAGAAATGTAGGTACTGCCATTTTATTATTCATATTTATAAAATTTTTCAATAGAGTTCACATTCAATATTATTTCATCTAAATTTCAAGTGTACAGCATAGTGGTCAGACATTTACATAATTTTCAAAGTGATTCCTCTGATTAGCACCCACCAGGCACTATATATAGTTATTACAATATTATTTACTATATCCTTTATGATGTACATTATATCCTTATAACTATTTTGTATCTGAAAATTTGTACTTCTTAATATCTTCACCTTTCTCACTCAATACCCTAACTCCTCCTCTCATCTGGCAATCACCAGTTTTTTCTCTGTATCTGTGAGTCTGTTTTCATTTTGTTTATTCATTTATTTTGTCCCTTAGATTCCACGTGTAAGTGAAATTATACAATATTTGTCTTTCTTTCTGGCTTATTTCACTTAGCATAATATCCTATAGGTCCATCCATGTTGTTACAAAAAATTTTTATTTTTTGTGGCTGAGTAATGGTTCATTGTATATCTGTATCACTTTTTCTTTATCCAATCATCTATCAATGAGCACTTAGGTTGATTCCATACTTTGGCTACTGTAAGTAATGCTATTATGAACGTATAGATTCTATGTCACTTCAAAGTAGTGTTTGGGGTATCTTCAGATAAATGCCCAGAAATGGGATTCTTTCTCCCTTGTTTTAGCTTTACTTTTGAGGTCTATTTTGTTCGGTAAAAGTATAGCTACCCCACCTTTTTTTGTCTATTTGTTTCCATTTTCACAAAATATCGTTTTCATCCCTTCACTTCCAGGCATTGTGTATCTTTTTGATCTGAAGTAAGTCTCTTGTAGGCAGTATATGTAAGAATCTTATTTTCTTTTGATTGGAGCTTTAATCCATTCACATTCAAAGCTATTATTGACAAATATATAATTATTGCCATTTTATAATTAATATTTTTTATTTTTTTCTTCCTAAAGAAATCCCTTTATCATTTCCTATGATACTAGCTTGGTGTTGATGAACAAATTTAGCTTTTTTTTTTTTTGTCTAGGAAGATCTTTATCCATCTTTTAATGCTAAATGATAGCTTTGCTGGGTTGAGTAATCTTGGTTGTAGTCCCTTACTTTTTATCACTTTGAATATTTCATGCAAATCTTTTCCAGTCTGTAAATTTTCTAGTGAGAAATCAGCTGACAACCTTATGGGAGTTCCTTTGTAAGTAACTAGCTGCTTTTCTCTTGTTGCTTTTAAGATTCTCCCTTTGTCTTTAAACTTTGGCATTTTAATTATAATGTGTCTTGCTGTGGGCTTATTTGGGTTCATCTTGTTTGGAATTCTCTGTGTTTCTTTGGCTTGTGTGTATATTTCTTTCACCAAGTTAGGAAAGTTTTTCATCATTATTTCTTAAAACAAATTTTCTGTTCCTTGCTCTCTCTCTTCTCCTTCCAGTACCCCTATAATGCACATCTTGGTATTCTTGATGTTGTTCCAAGAGATCCCTTCGACTTTCCTCATTATTTTTACATTCTTCTTCCTGTTGTTGTTCTGATTAGATGTTTTCCACTACCTTATCTGCTAAATCATTGATTCAATCTTCTGCTTCATCTAATACATTGTTAATTCCCTGTAATGTATTCTTCACGTCAGTGGCTGTATTTTTGATTTCTGAATGGTTCTTTTTTATGTTTTCTATGTCCATGCAACCAAGAAAGCCCTCCTGATTTTTAACTGCCACACACAAGTGTGGACCAACCCATTCTGAGTTTCCACCCCTCCTACCAGTCTGAGGTGGCTTTTTCTTTTTTTTTCTTTCATTTATTTATATTTTTTCCAGCTTATATTTTTATTTTTTTTACATTTTATTTTTTAATTTTGTCTCTTTTCCTCTCCCCATTCCCTCTGGTAACTGCTAAACTGTTGTCTGTGTCCATGAGTCTCTGTCCATCTGTTGCTTCCAGTTTTATATCCCACACTTGAGTGGGATCATATGGTTCTCAACTTTTTTTGTCTGACTTATTTCACTTAGCAAGATAATCTCAAGATCCATTTATGTTGTCATAAATGGCAGCTTTTCATCTTATGGCTGAGTAACATTGCATTGTAGATATGTACCACATCTTTATCCAATCATCTATCGAAAGACACTCAGTTGTTTCCATGTCTTGGACACTGAATAATGCTGATATAAACATCAGGTGTGTATATCTTTATGGATAAATGTTTTCAAATATTTAGGATAAATACCCAGAAGAGGGATTGCTGGGTCATATGGTAATTCTTTTCTTTTAAATTAATTAATTATTTTTTATAGTAACTTCAGTTAATAAAGGCCTGTAAATCTCAGCTGAACGTTTAACAGTAAGGCATATATATATTTACACTGTGTGTTCACCTTATAGTTAGATTTCTTTCTGTCACCACATATTTGGCCCCTTTTACCCTGTCTACCTTCCCCCTTCCCCCTACCCTCTGGTAACCACTAGTCTATAGTTCATGTCCATGAGTCTCTGTTTGTTCGTCCTGTTCATTTGTTGTTATTAGGTTTATATCCCACATATAAGTGATATCATGTGATTTTCAACTTTTCCTGTCTGGCTTATTTTGCTTAGCATGATTATCTCAGGGTCCGTCCATGTTGTCGCAAATGGCAGTATTTCAACTCTTCTTATGGCTGAGTAACATTCCATTGTATATATGTACCACAGCTTCTTTAGACAATCATCTACCGTGGGACACTTTGGTTGCTTCCATGTCCTGGCCACCATGAATAATGCTGCTATGAACATCGGTGTGCAGATATCTTTTTGGATAAGGGTTTTGAAGTCTTTGGGGTAAATACCCAGTAGAGGGATTGCTGGATCATATGGTAGATCAATTCTTAGTTTTTTGAGAAACCTCCATACTGTTTTCCATAGTGGTTGTACCAATTTGCAGTCCCACCAGCAGTGTATGAGGTTCCTTTTTCTTCGCATCCTCTCCAAATTTGTTATTACTTCTCCTGTTGATTATAGCCATTCTAACAAGTGTGAGATGACATCTCATTGTGGTTTTGATTTGCATTTCCCTAATAGCTAGCGATGTTGAGCATCTTTTCATATATTTGTTGGCCATTTGTATGTCCTCTAGGGAGAAATGTCTGTTCAGGTCCTCTGCCCATTTTTTGATTGGACTGTTTGTTTTGTTTGTTGTTATTGATTTTTATGAGTTTTTAAAATATATTTTGGATATTAGACCGTTATTGGAGGCATAGCTTGCAAATATATTTTCTCATTGAGATGGTTGTCTCTTTACCTTGTTGATGTTTTCTTTTGCTGTGCAGAAGCTTTTTAGTTTGATGTAGTCCCATTCATTTATTTTTGTTTTTATTTCTCTTGTCTTTGAGGTCAAATTCATACAATCCTCTATAAGTCCAAGGTCCTTGAGTTTAGTTCCTATGTTTTCTTCTATGCATTTTATTGTTTCATGTCTTATATTCAGGTCCTTAATCCATTTTGAGTTAACTTTGGTGTGTGGTGATACACAACAGTCTAGTTTCCTTCTCTTGCAGGTGGCTTTCCAGTTTTCCCAGCACCATTTATTGAAGAAGCTTTCCTTTCTCCACTGTATGTTTCTGGCTTTTTTTTTTTTTTGGTCAAAATTTTTTGCCCACATAAACATGGGTTTACTTCTGGGCTCTCTATTCTGTTCCACTGGTCTGTGTGTCTATTTCTCTGCAAATACCATGCTGTTTTGATTATTGTAGCTTTGTAGTATAGCTTGAAGTCAGGCAGAGTGATGCTTCCAGCTTCATTCTTTTTTCTCAAGATGGCTTTAGTAAATCGGGTTTTTTTGTGCTTCCATACAAATCTGATATTTTTTTTGTTCTATTTCTTTAAAAAATGCTGATGGGATTTTGATGAGGATTGCATTAAATCTGTATAATACTTTAGGTAATATGATCATTTAAGCTTGATGTATGGTTGGTTCCCTTTATCGTTAAGAAGTGTCCATCACTGTCTCTCCTTATGTGAAAATTTTCTCACTTTTTTTATCTTAAAGTCTATTCCATCAGATATAAGTATGGTTACACCCATGTTTTTCTGGATGCCATTTGCTTGGAATATCATTTTTCTACCCTTTCACTTTGAGTCTATATTTGTTCTTGCAGCCGAGATGTGTCTCTTGAAGGCAGCATATGTTTTTTTGATTCAATCTGCTACTCTGCACTTTTTTATTGGTGAGTTTACTTCATTTATACTTAGAATGATTATTGAGATATGAAGTTTTCCTATAGCCATTTTATCTTTTATTTTCTAGTAGTTCAGTGCCTACATTGTTTCTTTGTTCTTGCGTTTTTCTCTTTGTTCCTTCTTGTTTTATGTTATGTGTCTCAGTTTTGGATTTTTTGTGCGTGTGGTTACCATTAAATTCATGTAAAGGAAAGTATAAGTGTGTATATACGTATACACACACACACACACACACACACACACACACACACACACACACACAGTAGTCCTTTTTCTTCTGTGTGTGCCTTATCTCCATTCTCCTTTGCAGATTCAGATCTTGACTCCCTCCCCTTTTTTGTTTTTGTTGTCTCAAATTATTCTTATTTATGCTGTATGTTGATTTTTAAGTTTCAGTAGCTGTTGTTGTCTCCTTTTAAAGTGTTTTTTACCTTTAACCATTATTTAACCATAATATTTAAGCTTATAATACCCTGTTCTTCATAAGGTTTGCACTTTCTTGTTTCTATCTGCCCGTTAGTCATCTTACTCATAATTTTATATTTTTGTTCTTTGGTGTCAGATAGAATAACCCTCTTTGATATATCCTGTAAGGTAAGCCTTCTGGTGGAAAATTCCCTTAGCTTTTGTATAGCTGAAAAGGTCTTTATTTCTCCTTCATATCTAAAGGAGAACTTTGCTGGATATATTATTCTTAGCTGGTAATTTCTCTCTTTCAATAGTTTAAATATTTGTTTCCACTCCCTCCTAGCTTGTAAAGTTTGTGCTTAAAATTTTGATGATATTCTAATGGGGTTTCCTTTATAAGTTACTGTTTTCTTTTTTTTTTTGTCAGTAATTTTTGAAAGTTTTAATATAATGTGTCTCAGAGAAGGCCTTTTTGGGTTGAGATATTTAGGTGTTGTGTTTGCTTCTTGTATTTGAGGATCCAGTTCTTTCTACAGGTTTGGGAAATTCTTGTTGAGTATTTCTTTAAATAGGTTCCCTTCTCCCTCTCTTCTCCTTCTGGTATAGCCATTATTCTTATATTGCTTTCTCTGGTCATGTTAGCTCTTGTAGAGTTCTTGTAGTTCTTTCATTTTTTTTTCACTCTCAAATCTCTCTCTTCTTTCATCTGCATCATTTCCAGTTTTCTGTGTTCAATATTATCAATTCTTTACTCTATCTGGTCAAATCTATTTCCTAAGTTTGCTATTTCATTCTTCATCTCTTTTAATGAGTTCTTCACCTACAGAACTTCTATTTGGTAATTTTTTGAGTTTGAATCTCCTTGGTAAAGTATTCCTATTGTTCGTTCATTTTGTTTCTAAGTCCTTTGAACTGACGACCTGAATTTTCTTGCATCTTGTTGAAATTTTTCAGTACAATCTTGAATTCTCTGTCATTTAAATTGCACATTTCTATTTCTTGAAGCTTATTTTCTGGAGATTTTTCATATTCTTTCTGAGCTGCCTTGTCACCTTGGATGTTCATGGTGTTTTATGGGCTATTTCTCTGCCTAGGCATTAATGAGAATATACTCTGCTTTGGAAAAAACATTTTGTTATTATTTAGAGTGATCTCTCTTTAGCAGGGTGATAAGAAGAGATTTTTTTTTTAGTAGGTGATATACAATCTTTCTGCACTGCCCAAGCCACCTGAATCTCAGCTTTGTGGCAGAAAATGCCCTTTATTCTTTGTGGAGGCAGGTGTCTCCTTTGTGACCAGGTTGCTTCACCTCAGGGCTCCACCTCCTTGGGAGAATGTGATGGGTGATGGAAATCTGAGCCTCTGAAGAGCCTCTAAAGGCCCGCAAGCACCGCCCCAGCAGCCAGACACAGCGCTATGCTGCCTCCTCCTGAATCAGCCTGGATGGGTGCAGTGGGTTGGATGAGTATTTGTGGCTGTTTTCCCTCCAGTAATGCTGACCACCAAGCTTCAGTTTTCTTGCTTCTATATCTCCACTCCTGTCACTGGGAGCAGGCTCAGTGTGTTTCGGTTCCAAGAATTGCAGGTTTTCTGCTCTGTACCCTGACATTCGCTGCTGCAGTTTCCTCTGGGGCCTGCTGCCAGCTCTAGAAGGGTGTGAGGAGGCACGTTCTGGGGGTGTGGGCAGAGGTGGCCAGGCTTAACGACTCAGCTCTCTGTTTGGCAGTGGCAGTTGCTAAAACACATCTTTTGCCTCTCTGTATTCCGTCTTTACCCTAGTTTCTGCTGTAATCTCTGGGCTCTGCCACATGGAATATGCTGCTCACTCAGGCAGAGATGCTTGGGGCTACAGAGAGTGGAAAAATGTCACCTAATTTCCTGCTCCCCATCGTGTCCCATAGAGAGCTCCAGGCTGTGTTTGCAGCACCAGTTTCCACTCCGCTCCCTTTCTTCCTCTCTTGCTTGCCCAGTTTGCCTACTTTCAGAGGCTCTGATGTACAGATTTCTCAGTTGTATTTGTGTAGCAGGCTGGGTGTTTTCTTTTAAATTATAGCTATTTTGTTTGTTATAATTTCAAGGGGAGATATTAGGGGGACCTCTCATGCCAATATGCTTATGAAGTTACTTGCCATATTAAATTCTAATTATTGAATTTTCCACTTTAAAACTCCAATGATTTATTTCTAGTTAAGATGGAGGAGTAGGTGAACACGGTACTTGCCTCCTTTCATGGCCACATCAAAATTACAACTAAACTACAGAACAATCATCATTGAGAATTGTCTGAAGTCAGCTGGACAGAAGTCCTACAACTAAGGACATACAGAAGAAGCCACTTCAACATACAAATGACCAAAATATATATGAAAAGATGCTCGACATCTCTAGCTATTAGAGAAATGCAAATCAAAACCACAATGAGCTATCATCTCACACCTGTTAGAATGGCTATAATCAACAGGAGAAGTAATAACAAATTTGGAGAGGATGCGGAGAAAAAGGAACCCTCATACACTGCTGGTGGGACTGCAAATTGGTACAACCACTATGGAAAACAGTATGGAGGTTTCTCAAAAAACTAAGAATTGATCTACCATATGATCCAGCAATCCCTCTACTGGGTATTTACCCCAAAGACTTCAAAACCCTTATCCAAAAAGATATCTGCACACCGATGTTCATAGCAGCATTATTCATGGTGGCCAGGACATGGAAGCAACCAGAGGGAAGTAGGTAGGAGGAAGTAAGAGGAGGAAGTAGATAAGGGTAAAGGGGGTCAAAGATATGATGACAGAAGGAAATTTAACTTTGGGCTGTGAATGTACAATGCAATATACATGTGATGTATTATTGAATTGTACACTTGGAACCTATATAATTTTATTAACCAATGTCACCCCAATAAAATCCATCTTTAGATTTTATTCAAACCTATTGCAGCAAGGGAGAGATCTCAGCGTATATCAAGGCAACTCTGATCTGTGCAGAGGTGACTGAGTATTTTAAAGGAAGAATGAGGGAATAGAGAGGGGAAGTTAGAGGGGATTCAGGCAGAATCAAAGAGGTGAAAAATTACAAAAAGCAGATAAGTGGTCAATGTCACTGTGAGTCGGCCATCTGTGTTTGCTAAGAGGCAGTTATTGAAATTAGGCTTCTTCCCTCCCAAGGGACCCTATCCTTATATTACATTTTAAAGGAATGGCTTACAGGTCCTTAAGAAAGACACTCTGGAAAATAAATGAATGAATGAATCAATGAATGAATGAAACAGAAGAAAGATTTATAATTGTTTGCTTTTCAAAAAATAAATGCCCTGAGAAAAGGGAGGTCAAGGCCCTATCAAGTGTTGACTAGAGCAAAGGGCAAACCCTTTTAGTAGCCTGAGCTTTTTCAGGCGGGAACACAAGGGTGCTGAGTTGTTCTAAGGATATGACCTTAGGCTGAGAGAAGCCATGCTAGAGTTTGGTCAAGTCTCTTATTGCAGGAATTTCGATGTTCTCAGCCGTCAGAGCCATCCTCCTAAAATAGAAATATATCTGTTACTCTCGCCTTCCAAACCGTTCGTTTATTCCCCATTTCATCTGGAAAACTGCCACACTATTCGGCACTATTCAGCTCTTTGTGATCTGCCTTATGCCTCGGGTAGCAGAACTCCCGCTGGGGTAAACATTCATGTTTTGGAACCGCCTGACATCCACCCTCCCTTTAGTAATCAAGTCTCAGTTTCCTGTGCCGCTTGTGGATTGTGAGCTGTCTCTGTCGGGTGATCAAGGGAAGCCCTGCATTCCTCCAGGTGGCAGCAGCCTGGTTCAATCTGGCTCTGTCTTCTAGGGAGGAGTGACACAAAGGCTAGGCTCGTGTTAGGGCTCACTCATCTCTAGGCGACTCTCCGACGGGGCCTGGAGGCCGACTGTGGTGACTACATCTCCATGTTGCCTGTTTCTGTCTCTGAATCGGGCACTCCTGCCCTTTCAATGCTTTTACGAAACCTTGGCATCCTTCCCATAAACTATTTTCTGTTTACCTCATAGTGGGCTTCTGCTGCTGTCACCAGAAAAGCCACCTTTCTCCTGGCCAGCTTTTACTGTTCTTTGTAGCCTCAGTATAGGTGTCGGAATTGTCATCTTGCCTTGTGCAAGAGGCAGAATTTCATCTGCCTGTACTCCATTATTTTCTTCCCCGCTTCCAAGGTTGCATATGGCTAAGGAGAGGACTCATTTTACTCATTCTTATAACCCTGTGTGTTCTTATTTTCAATAGTTTTGTTTTATGTTGAATTTTGTGATTATATTTACGGCAGTTACTTATGCATAAGTCCCTGTACTTCATTAATTTTTATTTTCTTATTCTCAGTTCTACATTTTGAATCCCCTCAGTCAACAGAGTACTCACAAGAAATTTATTTTCCATGTCTTTGTCTTTGCACAAAAACACACTTTGGCTGGGAATAAAATTCTTAATTACATTTTCCCCTCTAAAATTTTTTACAAATTTTCCATTATGTTTAGGTACTCATTATTGCAAAGTAGTCTAAGGAAAACAACTTAATGTTGGTCCCTTTTCAAGAAAGCTGCTTTTCTTCCTCCCTAATCGGATATGTGCAAGAATTTTTAAATATTCTTGAATTTTTCATTTTTTTGAAAAGATGTGTTTTGTATGGATAGTTAGAATTAATTTCAAACTTGCTTGGCCTATAATGAAGTATTTTCCCAAATATATTTTTTAGCATATTAAAGTTTATACTATTATATGTCCTGTATTACTCAGGGTATAATCAATAAAGGAAAACTAGAAGGGATATTATTTATTTTAGGAGTTGACTATGGTAGACAACCTTCAAAATGGCCCACCCAATGATATCTGCCTCTTTGCCTTTATGCCCAGGTGTAGAACCCTCCCACAAAGTCTTGGTTTGTGTGACCAATAGAATATAGTGGAATAATGGGTGCTTTTTAAATTGAGATATAATTCATAGACTGGTAGTTACCAGAGGTTATGGGGGAGGGGAGAAGGGAGGTAGATGGGGTAAAAAGGGGTCAAATATGTGATGACAGAAAGAAATCTAACTAAGGGAGGTGGAACACACAATGTAAATGTATGTCTTACTGTTAAAATGTACAGCTGAAACTTACCAGATTTCTTTAACCAATGTCACCATAAAATAAATAAATAAATTTAAAATAAAGAAATTGAGATTAACATATAACATCGTATTAGCTTTACAAATCAATCTGAGACAGTGATATACACAAACACGAATTGAGGCAGAAAAACAAGTTGGTCTTTGGGCAGCTGCAGATGGCCCTGAACAGCACATGCACAGGTAGGTGCGTGGTTACAGGCAGGGCTAATACAGAGATTACATCATCAGGAGAGAGCTTTTAAAGTCCCAATGAGGTCATCCCTAGGAAGAGGTAGAATTTAGCAGCATATTTTTATGCTTCTACTATGGTTTTCACTCAAGTCAGCAAAGATATTTAAGTTCTTTGTGGGTCACAGAGCAATAGCAGAGAAGAGTCTAGCTTTAAGCTGTTAATGTCAGGCTCAAACAGGAGATGGTACCAGATCTGACCACCCCAATTATAGGCTACATTCAGAGCAAAGAGGACAATTTAGAAGAAGTAATCTTAAATTCATGTGGCTTGTCAACAGTCCTGAGTCACTCCCAAGTATGTGAATTTAAGTTGACTCTAAATTTGTTAATTCAAACCAAGGTGAGATTTTACACCAAAATTATGGAATCAACCACAAAAGGATGGTAGATTTTACTTAATAAAACAATAAGAAAAAATGGACATCCTTATTGAAAAATAAACCATCTTTTTAAATTACACTAGAGAAATAGCTGAAAGAAATTATTGATGTTCCAAGGGAAATAAACAAAAAATGATAGTTTTAAAATACTATCTCTAGGGAACATAATTTCTCAAAATATCATAGGAAAACTGGAGTGATTTGAAAAACATGTCAGCATTAATATCAAAAGAAGCAGAGGAGAAAATAAAGCAAAGGAAGAGACAGGTTAAGCTAAAAGAAGACTATTTTCTTAGGAGTAAGATTGAAACCTTATGGAACATACTAATGAGAAATTAAACTAAAAATGAGATCTTAAAATCCTTTAGATATAAAAGAGAAAGGAAAATGCAATAAGGACTAACTGGTATTGAAGAGGATGTTAAATTTAGGAAGGATGTTTAGTTATTGCTAGATCAAAAAGTGTAAATCAAAAAATTTTAAATTATCTCCAAACACCTCTTATAGACTGAATATGTTTCCCTAAAATGTGTATGTGAAGCCCCTAACCTCCAATGTGACAGTATTTAGAGAGATCTCTGAAGAAGTGACTAAGGTTAAATGAGCTTATAAGTGAGGTTCCCTAATTCATTAAGGGTGGTGCCCTTATAAGAAAAGGAAGAGACACCAGCAATTTGGGCACGGAGAAAAGGCTATGTGAATACACAGTGAGAAGACACACCAGAGTGCTCTCTCTCTCTCTCTCCATGTGTGCACAAAGAATAGATCATATGAGCACACAGGGAGATGAAAGCCACCCACAGGCCAAGAGAAAAGTCCTCACAATAAAATCTAGCTTGGTAGCACCTTGATCTTGCACTTCCCAGCCTCCAAAACTGTGAAAACTAAATTTCTATCATATATACCAGCTAATCTGTGATATTTTGTTATGGTAACACTAACAGACAACTACAAAATATGAGAGAAAAAAAAGTACACTGAAATAACACTTCTGAGAGGGCTAGGGTCCAGGAAATGATTAAAAGGTAGATTCTTAAAATTGTTGATAGAGAGAGAGTCTATATTAAAGGCAGTTGATTTTCTTGCCTCCCATCCTATACCCCTCTAATCCACTCATTTCTAAGAAGCAAATCTGATTGTGTTAGTCCCTTACTCAAAACTCCACACACATAAAAAAGCCCAAACCCCTTAGCTTGGAAGACAAGCCTTTCCAATACTTGGTTTCTATATACCTCCCTGAATTGTCTCTTGATAAACCCCACCTCTGCATCTTGAGTTTATCAAATTGTTTGCAGGCCTCTGAGCATTATAAACTTTATCCCCTGTTCCTTCTATCTGACATGTGCTTTTATCTTAACCCACATGGGTCTAAATTGCAAGGCTCAACTTAAGTGTCACTTCTTCTAGGAATCTCTTAAGTCATCCAGGAAGAATCACTCATGCATTTGTAACACATATAATATTTTATTTTTCTTAAATATTTGCCAACTCTTATTAAACTCTAAGCCAGTGTTTCTCAAAAGATGTGATATAGGCCCCTAGGAGCATTTTTGGTGGTCATGAGGTTAGGGGTTGGAGGAGCAGAGCACCATAAACATTCAGTGGGGGGCACCAGGGATGCTAGACACCTCACAATATGCAGACGAAGGACAATTTCACACATCATGTCCAACTTTCTAATGTTCTAGTGGACTTTCATGTAAGTGAATATTCAAACTCTGGTTTATATATAACCAAAAGTATGATTGCATGATGTTAATGTATATTGAATTCACAGAAATAAAACTACCTTATAAACTTTGGACAGAATACACTTTTATTAGAATTTTACCATATTGTTTCTGTTCCAAA
This sequence comes from Eidolon dupreanum, assembly GCA_028627145.1. NCBI lineage: Eukaryota > Metazoa > Chordata > Mammalia > Chiroptera > Pteropodidae > Eidolon > Eidolon dupreanum. The sequence goes on along the minus strand of CM053508.1, from coordinate 77,662,017 downwards.
AAGTCAGGCCACCAAGAGCAGCACACTGGGTGGTATCTGAATCATCAAAACAGAACAACTGTATCAGTCTTCATTTGTAGCTATAGAATCATGGTGACTCTAAGTAAATATACAAATCTCTTTTCTTAGCTCTTATTTTAAAATATCAAACATAAATTTTAAATGTAGACAAATATTCAGTTAATTATTTGAAATTGGGTTTTATAGCTTTTTGTACAAATGAACTGATGTACCTACTCTGACAATACATTTCTTTTTCTAATTAAGCAAAGAACCCCATCAAGATTAAATGAATATTTTACAAAGAAACGTGTTGATCAAATTAGAAAAGATATATATATATTTTTGATATTTAAAAGAATACTGAAAACTGCAACATTGTCACTGGAATGTTTGACAATGTTCTATGCAGAAGGAAATAGGGCTCATTGTTACAGAACAACATTCAAGAGAATTAATCTCATCAGCTATAAAAGACATTACTACAAAGATGACAGAAAGAAATCATATTAATTTTTACTATTCCATTGCAAAGTTGCTTTAAATCAACTGCAGAATGTGAATAGATCTTTATTACAAGTAGATGAAAATATCCTCTATAACAAAGAAACTTTAACACTTGCACATGTTAAGGTTGCAAGGACAGAAAGAGTTGTAGAGAAAATGCTATTCTCAAAACCACTGACAATGAATACATAAGATAGAGCACCAGTAACATTAGTTTAGTTTAGAGCCAATTTTAAAAAGAAGCCTCAAATATTTTTAAAAAGTCATTTTATTATCCATCAGCAAAACATAATTACTAAGTATTACACAGAAAAAGAACACAGATCAATGAGTGTTTAAAAGTAATCCTTTAAAATGATAGATAACCAAGAATCTATCAAATGTCAATAAAGAGTTTGACTGTCTTGTCCAAGTAAGATAGTTCTCCAAGGAATTTTTTTAAAGCTTTGGCTCACATTAAAGACTTTGTGGAATTTTTGATGTGATCAATGAAAAAATAAATATCGAATTTGAAATATCACAAAGCAATGAAGTGTATCTTTCAAGCCATATGTGAAGAGTCCTCTTTATAAAATTTATAATTATTTAAATTTATATTTAATATATTAACATGCATGTTTTCAAATATACAGGAAAATTAAGAGTAGGATAATAAATACCCATATCCCCACTATCTAGATTCAACTTACAAGCAGTTTGCCATATTGCTTCTTGTATGTATGTATTGTTTTGCTAAAATATTTCAAAGTAAAATGTAGATATGTGACTTCACTTCTAAATTCTCAGGCATATATCTCCTAAATATAAGGATATGCTCTTACATAATCATATCATTATTATATCTAAAAAATCCAAAATTATCTAATGTCATTTAATACTCCATTCTGAAATGTCTTTAATTGTCCCCAAAATACCCTTGGTGATTGTGCTTTGTTCTTTTTGACGGATCTAGGTTCACACTTTGCATTTGTTTTACACCTCTTCAGTCTTTGTTACCAGCGCAGGGATCCTTGCCCCTCTCGGGATACAAGACAGTGGGTAAAGTTTTGCCGAGAGCAAACTTTATTAAGGTGACAGTGTGATGCACCAAGGGAACATACTCTGGAACAGAATGGGTGTGGCTCCTGTAAGGGTGAAAACTTCCCAGTAAATCAGTCACAGGGAGGTGTTATCTCTAGGTGCCAGCTCACAGGAAGGGCGCAACATTCCAGGATACAGATAACAAGACTGTCTACCAGGCTATGTTTGATCTAGCAGCTCCCCGGATACATTTATCTTTGTGAAGGACCTTAACGGCTAACTTCTGCTTTTTGTAACTTTCTTACTTTCTTTGTTCTAGGATGTAATCTGTAGGATATAAACTGCCTCAAACAAAGACACCAGAACTGATCTCCTCTAACCCTGCATGGTAGAGTCAGTCACCGGCCGGCTAATAAAAGCTCATAATTAACCTCAATTGGCTCCATAGGTCTTAGATTCAGTCACGCCACAACAGCTGCCAGAGGTTTAGAGGCACAGCAGTTTTATGAGTTCTTGGAGTGAGGGGCCACCCCTTCCTCTTTCTTTTTTCTCTCCCCAAACTATGTTGAGGCAGGTCCTTCCCTGTGCCTGCGCAGTGTACTTCAGGCATCACGTCTCATTTGCATCTTAAATCTCTACCTGGGGTATGTTTTTTACTACGACAATGGGGAAAAGTTAACTGCAGGACAGCTCTTTTAACTAATGAACAGGTGTCACTTTAGGGACTTTCCCTGGACCTGCTCATCTCTTCTGAGATTATGGTCCTGTTCGCTCATTGTCTCTTATTGGTGGAGAGATGTAGCTGAAGACGGTTTCCCTGGCTGCAGGCTCCGGCTACATGACTACAGACTACATCTTTTGATGTAGAAAATTTCTTGACCCTTTTTTTAAAAAAAAAAATGTTTTTAATGACATTGACTTTTTTCCTCCGAGCCACTTGTCTTTTCTGCATGTTTCTGATATGTCCTGATGTGGTTTAATTTTTTTCTCCCTCTCTACCCTAGAAACAGAAAATTTGTTCTATAGGCTTAATTAGGTTCAGGTTGAAAATTTTGGGCAGAATATATTGTGTTCGATGCTTATACTTCATGTTCGCTTACACAGGAGTGAGAAGAGGTCTGAGTCTCCCTTACTTCTAATCCTATCACGTGGATATGTGGGGGCGAGGCGGTCAGATCTCACCTTCATAGAGGTACATTTATAGAATAAATGTGGTCCTTTTTAAACTAGAAAAGGTATCAATCTCATTATACTGAAAGGAATTATCATGGTTTTTCAACAAATCGAATATGTAAAATAAACTTGATCCCTGGGTATTTTTATTATTTTCTGCTTCATAGCATAATCTATCTAACATGAAGATAGATTAAAAGGTACTGACAGAAATATGTTGCTCTCATTTGGATGCTGTGATGATTAGACTTAAATATCAGTGAACTTTTACAATACCATATTGGGTGGTTTTAAACAAATGTGGAATATTTTAGCCAGTATTTTCAAGAAAAATTAATCGATCTTCAAAAGGATTTTGAGGACAAAGTATGATTTAACCAGTCTAACTAAAAAGGTTTAGGATCCAGCTAAAACTTTCACATCCACTTGTTTGAAAAGAAGTTATGGCAGCATTTCTTACTCTATATAGTGGAGAGGGTTTCAGCCAGTGGGCTTGCTGCAAAATGATGAAAACCAATTGCAAACATGTGACAGGACATTTTAAACTAACTTTAATAGGATTAATACAAAATACTTAAATTATATATATGAGACAGAGACAGAGACATGCACAGAGAAAGAGTGAGTCATATATCTCGATGAATGTCAATGAAAGATAGTTTGTTGGGTCTAATAGGGTATGATGGTTAATTTTATGTATCAACTTGACTGGACTAAGGGATGCCGGGATAGCTGGAAAAACATTATTTCTGAATGTGTCTGTAAGAGAGGAGAGGAAGCATCTAAAAATGCAAAGGAAAGTGCTTGCAGAAATGACCCACTCAGCTGGTTAAAGTCCATTCCTGTCTACCCTCTCCTCCAGCCGCAGGACTCTCCAGCTAACATGTTTTCTCATTGCTACCTCCCCCACCTCAAGGACTTTCCAGCTCACATCTGTTGATTCATGGCTTGCCAACCAACTAATGTCCTTCCTTATCTCTGTAGCTATGTAGGAATAACAAGACTATATAAAACTGCCTGTTATGTCCCAAATGGGACTCAGTCTTTGGATAGGAACCTGCTGAGCAGGTGCCGGCATCAATAAGTGCTGCTTCCTGCTTATAGCCTTGGTGTCTTATCTCTCTGTTCGCAAATTCTATGACAGTGCTGATAAAGCCAAGGTTGCAGGTTCTACAAGACAAACAAAACCAGCAAGACCAGTGGTCTGGAAATTCCTCCCCCCTTGCAGCTCCCCACCCAAAGCACCCCCTCCCCATCCTGAGTCATGAGGCACACATGAAACCTCAGACAAAGGAATCACGCGCCCCTTGCATGGACACTGCAGAGGTATATAAACTGTAATAAATCTAACCAAAGAGAGCTCGTGCTTTGGTGCCGTTAGCCCCACA
>CM053508.1:77587768-77657429 GCA_028627145.1 Eidolon dupreanum | reverse complement strand
GAAGTTAATAGATATTAATCTTGAATCATCTAGGTTGGTGGTTCTTATCAAGGGGCAGTTGGAAATGTATGGGTATGATTTTTGATTGTCACAGTGACCATGAAAACAGCTTATTTTTAGTGAATGGCCAGGAGTGCTAAATGTTCTGCATTGTCTGGAATGGTCCCATACAACTAAGAATTATCTTACAATATTATTCCTCTTAAGAAACACTAATAGCTACTTGCGATGATAAAATACAGTTGGGGCACTTAGAATTGGGTTTTCATAACCTTTTCTTTTCAATTAAGACTGAGGCTGTCAAAGAGATAAGCCTTTCTATCTATAGGGAAAGCTAAATAGTTAGATATTCATGAAATTAGGGTGTGCATCTCTTCTCAGAGATGTGCTAGTACAACCTGGGAGAGGGATTAACTAAGTACACCGGATTGAATGCAGCTCCTAAAGTTGGCTTCTCTGCTTCGTGTTTCTTACTAGTGTTGACCCCTTTTACAGCAGGCACTCTTGTGTGCTAAATTTGTGAACAGTATAGATATAGCTCATCCCACCAATGCCAGGACAAAATTATTTTTTAGTACTCATTTCTTTTTCTAAAAGAGCTCCCGAAAATAAAAACACTCTAGCATTTTGTTAATGCTTTTCAAAATTGAGCTGTTTTAAGGTTGTGTTGTTCCTAAGCAATGTTCAAAGAATAATGGATAATATAGACATATACTTTTTTCTTTTATTTTCTCCTGGGAAGATTTTTAAAAGGCAAACCTGCCATTAAAAGTAACAAATCAAATATTTCCAGTGGTAGTACAATAAATATGTGTCTCAGGTTTAACTGCAAAAATTTGTTAGTTTCTTGGTTTTTAAGCTCTGAAACATATATCAGGTTAAACTTAGTCACAACTGTTCTAAGAAGTACTTAAGGAGAGAAAGAGTCTTTTTGTTCATTTTTATGAGTTTTATACCTGCATGTCTGTGTAAAAACGCTTTTACCAAAATTATTCATTAAAGTCCAGTTTTTGACTTTGAGTTGTTTGCCTCACATATTCTGCTCTGTAGTTGCTTCACACTAGATTCAGAAGAATTCATTTACATTTCTTATTAACTGTTATTCTTTTATGTTGTTGGGAGCTTTATTGAATTCCTAGAGTATAAGTTAAGTTTTATGGCAAAAAAAAAGTCAACTGTGTTTCTTCAAACAAGAGGAAGGAAAGTAATAGGCCAGTGAGAGTTGAATTAAAAGAAAAGGAATTGAATTTTTATATATCAATAAAACAATAAGGTTTTATGTATTTGGGGTAGGTTTACTGCAATATGTCCCCAATTTTTTATCCCTCCATATAGTCATGACTTTCTCATGTGACTTTGCTGCTTCCACCGAGAGGTTGAGTTTATTCATATACCTCTTAAATCTGGAAGACTGACCTTGTGACTTATTTTGGCCAATAGAACACAGAGGAAATAATATGCCAGCTCTGGGTAGATTTTAAAGATTTTGAAAACTTCCACTTGTTCTTTTAGACCCCTACCATGGTCACAAGCCCAGCCCAGCCTACCCTGCTGGATAATGAGACATGTGGTCCAGTCCCTCTGTTGTCTAAGCCAATGGCAGTAAACAGCCAGACATGTGAGTGAAGCTATCCCCCAGCCAGCCTGCTAGCTGACTGCAGATATATTTGATCCCAAGTGAAATCCAGGCCTAGCCCGGATTGGCAGAACCAACCAACTGATCTGTAGACTTGTGAGCAATAAGTGTTCATAATTGTAAGCCACAAAGTTTTGGGGTGGTTTGTTATGCAACATTCTTGAGACAGTAACTGATAGACATAGCTGTATAGTTATTGCTGCATAACAGTTGACCCCAAAATTCAGTCGCTTAAACCAACAATTTACTATTATTTCTCACAGTTTTGTATATGGTACTTTGAGTATTAAATAGCCCTGTGCATGCTTTCATGCTGGGCGTGGTGGGCTGTACTTTCCAGAGACGGCCTACTCCGCGTGCTCTTACGCAATGTGGCTTATTAAGAACTGGGTTTTATTTTTCTACCGCCTAAATCTGGGCAGGCCCTGTGACTACTTTAACAGAATATGGCAGAAGTGATGCTGTGCTGGTTCATTTAAGGCTAGAGAAAAGGAGATATAGTAAGTATAGAGGTGGTATATTTATAGTAATAAGAACAGATAGGAATTCATAGATTCCATTTTCCACCAAAGTCATCTGCTAATATGGAGTGGGGGAGTTGATGATAAAAAACTCAGGGAAAAGGGAACAATCAGGAAGATACATTGAAGTCAGTAAGAGAGATGGCTAGTAGCTAGCAACCTGCTAATAGACCCCCGATATCTTTTTTTCTCTTCTTTCATATTAATAGCCACACACCAGTATAGCTGTTTCTCACATAAAATCATGCCAAAGAACCCAAACACAAATGATTTGTGGATGACTGCATTCATACAAAGTACAGAAACGGGTGAAACTGTCGTCAGAACACAGAGAAGTGGTCACCCTTGGAAGGGTGTAGAGCCTGGGAGGAGGATTCTGGGGTTCTGGTAATATCTGTTCTTATCCTGGATACTGGTTATGCATGTGTGTTCTGTTAATGAAAGTTCTGCAACCTATATATGTATGATTTTTGTACTTTTCGGTATGTATTTTTATTTTGACTAAAAAAAAAAAAAGACTGTAAGCCACCCTTGCAGCCAAGTGCGGCCACATGAGTAAGTCATGGCTAAAGAGATGTGAGCAGAAATTATGTATGCCACTTGCAGATGGTGCCCTGAAAAAGGGAGCAGACAGCTCATTGCCCCTTTATCTTCATCCTGTTGCTTGGAATATGGACAAATGAGGGTAATTCACTGGGAAAGGTGGAACAGGATAGAAGGATCCTGTGTCCTTGGATGGCCTCAGGGAGCAGAGCCACCATCCTAGTCTGGGACCCCCTATTTTTGGACTAGTTCATAAAAAAGTATCTTTTGTCTGTCGTAATTATGATGTTTCTTATCAGCCAAAACTATATCCTAAATAATACCAGAGGTAAAAGGATTGATGAGTAGCATTAAAGATTTGGCCTCCTGGAAACCAGGAATCTATAATGGCAATCTGCAGTTATGTGACTGCAGGTCTCAACCAACCATAGTAGTAGGAGGATAGACTGCAAGCCTGATCTCCGATTCATTTAGTGGGAGATAAGGAAGTTAGGAAGCTTCTGAGACAGTACTTTCAGTTATAGAAGATGGAGTTCTGGCTGAGCAGAAAAGAAGCCAACAGGGACTGGAGTTTTTTATGACATTGTAGAACACATGTAGAAAGCATGAGAGAGCACAGGATATTTAAGCCAAGAAACTAATACTCATCACAGTGAATTAACGACTGCCCCAATCTTCATTAAACTCTGCAACAGCATGTATATCAATAAATCAAACTCTTTGAAATTCTCAGTAATAAAACTATTCCCAGGCTTTCACTTGAAGAGCGTGAGCTACAGGGAGTGAAAAAACAAGACTGTAGGATTTAATAGCAGAAAATTCACTCAAGAAGGTCTCACTTCAGGGGAAAACCCAGAGTGATTTAGCTTCAGCTCATCAACCAGAAGTTCTGGAGTATTGCAAAAACTTGCTAAAAGGTGATAATAAAATGGAAAGAAAGGAAACTAAAAGATGTTTTGCTTCAGGAGTAGTTAATCCAAACTACCATGGAGATGTTTTGCTTCAGGAGTAGTTAATCCAAACTACCATGGAGACAACCATCCAGACAGCCTTCACATGAAGTGTCCATTGAAGGCATTATTGGCAAAAATTATAAGTGGACTATAGTTAAAGACTTAGGTATATATACATCTTTATTATCCAGTCATCTATAGAAGGACATTTTGGTTGTTTCTATGCCTTAGCCACTGTGAATAATGCTGCTATGAATACAGGGTGCATATATCTTTGAGGATAAATGTCATGTACAATGGAAAATTGCTCAGTCATAGAAAAGATGAAATACTGCCATTTGCGACAGCATGGATGGATCTCGAGATAATCATGCTAAGCGAAATAAGTCAGAAAAAGTTAAGAACCATATGATTTCACTTATATATAGGATGTAAAACTGAAAATAGCAAACATGACAAACAGAGACTCATGGACACGGATAATGGGTTAGTGGTTAGCTGGGGGTGGGGAGTAGGGAGTGGATAGTGATAAAGGGGTGACAGAAGGAAATTTAACTTTTGGCAATGAACACAATGTAATATACATATGATGCATTATTTGATTTTACACATGAAATTTATATGATTTTATTATATTCCCAATGAATGTCATCCCAATAAATTATAATAAAAATTATGAAGAGACAAATACAAAGGATCATTACTAATGTTACCAAAAATTATCTGTAAAGTATATACATGTTTGTTTACAAAATTGAAAGTTGCTTCCATAAAGGAAAAGTGGGGCGCTGGTGGCATGGCTTAGAACGAGATGCTCAGCAGCTGGGAAAATATCTTTTATCGAAAAAATCCTTCGTACTGCTTGAACTTTTATCTTTTCAAAAACGTTTTTCTTATTACAAACTGAAATCGTGTTAAAATTGAGAAGGGTAGATAGTTTACACTTCTTCCTTTGCTTTCTATTTTCAGCTTATGGGAAGAAATATGTTTTTACTAATGAATCTTTATTTCCATATATGTAACACTCACCTATAGTGCGATTTCCTCCCTGGAGTGTCTTATCTGTTTCGAGGCCCAAAATGTGTACTTCTCTACTGGAGGTTCACGAAGAAAGCATAATCTAAAGACAACATGACAAAATGATACCAACTTTCTAGCACTTTATCACTTTAAAAACAGTTCTGCATACATACTTGCTCTTCGCAACAGTCCCATAGTATATGCACAATTATTATTTTATCGATGCACAGGCAAGCTTGCAGAGGTTTAGCCACTCGCTCAAGATCACACAGCTATTGGACTTACATCCAAGCCTTCTCATTCCCGTCCTACTCACTGTCATGTGATCCATCTAAGTAATCATGGTGAGGCCAGTGCAGTTTGAACAGGCACTTTGCATTTGACAATGGATGCAGCATCACTGAGCCATAAGAAAAAAGCCTCTGTGTATTAAGCTTGAGTTTGGGAATGTTTAAAAGATAAATATTATTTAGACTAACCATAACTATATTACTTTAGAAAGTGTTTTCACTTGTGCTAATTCATGGCAAGTACAAGTACCATTGTCTCTGTTTTGGGATATGGAAAGAAACAGAGAAATAAAGTGACTTATAAAACAGGTGTTACTGTTAGAGGCAGAGCCAAGATTTGAACCTAAATTTTCTTTCTTCATAAATGATGCTTTCAGCACAGTAGGATGTTGCTGAAGTAGGAGCTAATCCTTTTAAGTGCATAGTTTTGAGCACAGTAGGCACTGCAATAAATGCTAATTTTTTAAACTTTATGTACACACAGATATCTCATTTTATACAAAAATACTAATATACTCATACTGTGTATCCTGAGGGGTTTTTGTTTAGGTCCCTTCTTTTGTTCCTGTTTTTGGTTCTCCCATCTTGTCTTCCATGCACCGCCCAACTTCCAGGTAAACCTATGTCAGCTGACCAGCATGTATTCTTCCTTATCTTTTCCATGCTCATGTAATTTCATGTAAACACACATATATACACATTTTGCAACTGTCACTGTTACATAAAAATGTGGGCATATCAGATCACATGTCACTGTGTTGCATTCTCATGCACCAGTACTGGGAAGGAGCCCGGCGAATCACTTTTCACAGCTCCAATCCATTCCCATAGGTGGCCGCAGGGCCTCCCATGCTGTGGATGTTCCATCACAGCCCATACGTCCGCTGTTGATGGGCATTCACTTGGTGTCCAGTTCTCTGCCACTATGAACAGTGCTGCAGCAAACATCCCTATAATGTGTCCTTGTGTACCAGTGTGTACTGGTGATTCTATGGCCTTGGGATAGATTCTCAATAATGAGACTTGCGAGGTGGAGAGAGATGATATAGATATATGTGTCTTTTAAATAGATATCATTACATTCCTTTCCCCAAAAAGGCTATACCACTTCACATGCCTACCAGCAGTAAGGGAGAATTTCTTTTATTCACATCTTTACGAGAAGTAGGAGGTGTTCTTTTTTTGACTCGTCTTTTTTTAGATATGTACTGCTAATTGTTACATTTATTAGTATTTCCCTGAAAACTGGTAAATCCAAGCATCTTTTTACATATTTGTTGGTTATTTAGATTTATCCTTCTATGAATTACCTAGTCATATCTTTCATCTACTTTTTCATTAGGCTCCTTTTTTTCTCTGCAACATGCAAAAGTCATATATATATTATAAAAATTAATCCTATGTCATTTTTATTCATTTTTCCAAATCTAAAGTTGATCTATTTACTTTTTTCACAGTATCTTTGCCATACGAGGTTTTAATTTTTGTATATTTCAACATCTCTGACATTTTTACGGCTTCTAGGTTTCTAGTGTTGGTTTAAAAAGTCTCAACCTGGGATATTTCAAATGATTATTGATTATTTCCTTTTCCTTTGTCTAAAATTAGAAAATATAATTAATATGGATATTGTCAAATAGTCCTAATTTCTTTTGTGTAACCAATTGACATGGAAAATTCAGTGTCTTTTTTTTTTTTATCATTATTACTCCCTCGGTTTCTTTTTTTAGCTATAAAAATGAATATTATAATCATGACGACAGATGCTGCTGAATTTGTACATACATTAGGACCTGTGTTCAGATAGCAATTTATTTGAAAATGGGCTGAACTATCATTTGTTTAGCAGATGTGCCTCACTGTAGAAAAAAAAGTTGATTAAAATACCAGTTTTATTGAGTTTAAAGTTACCGAATGGTTTTGAAACATTTTAGTGAAAATATTTGCATTTAATAATTAGATGAGTTGATTTCAGGACATGAGCTACTTCCCCTGTCATCTTTGACATGTTTTACTCCACACTCCTAATAATCATGTGTTATTCTAGAGCACTGGAAATGAACTTCGTTTATCACCTACTGCAGCAAAATAAATAAATCTTTCCTCTTCATAGCTTTACCGTAGTAAAATAGAAAGTCATGCAGCCTCTCTTAAGGTAAATACAGATGCTAATTTTCACGAATTATTTGTAGCTTAAGAGGACCCAAGAGTATGTGCAGCAGGAAAACAAAACCAGAGAGCTGAGGAAAATAACCAGAAGAGAAGTTGTAACTACTGAGATTTTTTGTTTGTTTTCCTCTTTGATAATTTCACCTTGTATCATTTACTGTCCTCTAATTGGAGACCACTGTCAGCACTAATAAAATGTATTACCAGTTGCCTTTGCAAATCTAATAAGCAAGATATAGTAATAGTAATGTATTAATATTAAATATTTGCACAAATGTTTATTACTATTATAGTCATATAATCATGTTATAATGCACATACATACCTGCACTTCACCATCACATTGATTAGAATCATCCATAGGGGTGTCGGGGATAATTGTGATAGCATGATTTTCTTTCAGAAAATGAGGATACCCGAGTCTTAGGTAAATATTTTTCTAAAATCACCAGAAGTTTTTTGCTAGAATGGAAATTCAAGTTTGCTTTTAGCAGGGTAGTGCTCAGAGACCCTTGGTTCCAGGCTTTTCTTACATTTGCAAAAGAAAAATGTTTTGTGACACATGAAAATTAGATGAAATTCAAATTTGGCGCCCAAAACTTTTATCTGCACACAGCCACACCCATCTGCTTGCATTCTGTGTGTGGCTGCTTCTGCACTGCAGTGGCTGAGCTGAGTCAGCCCAGCAATCAGCAGAGGCCACGGGGCTTCCAAAGCTGAAAATATTTACTATCTGCTCCTTCCTAGAAAAAGTCTGATCCCATCTCCTGAGTCTTTCCCCATTAAACATCAGTGATTATTTTTAGAAATTTTAGAGTTTTTTTTGCTTTCTAAAATATGAAATTAGAAAATAGTTAACCTGTCATTTGCAAGCATTGTCTTCAAACAGTATGTTGCAGATGTGAGTAATTTTTGGCTAAAAAGCCAAAGTGAGTATAATTTTCATTATATTTACTCCATTTAACATTTTTTCAGATCACTGGAGTAATTCTGAGGTCATGCCTAACATTTTTATCAGATGCTTGCAAATAATAGAATAGTCAATGATCATACAGAGATAAATTTTCAGAACTGGAGTCTTTTATACTCTTATGCTTCTTTACTAAAATTTATATTTTTAAAATACGTGTAAGTGCTTAGAATAAAACAATTTTCACTGTTTAACTGTCAAATCTACCTTTAATACTGCTATACAGCTGAATATCTACAGCTGACCTTTGATCAACAAAGGTTTGAACTGCACAGGTCCACTTACATACGGAGTTTTTCCAATGAATAGAAACAGGACTATAAATATATGTTCTCATGATTTTTTGCTTAATTTAAAAAAAATTTTTAATTAAATTTATCGGGGTAACATTAGTTAATAACATTTATAAATTTCAGGTGTACAACTTCATATTACAACACCTGCGTACTCTATTGTGTACTCTCCACCTAAAGTCTAGTCTCCTTCTGTCACCATATATTTGATGCCTTTCATCCTCTTCATCCTCCCCCATCTTTTCCCCTCTGGTTACCACAATTCTGTTGTTTTTATCTATGAGTTTGTTTTTTGTTGTTGTTGTTGTTTATTTGTTCATTTGTTGTTTTTTGTTTCGAGTGAAATCATATGGTTCTTGTCCTTTTTTTCTGTCTTATTTCACTTAGCCTAATACTTTCAAGATCCATCACAAATGGCAATATTTCATCATTTTTATGGCTGAGTAGTATTCGATTATATATATGTACTACTTCTTTACCCAGTCATCCATCAAAGGACACTTAGGGTGTTGTTTCCACATCTTGGCTATTATAAGTAAAGCTGCCATGAATATACAGGTGCATATATCTTTACGAATAAGTATTTTCAAATTTTGGGGGTATATACCCAGAAGAGGGATTGCTAGGAGATGGTAGCCCATTCTTAATTTTTTGAGGAACCTCCATACTGTTTCCATAGTGGCTATACCAATTTACATTCCCACCAGCAGTGTATGAGGGTTCCCTTTTCTCCACATCCTCTCCACTTGTTATGTCTTGTCTTATTAATAATAGCCATTCTACCAGGTATGAGGTGGTAGTTTATTGTAGTTTTGATTTGCATTTCCCTTATTACTAGTGATGTTGAGTATCTTTGCATAATCTGTTGGCCATCTCTAAGTCCTTCTTGGAGAAGTGTCCTTTTGAGTTCTCTACACATTTTTTAATCAGATTGTTTGTTTTTTTTGTTATTATTGAGTTGTATGAATTCTTTAGATATTTCGGATATTAGCCCCTTCTCAGAGGTGTTATTTGCAAATATCTTCTATTCGATTGGCTGCCTTTTTATTTTGTTGATGGTTTCTTTTGCTGTGCAGAAGTTTTTAGTTTGATATCATCCCATTAATTTTTACTTTTAATTCCCTTATCTGTGAGATCAAGTTCACAACAACCCCCTTCTGAGACCGAGGTTCATAAGTTTAGTGCCTATGTTCTCTTACATATATTTTATTATTTCAGGTCTTATATTCAAGTTTTTAATCCATTTTGAATTAATTTTTGTGTGTACTGTCAGATAGCAGTCTAGTTTCATTCTTTTGCATATCCAGTTCTTTTGCTGTCCAGTTTTGCCAATACCTTTTATTGAAAAGACTTTCTTTCCTTCTCCATTTATATTCTTGGCTTCTTTGTGGAAAATTATTTGTCCATATACGTGTGCATTTATTTCTGAGCTCTCAATTCTGTTCCATTGGTCTGTATGTCTGTTTTTCTGCCAATACCATACTGTTTTGATTATGGTAGCTTTGAAATATACTTTGAAGTCAGGGAGTATGATACCTCCAGGTTTGTTCTTTTGTCTCAGGATTATTTTGGCTATTTGGAGTCTTTTGTTGTTCCATACAAATTTGAGCATTTTTTGTTCTATTTCTGTGAGAAATGTTATTGGGATTTTGGTAGGGACAGCATTAAATCTGTATATTGCTTTAGGTAATACAGAGATTTTAGCAGTTAATTCTTCCATTGAATTCTTCCAATGAATATCTTTTCATATTTTTGTGTCTTCTTCAGTGTCTTTCAACATCTTACAGTTTTCAGTTTACAAGTCTTTCGCTTCCTTTCTTGGGTTCATTTCTAGGTATTCTTTTTGTTGCGATTGTAAATGGGATTCTTTCCTTCATTTTTCTTTCTGATATTTTGTTATTAATATATAAAATACAACACATTTTTGTATATTGAATTTGTTATCTGCAGCTTTACTGTATTTGTTTATTGTTTCTAATAATTTTTTTGGTGGAGTCTTTAGAGCTTTCTATATATAGAATCATGTCATTTGCAAAGAGTGACAGTTTTACTTCTTCATTACAGTTTGGATAACTTTTCTTTATTTTTCTTGCCTAATTGCTCTGGCTAGGACTTCCAGTACTCGTTTAAAAACAAAAGTGAGAGCTGGCATCCTTAACTTGTTCTTGCTCTTCTTAGAGGAAAGCTTTTAGTTTTTCACCTTTGAGTATGATGTTAGCTGAGGATTTGCCATATATAGCATTTATTATGTTGAGGTACTTTCCTTCTTATACCAATTGTACTGAGTGCTTTTATCATAAATAGATGTCGTAACTTATCAAATGTTTTTTCTGCATCTATTGAGATGACCATATGATTTTTATTCTTCATTTTATTAATGTGGTGTATCATGCTGATTGATTTGGAGATGTTGAATAATCCTTGCACGCCTGGAATAAATCCCACTTGTTTGTGAGATATAATGCTTTTAATGTTTTATTGTATTTGATTTGCTAGTGTTTTGTTTAGTATTTTTTTCATGTATATTCATCAGAGATATTGGCCTATAATTTTCTTTTTGTGTGATATCCTTACTGGTTGTGGGAAATTGTTGGCCTTGTAATATGAGCAAGGAAGTGTTCTCTCCTCTTCAATTTTTTGGAAGAGGTTGAGAAGGATTGGTGTTAAATCTTTGAATATTTGATAGAATTCACCAGTGAATCCATCTGGTCCTAGGCTTTTGTTTTGGGGGAGGTTTTTTTAAATTACTGTTTCAATTTCCTTGGTGGTGATTAGTCTATTTAGGTTTTCCTGTTCTTTATGATTCAGTCTAGGAAGGTTGTATACTCTAAGAATTTGTTCATTTCATCTAGGTTATCAAATTTGATGGCCTTAGCCTTTCATAGTATTCTTGCATAATCCTTAGTATTTCTGTGGTGTCAGTTGTAACTTCTCTTTCATTTCTGATTGTATTTTTTTAATCTTCTCTCTTTTATACTTAGTCTAGCCAGAAATTTGTCAATTTTGTTTATCTTCTCAAAGAACCAGCTCTTAGTTTCATTATTTTTTTCTATTGTCTTTTTCTTCCCTGTTGCATTTATTTCCACTCTGATTTTTATTATTTACTTCCTTCTACTGACTTAGGACTTTGTTTGTTCTTCGTTCTCTACTTCTTTAAGGTGTAATGTTAGATTGTTGAGATTTTTCTTTTTGGTTTCTTGAGGTAGCCTGTAACATACAGCTTTTGCTATATCCCCAAAATTTTGGTGTGTCATATTTTCATTTTCATTTGTCTCTATATATCTTTTGATTTCTTTTATTTCTTCTTTGACCCAATAGTTGTTCAGTATCATATTGTCTAATCTCCATATATTGTGGGTTTTCCTGCTTTCTTCTTGTAGTTAATTTCCAGTTTCATACCATTGTGGTAAAAAAATACGCTTGGTATGATTTCAGTCTTCTTAAATTTATTGAAGCTAGTTTTGTGTTCCAACATATGGTCTATCCTTGAGAATATTCTGTATGAATTTGAGAAGAATGTGTATTCTGTTGTTTTGGGATGGGATTCTAGAAATTATCAATTATATCCATTTGGTCTAATGTGTCATTTAAGGCTGATATTTTCTGTTGACTTTCTGTGTGGATGATCTATCTATCCATTGTTGTGAGCGGGACATTCAGGTCTCTACTATAATTGTATTTTTGCCAATTTCTGTAGGCCTGTTAGTATTTGCTTCATATATTTTGGTGCTCCCAATTTGAGTGTATATATATCGAAAGTGTTATTTCTTAATGAATTGTTCCATCATTATAAAATATCCATCTTTGTCTCGTTACCATTTTTATCCTGAAATCTACTTTGTCTGATATAAGTATGGCTATACCCATTTTCCTCTGGATGCCATTTGCTTGGAGTATCATCTTCCATCCATGCACCTGGAGCCTATGTTTGTCTTCGGAGCTGAGATGAGTCTCCTGCAGCCAACATATAGTTGGTTCTTGTTTTTTGAACCACTCTGTGCCTTTTGATTAATGAATTCAGTCCATTTACTGATTATTGATATACGAGGACTTACTACAGCCATTTAATCTTTTGGGTTTTGGTTGCCCTATATCTCTGTTGTTTCTTTTCCCTTGTGTTTCTGTCTGCTATTTGTAATTTGGTGGTTTTCTATAATCTTTTTCTCCTCTGTTTCCTCTTTATGTTTCACATCTCAGCTCTGGGTTTTTGATTTGTGGTTACCATTAGGTTTGTGTAAAATGTCTCATACAATAATCCTTTTCCTTTTGATTATGTCTTATTTTCATTCACCTGCACACATTCAGTCTTTTTCCTCCTCCCCTTTTATGCTTTTGTTGTATAAATTATTCCTTTATATTGTGTATTCATTATCAGATTGCAGTAGTTGCTTTTAATACCTTTTCCCAATATAGCCCTTTATGTTGTAATTGTTTAATATCTTATTCTCAAGTAGAGTTGCAATTACCTATTTCTGTCCATCTGTTAGTCATCTTACTCAAAGTTTTGTATACTTTTGTCTTTTTATTTCTGATAGAAGAGCTCCTTTCAACATTTCTTACAATGCAGGTCTTTGTGATGGTAAATTCTCTCAGCTTTTGTTTTTCTGGGAAAGCCTCTATTTCTCTTTCATATCTAATGGACCGTTTTGCTGAATATATTATCCTTGGCTGATGGTTCCTCTCTGTAATATGTTGAAATTTTCCTTCTGCTCTCTTTTGGCTTATAATGGTTCTACTAAAAAAATCTGATGATTATCTCACAGGGTTTCCTTTATTAAGTTACAGTCTTTTTTCTCCCCAGATACTTTGAAAATTCTTATTTGTCATGAATTTTTTCTTTGTCATTAATTTTTAATAGTTTTAATAAAATGTGTCTTGGAGAAGTTCATTTTGCATTGAGATAATTAGGCATTCTGTTAAATAGGTTAGCTTCTTGTATTCTAAAGTCCAGTTCTTTCCATAAGTTTGAGATAGTGTCATCAATTATTTCTTTGAATATGCTTTCTGTTCCCTTCTTCTCTTCTCTTTCTGGTATACCCATTATCCTTATGCTTTGCTTTCTAATGTAGTCAGATAGTTTTCAGAGTTCTTTCACTTTTTTTTTTTTAATCTCTTAGTTATTGCTTTCTTCCTCCTGGGTCATTCTAGGTTTCTATCTTCTTGCTCACTAGTTCTGTCTTACATCTGCTCGGCTATTTCCAGTGCTCTCCAATACATTTTTCGTCTCGTTTATTAAGTTCTTCGGCTCCAGAATTTCTGTTTGGTTCTTTTTTATAGTTTGTCTCCTTAGTAAAGTACTCCTTTTGTTCATTAATTTTATTCAAGTTCATTGAACTGCCTGAGTTTTCTTGACTCTCATTGCATTTCTTCATAACTGCAACAGTAAATTCTGACATTTAAATTGCAGTCTCCCATGACTTTGGGTTTGGTTTCTGGAGACTTTTCCTTTCCGTACTTCCGTGTTACCTTGGTTGTTAATGGTACTTGATGGTTTGGTTCTCTGCCTGCACATTTGAGGTAGTGAACTTTTCTTGATATTGTTTTACTATTAACAATTCAGAAGATTGATAGGTAGAGTACTTTCTTTTGTTTTCCAGTAGATGGTGCTATAGCATGTTTTTATTTTCTCTTACCAGTGCTATTTGTGCCTTTGGGATCAGGAAGAGGTTTCACTTCTATTGAGGAAAATACCACATACCCACTGGTGAGGTGGGTGTCCCCTCTGTGACCGGCTTGCCTCAGTTACTGGGCATCACCTCCACAGTGGGGGAATGCGGCAGGTGGGAACTGGTTTTGCAGACTCTCAGCACTGCCTTCTTGTTGCTAATGGCCCTGCTGTGTTGCTGGAGGTGTCCCCACTACCTCTATTGGGCTCTGTCAGGATAGGCAGGGCAAATTCTTAATTTCACAGCTCTGTCTCCCTGCTACCAATGGCTGCTGGCACCTCTGTGCTGTTTAAAGTGTCACATCACCAGGTTCTGATGAAATGGGGAGGATGGAAGGAAGTTGCCTTTCCTCAGAGAGAAACTATTTCTGTCCCTCTTACACTCCAGGCCACAGTATGAGGGCTGCAGTGGAACTTCACCACCACCATGTTCTTTGGGGCTGCGGTGGGTGCACAGCTGTGTCTGACCACTATTCCTGTCCTTCCCCCATCCCACCTCCCCTACTCCTAATAAGCCCACCTTCAGATGCACTGATGTGTGGATCTCTCAGGCATGCTTGTGTTGAGCAGGGGATCCTTCGTTGTGTTATAGTTGTCCAACTTGTTGTAGATGTAATGGGAGAAATAAAGAGTCTGCTCACTGCATCGTGATGCTTATGTCACTCCGTATTGATTTTCTTAATAACATTCTTTTCTCTAGCTTACTTTAAGAATACAGCATATAATACATAGAACATACAAAATATGTGCTAATCAACTGTTTGTTATTGGTAAGGTTTCTGGTCACCAGTAGGCTATAAGTAGTTAAGTTTTGGAGAAATCAAAAGTTATATGCAGATTTTTGACTACACAGGGATTGGTACCCCTGCATTGTTCAAGGGTCAACTATATTTCCAAATGAAATTATAAGCATGCTTCTCTCATCCCCATTACTTGCAACATGGTCATTGGACATGCAATTGGAGACTTGAAATTATTTTTATTTTGTAGAAAAGGAATTAAATATTTATTGACTTTTAAAAAGGAGAACTGGGAAAAAATACCATTTCTGCCTTTACAATGTAAACCCAAATGCCTTTCTAAACAAACAATAGCTGGTTAATGAACATAAATAGATATAATCTTTGCCCTTAAAGAGCTCCTTTCCTGATAGAGGTGGATAAGTAAACGGTATGCTAAAGGAATTGATAAACGATCATTGATGAGCACAACTTATGGAACTACAGAGAAACGGTATCTAACCTGGTTTAGGAATGTCTGGAATGACTTGCTAAGGGAAGCGATGGATAGGAAAACAAGATGGGTTGGCCGAGACCTTCCTGGGTACCCACCCAGGGCCTGATGGGAATGTCATTCCTTGGTTCCCCAGCAGCCTGTCAAACTGATAGCACACTGACCTTTATCGGTTTACTTGTTCATCTTCCCCCACAAACTGGTAAGTTTCTTTAAGGCAGGAACTGTGTTGTCATTGTTATTGCAGTGCCCATCTAGTCGTAGCTGATGCATAAGAACCATCTAATAAACAAATATGTGAAGTTTCTGCGACAATGAAAATACTCTAAGATGGACTAATGTTTATCTCTATACCATGATATATTTAAAATCTGTACTAGTTAGTGTTTGAAATGCTAATGCCAAATATTAGATGTAAGAATAGAGTCAGGAACCATGGGAGATGCAAAGACAAATAAGACACAATTACTACCCTTGATAAACTTACAGCTTAAACTGGAGGGTGCTTGATCTCCACCTATAAATAACTCAGAATAGCTTATCTTTCGTTTGCTTATATTTTGGAACTTCACAAAATATTTCTTGTGAAAAAGAGCTCCATTTCTTAAAAAAAAAAAAAAGAAAAAAAAGGAAAAAAAAAGAAAAATCTTGATCAAGATTTTCCTCACTAGCTTTAACACTTTTCTGATAGGTAATATGTAGCAAAGTACAGATGTTTACAATAATAATATTGTTCAATCTTTCTTATATACTGCAGAATGACTTAATATTTGCTACTATTTAGGGAAAAAGTTTCTCTGCATATCCTCTCTAGAGTTACAGCAAAGTACTTTCAAGATTCTAGTTATCCCAGATGTTGAATTTAAAATCATTACCTAATTTCTCTATAGCATGTTGGACTTTAAAAAACATTGTTTTCAAAATGAGATAGTTCAAGATCATCCTAAGGACCAACATGCAGCAAATCCCGCTGTGAGGTTTGCAGGGGAAAATGAGCCCAAAGCTATATAGGTACAATATTCTTTATTATAAACATTCAGATAACAGTGTAAGTGCACATTTAAAGGACAGTTGAAGCCTAGATATTACAATCAAAAGCATTACTTCAACAGGAATAGTTTCCTTTGTTTTGTTTTACATTAATTTGAACTTATCCTCAACATACACCAGGATCACCAAATCTTGTCATACAGTTCAGCTGTTAAATCATAATAGGGAAAGACAAATTTTGGAATGCGTGTTATATTTAGCTTTATTTACTGAATATACACACCAAATATTCAGGACACACTGAAGTTAAGCAGGTGCTTGAAGTCTACCAAAGTCTATTTAGAAAATGTTCATGTTGTTGTTATGGGGTATTCAGTTCCTTTGAAGTCAATGAAAAAGGGATTATGAATGCTAGATTGTATCTCAACCTTTCCTGATTTACATTGAGTGTAAAAAAAAAAAAAAAACAAAGTAAATGCATGGAACAATGACATCTCTATAGTTCCAAAGCACTGGCAGGTATTAAAATATCATCTAACTAAAACTTTTCAAATCTCAATTTTTTATCAATAAAAAAAAAGAACAACAGAATAAATGTCCTGGGTCTTGTGACCAGGCCAAAATGTTATCTTCTTTATTGCATGACTCTTGTCCATGGCAACCTTAGACATGTATGGCATCGCTGATGCATTTAATGGCTTAGCACGTCCCATTTGCTAGTTATCCTATAAAAGAATGCTATTATATTTTTTTCGATTGTCTACCTCAAGGAATGAATGTGAAGGAGCACATTTAGAAGTCTAAAATCAAAAACTGCATTACAACTTTTGACAACTCTACCAGCAAAAATTTTAAAAGGCTGATTAAAATGTGACTATGTTACAATGACTGAAGGGTTAACTTCACATTGATTAGAAAACCCCTGAATTTCACACATATCCTAATAATACAGGCATTTGGTGAGACATGACTGATGATGACACATATGTACCACTTTAATCATTTATTTTTCAAAGAAATAATTCAGGTGCACTGGAATAGTTTGGCCTGGTTTCTCAAAGCTGTATAAAAATCCAATTTTTAAAAATGTCATTTATAAACAACCAGTTCTGATAATTCTGTGAAGGTGTAAGATAACCAGAGGATGATTTTGATCAAGAAAGATATGTTTGATCTTCTGGAGCAAAAACCAAAAACGTGTGCTTGCTGCTCTCTTGAGAAATGATACTTAGATGAGGAAGACTCATCATGGGAATACTTTTTCCCAGAAAAGGGGAGATGGAGAATTACTGGAAATAGAAGCAAGGGGAGAAAGAAAAACAACTTTGAAGGATGAAAGGAAAGTGGCATTTATCCAAGAAAGACTTCATCCATTACCTGATTGCTCAGAATTCTGAGAGAAGTCTCAAAATAGAGATAATTAAATCGATTACATTTTTCTCAAGCTAAAGAAAGCTCACATACTTCGTTTTGTTTTACAAGTTCTGAAACATGAAGATGTCTGCACAGATTTACTATCAGACTCAGCTCCAGAGGGCTGGGGCTGCCCCTGGCTTACATCTGATTCCACAGTACCTAATGCTGTACCTGGCACAAACAGGTGCACAAAACACAGCCGATGAACTAATAAACTAGGGGGTTTTCTAAACACTAAATGGGCCACTTAGTTTTCATGTAAATGAAATATTTATTTTCTATTGTATATATGAAAGTTTCTATTAGATAACACTAGTCATCACCAGAGGTGACGGTAGTAGTTCACTCCTATCTTTTTCACATGATCATTTCTACCCTGAATACAATTGAACAAGAAACAACTACTGTGTGCAATAATGCTAGAAAGAGTTGACATAAAATGTATAAGTGAAGAAACCTTGAATTGCTGAAGTACCATCTATTACAAGCATAATTACCTTTTTAAATTATACACTTCTAAGAGGGTACGAAATATTTTTCCAAGCAACACAGTGTTTAGTGGATGGGAATTATATATATGTATATGAGAGTACTTAGAAATTTGGATGATTTTCCTCTATTATCTAAGGGTAAATAAGAACAGATTTTTAATACTGTATATTTTTAAATGTCCTATTATTCAGTCCCACTGTTCCCCAGAAATTATAGAGATCGTGAAATTATTATCACTTTACTTGGAAAGTTAGCTTTATAAGAAGCTACCAGGTTTGACCAGTAGGTAATTCACTCAATTGAGGCACTAAGTTAAATAATTCATAAATTTGATCCCAGCAATGTGTCTTGATTTTTTTAAGTCTTCACTATTATTTTAGTAACCTGTAAATAGTTGATATTTGCCAACAAGTGAGGAAAATATGGCAAAAGGAAGGCCCTCACTTAGAGATTTTTAATGTGGGAATGTGAGAACGTATAAGTAAACATATGACACTTTTGTCCAGCCATCTTATTTTACCAGCTTCTTCTCCACACCGCACTTTTGCATGTGGCCTCAGAGGTCGCCGTGCAGACTGAGAAGTCACAGGACCGCCTGCATTGATAACCGGGAAACAGGAGCCTGATTTCCCGTGTGGAAAGCGGGACTCTCCCTGGGTGATTCTGGGACTAAGTTCTCATCTTACTTTGCAATTTGGGAATATAGCTCATTTCATGGTATTTTCATATTTATCTTGCCATATTACACTTATTATTTTGTTTACAGTGGTAGATTATGAGACAACATGACTTCGGCTTCACAGTTTCTTTCTTTTCCAATCACAGTTTAAATGGTACCATTGATATGAGCACAATAGTCCAGCTATAGTCATTTCAATTTTAGAAATAACAAAGTTTATGTAGCTTATCTTATATAATTGTATAAGCTTAATTTTTTTTATTGCCAATAGCACTAACAGTGAGATCACTTATGTGAGTTTGATTGCTATAGTGCTGCTAGTACCTGATTTTAGCTATATAAACAGTTTTAATATTTTCTGGTACGCCATACAACATGCCTTATAATGACATGGCTAAATAAATGACATGGCTGCCTTTTATTCTGCTAACACCTTTCAAATACTATTGACACAGTTGCCTTTTGTTTGTTTCTTCTCACAGAAGAAGCTGCCTCTTACATCATAGGCACAAAAATCCTGCTTTTCTAATTGCACTGTACTGACATCAGGTTAACTCGAAAGCACAAACCAAATGGTGATAAAATAGATGAAGAGTATATATTATATGTATGTACACATGTACCTAGACACTGTAGTTAGTTGCAAATCTGAACGATATAAGCCACTGCCTGCAATAGCATCTATTCCATAGAATGTGGATTAAGATATGAATTAAGACACTGAGGAAATCGGGTTATGTGGAGAGCCCATCTGAGTCAGAACTTTGTCCAACCACTGCAGTGGCCCGTGAAGATGGATCTCAATCCAGCAGGGGGTGCTCGTGACATCCTGGCGATGATACTCAGCTCCCCAGCCCTGCAAAGCAAGAGAGAAGCCAAGAGTGATTGTGCCAGACTTAACTGTCAGCCTCCAGAACGGAGGCGGAGCTCAGTGGACACAGAGCGCATGCGTCGGAGCCGCTCCTGAGACCCTGAGAACGTGACCTGCACCTTCCTATAAGCACACGACAACTTTTGCACCGACCAGACACCCTGGTCCGATTCGATGTCTTCCCTCTGGGTTCACAGCTGAAAACACGGCCCTAGAGATGGTCTGGGTTCTAGTCACGGTGGAAACACTGGAAAATCGTTTTCCCTTCCCCAAGGGAAGAAACTCGACCTTACAGTCACCCCTTTTGCTGAAGACAGTGTTTAGCACAAATGGTTTCTAGAGACCAGTGATGGATCTGAGAATTGTAAAGAGAGAACTGGAGGGTGCTCATTGGTTATTCGGGATTGACTGACAAAGTGCGTGTCTCTTCTCTCTCTCTGGCTTACTTTTGGCAATTTCCCATTTATTACCACTCAGAGGAGAGGAAGCAAACAAACAAATAAGTGGGTGTGTTTTTCTCTATATATTATAAATCAGTGAAAAGTTATTTTTAAAATAGAGATGTAGTCAAACAAATTAGTTTTGTTATTGGAAATACTCATTCTCTGTAGCGTTATTTAAATTTTTGATTTCAAACAACCACGCTGCCTGAACAAACTACATTCGTGTCCAGGAACCTCAAGTGGACTTTCGAGGCATCGTGGAAACCACAGGATACTCCCCAGGCCCTTCGCTCTCCCATCCCCCACTCCTTCACCTCAAATGAATACCTCACCTTCTCCCCCAGCCCACCTACAACGGATGACCTTCTTTCCCATTTTAATGAGAGAAATGAAGCAATCAGAAAAGAATTTCCACAGCGCCTGCTCCCACAGACTCCGTCTTTCCATCTCTTACCATATTATGTCTTTCCAAATAAGCCAGTCCATCCGCTAGTGCATAAGACTCACGCATCTCCCCGGGGATAGCATTCCAGGAACTCCCCGTTCTCTCCTGCAGTCTTCCGCTGTCTATGGGATCATTCCCATCAATGTACAAACATGCCAAAATATCTCCCATCTTCAAAATACTCCTCTTAGTTCTACGACCCCCACAGATTACTGCCCTATGTCTTTGATCCCCCTTCTAGCAAAAACCTTCAAAAAGAGTCATCTGCACTGGCTGTCTCAATTTCTCTTCCTTCCATTCTCTCTTAAATCCTTTCTGATCTGTGTTTCACCCTAGCGTCAACAAAATTGTTCCTATCGAGATCAAAAACACCTTTATACTGCTAAAATTAATGACTGGCTCTTGGTCTTCTTGTTACTTGGGCAGTACTAGATTTACCTCATTCTTGCTCCTCCTCAACACACTTTCTTCTTTGGCTTACAAAGGACCTTTCTTTTACCACTGCTTCCTAGTTGCACGTTCTGTTTTCTTTGCAGGTTCTTTCTCTTCTCTATCACCTTTTAATGCTGAAATGTTCCAGGGCTCCATCCCAGAAACCCTTATCCTCTCTGTTTAAACTCAAACTGTTGGTGATCGTATCCAGGCTCATGGAGTTCCACAGTGTCCATACTCTGACAATTCCTAAATTTACATCTCCTCCCAGACTTTTCTCCCCAAGTGCAGACTTGTAACTCTAACTGCCTACTCGGCATCTCCACTTGTATGTGACAGACATCCCAAAGTTATTCTCAGTAAAACTGAACTCTTAATCTCACATTCAAACCTGATCCACCTGCATCTTTGCCATCTCCGCTGCTGGCAACTTTATCTGACTCCTCTTTCTTGTACCCCTCATCAAATTCACCTTCACAATTCAGAACGCTTCCCCTTCTCACAAACTTCTACTGGACCTCTCCCAGTAGGAACAACCATCACCTCTCATCTGAAATCTGCAATAGCCTCCTAACTGGTCTCCCTACTTCCAACCTTGCCTGTGTAACATCTGTTCATATAGCAATTAGAGCGATCCTTTAAAAACCTAAGTCAGATCATGAAAATCCTCTTCTCACATCCCTGCAATGGCTCCCCTTCTCTTTAGAGTAAAAGCTGAAACGCTTGAAGTCTTACAAAGCAATAATCTGGTTCCCCCATACTGCTCTGACTTCCCCTCCCCTCCCCTCGTTCATTATGCTCCAGGCACATCGACTTCCTTGAACCTGTAAATTCCCAGGCATGCTCTTGCCTCTTGCCGTAGGCCTTGATCTTTGGTATGTCTACTGCTCTTCCCCTAGATATCTTGACAACTAACTCCATCACCTCTCTCAAGTCTTTGCTGATATGTTACGTCTTCAATGAGACTTGCCTGCCTACCTTAAACTTGTACTTCACCCCTACCCCAGCACTGCAATTCCCTTTACCCTGTTCCATGTTTTCTCTTCCCATTCAATTTCTTGATTATAGCTATTGCTTACTGTCTGTCTCTCCATCCTAGAATATTGATTCCATAAGGGCAGAGATCTTTAAGTCATCATCAATGTATTCCAATGCCTGCAATGGTGCCTGGCCTTGCACATGGTAGGTGCTCAATAAATATTTGCTGACTGACTGAGTCCTAGAATTAATAAAAATTAGAGCTGAAAGAGACCTTAAAGATAATCTAGTCTATCACTCCCAGTAGCAGCCACTGGTGTTTAGTCATCTATAATTCCTTTTATTCTTTTATTTTTTTAAATTATAATAATGTGTTTCCCTCAACTCAATATTTCCAAAATATTATCATATCAATATGTAATCAATATGAAATTATTAAATAGATATTTTATATTATTTTTATTTGTACTGTCCTTTTATCCCAGTTTTATTGAGCTATAATGGGCATATAACATTGTATCAGCTTTAGATATACAATATAATGATTTGATATAAGTATGTATTTCAAAATGATTACCACAATAAGTTTAGTTAAGATCTGTCACCTATAGTTAGACATTTTTTTTTCATGCGATAAGAACTTTAAGATTTTTTTAAACTAATCATCTGTAGTTATATTTGCTAAGGATTTGTTTAAAAGTCCCTGTGTTATTAGTAATAGGTTGTTTTCTGTGAACTATGCAACTTTATTATGTAAATGTTGTATATCTAATAAATATATCTGGTTGATATTAGAAAAATTAGATTTCTATGAAAGCATAAATTATAGTGAAATAATTACCTCTGAGATACTGGCATTTCATCTAGTTTTAAAAACAGAGACCTTGAAAAATAACTGTACAATTCAAATTATTGTTCATTAATGGCGACATAATGCCCTCTGCTGGCTCTAAAGCATTTGATAAAATTTCCAGGTGTTTATTAATTGTTTTACAATGTAAAAATGCTTTTTAAAGCTCATGAGTAAATTTGAATAAAACTGCTTTGTCATCATGAAAGAGAAATAGTTTCAAGAAGCCATTATTTAAATTGGAGACTGTATTCTTGGGTTTTATTTTTTAAATAATTACTAAAATTACAAATACAATAAAAACATAATTTGAATATAGAAAAACCTGACAATTTTTTTTTATGACAAATTTAAAGGACTAACAAATTTTACTTTAAAAATAACCTGCAACAAGCCATAATGATTCTTTGAATGGATATGTAACAATGTGAAAACTGTGTCACATATACCCAGATAGTTTGATAAACAAGCTAAGACTCTGAAATATTAGAATTAATTGCTATTATTTTGCGAGAGATGAAATAGCAGATGATGAAACTGAGGCCATTAGCTTCAATCTGCAATCCAGTTGTAACTTCTCAGTTCTCCAAACTTCACACAACTTTAATAAGCTTTCACTTGAGAAATTCAATATTCATAAAAAGAGCATTACTACTCTCTTAGAATTAATCATAGCCACCATGTTTCTACCCCAATTTGTTTATACTGTTACGACAGCAACTTAATTTATAGTATCTTGTATTAAGAGTCAGGTTTTTTTGTAGCTTATTTATAAATATTCTCTCCTCCATTTGCCTATATGCTTTCTAAGATTATGAGTCTCTAATTTCATCCAGGCAAATTCACCAACATTTATTGAGTGACAATAGTGCTTGGCAATTTGAGGAATGAAAAAATCTCTGTAGCATTAAGTCCTATAAAAGTATAGGGCTTTTATTGTTGCTTTATCTTCCGCATTAGAAAAACATCAGATAACTATCTTGTTTTTCCTCCAAAAGTATTATGCTTAAGAATTTTCTAATAATTGCTGAACAGAAGAGTTCATACTCATTAGAAGAGCTCTTCCTACAAACAATTAAATAGACTTTTAAAAAAACTGCTGTGTACTTGAACTGCCTGTGTAACTCATCACATGAACCAGAGTGCTTTCTGTTTAGTTTGCATTTCCCACCTGACAGCCCGGCCGCCAGCATGCTTACCTTAACAAAACTCATGCGGACGGTGCACATCTTAGTTAACTCGTAGACGACCTCAAATCCATGGTGAACCGACTGAGCGAGCAGCTGAGCAAAGAGCTGGTTGTTGAAGATCTTGAGGCTGCAACCACTGGGGATCTTGCAGACCGTGGCTGGATGGAAGCCATGCTGATAGTTGCAGTTTCGGCTCTGTACAAAGATGCTGCTGTCACTCACACACTCTGCGTAGACCTCTCCCCCGACGTAATATAAATGCACGCCTAGGAGGCAAAAACGGTCTTCAAACACCGGCATGTATTTAGCTTATTGACCTTTGTAACCTCAAGAGATGTGATTATCGACTGGGAGGTTAATTTCAATATCACCAATCATAGATTAGGAAGATGTGTGACACAAATGCCAACTAGTTTTAATTATAATTTATGTTTTTTTTCCATTTAAAAGTGGATTGCAACCCATGTTTACAGGCATTGCTGAGAACAAATAAAGTCAGCCCTCATATACGTACTGCTCCTTCTGTCACTTACTCAATCCCACACTCATTCATTTGAAAAGTAAGAGCTCATGGCATTAGATGCAAAATAAATACATGAGGCAGAAAACATCAAATAGTCTTTCAAGTAAATACATAAATAAAAAATTAAAACTGGACCCAGGTAATATTGTCGAAAATGTTACTTAAGTGTATACACTAAACTCACTTCAGAGGAAACAATAAATGAAGTTTAGGTTTTATTTTATCAACAATTATAAACCTCCTTCTCTTAATAAATATCTCAGATACCTACTAATATAGATCATAGAAATAATGCCAATTTTTTTTTTTTACTTATGAACAATTAAATTCTTGCCACATTTTTAGATATAGAAATTAAAATGTGGCTTCTGTTACTTTATCTCACATTCTTGGAGCTAAAAGGAAAAAACAGCATCCTGAGAACACTGCTGCTCACACTAGCTTTTATTACAAATTACATTTGAGTTGATTCTTTTCCCCCAAATGTCTGGGTTTGAGATTCAACAAAAATTTATAGCAAGGGACTGGAGAAGTTTTATTTTAGTAAATATTAAATACCAGAACATTTTCCTTCATCCTTTTAGCAGAAACAAAATTCACCAGTGGATGTCAGTGTGATTGCAAATACAATTGTCTTATAGAAATGGACCAGGATATACTTCTAAGGATATATTTGGGATCTCCTCAAAATGAAAATATAAAATTTTAGATAATAGAATTTATAGGCCTTCATGGGTTGTGAGGCCTAAGTTTGCATAACTCTGCATTTAGGAAACGCTACTGGCTATTGAAATAGCTGCTCCATTTCCCTGTCAGGCCTTTTTGCATTCTACATGACTACCTCTTCTCCACCATATTTATTGTTTCCTGTTGCATTCTTCTTTTCCTTAAAACAATTTTATAAAAGAACGCTTTTCAGGATTATGTATTCCAAGCCTCTCATTCTAAAGAAACTGATCCAGAGCCACGCAGATAAAGCCAAGGGCACCCTTCTCTTCTCTCAGTCTTCCTGTCCCTTCCCTTTCTCATCTCCATTACTCACTTTCAAGGGTCTGGGGTCTGACACCCATGGCCCAGGCCCTGAGGGGTAGGCAGAGGACAGTCTTCATTAGCTGGGACATAGCTGCTTGGCTGGACTGACATGTTGGAGGTGAGGCAGGAGCATCTCCAACACCAACTTCCTTGAACAACCCTGTGAACTCTCAGGGAAAGGCCTGCCTTGGGGTGCCGGGAGTATATCAAAAGAGAGAGAGCGGGTAGGCAAAGAGCCAGCAAGTGTTTAGCATGTATTTGAATTGAATGACCTTCAAATGTATAATCCTCCTAAACCTATTAAGTAGAATAGATAAGATTTGTCAACAGACTCTGGTCTTTAGTTAGGGGATGATTTTCAATCCTGTTAAAGTCTCATCTGAAATCACACCCCAGCTGGCAGAATAACAAAGCAGAGAAGACCCTGGGCAGGTAAGTGATTGTTTAGCATCCTGTCCCAGAAGGGGCAGCAGAGCCAATGGGATGAGCATGAGGAAGCCTGAGGCAGCTTTGAGCAGCAGAACAAGGATGGAATTCAGCCTGGATGTGAAGGAGGCTGGCTTTGGCTAGACACAGCGGCATCTAAAGGAGAGTCCAGTAGGCAAATGATTTTATTTGCAGCCATAGGATAAACCAAAATAGCAGCTTTAAAGTACATTGGATTCTAGATCACCAAGGAGAACAGTAAGCAATAAGGATAAATGCTCAAAGAAAGTGCTATCTGAGATGGCCACGAGAACCAAGGCAGTGTGGTCCTCAGGCAAGGTCTACCCACACCTTGGACTACACCTCTTCTTGGGCTATGGCTTTCTTTATCTGAGCTTTCTTTTTCTGTGTGACTGCCACCCACCTGTCATGAGATTAGAGAGCTGGGAGTCCTGTGTTGTGCTTAATTAGGACCAGAGACATCTCAGTTTTGATTTGGATCTGCTGAGTCTGATTGTAAGTGTGTTCCCTTTTAGTCCTCTTCTTTTTTTAAGAAAAAAATATATATTTATTTGTTTGTTTGTTGTGACATTGGTTAACAAAGCCCAGTAAGTTTTGGGTGCCTTTTAGTCCTCTTCTGTAGCCTTGAATTACAGAGAAATGACAAGAGGGAACGTGGGAAAAGGGCAGGTTAATTAGGCTGGCGAGAGCGTTCTGATGCTCTGGAATCTACTAATAAAGAGAGGAGAAAGTCAGTGTCTCAAAGTGGGAGGAATGCGTATGGATCCCCTCTCCTGATGTGGGGGTTAGGGGGTGAGGCGGACCACAGCAGAAAGTAGACTTGTCATCTCACTGCCCTGCTCAGAGACAAGCCTCTCCGCTCCCCTTAGAAAAACACCTACATATACTCACACACACTTGGCACCTTCCCTTGGCTTTGTGATCCATCTTCCCCCTGCCCTGGCTGCCCTCTCTTCTGCACAACTATTTTGAAATCTAGCGATTATCAGGATCATCTGGAGATTTACAAAAATGTATATTTCTGCGCGTAAGAACAGTATTTTTAGAAATTTCTTATATAGTTAGATATATACTCAAATGTATGGGAGAAAGGGTATGAAGTCTGAGATTTGCTTTAAAATACTCTCATAAAAATGTTGTGGAGGATAGAAGAAAAGAATGGCACAGAATGTGACTCATTACTGAAGTTGGAGATAATAATATGAAGATTCATTACATGCTCTAAACTTTTATGTATGTTTCAAATTTTCCAAAATAAAAAATATTTTAATAAAAAATTGATAATAGAAAAGTACAGATTTCAAGGTCCACACCAGGACTTTGGTGCAGAGGGTGCAGGTGGGCCTCACGCAGGACTGTACCTCAATCGTGCACAGCTCTGGGGTGTGCCTCGGTCTCCTGAGATTTGTATATGTTATTATTACAAGACTTCTCCAAGTCTACGGCCATGCCACCCTGAACAGGCCTGATCTCAGAAGCTAAGCAGGGTCAGGCCTGGTTAGTACTTGGATGCGAGACCACCTAGGAAGACCAGGTGCTGTGGCGTAAAAAATAAAAAATAAGGTATTCTAAGTTGACAAGGTCCTTGCAATCTGTGAGGTCAACCAAGGGCTGCCTCGCCTTACAAAAAAGACTTCTCCCCTTCTCCAGGAGATGGAAGTTACTTCTCCTGAGAAAGGGTCTCCTAATTCACACAAAGCCGCCTTCAAGGTCGGTCACCCAAATTTGTACTTATAGACTTTCAAGTATCTCTGAACAACAGAATGCACAGCCAGGTTTGGGCCCAACTGAACTACACTGAATACCCCTCTGTCACTCAGCACTCAGCGACAAGCCGGTTGGGCTGGGCGCTCCCAGCCCGCCCTCCCACCCCCTCCTCACTCGGGCAAGAAGCCCACCAGAGAAAATTTAAAAAATGCAGACACTGAAAAAAAAAAAAATTAGCCATGAATCCACAGCCCAGAAATAATCAGAGCTAACACTTGTTATATACCTTTCAGTCTTTTCTTCTATGTGCATTTTTTAAGCAAAATTGAGATCATACTCTATAGGATGTTTTATAACTTTTTCATTTATTAATACATTGTGAACATTTTCTCATAATATTAAGGATTCTGCAACATCGAGTTTAATGACTGTGTTAGTACAACACTCTATACTAAAACTTTTTTTAGGATTCGCTTTTTAAAAAATGAGAAACCTTACACATGTTCAAAGGCAGGATGAAAAGAGCATTTGACACAGAGAAACTAAATTTACTGGGAAAGGATGCAATCCAAAATCACCTCGAGGTACAAATCAGCTTCCCAAGGAACTGGCAAACAAAAGCCTTGCCCCAGGGTAATTCCTTCCAGAAAACAGTAATAATTGCTGGATTTCCTCAGAACTTGGGATAATCAGAAAAATGAAGTTTCATAAAAAGGTGAAAAACAAATTCCAAAAACAATTCAATGATTTGGAATACAAGATGATGATTTTCAGGAAGGTTTTGGTTCATCTCACTGAGTACAATAATTGGGATTAATGCCTCAGAAATTATTATAACTACTGACCTTTTCTCCTAACTAACTAGGGGAAGAAAGAATATCTAACAGGACAAAGGTGACAAGCCTACATACGCAAGAGAGAAACGTACCTTTCTTGCTCAAGTGTCATTTTCACGTCAAGAACCCGGCACAGCTCATTACGAGGAGCTAAATTCAGTGACAGCACAAATCATAGGTGCTCAGAGATGGTTGTACTATTAATCATGATTATATTGTCAGGCCCTTCTAAGAAATGTAATCCTACCTCATTATCTTGAGAGCATATCTCTTCATGCAGTCAATTCAAAATGACATGAAACTGTGGTTTTCCTAATTATTTGGAAATAGTGGCCATCCTAAAAGCTACTCTAAAAAATAAATCAGGCAAGTATTACACTCCAGTGACCTAGACTGGCTATTCCATCATTCCAAATCTCCAGGCAATGACATTTGCTTTATTCTGTGCAGTCACATACAGGTACTGTATGTCAGTTCTTTTTCCTATAAAGATCCTTATTATTCTCCCATGGGCCTCTGTGTAACGCTCAGCACAGTACTCTTTTTCTAGAATATTTTTATAAAGCAAACATAAAATCTTCTGATTTGCATTTTTCAAGTAAATCATTGTCCAATTCAAGCACTTTATGATTAGTGCCTTATTCAACATCTCAAAGTGGACTGTGACATGCCACTGCTGTGGCACAGTATGGGTATTTTCATTCCATACTGAAAGGTTCAGTTCTTCAAGCAATGCACTATGAGGGTGCTGAGATAACAAGGCAGGCAGGGGGCAACTGAGCCTGGGAGACGGAGCCATGTGTGCAACCCCCCAGCACCACTCATGTGACCATGTGTAAGCTCCCGAACTCTCTGAGCTTCTGTTGTCTCATTTGTGAAATGGGACGGAGAAAACCTAACTGCAAGTGCGTGCTGGCATGCCTCACACAGGTGACGAGATCAGTGAGGGTAGCGGTTAGTCATTTGAAAGGGTTCAAGTGTTTTGCCTAGTTTTCAAATAATATAAATAGACTCTTTATTAGAGTACAGTGTTCAGGTTCAGGGTGTTGCCTCTGATAGTAAGTGGTAGTGTCTGGTATGCCAGCCCGAACTTGCTAATGACAATTTAAAGCACTTTGCCAGTGAGGTCAACGTAATAGGTTCAATTGCCTTTGCTCCAGCTAACTGTTGCAAGACTACAAACACGTGCTTTGTACTAGCCCCACCATCTCACAGTGACTGAGAGCAGGGCGAAAGAGCAGGGTGAGGCAGCAAAAACCATCAGCACTAGAGAAAACACAGCTCAAGGAGCATGCTCTGCTGAGAGGGTGGTGGCCCTGCACAGCGAGTGTCCCTTTTCTGACCTCCCTGTCAGGAAACCTAGAGTAAAATTTCAATCACAGTCGCAGTGCTAACCCTTACAGATGACATTCTCGTATCCTCCTTCCTCGCCCCTCAGTTTCTGACCTATTTTTCATTTATTATTTCACTGCAAAGGTTTCCTGTAAGCCACTTCAAAGCCACTACGGGAACACACAGGACATAAACAAAGTAACTATTGCCATTAAGAGTCGACATCGGTAAGTGAGTTCAACCTGTTTCTAATCAACAACCTGTAGGTTTACGACAACAGGAGGCACATACAACAGGTGTCCCCAACCTCCCGGTCCAGGCTGGTACCAGTCCCTGGCCTGTGAGGAGCAGGCCACACAGCAGGAGGTGAGCGGCTGGCTAGAGAGCAAAGGTTCTATTTGCAGCCGCTGCCCAGCGCTAGCATCACCGCCTCAGCTCCGCCTCAATTCATCATGCATTAGATTCTCATAGGAGCACCAGTGCCTGGTGCCAAAAAGGTTGGGGACCGCTGTCTTAAGAGATACGTTAGGAAGAATATTAGAATGTGTCACCAAGTGAAATAATGACTGTCCCCCAGAGATCTGAAAGAAAGGGCTTCTGTGGCTCCTTTCCCAGGGAAGCCTAAGTGCTGGATGGCGAGAAAAAAAGATCAGATGACCCTGAAGACTCTTTACACCTGCAGTTCCAGAGCAGCCTGACATGGTAGTAGCAGCCAACCAGGTATTTCTCAGACATTACAAACTATTCTAAGATGAAATGATTTCAAGATCCTCAACCAGGCCTCACACTCTGCTGGCATTTGCCACCCTTGCTCACTCCGGTAAGAGAAGCTTCAAAAGCAACGCCGGCCAGACCCCAGGGAGGCCTGTGCCCACTGCACTGCTGTAGCAATTCCTGGGCACAGAATCCCAGTCACTTCCAATCGTAAGTAAGCCAGGACTACCCAGCTTCGAAGTCTCCAAAGGTAACTTTACCTCATATAACTAAACAGCCACCCAGAATTCCTCTTCTTCAGAAGTTATCCTTAGCAACTCAAAAATAATTCATAATCCTTTTATTCGATAATTTCAGTATGTTTGTCTTCATAATACCCACCCTGCATCACCTCCCAGAAGATGCCACTCCAGCGTGAGGGGCAGAGAAACCAAGGTGCTAGAAGCCCACAGGTGTTCTCCAACAGTCATCCCAGAATGGTCCCCTGGCCCGCCAGCCCAGCGGCCACCCCAACAGATCACACAGCCGATATACGGTGTGTTTCCAGTTCCATGTTTCAGCTCAGAGAACATATAAAGGAATTGCATATTTCTTTTACCCTTTCCTATGTGTCTCCTTGTATTTTCTATTGTCGAGTTTCTGTTTACGTTAGAGAGAAGTCCGAGGCAGAATCTGTTCCTGCTGTTGGAAGGGTCCGTGAATCCGTCTATGAGCACGCTCCGGGCGGAGGCCTGGAACGTCTCCCCCACTCGGTTGTTCAGTTCGTAGTAGGCGACTGAGCACCAGTGCTGTGGCTCCTCATAGCACACTGGCCGGAAGTCTGAAAGGAAACGAACCAGTCAGCATCACCACAGTCAGCCTGGGCTCCCACCTCCTGATTCCACAGGGAGACTTAGGTCAAGGCTGTGAAGCGGAAGTTGGCTCCAAGACCAAGCGCGC
Organism: Eidolon dupreanum; assembly: GCA_028627145.1. Lineage (NCBI taxonomy): Eukaryota > Metazoa > Chordata > Mammalia > Chiroptera > Pteropodidae > Eidolon > Eidolon dupreanum. The sequence continues at coordinate 77,625,820 of CM053508.1, read as the reverse complement.
TGCCCTGTGATCATTTCAAATCTGTCACTTTAATGGAAGCTGTTTGTGGTGAGCTTATGTGTGTCAGAGGCCACGGACCTAGTGACTCACCACCCATGGTGAGAGCATCTGTACACATATTTATGAGTATTGAGGGGACTGGACAAACAACACTATGAACACATCTGTGTGCACCTCACGCCCCTACAGGAAGTTGGCAGGTCACCTCACCTCTGCATGTGCGAGACAGCGCATCACTGTTACTATGCCAACTGAATCCCTGTGGCAGGGTACCATTTTCTAACAAATTAAAGATGAAGAATAACAGTTCGGATATGAAAAAAAAAATCGGAAACACTGGATAGGACTTTAAATTATTTAAGAAAGGAGGAAAAAACTTTCACCTAGACAAACTGTTCACATTCTCTGCAGTGCACATACGGAACGCTTAGTTATCTATGGCATAAAAGCATTTTAAAGAGAGCTGTATATTTCATCAGGAAATCTGTGAACATTATGTTTTCACCCCAAATTTTTTAAAGTAACCAATGAAAGTTCAGAGTTCTTTCTTTGTTACCTGCACTCTTGCTCTGCTTTTCTACTGATTATATGATCTTTTTTTTGAATATCCTTGCCATTCTTGTATCTAGAGTATGTTCCTTTATGCACTAAATACGAATTTATAAAACAGATAAATTAGGGGGTTATTTGATTTACAAGAGATTCTTAACTTGGAATTCTCTCTGAGATTCTCTAAGTAGTAAAGGTCTCTGGACGCTCCCCACTCTGTGTGGTTCCTGGAACACGGCTCTGCACACCTGGGAGCTTGTGAGGAATGCGATTCTCCAGCCCCGCCCCAGGTCCGGAGGGTCAAAATCTGCATTCATACAAGACTGCCAGACGGTGTGTATGAACATTAAAGTTGAGGTGCATTTCCCTAGCGATGGTTAAGACAAATAACATTTTGTAAAAACCCTATTTACACATATTTCTAAGATCACGCCTCTAAGCCAAATGAAAGACACCACTCTCAATCTACAGTAAAAGCACAAATGGGACAAAATCTCTAACTTCTTAAACACCCAATTCCATACGAAACATCAAAAACTACAAAATTCTAAATGTCAGGTTAAAATAAAAAATTAACATATTCTTGTTACCAAGATGATTTAAAAAGAAAAAATTCACTCTATGCTACTGAGGAATGCCAAAGTTAAAATGCAAAGCAATGCTCTCTGTCCCTTAAAACACTTGCAAAATAGCAGGCCAGCACATTTTGTTTTGTTTTGGTTTGGTCTTTGATTCGTTTTGTTTCAGGATAATACTCTTGTTTCAGGAAATACTCTTGGAAAATAGCTACATTTAGCTGTTCATCTGCAAAGTTACCTCCATTAGGCATTGATAGTACTAAATGACTATCAGCTGTGGCATCTACAGGTCGGCCATTCTGGGTCCCTGTGGCTTCTGTGGCATGATAAGGCGGGGGTGGTGTGTCAACTAAAAGAAAGCAGTAAAACAAAGGAATGTCAAACTGATAAACTACACAAAAACAGCCCGATCCAATCTTTTTGGCCTTTAAACGCCTGGGCTTAGTAGACACAGTTTTTGCTAGAGAGACCAGTAACATAATAAGGGTATTATGAAGTGACATGGTGAGTGTCCTAGGAAGGTTGTCCTAAGCTCACTAAATGATTGATTAGTTTTCCCTTTGACTTATGAGTTATCACTGAATTCAAATGGCTTCAGGATAAGATTTTCAAATCTAAGAACTATTCTCCTAGCTTTTCTCAATGGCAAAAGAGTCTGTTACCTGGTTTTCAAAACAGAGAAAGTTAACCCTTCTTTGAAATGGGCTTAAATTTCAGTTCCTCTGTTGCCAAGGATTGTACAACTGGACACAGGGATGTTCTGTCTCTGAGATTATTCAAAATGTGTCCCCTAAATACAGAACAGCTGAAACTCGATCATAACCTTGAGCTTGCTACACGCTGAGAAGGGCCCTTCTCCCCACAATATTAGCTCCATGATCAGACAGTAATCATGGTTAGGAAAATGGCATACATTCAAGTAGGAAACATCTTATCAGAAATTAATTCCTAACGCAATAAAAACTCCTGAGGCAGGAGAACTTCTTAGAATAACTGACTTCTTCAGCACATATTCCTAATGTTAGAACGGTCTTGTCAGGTTAGTGGTGGAGTTCAACAGCATAAAAGGTTGATTCAATCTGTCTTTGTTGAATGTCCATTTAAGTAATTCTCACACTTAACCGTGCATAAAAATTGCCAGTGGAACTTCTTAAAAACGCAGATTGCTGGCCCCACCCTCCAAAATTCTGAGTCTATGGTTGGATGTAGCCATGAGGAGTAAATCATCTATAAAATTAAGAGGCTGAACACAGAGAGTTACCATGTGACCCAACAGTTCCCCTCTTTGGTATATTCCCAAAAGAATTAAAAGCAAGGACCTGGATATTTGTACATCAACGTTCATAGCAGCATTAGTCACAATAGCCCAAAGGCAGAAATAACCCAAATATCCACAGACCCATAAATGGGTTTTTTAAAATGTGGTATATCCATATTGTGGAATATTGTTCAGTCACAAAAATGAAGTAACTGATAAATGCTACAACATGGAAAAACTGTGACAACACTCTGCTAAGTTGAGTAAGCCAAACACAAAAGGACAAATAAAGTATGATTTCATTGATATGAGACACCTTAGAAGAGGCAAATTTAGAGACAGAAAGTAGGTTAGAGTTTACCAGGGCTGGAGAAAGGCAGGGCATGGGGCAACTGCAGGGCATGGGGCGACTACTTAATGTGTCCCTCTCTGTCTGGGGTGATAGAAACAGTGGTGACAGATGCACAGCACTGCAAATGCACTTAATGTCACTGGATCATACACTTAAAAATGGTTAAAATGGCAAGTTTTATGTGATGCATATTTTACAACTTAAAAAATATAATACAATATATGAAAAAACCATCGAAGTACACACTTTAAATGGCTGAACTGTATGCCACGTGAATTACATCTTAATAGAGCTGTTAAAAATCTTTAAGGAGCTGAACCAGTTAATTTCAAAAGTTCCTCCAGACTTATTTATCTATAAATCTGTTATTTTGGTTGGCATTTTGCTGGTAATCACTCAGAAAAGAATTATCATTTTTTTTTTAATTAAAATGGCTCATCCCCCCATGAGAAACTAACCAGCATCTTATAGTGCTGAGCTCTGTCCTTCATGGGCGGGAAGAGGAAAAAGCCATCAGCCTATTAGTTTAACCACTGCAGGAACACAAAGTCAGTGCAAGAAATCTTTATAGCACATATGTGTTTTATGTAAATATATATTTTGCAATATAATTATCCTCCTGTCCCTTAACTAGGACCCTGTCCTCAAGTGAGTTCTTCTGTTGTGTCCCTTTCTCTGTAAATTCAGCCACTTGCAAGACTGCAGCCATGCCCTCCACTCTGAATGACTCCCAGGCCACATCTCACCCTTCATCCCCACATCAACTCCTGGTGATTCTGTCTCCTCAAATTCACTGCCTTCTTTCCAACCCCACATCACTTTCGTTCAAGTCCTTGTAACTGAGACAGCAGAGGGGCTTGGGCCAGGGCATCCCATGCCCTATGCAAAAATGCAGAAGTAGCTGATTTTATCTCCCTAACTCATTACCTTTATACAGATATCAAACCAAACCTCTATTTGCATGCACAGTTGATCAAGGTTTGTCAGCTACACAGTGGTCCCCAATCTTTTTGGCACTAAGGACGGGTGCTCCAATGAGAATCTAATGCCTGATGATCTGAGGCAGAGCTCAGGTGGTGATGCTGGCGCTGGGGAGCAGCTGTAAATCCAGATGAAGCATTGCTCGACTGCCCGCCACTCACCTCCTGCCTTCGCATAAGCTTAATAAAACCTGTCTGGAAACTGTTCTGGAGTTTCCTCTCGATTTCCATTTTGCTTAATCCAACAACCCCAATGCTGGTAACATAACTGCTGGCCTGGACTGCTACAGCTTTTATCACACTGTGTTACTTATTTACATGATTATTCTCAGTAGCCACTGCCTCTGGAAGGTGGGAGACCATTGTCCTTCATCACTGTACCTTCTGGCATTTAGGACAGTGTCTAGCACTTAGCAGGTGCTCGGTCATTATTTGATGACTCAATAAAATCAACATCAATAGCCCTGAGCTCTACTCCCAAGTTCCAAATGCCTGTGTAATCAACTAATGAGCAACTTCTGTATTTTAGGCTCTGTGATAGACATATGATAGAGAAGATGACTTGGAGATGAATGGGGAAGACAGATGTAAGAATTATGTAACACAGTAGATGTATATGTAAAATAGATGTATTGTGGAGGAGGTGAAAGTAAGAACTGAATAACTTGAAAGAGAAAGGGCAACTCATTTACCTTCCCACATTTTATGAGTTTTTGAGGACGGGGACAATTTTTATTAATATTTTAATGTTCCTTTCAGCCCCCTAAAGCAATGCTTGCATGCCAGTAAGATTCGGTGAACCTGTTAAATAAAGGTATATATGGGAAAGCATCCTCAGAATGTCTTCCTAATAAATAAATTCAACAACAACAACAACTTAATAAATAAATAGATAGATAGATAGATAGATAGATAAATTTGTATTTGAAGACATGAACAAGGCAGATCACCAAACATATTTACGCATGCCTTTAGGGACTTGTCAGCTCATGATATTGTTTATGTCACACTCATGAGGTACGGAGAGTCTCTTCTTCATTACCTAGCTCAGACCCGCTTCATAGGTGTGGGAGCACACGCAGTCACCACCATGGGCTTGCTTTGCCCTCTCCCTGCCACATGCCTCACTAGGTCTACCTTCAAGATGCTGTGCTGGCCTCCCATAGCAAACAGGGAGAATGCCCTGGCTGCAGCGGGGGATCCCGCCACGCATCATGCACACCTCTGGTGTAGGTAAGGACTCCCTCCGATTGCTGACAGAAGCAGTCAAAGAAAAGGCCTAGCACTGATCCCTTACGCTGCTTGCCCTGAGGCGAAGTCTTCCTGGTCGAGTTAGAGAAGTCTTTTATAGTCTTACTGCTACTGCCTTTAAAAATAAAAAAAATCCTTGAAAATTTCAAGAGATGCTGTTCAAATCCAGTTAGTTTCTGAGAGCTTCCAGAATATTAGGGCCAGGAAGCAGAGCAAAGACATGTAGTTCCAGAGCGACTACTGCAGAAAGGCTCTAGCCCCAATCGTCGGAGGCTGGGCAGGGTGTGAGGGTCCACGGGAGACAGCCCTGTGAGCTGCAAGACTCTGTGTGAACGTGAGTTACAGTGGCTACAGTTATCATGGGCACATCAAAAATAACCGTGTTGGGTTGCACTCCACGCAGACGGGCAGCCTGTACTGACCTGAGTGTTGATAGGGGCTCTCTGGCTCAGAAAGGCTTCCTGGGGAGTGAGGACAGCTGGCCGTGCATGGGGACTGAGAGAACGCTTGCCCTGGCGAGGGGGGAAATGCAGAGCACGGATGCTGCTGGAAAGAGTCCGGGTAGGTGGCGTTGTGTGGCATGAGTGGCTCACTGTGGAGGGAGGCGCTGCGGAACTTGGCCAGGAGGCTGAGTTGGGGGTTGTATTCGCTGTGTCTTGGCACCAGTACAGGCGGCAGCACTAGGATGAGAAAGGGAAAAGAGGGTTAGAAGTGAACTCTGGCTTGTTGGCACAGAACATACTGGACATTTGCTTTTTTTGTCTGATCATTTTTGATGATAAAACTGTTTTTCCTTTGGGAAGTACCTCTCCATCATTCTTTGAGCTCATCATAAAACTGTCTATTAAGGTCCCATCTCTTCTCCAAAAGTGAACTTGCGAATCAAGCTAAACTAATGGTTTCTTCCTCTGAAGCCTAAATCTTAAGCAGAATGTCACAATTAGCCAAAAGCTTGGAGGAGAATCATCCTGATGTCAGCACCATGAAGAGAAACTGTCTATTCATTCCTACCACAGAAATTACCAGAGCCACCCTATTACCTGATCTTCTGGAGACCTAACTGTTCACACCTTCTTTTGAATCTGTCAGTAAAGTGTTTGGTTTTCTTTTTTTTTCTTTTAAGGCAAATTACATTTCCATTGCTTACAAAAAAAAAAAAAAAAAAAAAAAAAAAAAACCCAAAGTAATGCCCAAAATACTTTTCCTTCAGAGATCATGATGAATTATTTAGATGACCAACCTAAATTTTAGGCTCAGTTGTACTGCTAAAATGAAAACATTCTACCTGTCTTTACCAGAAAGATTTAAAGGCAACTAAAAGTTGTTAAGTAAAATATCAACAGTGAGTAATAATAAAAGTGAATAAGTAAAAGGTAAGCAGCAATAGAGAACTTATAAAGAAAGCCTGTTCAGTTTAGCATGTTCCTTCTGGGTTCCACACTGAAAAGAACATGAGTTTTCTTGATCCTGATTCTATACAAAAACTCAGGAATGGATGCAATTCTCCAGGGCAAGCATTGTCCAGGTATTCATAGCTCCCATTGACTTCTAAAGTGTCACAATGCCTGGCAGAAAGAAGGTATTCAATAATTATCATTGAGGTGTAACCTATGACCAACGTAAGTACCGAGAAGCAGAGAAAACAGAAAGTGATCAAAGAATAACTGCTGAAGAATATTTCCCAGAACTATAGAAGAATCTATGTCATCAGACTGAAAAGAGCCACAGTGCACAAACCAATTAATGAAAAAAGATCCAAACCTAGTCATACCATTTAGACAAGTGGAATATTCTAAAAAGTCCCACAGGATCACCTCAAAGTCACCTATAAAGAAATGAGAATGGAACTGACTTACGACTTCCCACCACCAGTGCTGGATGCTAGAAGGCAATGGGCCAGTACTCTTCAAGGAAAAATAATTCTTATCCTCAAATCGCACAATGGAAACCAACTGAATTACCAAAAATAATATAGACTATAAACCAAAATAAAAATATTAAGATTTGAGAAGAGGAAGAAATGAAGAAGGCAATATAAATTAGCCAAATCTTCATCTTTTATGTTAAACAGTCAATGATATTATCTAAATGTGATAAATCTGAACACAGATATATAGAGTTACTTCCATAGTTTTTAGTAATAAAAGAGAGAACTAGGAAAAGAATGAAGTAAGAATAACTAATATAGATAGTTCCTAGAGATGGCTAGGATAGTTCTTGTTTTTAATCACACTATTGATTTCTTACCACACTGATACAAATTTTCATAAAAAATAAATGTTTTAGAGTAAATAACAACAATTACAATCACAAAATCAAATATTTACCTACCATAATACATTTATCTCTTTCTTAACAAGCAATAATTTTCAGTTCTACATATAGAAAATAAACGCAAACACAAAAATGAAAAGTCTTAAACTAAACCATGACAGGTGAGAGTAGCACAAAAACAAACGATTTCTTCCCATTTAAAAGCCAGGATTTGTATATATTACTTTATGATGTTATAGAATAAATATTCAACTTCACCATGCAAAAACAAATTTCCTTTTATGTCTCCTGTGAATATGCAGGATTATAAAGATAACTTGCCTTATGAATAGTCTGAAAGCGAGGGGCTGACACAGTAAATAACTTATGGCTTCTTTTCAATGATGCTTCTTCATCGCAATGTTAACAAAATTCAAATAAACACTCATTTTCCTTTTTTGTATGATGAGGAATCTAAATAATCTCTCTTACTCCAGCTTTAATGTGAGATGCCTGCAGTCTATCCCTACCATTGACAAATACAACGCCTCACGCCCTCCTGAATGCAGACCTCTTTTTCTTCATGGCCTGTAGACTGAGGCACCAAAAGAGAGGAAAGGCTATGTTTTTCTTTACTGAGACCAAGAGCTTGATAATGTATTTTTATCATCCAGGTAAAACCAAAGATAAGTGAATATTTGTAAAGAAAACTGATATTATCATCCAGTAGTTATTTGGCCGGACTGGCTCAGTTACCTCAGATCTACACTGACCATATTTTCAAATACTTTCACTCAAAACATAGCTGTCATAGTCCATTTGGGCCGCCGTAACAGAAATACCACAGACTGGGTAGCTTAAAAACAATGGAAATGTATTTCTCACGTTCTGGAGGCCTGAGAGTCTGAGACCAGGGTGCAGCATAGTTGGGTTCTGCTGAGACCCCTCTGCCAGGCAGCACACTGCCAACTTCTCACTGTGACCCCACATGGTGAGAGGGGCCAGGGAGCTCCTGGGAACTCTCCACAGGTACTGATCCCATTTGTGAGGGTCTGTCCTCATGACCTAACCAACTCCCAAATGTCTCACCTGCTAACAACATCTTGGGTTTTCAACATATGTATTTTGGGGGAACACAGGCATTTAATCTATAGCGATAACTATTTCTATTTTCACATCTCAACTGCTAATTGCAAATATGACACGGTGAGTTTATAGACATTTGTTTCAGTTTTATGCTACCTTTTAAATATCATACTATCTTAATAGATAAGTGTTACACAGAGAAAAACAGTGGAAGGAGTCACTGCATATATGAGAGTGAAACACAGAGCTGAAGAAAACTTTTGTATTTTTTTTTCAAATATTATGTGGTTTTAATAGAGTATGAGTGTTTTATTAAAGGAGAAATTATACTCCTGAAATAACCTCAGGCGCATGGAGTAAAACCACCATGTGCCATGAAAACACAGCTTGTACCAGACCTGAGCCACACAAACTGGCCTGAAGACAAGTGACACTTCACCAACTGTGGGTACCAGTCCATGAAGGTACAAGTACTGAAACTGAAAATTAGTGGTTAGAAACTTTAAAAACAATTTGACAGAGTAATTTTATATCTGTTGAAATGAATAATAAAAAAGTTGGGCTTGTATTTTATAAGTCTTTTTAAAAGTTTATTTGCCTAGGAAAAGTGCCAATTTTTGAAGGATTAAAGATTTAAAAAATAAAAACTGGTCCTTTACTACAGATCGTTTGAGAAGTACTGAAATAAATTACTTAAGTGGTTGTGTAAGTAAAAAGAAAATCAAAATGCAGCTACTACGTTCCTAAAATGAGAAATCAAAAAATTAGAGATTTCACAGGCAAAGCATAAGCTTTATAATAATTAGGGACCCAGCAAACTTGCTCGACATTAATATCTTCATTGTTCTCAAAATATTTACTTTAAATATAGCCAAAAAGTTACATATAAAATCCTTTTTTCTATTAAAAAAATCAAGTTAGAAATAGAAAACCTGTGTGGTATAAAGATTATCTTAAAAGTTAACACAATCTTTACCCATTTTTTATCTTGGAAAGTCAAACCTAAAATACTATATGAAATCTATCTGCCATACATAAAAACATCCGTACTATCATTCCTAAAAGAAATATGAAAAACTAAAATGAGGTTTTCTAGTATTCGAAAGGAAAACCAGATATATTTTACAAGATACTTTTTACAACTATATTACTCAGGAAGAGAGACATGATTTCTTAATTAACATTTTTTCATTGGGTATATTTTGAATACTTAATATAACTCAAATCTTTGAAACAAAAAAGAATCAAGTCCTTTCTATCATAAACTCAGACACTAATGACTTTTGTTTTTAAGTATGAAAGACTGCTCAGAGAGAAGCAGGAAAGAAGGGAAGAAAGCAGAGACTGGTATGATTTGGGGGAAATGTATCAGATTCGTTAGGAGGCTGGGACTTTCTCATCACAATTTCATGCAGGGACTCAATCCCAGGATGCAGTGACTGTGAGAGGCAGTCACACCCAGGCAGGTGACTTCCTTGACAATAGTTTTACAACATGACGGCGTGATATGGGAGCCTGAATGGTTGATTTGCTAAGCCTGCTGTGGGCTGGGCATGAAGCAGTTATCAGCACTGCTGTAAGGTTAACTGAACCCTGGAGGCGAGCAGCAGGCTGCACCCCCTCGACGGCCTGTCTGCCTAGACAGAACCATCCCTTAGCGGACATGGCCGTTTCCCTGAGCTAGGAGCCTGGCCCTGGGTCTCCTGGAATGAGGCCAATGCCGGTAACATGCAACTCAAAGAGAAATGCAGTCAAATTGCCACAGCAGATGGGAAGGAATGCAGAGCAACGCCAGACTTCTCCGAAAGGGGGCGCACTGTATGTGTGCACACACGTGCACGTTGGGAGTGTGAAGAGTTTTAGAACAATACTTTCCTGTGTTTAAAGCTGTTATTAAGAACACCTGCCAATCCTAGGAGGATTTTTTTCAGTCCTAGGAGGATTTCCAGCAACTCTTTCACTGGTTGTTTTCAGACCCAGAAGTGAGCTACCTCCACTTACCTGAGCATCTGGAAAGTGACAGCCAAGAAACCTGCCTTATTTTAGTTTGGTTCAGTTCAGTTGAGGGAAGGGGGATGTTGATTTTTTACAGTTAATCATGTCAAGATCTTCAAAGGCCCCAAGAACTGAAAAAACATGATGATGATGACTCCAAACACATCAAATTAAAACCGAATTTTTCAAACTCACACAGAGCTTACATGTATACTGAAATGAAAATTCATCTTTTTGGATTTCTCTGACTGCAAAATTTTGGCTAAGTTCCTCAAAACTGAATCTCCTCTCCCCTCCTTTCCCCTCCCCTTTCCCTCTTTTGGAGAGTTGGGGATGGGTCCTTGTCTTGCTTGTGCCCCACACTCCCCATCAAGTGGGACACACGCCCTTAGCCCTGAAAATACAGCATGCGATCGTAAGGCAAGCTCACCTGGCGTCTCCACCCGGCGGTAGTGGTAGGGGTTAATGCACACCTCTTTCTGCTTGGAACCAAATGGGAACTCGCAGCACTCCAGGGGCTTCAGCTCGTGGTGAGACTGCAGGTCTGGCCAGCGCCACACTCGGCAGTAAATAACATGAGGCAGACCCTTGCGGTGGGACACCTGCAGCCGCCCGTCCAAGGACCGGGGGATCGTTACACATTTGCTGGGCTGCCCCGGACAGCTAAGGGCCCTCTCCAGCTCGTCCATGGCGCCCTTCTTCTTCTTCAGCTTCTTCACTAAGGAGTCTACCGCCTTCTCCGCCCACTTCTCCTCTTCATCTCCTTGCTTCCAGCCTAGCAGTCTCTTCACTGCCGGGCTGGTGAAGGAGAAGAGGGAGCTGATGGGGGTGCTGGAGTGCATAGGAGGTGGGCTGCAGGTGTCCACTGCAGACAGGAACTGGACAGACGGCCTTCACTGCCTGCAGGGCTTGGGGGATGAAAGCAGAAGGTGACCCTCCAGGGATGTCATAAGTCTTGCTCTCCTCTGCTGGTAACTGTGACCGACTCAAACTGAGAAGCAAGTTGCCCTTCTCCTAAACCCTGGAATGGATGGGCCAACTCTGAAAAAACAAGACAAGACTTCAGTTAGCTCAATCAGGATAATTTTCAGAAAAGGTTAAAGTTAAATATAAGGGCGAAAATATTTTCAAATGTTTTAGACTTGAAAACTCTTTAGTCATCTTGACTCTTTCCACTTCTTTATTTCTGATACACAACTCTTGGTATTCCTACCTTCAAAATTTCTTCCAGATTTTGAAACTTTCTCTCCATTTCTACCAATATCTGAGGCATAGCCCACCTCGCCACTCACCTAGATTACCGCAACAGCCTCTGAAGTAGCTTCTCCCTTCCAATTCTAATTTATTTACTCCCAAATATAATTTTTAGCAGGTCATTTTCCTACTTAAGAAATAACAGTGGCTCCTTGGTGTTCAAAATATAAACTTCTCTGCCTCAGTCTCTACGTCCTCCAAAATCTTTCCTCAATATACTCATGTTTCTTCTTTTATCATTTATACTTTACACAAGTAATCCATCTTCACTGTAGAAAACATATGTAAATGAAAAAGAAAAAAATTAGGACTGCTAATAATCTCACTAATCACATGTTCTTCCAAACTACTTTATAGGATAGCAGTTCTCAAAGTGTGACCCAAGGACCCCTGGAGTCCCGGAGTCCCTTTCACAGGGGTTGCAAGGTCCTTTCTTTCTCAACTACATATCTGGGTGCACTAGATTTTCCTCATCTATTTCAACCCAAACAATATATCACAATGGACTGCATGTAGAAGTGACTATGAGTCTCCAAGCGTCATCTATCAAACAAGGCATTAAATAGATTTGCAAAGGTAGAAAACAATAACTCTTCTCCCTGATTTTTTTGAAAAATTTAGTTTTTTAAATAAAAATATGTTGATGTTAATATATAATGTGTTTATTAACATCTTTTAATGAATCAATAAATATTATTAAGTTTCTCAGTTTTACCTCCTGCAATGATAAAAGTGGAGAGATATATTTGGAGTTCTCAGTAACTCTTAAAAGTGGGAAAGGATCATAAAATCAAAGTTTGAGAACTGCTTTTGTAGATGTTACACAGTCACATACATAAATTCGTGCGCAAAAAATATTGCTGTTACATTCGTTATTCTGCTTGAAAATCAGTTGAATTCTTCTTTCCCTTCTCATCCAAAAGAGAAATTCTTTCCCAGTTATTCGCAAGTCCCATTTAAGTTACTTGAAGTAGAATTGCATTTCTTCTAAATAGCTGGCTTAAATAAAACTCTCTCTTTCCATATTTTAGAAACCAGCTACCTTATTAATGTTTAAGGTAGCTGTGCATAATATGATCATTTTAACTATGTTGATTCTTCCAATCCAGGAACGCAAAATAGTTTTCCATTTCTTTGTGTCATCTTCAATTTCTTTTTAATAATGTCTTTTAGTATTCAGTGTATAAGCCCTTCACATCTTTTATTGTTTATTCCTAGGTATTTTATTTTTTTTTGTTGCAATTGCAAAAGGAATTATTTTTTTCATTTCTTTTCTGAAATTTCATTGTTAGTATATAGAAACACAATGGACTTTTGTACATTGATATTGTATCCTGCAACTTTTCTGTATTTGTTTATTATTTCTAATACAGATTTAATGCAATCCTCATCAAAACCCCAATGGCATTTTTTAAAGAAATAGAACAAAAAGTCATCAGATTTTCATGGAAGCAAAAAAGACTCCGAACAGCCAAAGCCATCCTGAGAAAAGGGAGCAAGGCTGGATGTATCACTCTGCCTGACTTCAAATTATGCTAAAAAGTGACAATAATCAAAACAGCATGTTATTGGCAAAAAAAAAAAAGAGAGAGAGAGATCCATAAACCAATGGAATAGAATTGAGAGCCCAGGAGTAAACCCAAATATATATATGGGCAAATAACTTTCGACAAAGGAGACAAAAACATACAATAAAGAAAAGAAAGCCTCTCCAATATGGCACTGAAAAAAACTGGAAAGCCACATGCGCAAGAATGAAACTAGACTGCTATCACCATACACCCAAATTAATTCAAAATGGATCAAAATCCTAAATATAACACCTGAAACAATAAATTTCACAGAAGAACACATAGGTACTAAACTCACGGACCTTGGTTTTAGAGAGGATTTTATGAATTTGACCTCAAAGACAAGAAAAGTAAAAGCAAAAATAAATGAATGAGAATATGTCAAACCAAAAAAAAGTCTGCAAAAGAAACCATCAAAAAAGAGGCAATCATCCAAGTGGAAGAAGATATTTGCAAACAAAGCCTCTGATAATGGACTAATATGAAAAATATATAAAGAACTCATACGACAACAACAAAAAATAAACAATCCAATGAAAATGTGGGTGGAAGACGAGAACAGACACTTCTCCCAAGATATAAGAAAAGTAGCTCAACTTCACTAGCTATTAAGGAAATGCAAATCAAAACCACAATGAGGCACCACCTCATACCTGTTAGAATGGCTAACACCAACAGGACAAATAATAACCAGTGTTGGAGAGGTTGTGGGTAAAAAGGAACCCTCATACCCTGCTGGTGAGAATGTAAATTGGTATAGCTGCTATGGAAAACAGTATAAAGTTTCCTCAAAAAATTAAGAATAGAATTACCATATGACCCCAGCAATCCCTCTCTGGTTACCTACCCCAAAGATTTGAAAATATTTATCCATAAAGATACATGCACTCTAATGTTTACTGCAGCATTTTTCACGGTGGCCAAGATGTGGAAACAACTGAAGTGTCCTTCAATAGATGATTGGATAAAGAAGATGTGGTACATATACAATAAAATATTTCTCAACCATAAACAAAGATGAAATACTGCCATTTGTGACAACATGGACAGATCTTGAGATAATGATGCTAAGTGAAATAAGTCAGGCAGAAAAAGTTGAGAACCATATTTCACTCATATGTGGGATGTAAAACTGAAAGCATCAAACAAACAAGACAAACAAAAAAACCTCATAGACACAGACAACAATTTAGTGGTTACCAGAGGGAACGGGGGTAGAGAAGGTATGAAAGGGTAAAGGGGGTCAAATAAATGGTGTCGGAAGGAGATTTGACTTTGGGGTGGTAAACACACAATACAGTATAAAGATGATGTACTGCTGAATTGTACACTTGAAACCTATATAATTTTATTATCGCCAATATCGCCCCAATAAATTTAATTTTTAAAAAGTCCTAATAAATAAATAAAGCGGCTGTGATAACATTTTGTAGCGAGCTGATTCATTTTTGTAACTTGGAATCAATCAAGCTCACAATCTCCAACAACGGCTCCTTTAATATGCATTAAAATAATTTTCTCCTTTGCTTGACTGGAGGTAAAACTGTACCTTTTTGAGTTCGATTAAACAAACTTATTTGAACAAAGGTGCTATATGAACCCCTGCTGTCATGATCACTACCAGGCATGTGATGTGAGCAAGAGGGCAGCCTGGGTACACAAAAACTGATGACACTTAATGAACATAAAGTGACACTTCCATCACTTTATTCAGGTGGGTTTTACTGAGCATTGCATAGAGGTAAACTATGGTGAAAAGGAGACCTGAGGGCTTAGAGCTGTTCTTTTTCAGTTGGCAGTTTGAGTTGCACTCAGTTGTTTTTTTTTTTTTTTTTTTTTTTTTGGAAAGGTTGATTTTGTGGCTCAAGCATGAATTAATAAAGTATAGTTAAGTCACTGTATTCAAGTTCTGTTTACTTAATTGAGTCAGGCTGCCTTAAAGCAATGGTTGAAAAGGGTTAGGAGCCTTCAGGAGGAGAAGTAACATGACACATAATAATTTGAATTCCAACAGTGCTTTGATTTCTGCTTAGTTTTACATGGGACTTATTATTTGTAAATTGTAGCATAAATCTTCAAACTATGTCCATGGTAGAAAAACGGCTTTTTATAAAAATGTTCAGCAGAGTTAAACTAAATATACCTTGGCTTGGCTGCATGAAACAAATAACAGTCCTCAAAACCAGGGTTTTTTGTTTTGTTTTTTAGCTGTGCAAATCAATTCATTGGAACAAAACAGCTTTTGTAAAAAGAACAAAATAAAACTATGTTGCAGTGTAGCTGACAAAGAAAAAAATCAGTATTATTTCATTAAAATTTTTCATTCAGAAATATGTGTTCTATCTCTTAAGACTGGGAGTCAAAGCAGCCTTCCCTAATATACAGAAATGAACACGGGAAAGCAGCCAAAATGAGCAAAGAAACATGTCTCAGATAAAAGAACAGAACAAAGCTCCAGAAAAAGAACTAAACAAAATGAAAAGAAGCAATGTACTAGATGCAGAGTTCAAAATACTGCTTATAAGGATGCTCAATGAACTTAGGGAAAGAGTAGATAAATGCAGTGAGAACTTTAACAAAGAGATAGAAAACATAAAAATTGTGCTAGAAAACATAAAAATGAATCAGTCAGAAATTAATTCTACAATAACTGAAAAGAAGAATACATTATAGAGAATCAACAGTAGATTGGATGAAGCAGAGGATCGACTCAGTGCTTTAGAAGAGAAGGTAGCAGAAAACACCCAATTATAACAGCAACAAAAAAAATGAAGAGAGTTTAAGGTACCTCTGGAGCAACATCAAGCGTACCAATATTCACATCATAGGGAAACCAGAAGAGAGAAAGCAAGGAATTGAAAAACTATTTGAAGAAATAATGACAGAAAACTCCCTTTACCTGGTGAAGGAAACAGACAGACAAGCCCAGGGAGTGCCGTGTCCCAAACAAGATGAACCCAAAGAGGACCACACCAACCACATCATGATTAAAATTAAAATGCCAAAGGTTAAAGACAAAGAGAATCTTAAAAGCAGCAAGAGAAAGGCAGCTAGTTAACCACAAGGGAGCTCCCATAAGACTGTCAGCTGATTTCTCCACAGAAACTTTGCAGGCCAGAAGGGACTGGCAGGAAATATTCAGTGATGAAAAGCAAGGGTCAGGAAACAAGATGACTGCCTGGCAAAGCTATCATTTAGAATTGAAGGACAGATAAAGAGCTTCCCAGACAGGAAAAAGCTAAAGGAGTTCATCACCACCAAACCAGTATTTTAAAAAATGTCAGAGGCATTTCTTAAAGTCTTAAAGAAGAAGAAGAAGAAAAGGTAAATATGAATAATAAAATGGCTATATCTATCAACAATTGATTCGAATGTGATTGGACTGAATGCTCTAGTCAAAAGACAGGGGTACTAAATAGATAAAAAAAACAACACCCTTACATATGCTGCCTACGAGAGACTCACTTCAGATTGAAAGACACACAGACTAAAAGTAAAGGGATGGAAAAAGATATTTCATGAAAATGGGGGGGAGGGTGGTGGTGGGGAAAGCTGGGGTAGCAATACTTATACCAGACAAAATAGATTTTAAAACCAAGGCTATCACAAGAGACAAAGAAGGACCTAGGTATCCTACTTCTAGGTATTTATCCAAACAAACCCAAAACACTACTTTGAAGGGACATGTGAATCTATAAGTTCATTACAGCATTATTTACAATAGCCAAGATATGGTGGCAACCTGGGTGTCCATCAATGAATAAATGGATAAAGAAGAGGTAGTAGATAAATACAATGAAATATTACTCAACTATAAAAAAGAATAAAATCTTGCCATCTGTAACATGAGACAGAGAAAGACAAATGCCATATGATTTCACTTACATGTGAAATCTAAAGAACAAAATAAACAAACAGAACAGAAACAAACACAGATACAGAGAACATTTTGATGGTTGCCAGATGGGAGGCGGGTGGAAGAGGGTAAAAAGGTGAAGGCATTAAGAAGTACAAATTGGTAGTTAGAAAACAGTTATGGGGATGTGATGTACAGCATAAGGAATATAGTCAATAATATGCTAATAACTACATATGGTGTCAAATGGGTACTGGATTTATCAGGGTGGTCACTTCGTAAGTTACATAAATGTCTAATCACCATGTTGTACACTTGAAACTAATATAATGTTGTATATTAATGTAACTGAAAAAAAGATTTAAAAAAATAAATGGTTAGAAAATAATTTTTAAATGTGTTCTTCTGTGAGTGTGTGTATATGTGCATGTGTCACAATACAAAACTTATTTATTATTATGAATTAGAATCAATTTAAAAAGCATTACCTCTAAACCATACAGTTCCTCAAACCATGTCCTTTGGAGGAGGAGGAGCCACAATTCCTCCTCCTCCCTTGAAGAAATACTGACCACATTTGATCCTTGAACAACATGGGGATTGGGGCGCCAACCCCCACTCCCAGTTGAAAATCTGCATACAACTTTGATTCCCTAAAAACTTAATTACCCTTTATATCCATGGTGGGTGGTTCCAGGACATCCCCCCATCAACCCACAGACACCAAAATCCACTAATGATAAGGTCTCCTATATATAAAATGGCATAAATCAATATATACAGTTGGCCTTTCACATCCACAAACTTCCAACTGCAGACTGAAAACAGTGTAAGCATTTATTTAAAAAGTCCATGTATACATGGACCTGCACAGTTCAAGCCCATGTCATTAAAGAGTCAATGGTAGTCAAAAATCTAGGGTCTGAGATCTTGGCTCTACAATCTGGTCTCACTGGCACATTTCAAATCTTCATAATAGTCTCACAACAGCTCCAAAACTATGGTTTTATTGCCAAAAGACATGGTTCCCGTCTCATTATACAGGGACTGTTGCAATGAGGGATGCATCAAAGAGTCACATTTAGAATCTCAGAGTAATAAACATCAAATTTGTAATAGTGGTCTCTGGGCATCCTGGGACAGAAAAGAATAGAAAATAACAATAAGGATAACTGGTAGGTACATAGATGTTCAAAATATTATTTTCTACACTTGTTTGTATCTTTGATATACTTTTAATAAAGTAAATGTAAAAAAATGCATCAAACTTGGAATCTCACTAACACTAAGATTTCAGGTTCTTATCTGTGTTAGCAGTTCCTATGTGTCCAAGGGTGCAGTTTAAGGCTTACAAAAGTTATTCCATTCTCATTCCTATAATGTTCTAGCCACTAGTGGAACAAAAAGCCTTGTTCACCTTTAGCTAGCTGTCACACTGACATCAACCGCGCAGATCCCCACCCCACCCAAGTTTGTTCAGTGGTGTCAACCTATGTCAGATAATTTAAAAGCCCATAGAATATATGCTCTAACCTACCATGATGTCCTGAAAACACCACTCTTCAGTCACATCATAATATTTTATAAAGAGCACTTTCAGAGGTCATTAAAAATCAACAGTAATGATCCAATCAAAAAATGGGCAGAGGACCTGAACAGACACTTCTCCCTAGAGGATATACAAATGGCCAACAAATATATGAAAAGCTGCTCAACACTGCTAGCTATTAGGGAAATGCAAATCAAAATCACAATGAGCTACCATCTCACAGCTGTTAGAACAGTTATAATCAACAGGACAAGTAATAACAAATGTTGGAGAGGATACGGAGAAAAAGGAACCCTCATACACTGCTGGTGGGACTGCAAATTGGTACAGCCACTATGGAAAACAGTATGGAGGTTCCTCAAAACCTAAGAATTGATGTACCATATGATCCAGCAATCCCTCTACTGGGTATTTACCCCAAAGACTTGAAAATCCATATCCGTAAAGATATTTGCACACCGACGTTCATAGCAGCATTATTCACAGTGACCAGGACATGCAAGCAACCAAAGTGTCCTATGATAGATGATGGGATAAAGAAGCTGTGGTACATATATACAATGGAATATTACTCAGCCATAAGAAGAGATGAAATACTGCCATTTGCAACAACATGGATGGATCTCAATATAATCATGCTAAGTGAAATAAGCCAGGCAGAAAAAGCTGAAAATTACATGATATCACTTACATGTAGAATATAAACCTAAAAGCAACAAATGAACAGGACGAACAAACAGAGACTCATGGACATGGACTAGTGGTTACCAGAGGGTAGGGGTGAGGGGGGTGAGGGGAGGTAGACAGGGTATAGGGGATCAAATATGTGGTGACAGAAAGAAATCTAACTATGAGAGATGAATATATATATATATATATATATATATATATGCCTTATGGTTAAAGCATACAGCTGACACTTATTGGATTTTGTTAATGTCACCATATAAATAAATAAATAAATAAATACATACATACATACATACATACATACATACATACATACATAAATAAAACTCTAGCAAAAATAGGAGGGGTTGTTGATATTGCTTGTAGTTACTCCATTACTATAAAGAACAAAAAAGTCTGAAACAAAATAAACTTTAAATTACACTCTATCTTTTAAAGATGAATGTACAGGAAGGATTTATAACAAACACGGCGAGATAATTTCTACAAAGTATATAGCAAGAGCTACAGAGTCATTGTCCATGGCCAATGCAAGGGGTTCTGTAAGGATTCCTGGATGACAACTGAGCAGTACTTGGAGGAATTTGAGTCAGTCAAAAAATAAACTAGTGGGGAGGTAGATGGGGTAAAAGGGGTCAAATATGTGGTGACAGAAATCTGTGTGTGGGTAGTGAATACACAAATGCAATATATATATAGATGTCTTACTGTTAAATTGCACACCTGAAACTTACCAGATTTTGTTAACCAATCTCACCATAAACAAAAATTGTCGGATGAAAAAAAAAAAGGTAAAACAAATAAAAAATATACCAACTTGGTGGATTAAAATGGTTTTCTGATAATTTTTTTGCAGTTAAGTTCTCACTTCTGTAAGAAAATTTGTGTATCCCTGTTACACATCAACTGTGTGATCTTTGACGAGTCATGAGGTCCCTCTGGGCCACCTTATTTCCTCATCTGCAGATTAAGAGGGGCTAGGCGATGCTTCCATGATGCCATGGTGTGGCTACACCTGCTGCATGGGGTTGCAGAGCTCACCAGCTGCTGTTAAGCTATGTTGCCACCCCCTGGGAAGTCTGAGGAAGAGACCATCACTCATGAAGCTGTAATGCACAGAGCAGAGCAAAACAACAATTTCTCTCCCATGGTTGTCAAGCTGACTTTTATTTTATTATTTTATTTATTTTATTAAATTAATAAAATTATATAGGTTTTAAGTGTATAATTATATGTCATATATATATTGCATTGTGTGTCCACCACCCAAAGTTAAATTTCCTTCTGTCACCATATATTTGACCCCCTTTACCCTTATCTACCTCCTATCCCGACCCCTGGTAACCATGAAACTCTTGTCTGTGTCCATGAGTTTCTGTCTTGTTTGTCTGATGCTTTCAGTTTTATATCCCACATATGAGTGAAATCATATGGTTCTCAATTTTTTCTCCTTTTAATAATAAATATAATCTACCAACACAACACAATTCCTACTTTTCTCTCTAGCATTGTTTCTTTCTAGCATTATTTTTATTGCCATTAAGGAATAAGAATGAAAATGTATTATGGTGTTAGACACCTTCACCAAGGCCTTCACATTCCCAATCGCCACAAATGCCATTTGTCGACCATCAGAGCTTTACTTCTTCAGGCAGAAGAGGAAAGAAAAGCACTGTGACCGTCCCTTTGCCGGTTCACTCATGGCCCCCTTCATGTGCTCTCAAGCACAAAAGCAGTGCTCTCTTTTTCTGGCATCTGGGTTTTACAATAAACCCCAACCGAGTGAGCAAAACAACTTCTCATTTTCAAGCTTTTAAAATAAACAGGACTGTTTACAAGAAAAGCAGCACTGACCACATGCATACACCATGATTTAAGTGTACATAATTCCACACTAAAATCAAATTTGCCAGGCAGGATCAAAGTTAGGGTGATACGAACCTTCTATTTTGAAGTTGTCAGTTTAAATCCAACTCCTGTTAGCAGTTACTCGAGATTATTTCCACTCCTTGGGAGATTCAATTGGTGATTTTAATCTTGAAGAAAATAAAATTCAAAAAATATTGTTTATGATGGATATGTTGTTGGCAGCTGTGTGTCTATGCCCAAGCATTGGACAAATGGAATCTTTAGACAATCCTTCCCGAGCACTGCTTCTTGGTCACTGTGGCCAAGAAAGGTCTACATCACCTTCCAGTTGTACAGCAGTTGGTCCAGGGGTCAGCACTTGCCCATTCTGGAAGGGCCCACTCCAAAATCATCCACCGTGACAGAACATCTTCATTTCATTATTTCAACCTTATCAATTTTGACTCTTTAACCCAGAACTAACATTAAGTAAACCTTGATATCCTCTCTATAAAACTTAGTTCACTAACCAAATTTAGGATTTGGACACGTTGCCAAAGGGACACTTAATTCCCTTAAAAAAACAGACTATTTCCTTGAGTACATTAACGACACTTTTTGTACACCAGTAATTAATACAACAATAAGAAGTGCCTTCAAAGGGTAAAAACATCCAAAAGAATGTCCAAAAGAAGTCTTATTGCTGTTCTGGTTTCTTTCTTGATGAGAAACCAGGCTCACACACACACACACATGCGCACACACACACACACGCGCACACACACACACACACACACAGATGTATGTATGTGATTAATTCAAACTGTCCTCACTTAAACTAGTCTATTATCCCCATATGCTCCAAATGAGTGGCAGTCACAGGTTTGTAGGCATAACCCGAAGTGGTCTTTACATATGAGGAAACTGAGGCATGCTGAAAATTAAATAACTTGCAAAAGATTACACAGCTAGTAAGTGGCAGCAACAGCATTCGGATCCCAGCACTCTGGTTCCATCCGGTCTCACTGCCTCAGTCACTGCATCAGAATCCTGCTCGCAGAGGAGCTGGGAGGAAGGCAACAATGGCTGCCTCCACCGTCATGCTGAGACTGAGAGCAACAGACCACCAGAACCCAAGGCTAGGTCTGAGCTCCACTGAAAAGCATGATGATGAGGGAAGGGGCATGCATGGCAGGAAATAGAAGCCCTCCAAAGTCTCTTCAACCTCCAAAAGGCCGTAATTCTAAAGGGGCACGTAGCACAACTGAAAGACTGGCTCTCTGTAAAGGCAAGGATAACCAGAGCCAAGCCTTGGTTTGTAAGGCAGCATTCATCATTCATACATCTCAACAATCTGAGCTACTAGGAATGCTTACGACGTTCCAAGCAACGCCTAGTGGCGAGCAATGCAGACATGGCCCTGACCCTCACGGAACTTACAGTCTTGTCTTGATATTAAGCAGGCAGATGTTAACAAACCATGGAGTACTACACAGTCAACAAACATGGCACAGGGACAGGAAAAAGCAAGGGTGAGGGACCTCCTGGGATCTACTGGTGAAGAACTCACTGAGGAGGGAACAGACCGAGAGGATGAGGAAGTCCCAGCTTCTTCAGAGGCTGTGGAATAAGAATTCCAGGCAGAAGTTCTCAGATGGGTCGCACAGGGGTGGGAGAATTTGGTGCATCTGGGAAACTGAAGGATAGGAGTGGGCAAGGAGGTGAGCAGCTGGAGGTGAGGCGGGGGTTTGGGGGATGACTGGAGGCAGCTCGTGCTGGACCTTGATGGCGATATATGGAAAATAGATTTTAGTACAAAGGGGAACCTTTGAATTGGTTTCAAAAGCAAAGAAGTTCAATGATTTGGCATCGTTTTAAATGATCACACTGGCTGCTTCCATGGAGAAGGGTGGGATGGGAGACAAGCAGGGAGACAGACAGGGGTAGGTGCTGCTGAGGAAGGCGGGATCAGTGATGTATTACTTAGTTTTGTTGTTTTAAGATGAGGCCTTCTGCAGAGCATCTTACAGATCAAGAGGAATTAATCAGCAAAAAAGAGAGATTCACATTGCAAAAGATAGAGGAAGGGGGACCACAGATGGGAAGAGGAGAGAATAAGGGCAGACACAGGTAGGTTTGTCCATCTGGTCACAGGAAGATGAGAGCATTCCTTCTCCAAGATTATCTTAAGAAATCTGAGTAAGACTGGTGGGGGCAGACATTTGAGGCACAAAGAAAGGTGGGAAATGGGGGGTGTTCTGAAATACTTGGCAGAAAACAAAAGGCAAGCTCCTGTGGGGACCAGTCAGTCAGCATGGCTGACAACAAAGCCATTGCAGGCTCCTCCTCTGTGGAGCTGCAGAAAAAGTAGCTCTACTCACGAAAAATGAGATTTGCTCACTGCTCAGTCCAAAACCTGTGTCATTTACCACTGGACTCTCTTCCCCTTGATGATACAAGGAGATGACCAGACCTGGATCAAGAAGCGGGACAGCCTAGCAGATACTTGGGCACTTAACTATTAGAGTAGCAAAAATATCACTTACGATAAAACTCACAAACTGTGAACTGGTCACATTCCTACCAAGTAGGCCGTGCCCTCCAGTGGGTACAAAGTAACATTTCTAAATATTTTTTTTGTGATGAGTATACCAGTCAGCACTTGGACATTAGGCAGTAAGAAATTCTGAAATGGTAATACAGACTATTTACGTTCCTTACGTCCCTCACCTTTTGAATCCTTTAATATAATAGCTTAGAGGAAGGGCCTGGAGATAAATCACATTCATAACTCTGAAAGGATGCACAAAAACTGGCAACATCAGTTGCTTTTAGAAAGGGAGGGAATGGTGGTGGGAGAGAAGGGTGGAAGATTGTCACTTCCATACTTTTTAAACTTTGTATCAACTGGAAAATACTTCCAGAGTCAGAAAGATCACAATCCATAGATAACAGAGAAGAGTAAAACAGTGCTTCATACTTGAACTTCTTTCTGCATAAACTTTTTATTAACAAAGATTAAAGCCCCCGCCTGCCCCCCCCCCACATTTTAAAGCAGTACCACGTGATTAGTCTCTCTGAGGTGTCCACAGATTTTGGTTCAGCTCTTGGTAAAACTACAAGAAGACTGGATTCCCAGTATCCATGCAAAAAGCAGTGTGATTTACTCTCAAATGTGGCTCCATATTTTCATTCCCCAGGTAAGTCTTACATTCCCACTTAGTAAGTAGAAACATCTTACAAAGACAACTCATTCAAAAGGAGCTCTTTTCTAAAACTTTAATTACACAGCCAGAATTCAGCAGACAAACAAGATAAAAGAAATGAAAAAGGCCTTTGACTCACAATAGGACCCAAAAAGGATTGACACAAAATAGACTGTGTGCGTCTTAGAACTTATTCTTCATTTAGGCCAAATTTTAAAGCATTTTATTATTTGTATTAGAGTGCTCTGATTGAAATTTCATGTATGCACAAATGTATATTATTACATTATTGACAGTGCAATTCTTTCTTTTATATTTGTAACTTTTAATATGTTGACTCTACATATTAAACGTTCTACATTCTCAAGGAGAATGAGAATCAAGGCCAACTATTTCAGCATGAATAATTTATCAACTACAAATTGAAGATCCTTAGGAATCTATTTTTATCAAATTGTTTATAAACTGGTGAATAACTGTTATCCTTAAAAAAAAAAAATCAAACCTTCTGTACCTTAGCAACCTCAAAAAGAATAAACGAGATCTTAGACGCAACACAGGCATCTTAGAGATAGCCTTACTCAAAGCAATTCAGACCTAAGAAAATTTGGGTTTATCATAAATATAAATTTGGGAGAGATTATTTGTCTTACAAAATAATTCATAACAAATGTAAAAGTATGATTCGATTTACAAAAATCTGAAACATGTACAGTGTTTCAAAAATAAATATCCTTTTTTTCAGTAAATATTTACCAAGTACTTGATGTTGCAGTTGCTAGAGTTAACAGCTAAACTTTACAAATTTTTGGCTTTTAAAGATATATCTAACTCTTTAGGAACAATGTAGACTCTTTAGTAAACTTAAAAGATCTCACTTTTACATTTTACTTTTAAAATATAATTCTAACTTTAAAAATGTATTCTGGCCATTTTTTCTAAATGTTTTTGTGGGGCACTAAAGAACACCATTGTTAGCAAACTGCAGAGCAAATCAAATTAGTTTGAGGACACTTTATCTTATAAACTCTGCCCATCAAAACACCAAACATCCTTAAAACTTTAAAAATTTTAAAAGCTGTTCCAGATTTTTTGTAAGCAATACAAAAACGTATTATTTCACTGATATAGTCAATAAACCACTTTTAAAAATGTTCCCAGTATGTCCTTTAGAAAACAGATAAGCTGTATTGTTCTAAGTATCAGAAAAAAAAAATCCATGTAGAATAGCTTAGCTCAAATTTGGAAGAGATATTTCTCTTTTTTAAAGAGTGTTTTAACGTTGATTTTGTAGGTAACTAGGTATATTTCTACCTTCTCATTGCTGTGAAGTCATCTCAGGACAGCCTAGGTGTCATTTTTTAACCCTGATGAGTGTTAAGGAAATGAGCTCCCCTCCAACACACACACACACACACACACACACACACACACACACACCCCTTCTATGTAATAAATAAATAATAAAGGCAGCTCAGCCCAAGAATGTCAGTGAGAACCGTGCATCACAACCACACAGAGGGAAAAAAACATGTTTCAAAACTTTCCCCATTTTTCATTCAGCACCTGTCATATGTCTACAAACAAGTGATATATATGGGGCTTATCGCCCCCTAAATCTTTAAATTAATTTCCATAACTCCAGCCATAAATCCAATGACCTTTCACTTTTCCTCTTTTCGACTTTGGTCCTCTGAGAAATTCAGAAGAATGACCATATGCCCAGTATGACTTAAGCCATTTTACTATCTTCACTTGAGCTTAGATGTACTGGAAGGAATAGGGATTATTTCTAAAAAGCTCTTAAAATTATTCTATGGGAAGCCATCCTGAAGTAATTCTCAACATTTTTACTCATTCTTTGATTCAGTCAACAAGTATTTATTGAGTTTCTACCACGGGCTCAGTGCTGTGCTGTGTACTAAAACTGAACAACAGCTTCCCAGATTCAAAACCTTCATTTTCTAAAGAATTAAAAGAATCTAAGTCAGTACAAAATGCCATTAAACTCCTTCAAAATATTTAGAGTCTTAAAAAATGTAATAAAAGATATTTGGAGAGCTATTTTAGGCTTTGTTTTATTCTTATTTTAAACAAGGTGGCAACAGAGTGATTTCATCACAGAGAGTCTGAAACTCTGAGCCAGTCCAGGGGCAATAGATTTTCTTCATGGTACCAGGCCCAGTGAGGCTCATGATCCGTAGCTGGTACCCATAGGACAGTTCCCCTGTTCCCTAATCCGGAGGTGGATAGACTCTGGGGCATGAACTTGAACTGCTCCAGCTCATTACAGTTTTCTACAGGTAGAAGTCTCTTGAAAATGCAGATATGGTGTAACTGAGGAAATGATACCAATTAAACCTAATATTTCTGCACTGCAAATTCAAGTCCTCCTTCCATTTCATGTGGCATCTGCTTTCTCACCGGGCAAGCCACGTACTTCTTTAGACCTCCACTACAGATTCTTGCTGTTGAGAAAGAATCCAGAAACTAAAAATAAAACACAACAGAAACGGAATCTGTACAGGAGTAAAAGTAAATTAATCCATTGTGATCAGTTCTGTATATTCTTGAGCCAGGAAAATATGCCCAGAAAAATGACATAGAGTCCAGACCATGTTGGCAATATTTTCGTCAATGATTATGATACCATTGTTGAGATGTATACAAAATAGCATTACTGGGTAATGAGGCTTGATTGTACCACTGACGTGAAAGATTAAATTGGAAGGAAGTTTACCTCTCGTTGGAGCCACTCAGAGAGACATAAGAAAAGTGCCTTACGAGGTTATGGTGGATTACCCATTAACCAAGGATATCCGTGAATAATCAAGTCAGTTACTGTGCAGGACAAAATTTCTTCCCATATAGATTTAGTCACTGAACCTAGACTAACAAGGAGATTTTCACATGCTAAGGAGTTCATAAAACAGCAAAGGCCAAGAGGAGATGCATCAACATACAGAAGCATTATTTTAGCAAGTCTAAAGAAAATATCAGGAAGACATTCTCAACCTTAAAAATGACAGGCCCACAAACTAGCCAAACTACGAACTTACAATGAAGCCTCAGATGTTAAGGCTGGGTCTATAAAAAGCCACATTTTGACAAAATCAACCAAAACTTTCCACTGAGCAGCCTGTTTACATACTTAACCAACCCTCTGAGCTTTAAAACTGACATAACCACTGTCCATTAAAATCCCAGGCTTTTTAGAGTGAAATGTGTCATACAACATCAGGGACAACATAGCTGCTTTTTCGGTCGGTTTAAGTTTTACTCAGCAGACAGTTTCTCAGTGATGCTTAACTTAAAATAATCAAGCACGAAGCTACAACCGAGACAGATCAAGAGTTGCACACTTGAGCAGCAAAGTAAACAGAATAATAAACAAGATGTACTTTTAAGCAAAGAAAATGTGAAGACATTTCAAAGCAAGATCTCAAATAGTCATCTAGAAATCCTGGCACTTTATTTGGCTAAAAATTTTTAATCGTAAAATTAGAACATAAGAAAAATCATTAATATGCCCTCATTGATTTACTAAGTTAATAGACTTCTTGTTGAAAACCTAATTTTGTCTGAAATATCAAGTGTTGATACAAATACGATTAACAAAAATTGGCAGGCATAGACAGATCAAGCACCTTAGAAACAATTTGCCATCATCTTGTGAAATTGAAATTTTGCCTATCGTAAGACTTAGTAATTCCACAACCTGGTACATATCCTAGACCAGTTTTCAAATCTCAGATAGAAACGATTAATGAAGTTAATTTATTGTGTTTCTATCAGCATTTTTATAGACTGAAATTTACCAGAGTCATTTTTCAGAGTAGGGAAAAGTATTACATTTTGGATTTTTTAAAGTGATAGATGCATAAAGAGATGGAGGTATTTGTATATATGTCCTGTTGGATTATGGTTAAAACAAAATCCTTTGAAAGGCACTGCCCTAATGACATTATTGCATATACTATAGTATTCATAGTAGCTTTATTCAAAATAGTAAAAATCTGTAAATAACCTGTCCATCAACTAGACAATAGATAAATTATGGAATAATCTCACAATGGAATGATTTCAAAATTACTATATAAATTTGTTATATAGTAACAAAAATATATACTGGCAAATAAGGATTAATCTTAGAGACATAATGTTAAATGAAAAACAAAGTAGAACCTAGAAGACTACGTAGAGTATGAAATCATTTTTATAAAGTTTTAAAAACAAAAACTGAATATCATGGAGATAGTTACACATGTGATTAAATTATATTTTAAACATCAAGGCGCTGAAAATGAAATTCAAGGTATTGATACTTGAGGCAGAGGAGTAGCACAACAGGAAGATGTAGCATTAGCAATGTTGCATTTTATGTTATATTGTCATATATTAACTGTCATAATGTTCCATCATAATTATTATACATGCTCCACATACTCTTTTGAAAGTAGCAAATATTACATAATAAAATATTTTAATTAATTTAAAACAAAATCTCAAGGGACTCGTATAACAAGGTCCCTATTGTGAATAATCAATGGTATTTCTCTCCAATAAGGTGTTAATATCCAAAAACACATAAAGAACTCACAACACACCAAAAAAACAAACAATCTGATTAAAAATTGGGCAGAGGACCTAAATAGACATTTATCCAAAGAGGACATACAGATGGCCGATAGACATGAAAAGATGCTCAAAATCGCTAACCATCAGGGAAATGCAGATCAAAACCACAATGAGATATCACCTCATATCTGTCAGAATGGCTATCATCAATAAATAAACAAAGTGTAGGCAAGGATGTAGAGAAAAGGGAACCCTCATGTACTGTTGGTGAGATTGTAAATTGGTGCAGCCACTAAGGAAAACAGTATTAAGGTCCCTCAAAAACTCAAAAATAAAACTACCATATGACCCAGCAATTCCACTTCTGGATATTTATCTGAAAACATCCAAACCACTAATTCACCCCTTTTTTCATTGCAAATTTTTTATTTACAAAAGCCAAGATATAGAAGCAACTTATACGTCCATTGATAGATGAATGGATAAAGAAGAGATGCATATATACAATGGAATATCACCCAGCCATAAAAAAGAATGAAATTCTGCCATTTGCGACAACATGAATGAACTTAGAGGGTATTATGCTAATTGAAATAAGTCAGACAGAGAAAAAACGAATATCATATGATTTCACTTATATGCATAATCTAAAAACAAAAGAAATGAATAAACAAAACAGAAACAAACTCATAGATATAGAGAATATTTTGATGGGAGAGGGGGTTGGGGGAATGAATGAAAAGGTAAAGAGATTAAGAAATACAAAATGCTGGTTATTAAAACAGACATGAGAATGTAAAGTACAGCATAGGTAATATAGTCAATAATATTGTAATAATTACATACGGTGTCAGATGGGTACTGGACTTACCGGGGTGATAGCTTTGTTAAGTTATATGAATGTCTAACCACTATGCTATACATCTTAAACTAATATAATATTGTAAGTCAACTTTAACTGAAAAAATTTTTAAATTTAAATTGTAAATTTAAAAAAAACAAGAAACAATAACAAAAAAAAAAAACAACATTTCTCAGCAGATGGAAATTTAAGAACCAAAATTCAATCAAAGATTAAGAAAAAGTAGGAATCCTAACCTACAATTAGAAGAGCCTTAGAACAATGAATTAAAACTTTAAGAACAAGCATTTTTTGAGCACCCACTATACACAGATTATAAAGTCACAAAACTAACACATGGAATAATTACTGAGCGTCCCAAGAGTTAATAATTTGTTACAGATGATTAGCCCTTCCTGGCTCATGACTTCTCCCTGACCTCTGAATCTCCTCTCTTCAAAGTCCAGTGCCTTTCACAGAACCCTCCTGATACCCTACCCGAATGTGGTTTCTATCATCACTCACGATGCTGTACACTTCTTATGTGCCGCTTATTCCACGTGGCCTCACCGGGATTCAGGTCCCAGGCAGAACCCCACCTCCTCTGAGGCTGTGATCCCTCTGACCCTCGCTTGAAGTCTCCCTGGGAATCCTAAGCTAACCATTAAGATAACACTGATCTAAGCCCTTGTCGGTACATTTACCACCCCAAGAACACTCTCTGGCTGTGATTTATGATTGGTTCATTGATGTCATACTCTCTCATTTCCATGGCAATAATGGCTATTGGTTTTCTATGAATGACCTGGGAGTGAGAGTCTCGATACTACCCAGTGCCACTCAGCCTATGTCCTGCAGTCAATTAGTCAGCGCCGGTTAGACTTAGGTCGGGTAGACCAGCTATATCTCTCTACCACTCACTCCGTCGACCTTAAATACTCATATTTACATCTTCCTCAGTTTCCTAGGTCACCTCTTTTCTAATGAGTCCCAATGCTGTACACCCATATACACCAACCATCCCCTTATTGGAAACTACATGGTACTATCTGGATATACATCCTTTACTAAAACGTGAGCTCCCACGCATCTCTATATTCATCAAAGGTCTAATGCAGGTATCTCAGTCTCAGCACTATTGCATTTGGAGCCAGATTCTCGGGCAGGGATGCAGGGCCGTCCTGTGTGTGGTAGAATGCTTAGCAGCATCCCTGGCCTCTATCTACCCTATGCCAGTGGCATACCCCCTGCAAGCTGTGACAACTAAAAACGTCTCCTAGCATTGACAAATGACCCCTGGGGGGCAAAAGTTGCCCTTTGTTGAAAACCATTGGTTCCAAATAAATCATGCTTCTGCCCAATAATCAGATGATCTTGAAATTTTTAAATCTGGATTACTGTTAAACAAAGATTAAATAGAATTCCAGAGAAAGATGCTTTTGATGCCGATTTAATCAATCAGAAAACCTGTTCTGCTACTGGTTGCACATCGATTAAGTTTTGAATCCTCGGCATAGAAAATATAGTACTTTCTCTTTTTTAAGTTATCCTAGGGAATATTATTCAGCACAATTGTTTAGGCTGAGATTTAAAAAAATCCACTCGAAAAAGAGCATTTCCCTGGGCAGCTTGAAACTTCATGATTTAGTGTCATTTTGAACCACCTTAGCAAATGCGAAAGGGTTCAGAATCGAGTTATTGTCATAAAAGAGGAAAATCACAGTTTTATCTAAATCAAAGAGTAACGCATAGTTACAAAACAGACTTGAATGACTTGGTTTTAAACTGACAAATATAAAACAGAGAAAACAAACCTCTCCTTCCTTCCCCCATTCCACTCCTAACCAATCTGTTAACAATCCTGTGGATTTTTTTTTACTTTCTAAACAACATTCAAAACCATCTCGTCCTCTCCACCCCTTTCACCTCCCTCCATCCCTCCCAAATCTCTTCTACAAATTGCCAGGTTTCTAAAACACATATTTAACATTCTCATTTAAAAATACCAGAACTCCCTGTAGCATGTTCTCAAATGCTAAGAATTTCCTATTTTCTCATTCCTTCTCCGCCCTGCTCAGCCTTTCTTACCTTTCTTTCTTCCTTCTTTTTTTCTTTAATTGCAACAGAAAGGGGATTTTCCCCCTGGATTTTAAAAGTAATTTGTGTTCATGAAAAAGAAAAAGCTAGAAAAATATGGCAAAGTTCCTAAAAAGAAGGCTCCGTTCTTCCACACAGAGATGATCACTACTGACATTTTTTGTGAATTTTTAATTTTTTTTCTAAATAAACATATATTTAAAAAATAGGATTAGTTTATAGATACGAACTGTATTCTGCCTTTTCAATGAATGACATATTGTAAGCATTTTCATGTTATTAAATATTTTGTTTTTAAAGTTTTGTGGTAAGCAGAATAATATTCAACTTTTAATTTTAGTTCTAAGTTGCATTTTTAATTTACTTGCAATACTTTATTGTGCCATAATTTGAAAAAAAAAAAAAACAGATTAAAGCACTCCTGGTAGATTTTACAAGTTGGTTTTTCAAGAGTTTCACAGTAATTGCTCAAACAAACAAACAAACAAATCGTAAATCTATTAGGGCACTTTATAGTTTTAAATATGTAAGTTCTACATTAAACTATTATTCTTATAAAAATTTTAAAATTATAGATAAGGTTAAATTTCATCTGATCATCAACCACAATTCCCAAACCCTCATGTACTTCCTGGTGTAACTATTGTTACAAATTCTGCCTTATTTTTAGATATTTTACTCTGCATATTTCTACGCAGATAGGTCTTCACAAAAAATATAGCATTAGTTCAAATTTTTTTAAAATATTTAATCATTCTGCAACTTGCTTGAGGAGTATTTTATATGTTAGTATTATATAAATCAACTTCATTCTTTTTAACTGCTGCATAGTATTCCCTATTATGACAAAGCTGTTCTCTGCTTCAGCTCAACCTGCCATTCAGAAGAATCTACCACTGTGTAGGGAATCTAAAATATATTTGTATTTGTTTGAAAACTGGCATCAACATAAGGAATGGGGGATATCTTGAGAGGAAATTCTAAAGTAAATTTTTCCGTAAATAATAAAAAAATGCAAAAATTGATAACCTGCTTTTAATAAAAATAGAATAAAAAAATTCTAATTTTGATAAATGTTAATGAAATAAAATTAATACATTATTGGGTAAAAAAGATATATTACATTTGCATTTTTAGTTATAATTGCTCAATTCATACAGACCCCAACTTACAAAGTTATTTATCCAAAGTTCATTAGTGGGACCATTCTGAAGTGATGGAAATGTCCTATGGCTTAAAAAAGGAAAATCTGAACTTATATCTGTTAAAGAAGTTAAATTCATGATT
Source organism: Eidolon dupreanum (assembly GCA_028627145.1). Lineage (NCBI taxonomy): Eukaryota > Metazoa > Chordata > Mammalia > Chiroptera > Pteropodidae > Eidolon > Eidolon dupreanum. Next base: position 77,592,741 of record CM053508.1, on the reverse strand, counting down.
ACATCTTGCTTTAGAAGAAATCACCAAGCCTAGATGGCTTCACTGATGAATTCTATCATTTTAAAAAGTAATAATACACAAACTCTTCAGAACATCGAAGAGAAAGGACGACTTCCCAACTCATTTAATGAGGCCGGCATAAGAAATCACAGACAAATTTTACTAATAAACATAGATGTAAACATCCTTAACACACATTAGCAAATCACATCCAGCAGTATAAAAAGGGTTAGTACCTCATGACAAGTGGGCCTTATCACAGAAATGCAAGGTTGGTATTACATTTGAAAATAAATAAACATGTTTCACCACATTAACAGAATAAAGGAGAAATACTATATTATCATCTTAATAGATACAGAAAACGCATTCGGCAGAAACTACCACTCACTCATGAGTCTGTAAATATTATCAACTCTCAGTAAACTAGAAATAGAAGGAAAAGTTCCACAATGTTTAAAGGGCAACTAGAAAAACCTACAGGTCACATGAGAATTAGTAGTGAAATTCTCAATACTTTCCACTGAGATTATAAAACAAAGCAAGAAAATCCACACTCACCATTTCTATTCATCATAATATTTTATATCCTACACACTGCAACAGAGCAAAAAAAAAATTCGGCATAAAGCTTATAAAAAAGGATATAAAACTGTACTCAAAGACAACAGAAAGGATAACAAAGAAAATCCCAAAGAATCCAAAAAAAAACCTTATTAAAACTAATTAGTGAATTCATCAAGTTGCAGGGCACAAGAGAAATGTACAAAAATAATTATAGCCTCATTGACTAGCAAATAAGTGGAAAACAAAATAAAAATATTTACAATACCATCAAAAACTGTAAGACACTCAGAAATAAATTAACACCAAATAAGAATGAACAAGAACTCTATGATGAAAACTGCAAAACACTGCGGACAGAAATTAAACAGAGAAAGTTATATCATGTTCACGAATTTGTAGACTCAATGTTGTTAAGATTTTAATTCTCCCCAAATCAATCTACAGATTCCATGGCATTTTGACCAAATTCCCAGTAGTATTTTTTGTATAAATCGACAAAATGATTTTGAAATTTATCTGAAAAAGTAAAAAATTTAGAATGTTAAAAAATTTTGATTGTTAGGATCATGAGACTAGGAAGAGCCGAAATTTATGGGGCACCTGGGGGCTGGTATGCCATTCATTAAAATTGCAAATTCAGGAGGAATTAAAGTTGGGGGTGAGACAGATGTGGTGAAGTCTATTTTGGATATATTGAGTTTGAGGTGGTAAGGTGGGTGGAGGGTTGAGGAAAGCATGATATCAAAGTGGAATTCAGTCAGCAGTTAGATACAGGATCCAGAGCTCAGAGGGCAGGGCTGACCTACAGGGATAAAGTCCCAAATTTAGGAGCATTTAAGGAGAAAAAGAAACTATAATTTGGATGAGATTGTATAGTATGCAAAAAGCAGAAGCCAAACAAAAACGTTTTCTTGGATTATTATAATAACCTTCTAACTGGTCTCCCTGCTTTTGCACTTGCTTCTTTGTCTATTCTTATGTAACACAGTACCCTGGTTGACCCTATTAAAACATAAATCAACTTCATGATTGTTCTCTGCTCAAAACCTTCCAAATGGTTTTACTTACTCTAAGTAAAAGCCAAAGTCCTTTCAATGGTCTTCAAGGGCCTATGCTACTATTTCCCCACCCCGGTGACATGTCAGGGTGACCCTTACTTGAGCATTCACCCGTTATTGCCCTAGACCTCTCTTTTTCCTACTCCCGCCTCGCTCTCTCTAACCCACCACGACTGCCTCCTTCCTTCCTCTTGGACACACCAGGCCTGTGACTCCCTCAGGGAATTTCTGTTTCTTCCATACTCCTCCTGCGGGCACACACATGGCTGCCTCACTCATCCTCTTCAGAACTTCACTCAAGTGTCATCTCCACAAAACCTCCCCTGACCACCTTATTTTAAATTGCAACCCACTCCCCTTCTTCCTATTGCCCTTTTCTGTTTTATTTTTCCCCAGTGGATTTACCATTAACATACCATATATTTTACTTGAAAAATTTTTATTAACATGAAATTCACATTACATGAAATCATCCATTTTAAAGTGAACAATTCAGTAGTGATGTTTAGGATACTCGCAATGCTGTGCCACCACCTCTATCTAGTTCCAAATGTTTCCATCTCTCCAATAAAACCCCATACCATTCAGCAGTTTTCCTCTATGCCCTGCTCCTGCCCCACTTCACCCTCACCCCCTGGCAACCACCAGTCCACTTTCTATCTCTGTGGATCACCTGTTCTGGACATATTAATAGAATCACACAGTACGTGACCTTTTGTATCTGCCTTCTTCACTTAGCATAATATAATGTTCTCCAGGTTCATCTCCATTGTAACATGTATCAGCATTTCATTCTTTTTTAGGGCAAATATTTCATTGTGTGCGTGCCTGTGAGTATTCACAAGACAATCTGTTCATTAATTCAGCCATTGAACATTTGGCCCATTTCCCCCTTTGGGCTATCGTGAACAGTGCTACCATGAACACTTGTGTATAGGCATTTGTTTGGGTCCCTTTTTCAGTTCTTTTGAGTATATACCTAAGAGTGGAACTATTGGGTCACATAGTTTTAACATTTTGAGAAACTGCCAAGCTGTTTTCCACAGCAGCTGAACTATTTTACATTCTCAACAGAAATACATGAGTTCCAGTTTCTCCATATCCTCACCAAACTTTATTTTCTGTTGCTTGTTTGCTTATTTCTTATTATAGCCACCCCAGTAGTGTGAAGTGCTGTCTCCTAATGACTAATGGTGTTGAGCATCTTTTTATATGCTTGTTGGCTACCTGTATATCTTCTTTGGAAAAATGTCTATTCCAATCTTTTGCCCATTTTTAAACTCCATTGTCTTTTTGTGTAGCACTGTGAGAGTTCTTTAGATATTCTAAATATATAAACGGTAAGATAGATGATTTGCAAATGTTTCCCCTTTTCTATATGCCTTTTTACTTTCATGATAATGCTCTTTGATACCCAGAAGTTTTTCATTTTGATAACATCTAACTTACTTACTTTTTTCTTTTGTTACTCATGGTTTTTGTGTCATATCTAAGAACCACTGCCAAATCCAAGGTTATAAAGATTTACCCCTATGTTTTCTTCTGAGAATTTTATGAATGTAGCATTTATTTTTAGGTCGTTGATCACTTTCGGTTAATTTTTGTATATGGTATGAGGTAGGGGTTCAACTTCATTATTGTGCATGAGACCACACGGTTGTCCCAGAGCCGTTTATTTGTTGAAGAGACTATTCTTTCTTCACGGAATAATCTTAACACATTTGTTAAAACTCAATTGGCCATAGATATTTGAATTTCCTTCTGGACTTCGAATTCTATGCCATTGATCTGTATGTCTATCCTACTGCCAAGTAACTCACTGTTTTTATTAACGTAGCTTTGTAGTAAGTTTTAAAACTGGGAAGTGTGAGCCTTCCAACTTTGTTCTTTCTTTTCAAATATTTTATTATTTTTATTGTTTATTGTCTCTTTTTCTCCATCACAACATAGGCTTATCGGGACATGGATTTTCGTCCTTTTGTTCACTGGTACCCCAACATATAGAATAGAGCCTAGCATACAGTAGGTGTTTAATATTTGATAAATGGATGAATGGGCTCCTGAGAAGAGTCAGAGGAAAGGATGGAGTGGAAGGAGAAGAAGCAAGGAGAGGACGAGGAGGCCATGGGTGGACGGGTCCCACCAGGGAAGAGCTGAAATGGCAACAAGAGAAGTGGGTCAGGCCTTGGCTCCAGGGCCAAAGGACTCTCAAAATTTTACTAGCAGGAGGCATGAGCAGCAGCAGAAACTCTGGTATGGGAGTCAGTCTTTAGTAATTCAAATGTGCTTACAACTAAAAATCATCTAGTTACTACCACATTGAACATTTTATGATTTTTTCAAAAACAAAACATCAGATAAGATGAAACTGAATGAATAACAATGAATCATTTTCTCTGAATTGAGAGGGAAAATAGCTTTTGCATCTTATCTCAAGAGTCTCCACAGCTCTTAGTATATAAAAACAATTATTCTTGATAAGTTAATGCAATTTTACAATCATATCAGAAAACACACCCTGCAATACCAAAGTACCATACTGACCTTTTAAAAAAATGCTGAACAAAATGTTAAACAAATACCTTTATCACATGTAGTCAAATAAAATAACTGGGCAGTGACCTCAGCAAGTCTGAACGCTATTGTCACTAGTGGGACAGAAGCTGGGGAAGAAAAAGCAGAGCTGGAGACCACGTGGAGCAACCGAAGATAAATGCACTGGCAATTTCCTTTGATGCTCATTACTTTCTCTTTTGATATAAAATTTTAAAATGTAAATAACTAAGGAAATATGAAGAATATCACTACTGTTGAATATATATTATGTGAGCTGCCACTAAATAATTGTATTTTCCTTACATAATGGCAAATACTGCTGCTACGAGATTAAGCAATAAATTGCTACTCCACAAATTAAGCCATGTGGTCCCATCTGTTTCTAAGTTCCATTACAATACACCTACTGGTTAATAAAGAAACTATTAACCGGAGAATGCAAATATGCCTTTTATTTAACTTTTCCAAAATCAACAAGCTATTGTCTACGTAACTTGGCAGAGTCTGATTTATCATGGGAGTTAGATATTCAACCCCTGATCCCCTTGCACTGCTAATGATTCAAAACAATATGTGAAGTACATAAAGCATCACTAAAATTGCACAGCTCTGGGATTTGTGGGTGTTGATCACTCTACTCAAACCTCAGGGAAAAAGTACAGTTGCACAGGGAAGTCATCTCGGGTTTAATGATGTTCTGGGAGTTATATTCCCTGGACAGAGGTGACAGCCTGGAGAAAACTTTGCCTCAACTTGGTCTTCAACTCAGAGACTAAATGACCATGGGTAATT
>CM053508.1:77465819-77587268 GCA_028627145.1 Eidolon dupreanum | reverse complement strand
TTTTTTTTTAATTAAAATTTGACCACCACTGATGTCCACACTCCGGATTCTTAAACGCAGTACACTCCAATGTAGAAATGGAATCTATGCCAGGAGTTGGGGAGAAGGAGGAGTGAATAGGCAGAGTGCAGAGGATTTCCAGGGCAGGCGAAATTAAGTGTTATTACACATTTGAACAAACCCACAGAATGTACACCACCAAGAGTAAGCTCTTGTTAACTGTGGACCTGGAGTGACAATGATGTGTCACTGTAGGTCCACTTACTGTAATGAGCAAACCACTCTGGCGGAGGGTGCCCACAGTGGGGGAGGCTGTGCACATGGGGGCAGGGGCCACAAGGGAACTCTGTATCTTTCACTCGATATTTGTTGTGAACCTAAAAGTGCTCTAAAAAGTAAAAGTTATTAATTTTTTTAAAAAGTGAAAGAAATGGACCCTATTAGCCTTCTTAAAATAGTTTTACTTCCTTCATTCCCTATTTGTTGCTAGCCTCACTCTCTAACCATCTATCTGCCCAAGCTAGAGACCATGGTGCCACCTACGACTCAGAACCAGCCCATGGAAAATCGATCCTTCCTCTTCCTCAATCTCACATTCAAATAATCACCAAATCTTGCCACATATTTCTTGGTTATGTCCCATTCCAGACGTCCCCAATGAGTCTCTTCCACTCTGGGAAGCTATATTCTACACTGAGGGGAGATGAGAATTTGCCACCTCAAATAAGCCTTTCAAGATATTAATTTTAAGCTGGTTATTAAGAAACAAAAGACCCAGAAAGAGCTTTTGACCTTCCCCCTTTATCTGCCTAGGGGACTTCAAATTAAAAAAAAAAAAAAAAACCTGCTTAAAGTGAGAGAACTAGTCATCTTAGCATATTTATCTCAACATGCATGAATTAAGTGAGACAGATAGGGAGGAACCAAGAAGTTGGTTTTTTGGACTCCCTCAGGGTCCCATTGTTTCTGGGTGGCCCAGCCAGAATTTGTTTACCTGTTCGCTCTTTCTCAACTACCTGTGAATTGCCCATTTTCCCTTTGAAATCCCACATCCCTGCATCCTTCTCCTTAGTCCAAAACTGGACAGTAAACCCCAACCATCCTATGCATCCCTGGGTCTCATATTCCTATGGCACCCCCATATGTACATATATAATAAGTTTTGGCCATTTTCTCCTGTTAATCTGTCTCATGTTAATTCGATTATCAGCCTGGCCAGAAGAACTTAGAAAGGTGGAAGGAAAATCATTTCTTCTGCTTGCACACTCCTGTGCCTTCCCTCACTAGCCCACCTCCCTGTTGGGCCCATTGTGTGATGTTATTCCAAATCCAGAGCTGATCCTGTCACATTCCTAAGTGACACACCTTGCTGTGACACTACAGCTGAATTGGGACAGTAACTACTTCCAAGGACTGGAATTAAAAGTGCTTTATTTGTGCTTTAAAATGTTTCTCCAAATTTCTACTATAAGCATGTATTTATATATTTTACATGAAAAAAAAAAAACAGTGTATATCATGAGGAATATGGTTTATTTCATGTTTGTAACATCAATTTCAAACCAGGCTCCTCACAATCTGGCCTCCTCAATCCACATTCCCAGCCTCATCAATTCTCACCTCCTTTGCCCTTCACCCCTCCTCTCTGCCCAGAAGGCCTTTGCAGAGCTACATCCTGCTCCTCTTTCAGGCAGAGCCAGAAGCCAACTTCCTGGAAACCCTCCCCATGGCCCCCAGGCAGCAGCATTAATCAGCTCGCCACAGCTCCCTGGCCTCCGGCAGCCCCTAGCATATACTTTCCCAGTACATTTGACTCCTTGTGTTTGTTCTAAGTTTTCCCCAGAGAAGCCAAGCTCCTTCTAAAGGCCACAGGCCACAACAGAGTGGTGTGCCCGAACACCTGGTCTGGTACTCAATAAACATTGTATAAATGAAGGTAAAATTCAGCTTTATCAATAGCATTAGCTACTGTATTATTAAACCCTATGTAATTAGTCTAACTTCTGACCTAAAAAGCCCCTTGCCTTGTTGATGTGATACAATAAATTCCTTTGAAAGGCAGAGTCATATAATGCCTTCCTCCTTTCTGTGCATTTAATTGTCTACTTAAGGTGTAAAAAACACCTACGTGCATTGAAATACCTGTAAAGTGTTAAAAGGTTATAAATAACGTCAAATATTTTTTTAAATGGTGTGTGGCAATTTTTAAGGTTTTATTGACCTATGTGTGTTGTGGGAGGCTGAGTTTCCTGGCCAAAGGCTGCCTGAGGGATGAAGATTATACACTGATGCAGAAGAATCACTAATAAGCTGTGTTATGGATTACTGTTTTGAGGAGCTCAAATTTTAATTGCCATCAACATTCATGACACAGTGGAGATGGTTGTCCACCACTACCTCACCAGCTTCACTAAGTATGAATGTGGCCATTTTGAAGCATCGTGCTACTTTGATTTGTGTTGAACGTCCTTCAAACCCCCTTAGCTTATGTGATGGTCCTGTTCAAACCATTTAATACCTCTCCTTGACCACAGGTTAAAATTTAATAGTTCTCTTTGCCTACAGATTAAAATCCAACTGTCTCATCCTTCCTTCTACCTTACCCTACAAAACACCAACTTATCTGAGGGAGGAGAAAGGGGGATAGCTGAAGGAAGAAATTAATTTTATCAAGTATCAGTGATGAGCCAGACACTACGCTAGGTGCTGGCTGTTTCAAGATAAGACACGTTCCCTTCCTGCTAGGATATTACAGTCCACAGGGAAAGACAGAAATCTAAACACATTATTACCAGACAGGTGATAGATGCATTATTACAAGAGCTATTAAGAGGCTCAGGGAGCTTTCCCATAGGAGGGGTCACACAAACTCACTCTTGAACCAGTAGAGAATAAAGGGGAAAATTAGGGAATCAGTGGCTCTTTGTCCTGACAAACCTGGCAGTGCAATTCCAGGCCTCAGCATCCTTAAGTTCTCACAAGGACTTACTACAAGAATCTCTATTCCTATTGTGCCTTCTATTTCACCTCTATTTAGAATCCCACAATGCAAATAAGATCATTCTAATTATCCTTGTCAAGAGTGACTCAAAATTCACACATAGTAAAAATGAAATTCTAACCAGGAAAAATATAGAGAAATTCAAATAGACTGCAGTTTTTTTCACATAAGAAATCTTATTGTTGGGTAAACACTTTGATATTTGCTTTCTTGATCTCTCTCTCTCTCCCCCTAATTAGGCTGGAGACCAGGATTTTATTTTATATGTTGCTTTATTTTGTTGTGGTCCTGAGGCCCTGTTGTCGTCTTCATAGGGAGTATAACTACAACAGGTACAGAGTATATAACTGAATGAAAAACCTATACAAGGCCCCCAGAATTGATTACTTCACTGACAAAAATCACATTTTAAAACCTCAATACATAATCAATACAATATTTTGAAAATAATTAAAAATACATATTTGCAATAAATTTAGATCAATGACAACAGGAGGTGCCACTCCTTTTAAATAACACTTAGGCACCAACTTGCCAGAGTTTGCAAACACAGCCGATCTAATGACTGCTTTGTGTAAACACATAATTAACCAATAAGCCCAAAGGGAAGCATTTATGTACAAAAAGGTTTGTTTTTGAAAAACATCTAATCTAATTTCTGCTCCTAAAATGAAATATCACCACTAGAAAATAGGGAAAGAATAATACAAATGCATCAACAAGGGAAAGAAAGCCACACCAGATCTAAAATCTTTTTCACTTAACACATTTTCTCATCTTCCACATTTACTGGCTCCTAATAATCGCTTATATCATTAAAAATAATTATTCACATCATTACTCATGGACGGTCCCACTTTATGAACAAGTTGTGCTAATTTCTGTGATGTTATTTGGAAAGTTTTCTTTTTCTCTTAAAATCAATGTTCTGAGTGCTGATATAGTCCCTGGCCAGTCCACTAAGACCCTCTTAACCCCTAATACAGGTGGCCTCTAACACTGCTAACCTCAGCCCAAAGATGTGGTGTTACTTTTAGCATCTGCCAACCTGCTTTCGTCAGTACCCCACAATTGCCCAAATGCACAAACTTTTAACTTACCTACTATTTTTCCTTCCTCCTCCAAAGAAACTCTAATGCTCTCATGTGTGATTATTAGCAAAAAAAAAAAAAAAAAAAGAAAAAAAGAAAAAAAAAAGGCAAGATAAAGTAATGGATTTATAATGCAGTGTGAATAACAAAAGTCTCAAATATTCTACCGCGAGAAGGAAAACTCTGATGGAATCTGTGAATCCTTCTGAGTTATTTTCTGAAATGTGTTACTACCACGTCAGTTCAATTTAGATACAAGAATTCAGAAAGCAACTCCTAGCACTTCAGCTGAACTATCGTCCATCGAACTCCTCTTAAAAATATCTGTGAATCTGCTCTAAACTGTCCACAGCCCACAAATACTTAGGACAAAATCCTTCAAGGCTTTCAATAAACTGCCTCAATCTACAGTTCCAGGTCTATCTTCTCCTGCCTTACCATTTCACAATTAATTGCATTTTGTAAAAAATCATTCAAGTATGCCATATGTTCAAACACGCGCAGGCGCGCACGCACACTCACACACACACACACACACACACACAAGCAAATCTACATTTGATCAGCTTCCAAGCAGTTTAAAAGATTGAAAGTGAAAAATATTAGGCTGTGTGGAAGAAGACATTCTTCCCAGGGATGTGCCCTTTGGATCCACGAGTTTAAGCTGTTGCTAACCTCACAGTGTTCAACTTCCACTACTTCCAAACTCTCTCTAAACTGTTTCAGAACAAATCTCCAATGTCATCAACACACCTGGGTGGCCCCAAGAGCACATGTGCACTTCCCAGATTACTCACTGGAGTTCTGGAATGAGTGGTCATCCCTGGTAATCCAGGCGTTTGTACATCAAGGCCTGCATGTCACTACAATAGCACTAAACCCATTTCACTACTGAGGATACACATTTCCCACTTATAGTCCCTCAAAGTAAAATTTGGGAAAAAAAAAAAAGGAAAAGGAAGTGATCAGATATTAAATATTAAATTTCTGCAAGGGGAAAATCATATATAAAAATAATCTCCACCAGTGATGGCTTAATCAGAATACCAAAAGAAAAATTTTTATATTTAGTACTCCTCTCAAAAAAAGAAAATCTAAATTGTCTTTAGAGGAACTTTGTAGGACTCCTTTACATTTATTTTATGTGTTAAAATTCTTTCTTTGAATTAAATATGGGTTTGAGAATGAAGAGAAAAAAATATTTTCAGTATTTATGACTTCTCAAGTGATAAAATCCTGTACACTCATATTTATAATTTGTTTCTTAATATTTATGCATTTCAAGTTTTGAATTTAAATTTTGTGTCCATCTCAGATTCTTAGAAGATTGGTTATAAGATGATTAGACTTCACAATTAAAACTATATAACTGAATATATTACACAAGCATATTTATACCAAAATAACAAGTTATAGTTTACACTATATTAACTCTGAATCACTTTAAACATATGATGTATTTTAAGATGTGATTTAGTATTGTTTGGTAATGTAATCATCAAAGCACAGAAGGGAGATTCAACTTCCTGACAAGACTGATAACAAGCCCTTTATACATCCAACCTGACCAAAATAGCAGCTCATCTCAGCAGCAATCTTTTTCTTGCGAGCATAGTTTGAAACATATACACTCAAAACAGTATCAATTTTTATGTGGCTACTGATGGAGGAGGTCAGCATACTGTGTTAGCGATTTTCTGTGGAATCGCATTAGTCTCATTGCGGTAGCCATATCACATTAAAATCTGCCTTTTTTTTTTTTTTTTGCTAAATGGTTTCCATTGTGTATTTAGTGAATCTGATATGGAAAATTGCTAATGCAATTAGTCTCATAAGCTTTCCTGACAGTAATGCTCAGCCACAATATTCAGAAGAAGGTTCAACTGATCTGGAGGGGTTTCAGGCCAAGCTCGCCACAGCCTTTGAACAAGTTCACCGCTGGCTTCTAAGAAGATGGACCATTAAGAACCTACTGTATGGGGGAAATTCCTTTACGGATTTTATTTCAGAAGAGACCATGGGTTTGGTGAAAGATGTGTTATGTAATAATTATTGACTGTGCACTATGCAGGGCATTGTAGTTGGCATCAAGGGAATAAAAAGATAGATGAAACACAGTCCCTCCCTTCTCAGATTCTGAAAGGCTCACTTGTAGAGGACAAATAAATCCTCACTTGTAGAGCAAATGACTAACAATACAATAAGAATTGTGGCAAGAGTGGGAAATGCAAAGAGTCACAGGAGCTCAAAGAAGGACATGCCTGTGACCAGGGTCATCAGAGAAAGGTCCGTGAAGTCAGCACCTGGATGATGAAGAAGATGCTAGGTCCGAGGATCCGGTGAGAGGTGGCCAGGCAGTGAAAGGCCTAGTTCTGGGCCTCAGCATGAGTACAGGTGCAGAGAAGAGAAAAGCCAGGGTATGTGTGGGAGATTAAAATTCACGCTTTAATCGCAGCGTAAAATATGGAATGAAAGCAGGAAGACAAGCCTAGAAAAGTGGTCTGGATCAGCCTGAGGCCGAGAGCCAAGGAGAACAGTATGCGATACTCAGGATGGGTCAGGGAGAAGGGCTGGGGTGCAGCCCAGCCCGAGATTCACCTCAGCTCTCACGGGTATGATTGTACCTAATGCTAATGAGTATCCTGAAATCTCGACTTTAGTTAGTACATGTTTCTTAAGATACATAAGTTATAAGAATATTTATTTTAAAAGGTTAATTTATTGCCAAGTGGTATTTGTTTATTTTTTGTTATGTCCCTTCTCATGACGTTGACAATTCAATGGGCTAACAGAAAAAAAATCACTAAAGTGCTCATACTGTTATAACTACTTATGAATTTACTGTTTGCCTTTTTTTAGAATAACTTTTCAACTTACTAGCAACAGTTACCAAGGAAATATAAACCCAACAGCCTAGACTTACAACTATTAGAAGAGATCATGCTTTCAATATACTGCTATATTTACTGTTTTATTCTGGACACTTTCCTGTTTCTGGATGCCTCTCTAAATGTTAGAAGCAATACGCAGAAAATCTGCACTAAGCCTCATTAGAGCTTTATAATTTAACGTGGCATGTTTTGCAAATTTAAAAAAAAACTTTATTTTTCATAATCTTTACCCTCCCTTAAATCAGATTACACTCTGTGGATAAGTATTATTTTGAACATATTAAGGCAGTATATGAAATTGCTGTTCTATTTACTGCAGAAGGAATGTCGGATATAAACCAGTTAGCTGCCTAAGTGCTTAGAGTGACCACTTATTAAACACTTCTCTCCATTTTGGAAAAGGAATTTGTGTTCTCGTTAATCAGAATTAAAGCTATTTGTAAAAATAAAATTAAATATTTTAATCTTTATGAAATAATTTCCTGACGGATTTTCCCCCTCCAACTGATCACACAATTAGAAAAGATCAAGAAGTTTACCAATGGTTTATTACTTATAGATATCCTTGGCAATATTTCATTAAAAAGAAAACTCTTCTTTTTCTTTCCTGTCTTGGGCAATCAGAGATGCAGCAGTTGATATGTGGGAATATTTTAACTGAGGATACATAAGAAAAAGACTTTAAGAGGAGAAAAGTCAAATAGAGTATGCTGACTTTAAAATATTAATGAGAACGGTGTGAGAATTGTGAAGTATTTAGGGGTTTCACCTAAAGTTTGTTTATATCTTTGATTTTTAGTACACACTGTGCTGATAAAAAATGAGTTTGCTCAGATCAAGAATATGCTGGCATTTTCTTAAACATAGCTTGAAACCACAGAGCTAAAGCATAAAACAAATCTGACAAAGATATCCAGTCAAACAAAAATGGGAGTTGGTTGTGTCGAAATAGATCAAGAGGCCGAAGGCTGTCTGCTAAGGACAGTTGTCTAGCCATCAATTAAGGCAATTATTACTAGAAGTTATTTTTATTATTTGAAACTTCTGTCATATTATATTTAAAAATGCTCCTTATTTATAAACTATTACATCATTGTCTTATCTGCAGTGTCCTTCTTGGATAACCACAAACTTGAAAGCAGTCCAAAATCTTGTTCCTGGTTTCCTACAAGCATAGGAAAAATCACTTATTGAATTGTCTATTTGGAGTTAGGAGAATGGGGTTTACTTTTACTTCCTTTTTAAATATAGATCACTATTTCAAAAATGTAAACATCCGATAGCATTCCCTCACAATGATAGGAATCCTAAGTCAGAACAGAAGCCTGTAGTATTAACATTTCACTCACCCAGAAGGATGCCCCAAAACCCCTGTTCAGATATGGCCAAGGAGGTAGCACCGATTAATGCCTCAGGACTTTAAAGTTATCCTCTATTATTCCTGCTAGACCACACTTCCAAAAGGTCATCTAAGAAACCAGGCAAGGTACTGAAACGGTACTTGTAAGTTGGATTCATTAAAAAGCGATCCACACTGTCCTGAGGGTGTGGACCTGACTGTGAATTACTCAATAAAGAATTCACATGCAATTTTATTCCAAAACTAGATTTACACCATTTGTAGGTTATTTCTCAGGAGTACCAGTTCTAGCTCAGAAACAAGGCAACAGAATATTTCTAAACCATCATTTCAAATTTCCACTGTCAAGGGTGGGAGGAGGAAGGCACAGTAACGGGAAGGCTCGTCAGCGATCAGCCCTCCATAGAAGTGTTTTTCCCGCGCTCCTCCTTCGGATCACAATGCTGGCGTCAGTCAGTCTCCTGCATCTGTTCCCCACCTCGCCCCCTCCCCTCTGCGGAGAACTGACACCGAATGGCAATAGAAGAAAAAGACAAACACCCCAAGCTCCCAACACAACCCAAGCGCCAACTCGGAGACACTCGAACAACATCTCTAACTTTCTTTTTTTTTCCTCTTCTCTTTGCGTGCCTCGAAGGTAAGCAGAGCAAAAAGCCTGTGAAGCGGAAGGTCAGTGAGGCCAGCTGAGTCACAACACTCACCCCCCATCTCTCCAGTGTTGTCCCCCTACTCCGGTCATAGCCAAGAGGCACTCAGCTCCGAGTCCGGGGCCCTGTGGCGCGGGTCCTGAGTGCTCGGCCCGCGCACGGTGCCCAGTCCGCGGGGGGCAGGGAGGGGAGGGACGGAGAGCGAGCGCGCACCCCTGCCCGCGCCCCCACCCTCGTCCCGACCTGCGCCCGGGCCACGGCCCCGCGCCCCGCCGCGGGACGCGCATCCGCTGGCGGGTCCCGGTGCCGGCGGCCCGCAGGCTGCGGCCTCGAGGAGCGCGCGCGTCCACCTCCTCGGAGCTGTCCCCTCGGGCGCCTCGCCCGCCCCACCCCACCCCAGCCCACCCCACCCCAGCCCACCCCAAATAGGCTCCACCAAGAAACCCGGGGGTGACGAGAACAGAGAACCAAGCCGCGCACCGAGAGCCTCAAACACTTCCCTTGTGGAGCACAAACTCAGCCACACGCGCACGGACCGCGCGCCGCGGCGGGCATCTCTTACCTGTCCCCGCGGTCCACTCACCCTCCCCGCCCCCCAGGACCCGCCGCCCCGCTCCCCGCGCCTCGCACTCACGGCCTGGCTGCGCGCGCGGCGGCTGCAGGGCCCGGCGGCGGCGGCGGGGACCGAGACAGCGGCTGCCGCGGCGGCGGCGGCGGCGGCGGCGGCCCCAGCCGGCGTCAGTCAGACTGGAGCCGCGGAGCCTCATCGCCCGTATTAGTGCGCCGCCCTGGAAAGCTGCCAGCAGCCCAGCTCGCGGCGCGCCGTGGCCGCAGCCCCGCGCCGGCCGCGCCCGAGGCCGCGCCCGCGGGCAGCCCCGCGGCCACGTGCGCGGAACGTCGCGGCGGGGGCGCCGTGGCCCCCCGCCCGCCGCCTTCTCCGTCCTCCTCGACCGTCCGCGACAAAGCCCAGCTCGGCGTCTGCGGTGGCGAGGCTTGTCCAGCGTGTGTTACCCCGCGTTTCTCTCTCCCTCGCCACCCTGAGACTTCTCGTCTCCACCTGGAGCCCTAGGCCGAAGGAGAGTTATTCCCAGAAAGAGAGATGCAGGACCAGCAAATCGGTTTGGAAACCCCCTGAGCCACTCTGACATTTTCCTGGTCCTGATGCTTACTGTTTCTTGCCCTTTGTTCGTATCAGCTTTTCACAGTAAAGGGGTCATTATGCCATGGACAGCGCCAGAGCAACCGGTTTGCACTACTGTAGTTGGAAGAAAATCTAATCACTCTGAATGGTGAGTGGTTATTAAAACTAGTCATATAATTACGTGGATTGTCATTTCTTTACGTGTACTTATTTGCTTAACAGCCATATAATATACCATATTATCTAATCTAATAAAGATAACCTATGGACACTGAGCAACGTTAATGTACTACCTTCCTGCCTCTGGCTGCACCTAGGTAGCCTGTTTTTTGAGGTCACTGTGGACTCCTAGAACTCCCTCAGAATATGCTTAGGAAGTGCCACCAGCCTACTGATGGCTTTTGATTCCCCATCAGCACTTACTGCAGAGGTGAAAGTAGAATAAACCCATGTAAGACAGTATTCAATCGCTCCTGTGCAGAGAAAAATTAATCCTCCAAAAGCCATGATACCCCTGAAAAGTAAACACAAGGCCTTGTTTATAACTGCTTTTTCTGGTTTTGAGAACTGCACTTTCTTCCCTTGGCAGATGCTATTTTTGCATTATCATGCTGTTGTAATTGAGCAATGACCTTGTTTAAAACAGCATCTGTAGATTAAACTCGAATTTAACTCTTCTTGCTACACCTGGCCAACTTACCTCCACTCCAGGCTAGGTGTTAAGTTTAAGACTGCTCTGGGTGTGAAACCGCAGGAAACATTTGGACTGCTAAAAGCTACAGATTGTGCTTGGTGTGTGTTTTATTGCAAGTAAACTAATTAGGGCCTCAGAATTGAACTTTGTGGCTCGCTTTAAAATATATATTGTTAAGAAATGGCCCAGTCACTCTTGCAGTTTCTTTCTCTTGAGTGCATTTGACAGTGCAGAGATTACCCTGTGAAGCAAGAAACGTAGCCTCTGCTGGTGCTGGCTCATGCTCCTGGCATGGAGTCCTTTCAAGTTCACAGAATTCTCCTGGCTTTTGGCAGGAGGTGGATTTACAGATTCTTTGAGTGTGTGTAATCTGCTTTCTCTGTATGTTCTTATTTACATACCAAGAAATTTGGGCATCTAAAAGTTAACCTATTACTTATACAGTTCCTATCATTTATTCCTCAGGCCTACTATTATAAGTTAATCCATTATACCCCAAAACAGTAAGACTGGGTGAGTTCCAAGAAGAAATGCCAGCTCTGGGAAAGAAGGCTCAGTGTTGACACTCCGGTTTTCAGAAGCTGACTCTCCTTGTAATAGGAAATCCAGACTCTTTGCTTTATTTTTTCATCTTGATTGGCTGCAATTTTACTATTTGTTAGAACTTCCGCCAAAAACTACATAATGGGAATTATATGAGGAGTGAGACTCAGTCATAGGTTGTGCTGTGGTGTAACCTCCAGTAAAATTTTGGTTTGAGACCTGAAAACCACAAGGTGAAACTAAGCTCCCCCTTTTCTAAACTACAAAGACTTCTTGACACAGCAGGAGCTCCTGTGGCCTATTTGCAGCTTCCTTACCCATGAGAGGGTCGGTTCTGGCAGGCTTCTGACAGTCTATAGTAATCCAGAGGTGCAGAGATTCTGCTTTGCACACTTTATGGTACCTTCTGTTCGATCTGGCATTATCATGGTTCCACTCAGAGCCATAACCTGGAATTGTTGCCTGCACAGCCCTCCCCCTTCTAGTCTCTCTCCCGCATTTCGTCTGCAACTCTGTCCTAAGTCTGCACTCTTTCTGCCTCTCTCTTGAACTTTCCTTTAAGAGCCATCATTCATTCCAAATCCATTATTGAACACTTTCCTGAGTACCAGCTGCCTGGACTGACCACATGGACACACAGCACTGGCCCTCAGTAAACTCAGTCTTACTAGGAGAGGTACCAACGATTCTCATACAACTCCTTGTGTCACATAGGGGTGCAGGCACAGAGGAGGTGTCAGGGAGATCTACACAAAGGCAGAATTTCAGCTATACCTTGAGTCTGAATGCCTACCACCTAGATAACCATAGAATCACTTCCCCCTAGTCACAGCAGTTGCTCTCTGTGGGCACTGGCTTCAAGGCAGTGTGCAGGCCAGACTTCAGCCCCATAGGCCGGGCTCTCTGATGCAGGCACAGCCTGCGCAAGTATGAAGGCAGCCCCAAATGCCTACCATGTGCAGAATTCCTTCAGGTTTTGCGTATGGAAACAGGTTTCCTAAGAGAACTGTCAAACTCAGATAAATAAGAAAATGTTACAACATGAGACAACACCGAATAAATGCTGTGTGACTGTGGCTAGGGAGCAGTGGGGCATCTTCATTTAGCGGTGAAGGGTGACAGCTGTCTGGTGCTGTGAGAGTCCCTTGCCAGGACCTGACTGCTTTATGCACCTGCTGCCTTTCATCCCTCACAGACATCCCAGAGGGTGAGAATTATTGCCCCCATTTAACAGTTGAGGAATCTGAAACTTAATGAAACACTCCTAAGGGCCTGACTCAGGATTCAAACTCTAGTCATCTTGGCTCCAAAGACCAAACATTTAACTACTCACTATACTTCACAGTCTTCCTGAAACTTGAAGTTGAAAAGTGAGCAGAATGTGGCTAATGATAATTAAGAAGAAGACTCTACAGGCTGTAAAATGGAAGTGGGTGGAGGAGAAAAGTTTAACAAGATAAGACGTAAGAGACCAGTTAGGAAGCCATTGTAACCATGTGGGCATGGGGTGAGGAGCGTCCAAAATGGAATAGTGTCTGTGGGATTCTAGAAAAGGCTGGAGGGGATGCATTTTGTGGATACTTTGAAGGGAAAATCAGTATAACTTGGCAAAAACAAACAAACAGAAAACCCTAGAGGAATCAAGAATCAAGGATGGGAGAAAACTGGTATTTTTTTGAAGAAACAGGTACTATGGAGTGGGAAACTGCTTTGGGGGAAAAAATCACTCTTGTCCATAATTGTTCCCCAAATCCCTATCTATACTATTTTTCCTCATAGCAGATAACTACATGAAATTAATATAAACTATTTATTTGTTAGTTTTGCCTCTACCAGGATACTGTTTTAGCCACTACTGTTATCCCCATAGCCTGCAACAATGCCTGGCACATGGTAGATGCCCAATGAATATTTGTTGAATGAATGAAATGTTTAGTGTGTGGTTAAAATATCAAGAAGGTGATTAGGGAAGGGATGTAGATTTGGAATTTATCTGTAGAGGTGATAGCAGAAGCCTTGAGAATAAGTAGAGGAATAAGATCATACTCATTAAGGGAGAAGGAGGAAAAAGTGAAGCCTTAAAGAAAGACAAGGAATTGTCCTAGAGGTAAAAAGGTAGCTCAATTCAATTGCTTATCTTTCCTTTTCCCTACATTCCCACCATTCCTCATTTCTCCACCTTATTATGTAACAGGATTGCAAACAATATTGGCCTACATCAGGCCAGGGCTGCAGGACAGGTGAGATAGAATAAGGAGGTTGCAAGGAGTAACAGATATCAAGAATTTCATGGGCAATCTTACAATTTACAAAATTTGCTAACTAACCCAATCTTTTAAAAATGCAAGCCAGAAAAAGCATTTGTGAGCCAAATTTTACTAGCAATTTGCAACCTCTGAGTTTTGCCCTCATTCTAGTTCATTTCAGCATCTTTTTTCTGTAATAGAGAAACAATAATTAAGGTAATTACTTCAATCAAGTCACAGACAATATTTGTCCTTTACTTCACTGTCAAATTTCACAAATTTGACAAATTTCACTGTCAAATTTGCATGGTTGATGTCTGTTTCTCCTTCCTTACTCTCCTTCCCTTCTTAATTTCCCCAAATTTGCTTTCAGCTTTCCATCCTTACTGTTTGATTTCAGCACTGTTCTGACATTCTTAGAGGTCACCAGCGTCCTTTTAATGAATAATTCAGTGAGTTTTCTTGATTCTCATTTTCAAAAACATTTTAAGATACACTTGTATTCTTTCATTCAAATTCAGGTTAATATTGGAATTAAACACATTTAGTCAAATTGTTGCTTTGTAGCATGCTATTTGGGAACCATTTTGGGGCCTAGGTGAGACTGACTTTTTAATAGTTTTAATCATTTTTAAGTGTACAGTTTAGTAATGTTAATTCTGTATATTCACATTGTCATACAGCAGATCTCTAGAACTTTCTCATTTTGCAAAACTGAGACTAACCATTCAACACTAATACCCCCATCACTTTCCCCACAGCCCTTGGCAACCAACTTTTCTACTTTCTGTTTTTATTTTAGATACTTTATACAAATGGCATTATACTGCATTTGTCTTTCTGTGGCTAGCTTATTTCACTTAATATAGTGTCCTCGAGTTTCATCCATGTTGTAGCATGTGACAGGATTTCCTTTTTTAAAGGCTTCACAGTATGTCATTGTACGTATATACGTTTTCTTAATCCACTTATTTGTCAGTGGACATTGGTGTTGCTTCCAGCTCTTACCTGTTGTGAATAGTGCTGCTGTGAACATGGGTGTGCACATCTCTATTTGAGATCCTGCTCTGAATTCTTTTGGATATACACCCAGTAGTGGGATTGCTGGATCGTATGGTAGTTCTATTTTTAATTTTTTGAGGAAGCTCAATACTGTTTTCCATATAGCTGTACCACTTTACATCCTCACCAACAATGCACAAGGTTTCCAATGTCCCCACATCCTTGCCAACATTTATTTTCTGTTCTTTTGACAGTGGCCATCCTTATGAGTGTGAGATGATATATCATTGTGGTTTTGGTTTGCATTCCTCTTACTGTTAGTGATGTTGAACGTCTTTTCATATGCTTGTACATTTGTATGTCTTTGTTGGAGAATTGGTTATTCAAGTTCTCCCACCTTTATACTCTGTTAATTGTTTCCTTTGATGCACAGAAGTTTTTAAGTTTGATATAGTCCCATTTGTTTGTTTTTGTTGCCCGTACTTTTGGTATCATATTTGATTCTAATTATTGATACTTCTGCTGTCTTTAACACATAGTTTTTGAATAAATTAATGAATGCATTAATGAGTAAATGCAACACAGATTTTTTAAAAGTACAGAAAAATTCTACTTAATTAAATGGCTAGAATTATTGAACCACCAACTCCCAATTCAAATTTCACTTGGCTTTCATCATATTGGAGGAAGTTGCCTGCAGCTTCCACTGAGGTATAAACCCAGTGCTTGATGTGCTTGAGTTTTCATTGGGATTTCTAGAGGCTATGGGTAGAGAGATTTCCCTGGTGTTCCCAGTTGGAACATGGAGAATATTTTTTCCACAGAAAGTGCTGCAAATCATGGCTAAGCTTTACTGCCGACTAGTACAGAGTAATTCAGTTATATTATAGACATATTATTCATGTTTCAGACTGCTCTGAACCATCCTTTCTAACATTATTTTCATGGGGAAATGCCTTCTGGGTTCCAAACAACTGATTTATAAGCTGGCTTGGATGTAACTCACTTGTAAATTGAAGATGGGCTGAATGCTTCTAGGTATATACTGCTATGTGGTTCTACAGGTGAGATTTGTAGGCATCATACTCTTAAAATTCAAAGTTCTCAGAGGGCAGGGAGAAGCTCTGTTTTGCTTGCATGTTTAGAGCACTCTATCGCTATGTCAAGTGATCATGGAATGAGTTTCAAGTAAAGAAAATGTAGCATACAGAAAGAAAACCTAGATAGACTTAAATTTGGGAAGGTATATTTTTTGTGACCATCTGAATACTAACTGGAGTATTATTACTTCAAAATCAATAAATTACAAATATATCACTTCACAGAGTCCTTTATTGGTTCAACATAATAAAATCATTAATTTGTAGATTTTGTGCTTTTGGTAGTGCACAGAAACAAAGCAACCCACTAGACTGCTTCTTCAGGGGATTTAGCTATCAATAAAATGGATTATTTCATTCATATAAATGAATTGAAATGGGAGCATTATCTAACTATTTGGGAAACCTTTACTGAACAATCACAATTCAGGATGCTACAAAGACACACAAATAAAAGGCAAGATTTCTACTCTCAAGGAAATTATAACTGAATAAAGAAAATGGAAACTAGAACTGGAGAATCAACTATGAATGGTAGAAGTACACAACTATATAGACAAAATTACAGATGTCCAGAAGCACGTATTATCCAGATATGCTCTCAAGTCAAATAAACTCCACATGTACCTCTAAGAACAAGTCAGAGGTAGAAAATAAATGGTCAAGTCACCTGATAGTAATGAGATTATACTGTTTTAATCATGCCCCACGATCCTTTGTTTCCTACTTTTTATTTCAGGAGTAGCATGACTACTGGTTACTTGTGTGATCTTGGGAAAATTACTTGTCTAAGTCTGTTTTATTATTTGTGTAGTATGAGTAATTTGAAGGAACTAAATAATACATATAGAATTCTTATCACAGTTCCTTGCACAAGGTAAAATGATGGTAGTTGATATTTTTGCTTTTGCTATGGCTGCTTATTATTTTTGTTAGCAGGCTCTGTAATGTCAACAAATTAAACTATTTTTTCTCTCACAAACTGCCTCAGATTCTATACTATGCTGTAAGCTTCAGTGAATCTGTGCTTAGAAATGTAAGTTGGTATCAAGGATATCAGAAACTGTTCTTGATAGTGTTCCTTGAGGAAATACATAAAAAATATTGACACTTGCCCTCAGAATTCCTATTATGTTTCAAATATGCATTATCACTAGCTTACTAAGAGCAATGAATTACTTTATTGTCTTATAGTTCCATCAAGAACCTTATATTTGGTTCAAGGCTTCTTATATTTGGTTCAAATCCTTATAAATGCTGATGGTCATTCTTCTGTTGCTATCATTTCTACTTACATAAGCCTTGCTTTGTCCTCTTCATTTAGATGACTTATGTGCTCTCAAAATTTGGTAGTAAATTAAGTTAGTTTATTCACTTTGTAAATATTAAGTGTTTACTTTATGCCAAATATTGTACTGGGGATACCAATTTGAGTAAGAAACAGTTTGTTTTCAAGGAGCCTGTTGTCTAATGCGGATTAATAGTATCACTGCTGTTCAAACTACTGAGAGGAGTCATTTTTAGCTTATTTGCTTTTCCACTTGTCTTAAAATGTTGTAATTAATGTCTTTTTGAAAGTTTCTACTTACATATCCCCAATTTTCAAAAATTGAAGAAGCATAGTCATTAGACAGTCCACTCTGGATCCAGACTACGTGGGCTAGATTAAGGGCTCCACTATGTCCTAGCTGCCTGACCTTGTGCAAGCAACCCCTTTGTTGCCTACCTTTCCCTTTTGTTATAAAAATTAAGTCAGTTAGATTGGATTAAACATGGTGGAGTGAGAGACATCCCCAGATCTCTCCCCTTGAAACAATAAGCTGAACATCTAAAACTCAACAAAAAACACCCAAACTATACACCAGAACGTCTGAGCATGGGATCTGCGCATAATATCTACCACAGGCCAGAAACCCGGGTGTCGGGTGGTGGACTGGGAGAAATAAAGAAGCTGCCTCTTTCAGCCACCAGAGCTCCCTAGGAGGAGAGGGAGGGGGGAGGTGTGGCCACTTCCCTGAACAGCCCTGCTTGGAAGTGCTGAAACTTCTAGCAGCCGGTAGCAGGGCCCAGTCATTATGGCGGAAGGCAGAAAAAATGGGATGGCAGAAAAGCGGGGACGGCAGAGAAATTACAGTTGATTTTTACCAGACACTGTTGCAAAACTGAGGTTGAGCTGCAGCCTCCATTATACAACCCACAGAGCCCCTCCCCCCATACCCTCTGAGACTGATCACCACGGAGCCCCAGGGGAATCTGAGCAAATGCTACTGAAACTGTCGCTAATACTGACAGGGACTGAAACTGAGGATAGTGAGTGTGATTAAACATCTATAAGGAAAAAAAGACATTGTTAAGACTCTGTATAAAGCAGGGATCCATGAGGCTTAGATGCCACCTACTGGAAACCAAAAGAAAAGTGCCTTCTTTGCAACAGGCTAAAGAGAGACCTTTATATAATAAATCTTCTTTCTGGAAAAACAGCAGAATGCACTTCCATTAATGTCCAGGCGCAGAAATAGTCCATTAAACATCATGAACAACCAAGGTGACAAGGCATCTCAGAAAGAGAAAAATCTCTAGAAAATAAGCTTACAGACACAGAAATATGTGACTTAAATGACAGAGAATTCAGGATGGTACTTCTGAAAAAACTCAATGAGATCCTAAATGACTCATATCAACAATTTCAGGAATTGAAAAAACAACATGAGCAGAATGAGTTCTTTAACAAGGAGACTGAAACCCTCAAAAAGAACCAAATAGACCTTCTGGAGATAAAGAACACACTGCAGGAGTTTAAAAATAAAATAGCAAGATTGGGAAATAGAGTCGACCAAATGGAGGAAAGGAACAGGATATCAAAGACAGAAATCTAGAAATAAATTAGAAGGAAGAAGAGAGAAAACTAAGAATGAAAATTAATGAAAGAGAAATACAAGAATTAGCTGATACCATCAGGAGAGGAAACATACAAAAATGAGCATTCTTAAAGGCGAGGAAAAGGAGCAAGAATTAGAAATCATTTTCAGACAAATAGCTGATGAGAATTTCCCAAATCTATGGAATGAGTGGAGCTTGGAATTCAAGAAGTTAATAAAACACCCAATTATCTCAACCCAAAAAGGCCTTCACCAAGACACATTCATTAAAATTATCAAAAATCAACGACAAAGACAGAATTCTCAGGACAGCCAGGGAAAAGATGACGGTAACCTACAAAGGAAAACGTATTAGATTAGACTTCTCAGCAAACCTTACAAGCCAGAAAGAAGAGATATCAAATATTCAAACTATTAAATGAAAGGAACTACCAGCCAGGAATAACGTATCCAGCTAAGCTCTCCTTTAGATATGAAGGAGAAATAAAGACCTTTCCAGACATACAAAAATTGAGGGAATTCTCCACAGCAAGGCCTGCACTACAGGAAATACTGAAAGAGGTCAGCTCGCCTAAAAAAAAATGACAAAAAAACAAAAAAAACCAAAAAACCAAAACATAATTAGGAGTAAGGTGACTGGCAGGCTGATAAAAGCAGAGGAGTGCAACACTTACTAGGAACAGGGCATTATAAGTTTAAAATAAGAGGAGATTTGCTATAGCAAGACAGTAATGAACATTCAGCATACATAGGGACAAAATGAGAGAACAATGACTGAAAAGGTAAGGATTCAAAGATCCAAATTTGCAAAGGGGAATGAAGATAAGGCATGCGCAGAAGAAAAGGGACGACGGTATATATATATTACTATCCTTTACATATTCATAATGGTAACCACACGCCACAGATTCAGAACTGAAGTATATAACACAAAACAAGAAGGAATAGAGGCAAAATCCAAGAAAAGCCAACCAAAAAAGAAAACAGATACACAAGGACAAGGAAGCAATGGAAATACCAAGCTACCAGAAAGTAAAAGATAAAATGGCTATAAGACTTCATATTCCAATAATCACCCTAAATGTAAATGGACTGAACTTACCAATAAAAAGACAGAGTTGCAGATTGGATCAAAAAGCAAAATCCCAACCATATGCTGCCTCCAGGAGACAAATCTCAGTTCCATAGACAAATATAGACTCAAAGTGAAAGGGTGGAAAATGTTATTTCAAGCAAAGGGCATTCAGAGAAAAGCGGGAGTAGATACTAACATCGGATGAAATAGACTTCAAAATAAAAAAGGTGAAGATAATGAGGGACACTTCATAATGATAAAGGGAATCATGCACCAAGAAGATATAACACTTACTAATATCTATGTTCCCAATCAGGGAGCCACAAAATATGTAAAGCAATTACTAACAGAACTAAAGGGAGAAACAGACCAAAACACTATTGTAGTAGGGGACCTAAATGCCCCACTGTTAGATATGGACAGATCATCCAAACAGAAAATCAATAAGGAAATAACATCCTTAAATGACACATTAGACCAACTGGACATAATTGACATTTACAGAGCTTTCCATTCCAAAACAACTGCTTATACATTCTTCTCTAGTGCACATGGAACATTCTCAAGGATTGACCACATACTGAGACACAGAGAGAGCCTCAACAAATATAAGAGGGTTGAAATATGGTTGATAAACCATATTTCTGATCATAATGCTTTGAAATTAGACATAAACTGAAAGAGTGGGAAGAACTACAGATACATGTAGATTAAACAACATGCTACTAAAGAATGATTGTGTTAGAGAAGAAATAAAAAGAGAGATCAAGAGATACATATAAAAGAATGATAATGATAGTACAACGTATCAAAATTTCTGCAACATGGCAAAAGAAGTCATAAGAGGAAAGTTCATATCATTACAGGCCTACCTCCAAAAGCAAGATGAGCCCAAATAACCTAACGATTCATCTTAAAAAACTAGACAAAAAACAAATGCAGTCTAAAGTCAGCAGAAGGAAAGAAAAAAATCAAAATTAGAGAAATGAAATTGAAAGCAAAAACTTAGCCATTAAAAAAAAAATGAAATCCTACCATTTGCAATGACATGGATGGACCTAGAGGTTATTATACTGAGCGAAATAAGTCAGAGAAAGATAAATACCATGATTTCACTTATATGCAGGATCTAAGGAACAAAAAGAACTAATCAAAAACAGATTCACAAATATAGTGGACAATTTGGTGATGGACAGAGGGAAGGAGGGTTGGGGGGCTGGGAGAATGGGGTGAAGGGTTAAAGAACTAAAAATTAGTAGTTGATAATAGGGCATGGGGATGGGGAGCATGGCAGAGGGAATGCAGTTAGCATTAATATGATGGCTAAGTGGAGGGCCAGGGGAGGGAGCGAGCAATTGGGGGGATCGTTTTATGAACAATATAGCTGTCTAACCAATGTACTGTATGCTTGAAACTAATTTAAATTAATTCATATAAAAAATAGAAAAAATAAAAACTAAATGCAACAAGGAACTGTTTTTTTTTTTGAGGTTAATAAAATTGACAAATCCCTGGCTACACTCACTAAAGAAAAAAACAAAAGGACACAAAATCAAGAATGAAAGAGGGGAAATTATGACAGACACTGCAGAAATACAAAGGATCATACAAGAATACTATGAAAAAGTATATAACACCAAATTTAATAACCTAGAAGAAATGGACCAGTACTTAGAAAAATACAACCTTCCTAGACTGAATCAAGAAGAACTGGAAAATCTAAATAGACTGATCAGCAGTATGGAAATTGAAACAATCATCAAAAACCTTCCAAAAGGTAAAAGTCCAAGACCAGATTTCACCAGTGAATTCTACCAAACATTCAAAGATTTAATACCTATTCTCCTCAAACTTCCTCAATACTTCTCAACTCATTTTATGAGGCCAGTATTACTCTGATACCAAAATCTGGTAAAGATAACAAACACAAAAAAGAAAACTACAGACCAATACCTCTCATGAACACAGATGCAAAAATCCTAAGTAATATACTAGTGAACCAAATACAACAACATATTATATTAAAAAGTTTATATACAATGATCAAGTGAGCTTTCTCCCAGGGGCATAGGGATGGTTCAACATATGCAAATCGATAAATGTGACACACCACAGAAATAAATTCAAAAATAATCATATGATCAATAGATGCAGAAAAAGCCTTTGACAAAATACAGCACCCATTTCTGATCAAAACATTTAACAAAATCGGTATAGAAGGAAAGTACCTTAACATAATAAAGGCCACATATGAGAAGCCCTCAGCCAACATTATACTTAATGGTGAAAAACTAAAACCCTTCCAAGATCAGGAACAAGGCAAGGCTGTTCACTATCGCCACTATTATACAATATAACATTGGAGGTCCTAGCAAGTGCAATCAGGCAAGAGAAAGATATAAAAGGCATCCAAATAGGAAACGAAGAAGTTAAACTGTCACTATTTGCGAATGACATGGTTCTCTATATAGAAAACCCTAAAGACTCCACAAGAACACTACTAAAAATAATAAGCAAATACAGTGAAGTCTTTGGATACAAAATCAACATTCAAAAATCCATAGTGTTCCTATACTCTAATAATGAAGCGTAAGAAAAAGTGAAAAAAATAATTCCTTTTGCAATGACAACAAAAGTAACAAAATACTTAGGAATAAATTTGACAAAATATGTGAAGGACCTAGATAATGAAAACTACAAGACCCTATTAAAAGAAATGGAAGAAGATACAAAGAAATATAAAGATTCTGTGTTCTTGGATTGGAAGAATCAACATACTTAAAATGACCATATTACTTAAAGCATTATACAGATTTAATGCAATCCCCATCAAAATTCCATCAACATTTTTTAAAGAAAAAGAACAAAAAATCATCAGATTTGTATGGAAGCATAAAAAACTCTGAATTGCCAAAGCCATCCTGAGAAAAAAGAATGAGGCTGGAGGCAACACTCTGCCTGACTTCAAATTATACTACAAAGCGACAGTGATCAAAACGGCATGGTATTGGTGGGAAAATAGACACACAGACCAGTGGAACAGAATTGAGAGTCCAGAAGCAAACCCATATTTATATGGGCAAATAATTTTCAACAAAAAAGGCAAAAACATACAGTGGAGAAAGGAAAGCCTCTTCAACACATGGTGCTGAAAAACTGGAAAGCAACTTGCAAAAGAATGAAACTAGGGGTGGCTCCATAGTAAAGTGGTTAGCACGTCTGCTTTACATGTAGAAGGTCCTGGGTTCATGCCCCAGGTGGAGCCATGGACCATAACCCAGGTGCAAGCCACGAGTGTGTGGGGGAGATCCAGTTCTTGAAAAAAAAAAAAAAAAAAAAAAAGGAGATGGCAATATCAGTAGGTCAGGGGTTGAAGTGTGGGGTGGGGAATTAAAAAGGGGAAAAAAAAAAGAATGAAACTGTTGTCTATCGTCACACACCAAAATTAACTCCAAATGGATTAAGGACCTGAATATAATACCTGCAACAATAAAATGCATAGAAGAAAACACAGGAACTAAACTCGTGGACCTTGGACTTAAAGAGGATTTTATGAATTTGACCTCAAAGGCAAGGGAAGTAAAAGCAAAAATAAATGAATGGGACTATATCAAACTAAAAAGCTTCTGCTCAGCAAAAGAAACCATCAGTAAAGTAAAGAGACATCATCTGAATGGGAAAATATATTTGCAAGCAATGCCTCCAATAAGGGCCTATATCTAAAATATACAAAGAACTCATACGACTCGATAACAAACAAACAATCCAATCAAAAAATAGGCAGAGGACCTGACAGACACTTCTCCCTAGAGGATATACAAATGACCAAGAAATATCTGAAAAGATGCTGAATATCGCTAGCTATTACGGAAATGCAAATGAAAACCACCAAGAGATAGCATCTCATGATTAGAATGGCCATAATCAACAGGACAAGTAATAACAAACGCTGGAGAGGATGTGGAGAAATAGGAATCCCCATACACTGCTAGTGGGACTCAAATTGGTACAGCCACTATGGAAAACAGTATGGAAGTTCCTCAAAAAATTAAGAATTGATCTACCATATAATCTAGCAATCCTTCCACTGGGTATATTACTCAGCTATAGGAAGAGATGAAATACTACCATTTGCAACATGGATGGACCTTGAAATAATCATACTAAGTGAAATAAGCCAGACAGAAAAGGTTGAAAATCATGATATCACTTACATGTGGGATATAAACCTAAAAGCAACAAATGAAAAGGACAAACAGAGACTCATGGACATAGACAATGGACTAGTGGTTACCAGAGGGGAGGGAAGATGGGGGAGGGGGGAGAGGAGAGGAGGAATAATCAATAAAATGTTAAAAAATAAAAAAAACTTAAAAATGTTAAAAAAATTAAGTCCGTTATTTTACACTAAGTGCTTAGAATAGTGACTGGCATAGAGTAAGCACTCAACAAATGTTAGGAGTAGTATTAGTTTATTTAAAACATCAGAAAGACTGTAATTCTGATTTGTAGCTTTTTTTGTAATTGCTGTTTATTAGTCTTCATAATATCTCAAAACACGGGCTTCTGATATTAAGTAAATACATTTATTTATTAATAAAATTAAAATACTTTCTTTTTAATAGTTTCCAATTTCTAATAACATGAACTCGAGAGGGAAGGAGGTAAGTACTGTACACATATGTAAATTTAGGAAGGAGATAAATGAGACTATATGAGGGAGTGGATACTTTTATGACTGAGCCTAAATTCTTTAATATATAAATTTGTACATATTTAAACATATGTTGACTTTGTTTTTAAATCCTTGAACACTGGTTTATATTTAAGTTCACAAGAATTATGCAAGGCACTTTAAGATTACTTCTGTCTTGTTTAAAAATTATATTTCTCAGAATCAGTTAGTGATAATTAATCTAAATAAACAAAATTGGTTACAAAAGAAAATCTGACTTTTCTTAAAAACACCTGAATTATTTTTGTCCAAAAGAGGTATAAAAATTTTTATTTATGGCACTTTATTCTTTAAAATTATCAAAAAGCAGACAATGGCATAGGTTTATTCCAGCTTTATTTAAAATTTTAATTCAAATGAAATAGTTACACTGATACATAAGAATACAATCAAAGATGGCAAATAACCTAATTCATTTTCCTAGTTTGTTCAAGCCTCCAGGCACCAGTCATATATCGGAGTCGTATAAAAAGTAGGTCCTTGCCCATTTGAAGCCAGCTCCAAAATGGAACTAATTTAGAACCTGAAATTCAAAAATCATTAAAAATAAATTAACTTAAACTCAGGAGAAAATATATCAGTTTAAAATTGTATTTTAGAATTCAGTCTACATGACCTTTGAGAGCTTTTAGTCATCTTAGTTTTATTTATATTATTTATGCATGTATGTATTTATGTATGTATGTCTGTTAAACATTTAATTCCATCTATACACTTAAAAATGATTTTGGGGGACCAATTTTCATGTTTTACACACTACTTTTCAGTCTCATATGTACTACAGAGAATCAAGTACATGTCTACATATAATACAAGTGTAGATTATTCATGAGATAAGAACTCTAAGACAAAAACCTAATTTTTATTCTAATTCTACCAAAGACTCAATCAGCTAAAATAAATACCACCCTAGCTTGGCTGTCTTCTAGTCCCGTGGTGGCCGAGTGGCAGCGCTCCAAGCCCAGCTGACTAAAAATCTCCAACTCCTTGAGCACGTTTTAATATCTTATATTCTGTGATTTTGCCCCTTGGAATTATCTTTTTAGTAAGTCAGGAAGAGCCTCCTTGCCACCCTCACAATTTTACAGGTCAGGTAACGGGGGTGCCTGGTGGTAAAGTGCAAGGCCAAGACCACAGTGCTAATCACTGACAATTTCCCTATTTAAGGCCAACTGCTCTCAATTTCTCATTTTACTTTTTCCTCAGCTTTACTGTGGTATACCTGACAAACCTGAAATATGTTTAAAGTGTACAGTATAATGATTTGATATACACTGTGAAATGATTACCATATCATGTTAATTAACACATCCACCTTAATTTTATGTAAGTCATTACAAAAGAATGAAACATCTTTGATGTTGAAGTGAGTGGTTTCACTAAACATAACAAAAATGAAACATCCTGAAGTGAAATGAAACCTGGGAGGATCGAAATTGAAAAGTTCAAATGGTCCTATTATAGGGAGGAGAGACTGACTGCACATGGCTGAGGGTTCTGGGAAGGACCAATACACAGACTACTCTTTTGAGTCCTGGTTAATAAAAAATAATAATATATATAAGCCAACTGAAGACGCAGCATAAAGATAAATAAGATTATTTTTACATATGAATTCAGTCTTCATGGTGAAAAATACAGCCTACGATCAGACTTAAGACAATTTTGTCCAGACCTCTTTCTTTGTCCAAGGCTAAACAGGAATACCAATCTAATTAAATGTCTGATCCACATGTCACAATGGATCCTTACAATTGTTACTTGTCCTACACCTGCACATAAATGAACATCTGTCAGAAGCAAGGTTTAAAATTTCATTACCATCACAGAACTCTGTCAACATTAACCTTATTCTATATTATTGATCAGGGGAAAATATTATCTTCATTCTGGAAGCAAATGAGGAATTTGAGGCACCTATAATTCATTTAGGCACAACTATATAATACAAATGAGCAAATGATATAAATACAAATACATTTTAACTGTTCCCCACTTCAACTTACCATGGAGTCTACCCTGGGCATAAATCAGGGGAGACAGGTAGACAGAGCTGATCATGACAGTCTGAGCAGTCCTCTTTCCTGCTTCCCAATCCCCTTCAATTGAGGCTGCTACTGTGGAGATTGTTTCTGTAAACTCAGTGAGTCAGTAAGACTCCAAGAGGCTGGAATTCATTCTAGACTTTATAGCTTATAGGACTTCCATGCTGCTTCTTAACCTTTTTCTGTCCCTAAACATTTGAGGTTACAGAGCAATTCACGGCTTACTGCAACAATGACTCCAGGGGCAGGCCATGCTCACCTTGGGCAAAGGTGACTGTGCTGTGAATTTAGGACCATTCTAAGGTAAGCAAAGGAGAAGGCTATTTTAAATTCCACACAGCCAGAGCTGTCTAGCTTTTCTGAACAAATATTTTCAAGATTAGGATAGATTTCACATTATTATAGATCTTAGAGATCTTTCCATTTTTGGATATATGTACAGATAACCAGTTATAAATTAGCTCTGAATGGTCTATGGACATTTGGAGTAAAAACAACTATAATTCCTTATTTAGCTTTGAAAAATGGTTTGTAGGTACCCAACTGATATTCACCGACTACTGAAAAAATACTAAAAACATGGCAAAAACAATAAAGTTTAACTCAAAAGACTATCAACCTAACTTCTAGCCTCAGACCACCATGCTGTTGTCCACTGTAGCAAGTTTTACTGAATTTCTTGGGCAGGGTGGTAGGCCTACTGAAGACCCCAAGGCTGAAAAATATAGAAGGCAGTAAGGCAGCTGGTGGGTGGAAGGGATTAATAGGCAGTATGCTCTGTTGAACTGCCTCTCAGAATCGAGACAGCTGAGGAGGGTCTGATGGGGGGAAAAGTGGAAAGGTGACCGTTAACGCCAGCTGGCTTTATTGGATGACTCACGTCTCCTTCCATCCCCCAGTTAAGATTAGCTGTAACACAAACAATATACTCACCTTCAATTTCAGTCCAATTGACAGCAATTTCTGCTATTGGAATTTTAAAGAATTGTGCTATGTAAAGCAGTTCTACATCAAATGCCCTGAAATAGAAAAAATATCGGTATTTATTTTTAAAAAGATAGTGTAATTAAATCTCTACCTTGGCATGTTTTAAAGAAAGTTAAATGGCAGATAAAAAGTTTACATTATAAAACTGAAGGTCGGATTCACATAATATCAAATTGAAGCTAAATAGTTCAAGAGCTTCAAGGCAAATAAAATAATTTGGTGTGTCACTGCACAATATCTAAATGAGAAATATGGTGTCTCTATCACAACTCAGAAACTCCCAGAGGTAAAAATGGCCTTTTGCGCTCTAAGAGAAAATTTAATTTTGGAAATTTTCATGACTGATGGTTTTTAATCCCAGCTTTAACTAGCTTGAGGTACAGAACTGATAGCATTTTCAACTGATTTAGAGAGCTGATAAAACAGAGCTCGGAGCTCTTGGAAAGAATGTTCTCAGTCACTTTAGAGTTGCTTGATTACATTCTTTTACCACCAAAGGATCAAGGTTTCTTTTCTAAATACAGGGTATTTAGGGCCTGCCTTTTCCTCTTCATTTCCCAGTGCCAAACTGGACAATCCAGTATTGGTAGCTATTGGAAATGAAAATCCAGTTTAGACTAGTCTGAAGTGCCCTTTGAAAATAACTACATACGTACATTGGATTTAGATATATTGTCTCGTTTTTACATGCACTGTTAAAAATCCTCTCTAGTCTTAATTCCCAGTTCATCCTTCCTAGGTTCTTTCTCAAAGCTCCTCTTCAGTCTGCCTCTTGGTTTAGGTCAAATCTGTTCTCTTTAAAGTTTTGAATCCTGACTCAGAAGTTTTTCTGAATTCTGCTTACAAAATACTCTCAACCAGCTGCTTCCTTTCACCTGCACTAAGCTCAAAAAGAGAAGCACCCCACCTGTGCTATATTCTCCGTGCTCTTTTAACTGTCTCTTAAGTGCTCAAGTTCTTTACTGTTGGTTTCATCCCTGAGTCCATTAAGGCCCCACTTTCTAGACTGCATGAAACACACTTCAAACTTCCACTGCTTGGTTTTAAAATATTAGCACAGACAAGAAAATGTCTAAAACACACTTCTATTTGATTTCCCTGGTTCCAGACAACTTGAATTTTGGAGTTTTGTCTTCTTGGCCAAACTACCACCAGCATGCATTATGTAACTCGTTTAAATCCCAAGTATTTGGATAATTCAATATGAAAACAATTTTTTAAGACACTTAATACTTTTTCTTATCCTAATAAAATATTTGCTTAAGATAAAAGCATCTACAAAAGTGTTGTGTTTTTAAAAGGACTATGTAAAACTTCTGTTAACTAGAATTGTGACACTCATGAGAGAAAGAAATAATTTGAATATTAAGTCTGGTGCTTGACCCTTAACTCATTCCTTTAACACAAAAACAAAAAATTACCTAGTGGGCTCAGTTCTAATAATATTCAGTAATCTGAACAAGATTTATTATTTTTCTAAGGATATCAGTAATAGTTATTTATCAAAGACACAATACAACATAAAGATAAATGAAATGGAATGGAGGAAATAACACTGATTAATTGATGTTACTTTATATTAAAAAAAACTGAAAGGACAATTCATTTTCCAAACTATTATTTTTATTATACCCTTCTTTCCTTAAACACTTTAGAAGACATGTTTATTTTTTTAAAATTGCAGTTCACATCATCATAGTATAAGAGAGAAATCTGTTACAAAAGCAAACATAATTAAAATTCCAAGTACTTCTGGATAGAACCTTATGCTATTACAGAGAAGTAGTATAAGGGTTAGTCTCAGACTAAGGTGCTTTCACGTGTTTTGGCAAATGTGGGAGGGCTGAGCCACCACGTTTTCTTTTGCCATTCAGTTACTGGTGTAATTACCTCACGGACCCGAAACATTCCTGGAGAACAAAGAGTATGCTGAGACCCTGCTAAACAAAGCAGTCACATACTTACCCTACAGTTCTCTCCTGAAATCCCACTAAAATTAAAACAGCAATGACAGAATAAAAATACAAGAAGATGACAGTAATAAAACACTTTTTCTGAAAGTTAAGAAAGGAACTGGACAAACAGTAACTCTGAAAAGCAGAAAGTGGCAGTGGGAGAAGCCTAGAGGCAGGTACTGGCTACCAGAAAGCCCCACGAAAGCTAAGGCATCAGACGACGCAAAGGACATCTATGAGTAGGGTGCAGGTGGGAGCCGCAAATGGGAGGGCTTATGGAAAATCCACATGAGGTTTTCCTTTCCTCCAAATGGGTTACATCTCCTAAGCAGATCAAAGAATCCTACTTTAGTGAAAAAGACTAGCCTAAAAGACAATGACAGTTGGGAGTTTCCCACACAATATGCCCTGCTATTTAATCTATAGTGAAATCTACTAGGAAATCAGAGGCTTTGATCATGCATACAGCTTCTGATGAGCTTTTTAGTACCATACTAAAGACATCTGAGGATAGACTTTAACAATAAAAAGGAACATAAAAAAACTGGAGTGACAGAAACAATATAGGAAAAGTAGAAAATGTCAGTTTTAAACGAGGCATCAAGAGAAGTAGTGGAAGATACTAGTCAAGAAATAAGAATAGATTTTAAAAAATGAATACTAGAAATCAAAATTTGTAGAAAATTAAAAATTTGAGAGCAGAAATAAAAATTCAAATGGTAAAATTGAGGAAATCTCAATAGAAGAAAAATAGAAAAATGGTGAGAAGACAAAATTACAGGCTCAGTAAAGATGTTTTACATCTGTTTCCTAAGAGAACAGAGAAAAGAGGGAGAGGAAATTGTCAAAGAAATGATTAAAGGACATTTCTTAGAAGTAAAGGACAGATTTAGATAGCCTATTGAGTACTCAACAAAACACGTTAAAGAGAGCCACGTTAAACTCCTGACTCATGATATTTCAAAATACCATGGAGACAAAGCTTCCAAAGGTGGGGATGGAAACAACATACCGCACACAAGAAATCAAGATTCAGGTTATCCATGAGAACTGAACTTCACAGAACCACTGAGTACTGAAGACAGAGAGAGCAACAGAGAGAGCAACGCTTTCAAATCCTAAAAAAACGTGATTCCAACCTATAGTTTTTTTCTCCAGCTAACTATTAGACGAATGTGAGAGGAGAATAAAGATACTTTTTCACATGCAACATCTCGGTTTCTTTCTCACATTTTTACAAAGTTTAATAGAGGACATGTCCTACTCTAATAGAAGTATAAACCAAGGAAAAGGAGGCAGAGGCAGTGTCTGCACAGGAGGCCAAAAAACCAAAAAGGTGACAGTCGGCAGGATGTCTCCAAAAATTCATACTCTTGACAGTGTGAGCATAAGTATGTGACAGATTCACCGTATAATGATGTAAGCAAAAAACTCCAGATAGTTATCTTTTGGAAAACAAAAAGCATTACAACAAGAAAGGTAATATCCACATTGTACCCTGTGGCTCAAATGTGACTATCTTTATACAGCTTTAATAATCAATACTGATCTAACCAAAGATTATTTTAAAATAGTATTGAAAGAATAAGTGTGGAGAGTGTATAGAAGTTTAAGAGAACTAAGTACATATTCACTGATTTCCTATTTTGGAAATATCTAAAACTGAAAAATAGAGAAATAGCTGTTTAGACTCATTATTTTGAATGTGAAAACAAATACCATAAAAAAACAGTAAAGAGTTAAAAGTGGCTATAGTTAGGGAATAAGAATTGAGGAAGGAGGGAGGTGGGGCAAGGGACAACTGTATTTTCTGTTATAAGCCTTATGGAACTGACTTTAAATTATAAATATGTATAACACTGACTAAAAATAGAAAGCATTCATAAGAAGAAAGTACATTTCAAAAAATTCATTTTTAAAATTATTATAAATTGGGTCAAATTACACCTTAACATTGAATAGGAAGACTTTAGGTGAGGTACAGTTGTGAAGATGGAGATTATGTATTTATATTTAACATTACATCTATATATATTTATCTAATATTACCCATACTCACATCTCTAATTCTGAATAAAAGGGATGCCTATAGTGTTTTAACTTCAGCTATAATCCTTGATGTTTTCTAATACCTAGAAACTATACTTGGATTTTCTAAAAGTTATGAGAAAAACTTCAATGAATCTTTAGAATAAATCCTGTTAGGAAACAAGTCTAAGGTGACACTCACATGGAAGGAAGTACATGCAAAACTTGGTTTCTATAACTTATGCTGCATGAGAAAAAATATATTTTTTCTTTAGTTTTTCTTGATTTAAAGTACAAGAACAGAGGTGGTTTAAATGAAAACCACTGATGAAACATGACTACAGTGAAGGGTATACTGCTAATCAAGTTGATACGTGCATATTTGGTGGTTCTCCTTTAAGGTATAAAATAAACATAATTGGACCCTAAAGAGAGATAAGAGAGGCTAGAATTTTAAGTCAGGTCAATATTAAGTCAATCAACTCCAAAATAAAAAATTTAAAAGGTATGCACAGCTTCCAGTCAAGATAGGTAAACGCTGAGCTCGTCTCCTCTCATGACCACGTCAGTTACAACTAAACTACAGAACAACCATTATTGAAAATCACCCGAAGTCTAGATGAGCAGGAGTCCTACACCTAAGGACACACAGATGGGCTGATCCTACACCCACATGTGGTTGTTAAAAATCAGCAGGGATATGGCAGCTGCAAGGGTCCCCACTGACGGCGGAGAGGACCTAATCTTACATCAGGCTCTCCAGCCCCAGGGTTCCAGTGCCGGGAAGAGAAGACCCCACAACTTCTGACTGTGAAAACAGTGGAGGTTGTGGCTGAGTGAAACAGAGAGCTGCAGGAGTCCCAGGTTTTCCTCTTAAAGGGCCCGCACGTGAACTCACTCACTGACGGACTCACTTGCTCTGAGCTCCAGTGCTAGGACAGCAGCTCAAAAGGTGCCAGGGACATATGGGAGGAAATGAATTGTCTGGCTTTAGGGCAAGGGCTACAGGGGTTGCTTTCTTCAAGAGAGAAGTAGGACAGTAGCCACTGTTCCTTTGTTGAGCCCTCTCACCCTCCCCCCACCCTACCCGCAGGTGCAGGTGGGCTCCAAGTCTGAGTATCCATCAACCTGGTTAATACCATTCACCCTGCCCTAATGATTCCCTGAGACCCCATGCCATTCAACTTTCAGGCCCACGCCTAATACTTCCAGTGGCTTACACACAGCCTTCTTGGCTCATGCTATAGATTTTCCTAAAATCTCTCAAAGGTTTACAAACCACAAATAAGGAGCATTAGGCCTTGGTGTGCCCCATATACCTCTTTCTGAGCAGCCCCCAGCCTGTACTAGTGGCAGATAGCCTCACTTTGTAGTTTCGCCTCTCCCAAGCATCTCCAAGGCCAGCAAAAGTGCCAATCATCTTCAGATCACTTTGTAGCTCATATCAAGTGGCCTCGGGCAGGCCAATAGGCAGCGGCTAACCTCAGTTTGCACCAGAGGCCCTACTAAGAGGCCTTAGACCAACACACCCAATGGTCAGCTTCAGACGGTATCAGAGCATCACTCCAGCACTTTTGCAAGTGAAACATCCAAAGGGCAGACTCAGCAGGCACCAGAGTCCCACTAAAGTCCATCTTGCTCCATAGGGTCAGCCCCTGCACAGCAGCTCCTCCACTGTAGTCACAGCCAGTCCTCACGATCAATCAATCTGAGGGTCAATCCTTTCTACTGAGGTGCCAACAGCAACCAAGACTCAACTACAAAGGAGGGTACACACAAGGGGCAGACCTGGAGCACCCAGCTCACGTGACCAGGGAGACTGTGCCACTGGGCCCCACAGGACACCTACTACATAAGGCTACTCTACTAAGACTGGGAGACATAGCACCCCCTCCTAATACGTAAAAACAAACACAAGTAGGCGGCCAAAATGGGGAGACAAACATGTCCCAAATGAAAGAACAGAACAAAGTGTCAGAAAAGAACGAAACAAAATGGAAACAAGCAATCTACCAGATGCAGAGTCCTAAACACTGGTTATGAGGATGCTCAATGATCTCCGTGAGAACTTCAACGAAGAGAAAGGAAATATAAAAATGGAGATAGAAAACAAAAAAGAACCAGTAAGAAATGAACCAAGAGTAGATTCTATAAAAAACAGTATCGAATCTCTGATTTAGAAGAGAAGGTAACAGAAAACACAATCAAAAAGCAAAAATAAATAAATAAATAAATAAATAAATAAATAAATAAATAAATTTTAAAAAACCAAAAAAATGAGGATAGTTTAAGTGGCCTCTGGGACATCAAGCATACCAACATTCGCATCATGTGGGTACCAGAAGAAGAGAGAAAGCAAGGAATTGAGAACGTATTTGATGAAATCATGACTGAAAACTTCCCTAACCTGGCTAAAGGAAAAAAACATACAAGCTGAGGAAGCACAGAGTACCAAACATGGAAAAAAAAAATGAACTCAGGCTCACACCAAGACACATCAAAATTAAAACGCCAAAGGTTAAAAACAAAAAGAGACTCTTTATAAGTAGCAAGAGAAAAGCAGTTACCTACAAGGGAGCTCCTATAAGACTGTCAGCTGATTTCTCCACAGAAACTTTGCAAGCCAGAGGAGACTGCCATGAAATATTCCAAGTGATAAAAAGCAAGAACTTACAACCAAGATCACCAGCAAAGCTATCATTTAGAATCAAAGGACAGATAAAGAGCTTTCCAGAAAAGAAAGAGCTAAAGGAGTTCATTAACACCAAAGCAGTATTACAAAAAATGTTAAAGGGACTTCTTTAAAAAGAGGGGGAAAAAAAGATCAGAAATATGAATAATAAAACAGTAATAACTGCATATCTAGCAACAATTACTTTAAATGTAAATAGATTAAATGCTCTCATCAAAAGATAAGGTGACTGAATGGATAAGAAAACAAAACCCTTACATCTGCTGCCTATGAGAGACTCACTTCTGATCATAAGACACATAGACTGAGGGTGAGGGGATAGAAAAGGCAGTTCATGAAAATGGAAACAAACAAAAGCCTGGACAAGATAGACTTTAAAACAAAGGCTATAACAAGAGACAAAGAAGGACCCAGTTATCCCACTTCTGCATATTTATCCAAAGAAACCCAAAACACGACTTTGAAGGGACATGTGAATCCACACGTTCACTGTAGCATTTACAGGAGCCAAGATATGGAAGCAACCTGTCCATCAATAGGTGAATGAATAAAAAAGAAGTGGTACATATGTACAAAGGAATATTACTCAGCCATAAAAAAGAATGAAATGTTGTCATCTGCGACAAAGTGGATGGACCTAGAGGGTATTATGCTAAGTGAAATAAATCAGACAGAGGAAGACAAATAGCCTATGATTTCACTTACATGTGTTAACCTAAGGAAACAAAATAAAAGAACAACAAAACAAAAACAAACTCATAGATACAGAGAACATTTTGATAGTTGCCAGATGGGAGGGAGGTTGGAAGTGAGTGAAAGGGTGGAAGGAATTAATCACAAATTGGTAGTTATAAAACAGTTATGGGGATGTAAAGTATAGCATACGAATATAGACAATAATACTGTAATAAATATGCATGGTATCAGATGGGTACTAGATTTACCAGGCTGATCACTTCAAAAGTTACATAAATATCTAATCACTATGTTATACACCTGAAACTAATGTAACATCGTATGCCAGCTGTAATAGAAAAAAAAAATTATTAAAAAAAAGGGCATGTACCTGGACATAATATTTAAAGAAGAAAAAAAGAAAAAATGTTCTGTAAGTTAAAAAAAGAAAACCATAATATCCTAGAACTGTGTTGTCCAATGCAGTAGCCACTAGCTACACGTGGCTACTGGGCACTTGAAATGTTGCTAGTCTGAACTGAGATGTACTGTAATTTGATTCTGTAATTGCATTCATGTCTTATATTTCTACAGGCTGATGCTGCCCTAGAACAATCCTGACAAGAATCCTTAAAGATTTTTAAGTTATCAATCCTGACTCTAATGTTTTTCACTTGTAAATCCTTCCTTTCAAACTAGAAAGAAACTAGTTTTTGACCCTAGTTCTGGACATAATAGCTAATTGAGAAATATTTAATGCAGAGACACTTTACGTCCAAAGTGGCTTCTTAAGTTAGATTCTCTGATTTTGAAGTTCATTAACTATCACCATATTTTAGTCTTCAACATAATAGAAACACCAAATATACATTAGTTAAGATATTTTAACCTACATAAAAAAGTCTAAAAAACACATTTAAATGATAATTTTAATTCTGAAACTACAGTTTCTCTAAAGTTATTGGGGGATTTATGATATCTATTTCTATGGAAATAACAGATCTTTGCAAATTAATTCATGAAAGTTGAGAGACTATGAAAAAGAACATTCCCACCATGAACAGAATTCACAGAGAACCCATGACTAACACTAAGTAATAATTCTTTCAACAGTATTTATTGAGTACCTATGATGTGCCAGGTACTGTATTAGATAATGGACAATCAGATTGGAGTCTAGCTTTTGTGTAGCTTATATTTTAATAAATAGAAACATTACACAAATAAGAAAAAACCATGTATGTGACAGGGCTACAGTACTGCAACAGACTACAAGTAGGAGTATTTAATCTAGTTTGGAGAGTGAGGGCTGGCTGTCCTAAGGATGACGTGAAGAATAGGAAAAGCTGAGAAGGGGGTTGGTGAGAAGGAAAGAATCTGCATGTGGAGACTCAGGTGGGCCACACTAGGCAATCAACACTGATACTGCACATTAGTGTACCTCTCAAGGCCATGGGAAGCCACTGAAGGATTGTCAAGCAGAAGAGGTGCATTTGATTCATCACTTTTAATTTTTGAAAAGACCCCTTGAGCTGCAGCACAGGAAATGATGTTCTGGATGTTGGTGGTAAGTTGAAGAGAAATGGAGGGACATAAAAGCTAAAATACACAGGCCTTGCTCATGCACTGGATATGTAGAAGAGCTGTGGGGGATGCCAGGGCTGACTCCAAGGCTTCAAGCTTCTGAGCGACAGTGCTATTCACTAAACAGGTCAAGAGCTGAGGACAGGTCGGGGATGCAGATATGCCGAGGGAACAGCATATTTCAGGACAGAGAGCTCTGAGGTATCAAATGCTGCTGAAAGATTAATTAAGACAATGCATGGTCACAATAAATATGACTACTGGATTTAATAACCTGAGGGTAACCAGATGTTTAGATGGAGGGATGAAGGAAAACCCACATAAGGTGGGGTGAGGAGTAAGCGTAAATGAGAAAATGGAGACAGTGAACACCCACCAGTCTCTCAGGAAAAGATCAGCTAGAGCTAGAGGGGTGCTGGAGGGGCAGGGCAATGGAGAGTTTTCTTTTTCATGGCAAGAGAAATTTAAACTTGTTTTAAAAACTGATGGGAAAGATGTTGAAGTTGAGAGGAAAGACTGTATAAGAAGAAAATAAGCAAACATGATTACGTAGTTAGACGGTGGAAGGGGTATATGGCCAAGTCACCCTGAACAAGCCCGAGCCTGTCTGATCTTGGACGCTAAGCAGGGTTGGGCTTCGTTAATACTTGGATGGGAGACCACCTAGGAAGACCAGGTGCTGCAGGCATAAAAAATAAAAAAATAAGGGATTGTAAGCTGACAAGATCCTTGCAATCTGTGAGGTCAACCAACTATTTGCCTCACCTAAATAATTAATTAATTAATTTAAAAAGAAGGTGGAAGGGATGCAGAAGTCAAAAGATTGGTCTTGGGCAGGAAGGAGAACTCACTTCTGCAAAAGAAAGCACAGGAGAGAAAGTGGGAGCCCTCTTTTGCTTCGATATTTGAGCTTTTTCTTTTTTCCTCAAAGAAAAAAAGGAAGCTTAAGGAAACAGGATGTTTCCAGATCTTTCAATTTACACTGTCCATAATTAAGGTAAATTCATAACTTTATACCTGATGTTTGGTTTGAGATTTTCAAAATAAGACTTGACCCAGTAAAAGTATAAAGGCACAGATTCAGTTTACATATATAAGTGTCAATTTTGTTTAAACCCGGATGTTCATTACGAGGATACAGGGCTGCTTCTCATTACTTGGGAAAATTGCTGTATAATAAGATATACCTGTACATTCCAGTTAGGAACCTACCATCGTTCAATGTGTAGAGATGAAAACGTCCGTGAAGCTGCTTCTCGAGTTAATAATTTGAACCCACACTGTGTGTCCTTGATTCCTTTGACACAAAGAAACCACACCAGAAAGTGGAATCCATACATGAGAACAGTACGAAAGTAAGAACGCTGAAACAAAGACAATATAAATGACTTTTCCATTTACCTGTAAAGGAGACAATGAAAATACCTGGCTGTAGACAACTGCAATCAATATTTAATTGGCTGGGTAGATCTTACATAAAACACCACTGTTCCAGTAGCTGCACTGGCATAGTATATTAATAGAACCGTGAAGATGCTGTCTGCTCTGAGCAATGCAGAGGCAGAAAGAAGTACTAACTCATTCCCTAGAGATTGCATCATAAAAGAATTATGGTGCCAGTGTGAGGTCAGAGCTTCGGTCTCCCAGAAAAAGCACAGCATAGCAGTTTTGGGCTGCTATGAGCAAGGAGAACATCTCATTCATCTACACATTTTGTGCCTCTTTGCCTCAAATCTATTTCAGTTCCAAAAAAGGTGAGTTACCAGAATATCTTGAAAAACAAAACGGTAAGATTTGAACCTCAAGTTCAATACCTAGCTAATGAAAATACTGATACAAGAGGTATAGCATAATGTCAAGAAAGTTAGAAACTAGCAAGGAATTTGAAACAAAAACCCAGTCTCTCTAATTAGGTATGACACATATCTTATTTAATAGATTTTAATGATTAAGTTCTTTAATACTTTGAATATTAAACTTAAGTAGTCTTTAATCCTGAGTATTCACTATTGGTATTAGTGATTAATTTTATTATTAGTAGTAGCAGGACATAATATTCCATTATTCATTAAACACTCCAAACTTTAAAACGTTATAATAATAGATCATTAATTATCATTTTATTCAAGACTTTCATATTTAGAATTTTAAATTTTCTATAATTAAGGTGAAGAGACCCATGGAAAGATACATTACACATGGCCAGTAGAGTCTGTGCAGAAGATTTAACATCTCATACTAGTTAATAAAGGCCCCTTCCTCCTTTTGGCTTTTGTTTTTCATTATTGCCATCTTTAATATCATTCTGCATTCACACAGCTTTTTCTGTCATCATGGAACAGAACCATGACGCAACACTGTTAACATGATATGAGAAGAAACAAAACTACTGCACTAAGTGGACCTATATTCAAATCCTAGTTCCATAATAATTAGCAGGGTGACCCTAAGCAAGTTATTTCCAATCTCTGCATCTATCAAATGGGAATGAAAATGCCTACCTCACATAGTTATTTTAAGGATTAAATGAGATTAACCAAGTGTTTGGCACAGGAAGTAACAGGAAATCAATAAACGTCTTTAATAAAGGAAGAAAGCTTGTAAACTCACTTTAACCTTCTGACCACAATTTCACTTGTGTATTAAATAGGGCAAAAAGGGGAAGAAAAATAAAATACTTATCAATACAGTATGCAAAATAAACTTTTTGAAAAGATCTAACACTTCCCATTTATCACCTAGAATCGCTAGTTATGTTTTGATGTAAATATATCTTACCTCTCTAAGTAGATAGGGCAGAAACCTCATCTTAAAATACTTTGGGAATCTCACAACAGCTGGCTCAGTGCCTTCCATGTAAAATACTTCCAATAAATACTGGTTGACTGATTAAACCTCCTAAAGAGCATTTATGTTTAGGAAAGGAACAAATAGAAATTGAAAGATAGAAAAATAAAAATTAAAAGATAGAAAAAATAATACCTATATTCTCCTTGAACAATTTTTAATATAATAAATGAGCTTTATAGTTATAAAATAAAAAGATTCATGACTGCTTTTGCTTGGCTGTTAATAGAAGAATTTTGTTTGTTGTAGGATAATGGCTATTTTTAAAAAACTAGAATTGTGGAGTTCACATGGATACTTTAAGTTATTTAATTTGTAACATATTTAAATGCATA
Source organism: Eidolon dupreanum (assembly GCA_028627145.1). Lineage (NCBI taxonomy): Eukaryota > Metazoa > Chordata > Mammalia > Chiroptera > Pteropodidae > Eidolon > Eidolon dupreanum. The sequence goes on along the minus strand of CM053508.1, from coordinate 77,547,715 downwards.
AGAAGATAAACTAGAAAAAGGAGAATCTTTCTTTAATTTTAAAAACTTGGCAAAATGTCTTAAAATTTAGAAGACATCTAAAATATATTATAGGATATACAGTTAAATAAAGCTAACAAAATCATGTAATAACATGAACTTCTGAAGTAGATGTTTAAAAACATGAAGAAAAAATTTACTACTTCAATATTAACAATAATCTGTTTATGAAATATAAACAAGACATTCAGGTGAAATTTAAAGCTGACTGGTAATTTCATTATCTTAAAATAAAAAGTTCAAAGAAGTCTCAAGATTTAAGCAAAGACTTGTCAAAGAAAATCTAAAGATGTCAAATAGATAGTAATGAATTCTATTTTGACTCTTTCAAGAGTGATAAATTCAAGAAAATCCAAATAACAAACACTATTGTTATAACTGTTATATAGAACAAATGGGAATATGAACACATTTAAGGATGCTAAAAGACCCATCAGTGCTGTATCACGTTCGTCTTCCAAGAGAGCAATAGAACAGATGGTAGGGTTAAGTGAGAGTGTGTATACAGCTATGCAGGAAAGATAAGTCTAAGAACTATGCATTTAAGCTACTGAAGTTGCTGTTTATTATCTTGATTATTAATTCTTTTTTATAACTTTTTCACTGTCCACCATACAAAGGTTTATATTACTGATGACACATTAAGAGAGAACCCAAGTGGCTTGGAAATGGAAGGTCATGCTGCAGTTTCTAGGCCATGTGGCAGATGTGTGTGTTGCCTCTTGGAGAGGACCTTCTAGAAGTCGCATATGGTTCAGTGAAAGCATCTGGACTTGAACTACAAGCCTACTGAGCAGCAGTTGTACATAGCATCTGCAGCAGACAACTGCTGATCTCTAGTCAGTGGATCAGTTTATTCTTTCTTTACATAGAGTAGCAGCCAATCCTGTGGGGTCCAAAAGCACTAAATTGATCACTTAGTTTTAGAGATGAAGGAATAGATAGACATGAAAAAATTAATTATCAATATGTGGACCCTGGGATAGAGCCCTTGATGTCTGACAAAAACCAGTACTGGGTAAAAGATTTAGACCATAGCACTGTCTCATTTAAATACTATTCTAGGAAAAAGTCAGAGTTTTCAACTAGTTCTAAGTGAAAAGAATTTACAGCATTAAAAATAAAACCAAAAAATACAGTTCCTTTCTATTGCCACTCACAATAAACACAGGTCCCAACTATCTCTTGCATCCATTACTTCAAAACCTTAATTACTGCTTCCTATTTCTCTAATTTATCTTTATCCTTCACCAAGCAGATTATCCTTCCTCCCCCATTATTAGTTTTAAAAAGGAAAACAATTTACTGACAAAACCATTAAATTAATATCAGTCTATTCTCATTAAGTGCTACCATTTGCATAGATATTTTTATATAATTATACTGTATTTATAATATCATACTTTTCATATGACCTACTATTTTAGGTATCTTCCCATGTTATATAGTCTCCATTTTCATCTATTTTATTGTCTGCATGGTATTTCATGCAGAGGAAATATATTTTCTAGTGTCGGAATTTAGTATTTCATACTTTCTAGTATTTTATAATTATAACTAATGTGCCGAATATCTTGGACATATATTTCTTTTATGTATCTCATGTATCAGTAAAATGATGAAATTGGACTAGCTAATCTCTAAATTCTTTGTTTTAAATTTCTAAAAATATGATATTCTCTATGGTTAATAGATTAATTTTTTTCAAATACCAATGAAAGTCCATAGGGATATAGAATATTGGACTAGATGCTGAAGATGTTAAATAATTTATTTCTTAAGAAAGGAGAGTGTAGGTTTCCACGTTTAAGCATAATCCTTAAGATTTTATGACTTTGCCATCAGTTTATCTTGAAAAAAATTAAAATTCCTTAATATTTTACTTTAGAATCACTGAGGGAAAAGTTCAATCTTTTATTCCACTGGTTCTCAAACTCTGGTATGCATAAGGAAATTGTTAAAAATGCAGGTTCCTGGTCCCATGGCCAGAGTCTGATTCAGTGTGTCTGGAACTGGCCTAGAAACATGCATTAAAAAAACAAAACAAACAAAGATACACCTCCTGAGATAATTATGACCTTGTACTAAAAAATACAGCTTTATTCTTGATCTATTTGACTACTGTAGTAGAGGAATAGTAAGAAAATAATGGACAATTATTGGGCTTGACACACTAGGCTTCCATCTCTAAGTAAAAAAATAATTAAAATGAAAAAAAACCATTGCCGAATCACTACATTGTACACCTAAAACAAATATAATAGTTATGTCAATGGTAATTAAATTAAAAAAAAAAACTTAAAAAAACATAGTATAGAATTTCTTAATATTTATTCTTTCAAATTACTCTAGCTTTTCTAGCCTAATCTATAAATTACAAAATGAACAATTTATTGTCTTCAGTGATTTTTTTTTTAATATTCTAAAAAGGGCAATTACAACTTGTCAAATTTTAAGGTGTAGTGTTTTTCTAAGATGAATAAAGTTAAAAAAAAAAAAAAAACTTTTAACTTTGAATGAAATCCAAATATAATACTGAAGTGTGCCCATATGGAAAAACTAAGAGCAAGTTGATAGGTTCAAAGTGAATCATTTAGAAAAGTTTGCCTTATAACTGAATGGAGAATCTGTGCATCCAAAGTCAAAGTCCACATTCTTATTGTATACTCATTAAAAAAAAAATCAATTCTTAAATGTGCTAGTCCTTCAAAAATTTTCCAAAATGAAAGTTATTTTCTTTTCTTTTGAGAGGAACCTCATTTTTATGAGATTAAACATGAAAACTTATTTCACGCTAATGTATATGTAAAAAAGGGAAAAACTACCAATCTATCCAGTTGATGAAAGCCTCACCTGAGCAATTGAGTCCTTTTTCAAATGAGCTCGAGACCCACATGCAATAGCCATTTGACCCTGAGGAAAAAGCAATTAAAAATGTTTCAATATTTAAATATTATTAATAAAAATATTTATTTTCAATATAAATATATTATATTTTAGAAACTGATTTTTTGAAAAAGTAATATTAAATATCTTTAAAGGTTTATTGAGGAGTTCATAATATGTACTGCTTCAAGAAGCCTAACTGTATTTACTAAGAGGATACTATTCAAGGCTAAATAAAAGGGGCATGTATTATTTCAAAATCCATCTATCTAAATAATTTTTCTAATTAAAGATACTATATTAATATAAAAAATTAGTATTAGAAAGAAGTTATCTGTAGATGGTGTGATTTTATATGTAATCATTACATTCTAAAAAATCTAAGAATATCAACTGAAAAACTACTAAAATAAGTGATATAAATAAGTGAATTTAAAACAATGAGTGGGCACAAATGAATACACACACACACACAATATTTTAGCCTTTATCTATACAAACAATAATCAAAAGATAAAATGCAAGAAGAGGCAGTATTTAAAATATCAATAAAGAAAAATCTAGAAATAAACTTTATAAGAAATGGAGCAAAATCTAAATTAAAAAAAAAACATGTAAATGCTACTAAGGGAAACAAAAGATTCCAACACACAGAAGGGCATACCATGATCATGGATTGAGAGGATGTGATGACAGCATTAAAAAGTCAGTGTTCCCTAAATTAATCTTTAACTTTAAGGCCATACCAATAGAAATACCAAAATAATTTTTTTCATTGAACTAGGGAAGCTCTGATTTGACAGTTAATATTGAAAAATAAAGAACTAAGAAGAGCCAGGAAAATTCTAAGTGTGAGGAAGGACTATTTCCAGAGAATTTTAAAATATATTATGAAGACACAATAATTAAAACTATTTTAAATAAGGAGCTGGAATGTAAACACATAAATCCGTGGACCAAAACGGAGAGGCCAGTAACACACACATACACACTGAACACATGGGTACTTAGAATATGATAAAGATGACATTTCAAATCAGTGGGAAAAAGATGCTGTGGAGGCATCTTGGTGGTAGCCATTTGGAAACCAAATCAAAGCAGACCTGAGCCTCATACTGATGAGGATACAGTCTAGATACATCAAATATTTAAGTGTAAAACAGAAAAAGAAAATTTAAATCTCAAGGAAGGCAAAAGCACACAACTCAGAAGAATAGATCAATTCAACAATAAAATTTTAAAAAGAATTGTTATGTGACAGAACCAAAATACAACCACATTAAAAATTAAAAGACAAACTGGGGGGAAATTTTGATAACGTATATTACTGACAAAAGGCTAACTTCCAAAATGCATAATGCCCTCCTACAACTTATTAAGAAAATTATTCGATAACTCAGTTGGAAAAGAGGCAAAGGCTATGACCAGAGAGTTTACAAAAGAGGAAATGAAAATAGCTCTTAAATTAAGTGAAAAGATCCTCAAATCACACTTATACCAAGAGCAATGCAAATAAAACGTATCAGTTTTTATTATATTATGCCTACATACTCTACATGGATGGGAATTTGAAAACTAATATCAAAATCACAAATATACATAAAATTTGACCCAGCAATTTCACAACTAGTAATTCTTCCTATAAATAAATCTGCTTATGTATAAACTGACATTCATGCAAGGTTAATCATTTCAGTACTGTTTATCCGTCCAAAGGGACTAGCTAAGAAGCTGTGAAAGAATGAGGTAGTGCTCTGAGGTATACAAATGGCTCAATCTCCAAGATAAACTGTTAAATGGAAACAACAAAATAGCATATGGTGCATTACAATTTGCACGTTTAAATAAATAATATATATACACACATCTTCCAGATGGATATACAAGAAATGGATAACACTGGTAATTTCTGGAAGTAACTGGCTGACTGAGAAATGAAGGTTAGAGCTAGTTTCAATGTATGTATATCTTCTTATACCATGTGAATTTGGAACCATTCCCTAAAATAAATACAATTTAAAAGTGCTCACTATATAAAATTGGCAAGCACTTAAATTTACATATACAATAAAACTTTATTATGAAAACTCATACATAATCTCACAACCTAAAAGCAGCCACTGCTAACATTTTGTATATTTCCTTGTGGTGTTTTTCTTCTGTATTTAAAAAACCACAGCTGAAATATACTCATGTATATCATGCTCTTTTTCATTTACAATAACCTAAAAGTTTCTTGTATTTGAGTTTGGTTCTTTTAAACATTTTATTGTGGATATTTCCAAATACACACAAAGTAGAAAGGATAAGAAAATGAAGCTCCATGTACCCACTACCTGGCTTCCACACTTATCAACACATGACCAACGCTGATCTTGCTTTCTCTAAAGCCCTTCACTACCACCCCACACAACCTGGGATCACACTAAAACAAATCTAAGCATCAAATATTATAAATTAATATGTATGTCAATCACAATACTCTTACCACACTGAAAACATTAATAATTCCTTAACACCATTAAATATATATTTATTTTTCATATTTCCCAATTATCTCATAAATATTTCCAGTTTGCTCGAATCAAGAGCCAAATAAAATTCATTCGAACTGGTGGACATTTCTTTTATCCATGAGTTCCCCTTATGTCTTTTAAATTTTTTCTTTTTTACTGATTGAATCCCCCTCATGACATTTAACATGTTCCTTTGTCCTATGTATTTCCTGTAAACTGGTTGTTAGAGTTAGAGGCTTGATAAGATTTAGGTTTTCCAAGAACTTGTCATAGTAGAATTGCACGTCTGTCTTTCTAAATTGTCTTCATTGTAAGGACAATATATTTCACCATATATATCAGCCACATTTTCACTGTTTGCCTATGTTTTGACCATTTCTAATTTCATGTTATTATAAAAATGCCTAAAAGAACATTTGAAATATAAAACTCTTGACTGCATTTTGGTTTTCTTTCTTTGGAAAGAGTCATGAAATAGAATAATCAATTAAAAATGAATGTTTTTAATGTATATGGGTCAAATTATTATTTAAAAGGCTCCTCACAGTCCCACTAACTGGGTATGATTAATTATTTCATTAAATTTTGCCAGGTCTAATTATTCTCATTTTAAATTTGCTAATTTGGTAGGGGGAAAATATAACTACATGTGATCTCATTTCTTTCTTTCTTTTTTTTTTTAAATAAAAAGGTAAACTCTGGAGGAATTTTTATTACCCATCTATATTTTCTTTGGAACTTACCTGTTATATACTTTATTTCCTATATAATAGCAAGAATAATTTCTTTCCTTCTTTTCCTGGCAGAGGTACTTTGAGAAGGGAAAGAATGGTTTTCTTAAAGAATGACCATATTAAAAGTTCAAGATGGTATATAGCAAGTAAGGAGCAGTAACATTACTAGCAACAGATTAAAATGGACATCCTTCCACCTTTCAGTGACTGAGTAAATATCATTTAATTAAACTAAAAACAAATCAGAACCAAAAGCTTTCATTTAAAATCTTTTTCACTGTAATTCTCTAGAAGCTTTTAAGAGAGTTTTGTATACCTGAAGTTCTGACGTAAGAACAGAATCTTTGATACTGATCTCAACATTGGGTAGAATTCATCTAAATAGGTTTTAGAACAGTTAGCTGCTTTTCAGCAATCAAGGATATTCTTGTTCTAAAAACTGCCCATATTAGAAAATATATATACACATGGAGTCTCTTTCTTTTAAGTCTCTTTAAGAGTATCACTGGATTTCTTATGGTATTAAAAAAATAAATATTTTTAATGACTATGACAACTGGCTAAGTGGTAAAAGTGGTACAAGTGGTACTTACTGTATTGTATTCTAGAAAGAAATACTTAACCAGAATCTCTCTTTCCTAGTATTTCTTCAGTTAACTCTTTTCTCATAATTCAGAGACAAAAAACAGCCTTGAAGAACTAGATAAGTCCAATTTGCATTGACAATCATAAACAGCAACATTAGAATAAGTCTGAAAATCAAGCACGAAAACTGAAGCTAATAATTCAGAAATAATGGTTACTGAGTGCTGAACACATGCTAAACACTAGACAAATATTTAAAAACTTCATCATTACCTCAGGATTGTGAATTTAGGCTCACTGTCCTTATGTCAGATGAAGAAAGTGAGGTAGATGGATTAAATTGCTCAAGTTGACATCAAATTTGAACCTAGGTCTATTTTAAAGTTTGCTTTTTTCATTTAATTATGTATAACAGTCATCCCACTTAATATGATTAGCATGTTTCCTATAGTTTTTCTTAATGTAATTTTACTCCATATCCCTTTCACATGTTACCTTTAATCATTTGTGGTCTTAAAAACCTAAAAACTAAGGTTACTGGAACTATGTCTAAATGGGAATTTAAGATCCAAGTCATGGCCTGAGGAATTACTCTATGGTTATGGTGTACAGACTTGTCATCTATTTTGCCTGTTCAAGGATTTTTTATTCTATTTTGAATAGTTAAGCCACTAAACAAATAATCATTATATACTTTGCTTAGAAAAATTACTATAAAATCAAGCACATTTTTATTAAAAGAATAACTACTGACTAGGAAATTAAAAAGCTTGGAGAAAAACTTTGCACTTAAAGACAATAGAAATAAAATATTTTGAACTAAATGAAAATCCCTATTTTATTCATCATACAAAGCTCTACTTAAATCATGTATATTTAGTTTAAAACTTTAAAAGAACAATTATCTTCAAAAGGAATTACAGACGACTTTTCTGAGTTTATCATATAAAAATAATCAGACCAGAATCTGCGACCTGGCTACTCTGAGAGGAAATAAAAGTAAGAAGCAGTAGCAAACTTTTTGTTCAATTAAAATCAGCCAAGAAAGAAAATATTAGAATCCACTGACGAACATATAGGAGAGCCTGTCAAATCAATACTGTAAAAGACGTTTAAGTTAACTACTGCCATCTAGTGGTTCAGCTGGGTAGCCACTAAGGGACTTGACCATTTTGAATTCCATGTTCCTGTTTCATTATTTTTACAACTATTCTAGTTAATACTGTTATTGTGGAAATATATGCAAGGCATGCTTATGGAATTTGTGGCTTAAATGAAGTGAGAAGGAAACAGCAACTGCATTAAAGACAGAATAAGAAACTTGAGAAACTGAAATTGAACATGCTGACACCTAACGGGGATAAAGAGCCACACTTCCATTCCTAAATAAAACAAAGCAAAGAAACACAAAAAACGAAAACGACTATACCAGTGTAAGGATGGGGAGACAAGTTTCAATGGCAATGGACATGAAAAAGAGCTGGCTAACGAAGTAACAATGTCATGTGGTAACCAGATCCACACCAACTGAAGCATCTGCAGTGGAAAATGACCAGGATGATAAGAAAAAAACATACACTATTTAAAAACTGGAAGAATCATTAACAGCCTAAAATAGAGAAGACAAATGAAAAACAGCTTTTACTCTCTGAAGAGCTGTTACAAAAAGTAGTAGACTGTTTTGTGTAGCTACAAAAACAAACAAAAAACAAAACAAACTAAATGTGTTGATTAAAAGGAGACAGATTTGCATTTAATGTAAAAAGAAATCTGGGCTGCCTGGGCATCACTGGAGCTACACAAGCATAGACTCAAAGTCTACTTCTTAGTTATGAAAAGTTTCTGATACTAAATGACTGAATTAAACCAAGGGTGTGCAAACTACATCCTATGGTCCAAATCTGTCCTGCTCCTTATTTTTGTAAATAAAGTTTTATTGGAACAAAGGCATAGCCATTCAGTTATGTGTTGCCTGTGTCTCCTTTTTGTGCTACAACCAGAGTTGAACAACTGCAACAGAGACTTATGGCTTTAAAGCTGTAAACATTTACTAAATGGCCTTTTATGGGAAAAGTCTGCCAAAAGTCTAGATTACATAATCAAAAAAGATTCCTTCTAATTTCTCTAAGCATATTAGCTTCAGATTGTAAGTTTTCTGAAAGCAATGACTGACTTTATTAGCTCTGTCAGAATCATAAGTAGACAGGGGTCCCACTTCAAAAGTAATTGTCAAAGACTTCAGATTCGGAACTAAACTACCTATCATTTATCTGCCTCCCTTTTGCCTTCTCCAAAAAATGTCATATGATGCATATTGATAAAAATTCTTAATAAACTGAATTCAAATTGTGTTGTTGTACTCTTAATTAAGCATACCTTGAGGTAGATCAAAGTTCTGAATTAACAGCTTAATCCTAATCATAAGCTTTAGTCCTTTAAAACTCAACAGTTTATAGTAACAACGCAGTTAACTGAATTATAAGGAAAAGAGATGGCATTGGAACGCCTTTCCTTTTCAGAGTAATATAAAGGGAACTGAATTCATAAGATAACTTTTTTCCTGTTTACTGTTTGGTTTAGCCTTATTGATTTAGCCCCCTAACTTTGGCTAAATCATTAGATTTTTCTTTGCCCTATTACAGAATGACAAAAAATCAGCTGCTAATAATTTGACCCCCTTGCCCTCCCTCTCTCTTATGGTTCCCCAAACTAGAGGGATAATACAGGAAAAACGTTAATCTAGTCTTGTGGGTTCTCTGGGGTAAACAAGGAAATCACACCCAACATCTTCACCAGTTGAATTTTTCATTTAGCTTATCATGATTACCAAGAGGTGGAAAAAGAAATACTTTTTTAGTAAGCGTGAACATGTAACATATCCAATAATAATTTCATATTATATGGCATAAGATAGCAATGTCCAACAGAACTTTCTGTGATGATGAAAATGTTCTATATCTGTGTGAGCCAATAAAGTAGCTACTAAGCCACATGTATTTGAAATGTGGCCAGTGAGACTGAGAAACTAAATTTTACTTAACTTTAATTAATTTAAATGTAAATAGTCACATGTAACCAGTAGTTACTGTTTTGAATAGCACTGGTAAAGGGATAGCACTGGTAAAAGGGATATAAAAAAGAATTATATTAGTTAAGTCATTTAGTAACTTTAAAGAAAAACTGTGGGAAGAGAGGGGGAGTGGGTGATGGTGGAGGGAGAAACAGAATACTTCACAAACCATGAAATAAATATACATATTTATTTCTAGGGAGAAAGATATAAGGTGAGTTTTTTTGTAATTATTATTTTGTTTTGGGGGTTTTGCTTTAATGGGTTTTGTATGTGTTTTATTTTTTTATTGTTTGGTTTTTGCTATAATGAATAGGGGTTATTTTAATCGATTTTTAATAATAATTTCTAAATTAGATCTATTTCATTCATGTATAGTTGAACTGGACTGATGTTATTTTGGCCTCAATTTGTTTCCTTAGTTCTGTAATTTTTTTTTTTAAAATCATTTTTTATTGTTTTGTCACCTCACCTTCAAATGTTTGTGTTGCTGAATTATTTTTATTAGATGTTATTTCTTTAGCAAAAATGCTGATGTATTTTATCCTTTTTCTTAGATTACATTTCAGATAGAGTTTTTAATTTTTGAATAAAACTTTAATTCTTTTTTGTAGTAATGTGTTGGTGCAGCTGTTAAGATTAACATGGCTAGCTCTCATACAGTATAGGTGAATTCTCCTTGACATACTCCTTTTTTTTCCCCTTTGAACTAGAGTTTCAAGGTCCATGTATTGTTCTCGAGCGGGGTAGGGAGGTGTAAACACCCCTAGAACTCTTATGTAGTTTTGTAGGTTATTTGGGTTCACTGTGCTGTGAGATTGTATCCTGTACAAGGGTCAAGGGTGTACTCCACTGAAGAATGGATTGAATCACATGGGCCTATGATCCAAACTTAGCTTGAAGCCCTAAAAACAGCAAGGTCTAGCAATTTGTCTTGCTTCTGCTGAAATCCTGGGACGCTGCATGATGGTAGGCAGGTGTATTGTTTGATGTTGTCCAAAGGAGCTTAGTAATTCTCAGTCTGATTCTTTCCAGATTGGGAGTATTTGGTAAAGAGCTCAGAATTTGGTAAATTTATCTTCTTTTTCTAAATGGCTTTTAAAAGGTGGGAATGACACCAGGATTTTCTTTCTTCAACCTCCACCTTTTAAAAAAAAACCATGAATGTTGATACTGGCTTTATTTGTAATTGCCAAATGGTGGAAAGAGCCCAAACGTCCTTCAACAACTGAATAATTAAACAAGCTGTGGTACACCCATACAATGGAATACTATTTAGCAGTTAAAAGAATCAAATTATTAATATATACGGCAATATCAATGAATCTTAAGTACGTTATACTGAGTCAAAGTCAAACGTTACGTTTTTAAGCTATGGCATAAAGTTATACATAATCTTTTTTGAGTAGTTGCCACTTGTTTGTTTCATCAGAAAACAAGATGATGTGATGCAGTATCATTTCACATAAAGATGTGAGTCTTAGTCTATGCTTCTAAATAAGCTTTAGCTGAATATGGATGATAAAATATAAGCTAAGCGATTAAAAATCAAGAGATGCCCAGCCCAGATTCCATAAGTACTGTCAAGTAAACCTCAGAAAATCAGTGAATGTTTATAATAAAATCATTAGTTCTTCTGTGGGCCTGTATACAAAAATTTCACAGCCCCAAACCCCTTGGTTTTTAAATTTTTAAATAAGCTCTATTTTCATTTTACTTTAGAACCCCTGTATTCTTGACTGAATACCATTTTTATTATTCTCTATACTCACAGGCCAAGGCTGTAGATCATTCAGTCCCTTTTCTAATTTCTCAATATCGCGAAACTTTGTGGCTCCATCAGCATCTGCCATGAGGATCTTTTCTCCTCGAGAACTGAATACACCCTGCATTTAAAAATTTCAATTAAAAGAAGGTTGCCTTAAAGTAAGGTTAAATTAAATAACATATCAGTCTGTTCTGCTTTACTTAAAATATCTAAGAGTGAAATATTTGGTATAAAATGGCAGAAGGCGGCCAAAATTCATTGAAAACAAATTACATAAAATGCTTGTCCTAAATGTATCTAATGCCTAGTTCATGATTTTAAAAACTTTGGGGGGTCATACTACTAATATCTTAGAAAATATAAAGATAAGAAAACAGATTTAGGCAAATTAAAGCTTTTCTGATTAAAAAAGTAAAGTACCTGTCATTCACAGTACATACACAGTACATGTATGCATACGTGTAGCATGCACATATCACGGTGCTTAAATGGCACCAAGGCCACTTAGGGCAGCACATGAAAAGTGTATTTATGAATAAGCAGCACAAATACATATAAATTTGCTGTGAGATGCATCATGATAGATGATTTTGTATTTTTTATTTGAAATCTAAAGTATTTTAAATTAACTGTTGAATAAAAAAATATGAGATGTCACTAAAATCTGGGAAGTATGGATATATCCAAATACTATTTTGTTATTTGAAGCATCTGATACTTAGCAAAATTACGCCACTCAAATTTGAACTTACTGGTCTTTTGTGCAAAATATGGCTCTATGAGTGTACATTTCACACAGAAGTAAACTACACATCCACTCTTAATTTTCATGACTCATTTAAGTGAATTCATGGTTTCTTAAGTGTAAACATATTTATGGTTTCATTCAGTGAAATACAGTTTTGATATCACTTAAGAGTGTGGATATAGATAAGATATATACAAATGTATATACCTTAGAAATTTGACCATTTATTCTATGGTATAAGTCCACTAATTAGTAGCTGTGATGTTTATCATACCCATTAGAATGATTAAAATGAAATAAAAATTTTATATTTAACACCTGAACGCCATACATGAAGTTTTAGAAAAGCGAAAACATTACAAGGTACAAAATCTGCCACTAGGGTCTGAAATGAAAAAAAAAAAAAAAAAAAAAGGATATATGATGTGATAAGGGTAAAATAGAGATTATTATTTAACATTAACGAAAAACTGTCCTAGGCCCTCCAAATTGTTTAAACAGCCTCATCTATTTTTTAAAAGGGGGTTTCTTTAATGCCTGCCACTCTCCCATTCTCCCATCAATCATCGATGACCTTCATTTCACTGCCATTCGGTCATACCCCATCCTCTCTGACCAAAGGATATTTCTTTCTCCTCATGTGCCTCATTTCCCCAAGGTTTTGTTCCTGGCCCTCTTTTATTCCCTCTTCCTTGCCAACTTAATGGCTTCGGCTATTATCTGATGTACGTGGATGACTCACTCATCTCCTTTCTCCAAGGCGATTCTGGATACCACTATCTTGTACCTTGAATTTAACATGGCTCCAACTCAACTCAATATACTGTCTGCTAAACCAGCTCCTCCTCCAGTGTTACCCAAGGCCATTGATAACTAATTCCTCTCCTCCATTGCCAGATCCAATTTTGTCTCATTTTAAATACCTCCTACATTTATCTTTTTTCTGTTTGTCACTATTATGATCCAAATAATATTCATTACATCTTGCCTAAATTACTACACCGGCTAGTGTTGCTCTGACCATGATTACGGCCCAAAAGTCCCTAGCCTAAAGTTCATCATCTGAATCAACCTACCCTCTGGCCTTATCCATAAAGTCAAGTCACTAGTACCACTCAGAGTTCCTTTACTGTGCCTTTGGTCACATCCCTTCTCTGCAAGCTCCCCATTCCAGCTTTTGCCTGGATAATTGCTAATCTTCCTTGAAGACTTCATTCAGAATTTACCTCCCGTGGGAAACCTTTGCTGCAATTCCCAGGCAGGAGGTGGTGCCAACATTCTGCTTTCACTTCTATTATAGCATTTATAACAATGGTTAACTGTGACATCCTCAAGGATGAGATAGGTCTCTTTCATCTCTATATCTCTAATGAAGTACTTAACATATAATAGAAACTCAAATGCTGGCTGAATAAATAAGTGAATGAATGTATTTAAAGCTCACAAGTCTATGGCCATGCCACCCTGAACAAGCCCGATCCTGTCTGATCTCAGAAGCTAAGCAGGGTCGGGCCTGGTTAGTATTTGGATGGGAGACCACGCAGGAAGACCAGGTGCTGTAGGCATTAAAAAATAAATAAATAAATAAATAAAAATAAAGCTCATGATGATATTGCATCAATCCTATTTTTTTCTCCCTCTTACTTTGTGACTCAGTCAGAGCAAACTCACTGTTTCTAATACATACCCCAAGAGTTCCTACTTCTGTCCTTCCTTGCTTTGCTGACTAGCCTTCTCTTCTCTCAACCCTTTCTCCATACAGTATGAGAGGGAAAGAACGTGGAGTTCAGGGTTAAACTAACCTAATCCAAATCTTGACTAAATATCTATGTGACCTTGAGTAAGTTACGCTACCTATCGATGCCTCAAATTGCCTCATCTAGATAATCAAAATAATAGGACCTAACTCATGAGACAACATGAGGAGAATTAAATGGGATAATTATGTTGAAGAGATTAATTTACTGTCTAGCTCGAAGTAACCAGTAAACAAGGGGCAGGCAGTGTTCACTATCAGTGGAGGCCTGGCCTCAGCAATGTCACCTTTGTGAAGTCTGCTATTTTTCCCATGTGCTTGAGACTACGAGTTACCTATCCCAATACCTATTCTTTCCTTCTTTGTCACTAATAGAACCCTGATTTAGTCAGGAATAAATATGTTAGAAAGAACATTTTTAACCTTCCTTGGAAACAGGGGTGCTCTGTGACACTGTTCTGGCCAGTGAGATTTCAGTATGTCAAGACATTGGGTGGAGCTTCTGAGAAAACTCCTTAAAAAGGGGTGAACCAGCTGGCATGCGTCTTTTGCCCTTTGCCCTTCTTCTTGTCTTCCGGTGGATGTGCTGGTTGGTTCTCCAGGAGTCACCTTGTGTGCATGAAGAAAAGGGAGTGAAAAGGTAGGAGCTGGGTTTCTGATGACACCGTGGAATTGCTGAACAAGTCCTGGATTGTCTATATCATCAGACTTCTTTTATGGGGTGGGGGGTGCAAAATAAATATATAAAACTTTAAAGTCATTTAGGGTATGATTTGGATTTTCTTTCATATATCTTGACTTTTGGTCTTTTTGTTAGCGTATCTTGAATCCTACCTAATATGCCTCAACTGAAAGTAACTGCTTCTTTCTTGGAATTTCTATAGCCCTTCACTTAAGTATAATCACCTTTTCTATTAGACTGTAAATTTCAACACGATAGACCCACATCAGATTGTTCTTAGTTCATGCTATAATACTCAGCATAATGCCTCATATAGGTAAAATTTAATACACAAATGCATTTGGTAAATTGAAAAAAAAAAGCACATAATTTTATCCAGTGACTCTATCAAAGACACAGAGGTAACCAGTAACATTGTAAACGTTGATTAAGATACACGTATTTCTCCAGATCACCTAGTATGTTATAGATATGGCATGATATTTTCAGATTTGACCAAATATTTACATATGTATAAAGTTATTATTAAAAGTAATTTTCCACTAACTTGAAATACTGATATTCAACTAGACAACTATAGAATACATACGTACTATCGTCTGCAAAAGAGGTTGTTCGAAATATCTTTATATTTTAGATAAAAATGTTGAAACTATGTACTACCATCTTAACAGCTCCACCTTTCCCACGATTCTTCACCAGCGTTATCACTCGTACTTTGTCACTTCCATATTTCTGGCAATATTTAAAAGCTACCTGTTAAATTATACAAAAGTGAGAGAAAATTAACTTGAATTCCAAGACAGTAATATAAACTGGGTTTCTCATTCTGGCTTGAACACTACTTGCTATTCCAGTTTCTCTCTTCCTGTGACTCGATCATACCCACAATGCATTTTGGTGGCCCAGTGGAATTACTGATTTCCTGGTGCCAAGATCTGACACTAACCTACTAGGTTGAAGTTAGAATTCACTTTCCTACAGCAGAACCACCAGAAGAGGCAGTGGCCGGCCCCCATTCTCTCGACTCCTCTGCCTAAGCTACTGAGCTGCCAGAAAAAAATAAAATGTTTGCTAACTGACTAGTACACACTTGTGACCAGGGCCTCCGATACTACTTAACGACTTGTTTTCTTGTTGGTAACAGATCTTATTCCCAAGAGGCTGTTTGCATCCTGGACCATTTCCCTCAAATCTCACTTGAATTCCTTTCTCAGCAGATCCACATTGTGGCCCGTCTTCTCCTGAATCTTCAATCTCTTCCTCTCCACTGGCTCCATGGCCTCAAAAGTATTCAAGACTCCAGCATACCAAAAAATTTCTTTTGGCTTTACTATAAACTTAAACAACTGCCATTATTCTTTGATTTATAATCAAAGTCATGAAATAGTGACCTATATTGCTATCTGCATCTCTTCATCACTTATTCAGTCTTCTTCGAGCTGCTGTAGCATGGCTCATGCCCTCTGCTTTTCCACATCACCTTGCTTCTCCCCAATGGCACCCTGTCCTCTTGGCACTCACTTCCAAAGTCAGTTGTCAAGTTCTTCTCAGGTGTTTGCCCTCTTGTCTGCCCAGTTTAAGATGCAGATTGAACATGTGTCTTTTTCCTAGCTTCCATGCCCACCCTCACCTTCCTCCGGCAAAAAGGAAAGTACAATTCTAATATGTTCTCCTGAGGCATTTTCCCATTTAACTGTTATAACATCACGTAATGTAACTATAGACCTTCCTCACTAAGCAGTGAGCTTCTTAAAGGCAAAAATTTCTATTTCTAGTGCCTGGCATGTAGTCTAGAATTGATTAATTGTAATAAACAAAGGCAGCCACAGTCTCCTGCACATACTCCTACCACAGCACTATCAGCTCAACAAACACTTTCTTCCTCCTTGCTATTATGACCCCACTCTTGCATAGCGACAGTGTGTGCAGCCCTAGGAGATTAACCCTGATCAGTAGAAATCCTCTTGGCCAAATACTTTCCCAGTTCCCCTTGAAGGTGTGGGTGGTCACATCACCAAGTTCTGGCTCGTGAACTCCACTGGAGGTCTGCTGGAGGGTAAGGCTTCTGGCAAAGATTACTCATTCTCAGTGGAAAAAGGAAAGACACACTCAAAGATAATTCTCAATATCCTAGCTCTTACTGCTTCAGGACACATGATACTTGGAGCTTGGCAGTTTTGCAATGAGGAAGCGTGTGAGAACTAAAAACTTTCCTCAGCTGGGTTAATGCTGCTTCTGTAATCTCAGCAGCAAGCACTCAAAGCTGATTCTCTATGTCCCTCCCTCCATATGCTAATAAATTGCTGGAATAGTTTGTGTTCACATTTTTCATGTCACATTCACTATTCAAAGTGCAGAACTTACGCTTCCTAAAACAGATCCCACAATACTTTCTGGCCTCAATGTGTTTATTTACAATTTTTTTTCCAATCTGAATATACTATCCTCCATGTTCTTAGTCATATCTGTAAAGGTTTAGTTCAAAAGTCACATCTCTTTCTCTCAAATTCTTTACAGCATTTTATTTTCAGCCCTACTTTTTATCTGCATTACAGAATTTGTAGGCATGTTGCAGGACTGCCCTGGATGCTTGTTAAACAAAGGAGCAAGCTCATGTACTTGTATGGTCCATCCAGTGTCTAGTACTTCATGCATAGTTAGTATTTAACAAAAACCATTACTGATGAATAACCAAGTAAATAGGTGTTTCCTCATGAATTTATTTATTTAAGGTCAATTATACTGCTATTTAACAAGAATATAAATAGCACCTTAAATGAATCTTTTACTATAGAAATATAAATATCAAAAAAAATACGTAAAGCATCCTTAAAATTAAAACGTTTAGATGTTTGGAGAATAATTTATCTGGATCACTGGCAAGATTTAATAAATATACTACTGCAAGAAGCAGTGCACCTGGACCCAGCAGCCACAGGTCTCATCATGGAGGGATGAAAGGGCACCGTGACCTCCTGTGGGTAAATCTAGAAGAGGGTGGGCCAAAGGATATACCTGCTACCCCATACGTACCTGTGGCAATATGAAGGCATCTTCCTATCTGCATTATGAACTGTTAGGCGAGGTGTAACATAAAGCACAGAACCATGCTTAGGGAAAAAGGAACGATAAACCGACAAGGAAGGAGGGTTTCCCAGTGGCCAAGGCAAACTGTTGTTATCCGTGTTCTCTCTTGACCTGGTGACCTTCAAAGCCTTCCAGTCATATGGGACAGTGGAACAGCAGCTATGTTTTCCAGTTTTCCATAAATGAACCCTTTCTGCCTCTTTTACTACCCTCATTATAGCAATGGAGAGTATTTAGCAAAGCTTTAGGGTTCTATGATGAGTGGAAATAAGATTTCACATTTGCTAAATTATTCTCTAGTTTCTATCTACTGGCAATTCTAAAATCAAGTTTACTTACCTTCGAAGTCTGGTCTTTGCTGCCATCATCAACTACTATCACCTCATAAGTGAATGTAGGGTCTTGTTTCTGCAAGAAGCAAAAATAAAACACCACAATTTGGCATAACAGTCACGAAGAATTCTAACAAAATCAAAGGAATTTAAAAAATAATTGTTTTAGTGTTGATGTATATAAATATAAAGAAGTGCACACAAACCACATGAAATAGAAAGGTCAAGAACAAACAAGAGGAGACCCTGAGTAGGAGTTGAGGGCAGATAACGGATGAACCTGTGAGCACTCCATTCTCTCCTCGCCTACCCTGCACCACGTCCGTGAAGGCACCAAGTTCCTGTGGTGCTGAGCACTTCTGAGAGGCTGCCACGTGTGTGAGAAAAAAGCCTGCGAGGTCTGAGGTCAGAGAGTACGGATTCCAACCTGGGTACACCACGTTGTAGCCTCATGAGCTTGGGCAAGTCAACATTTTTGGTCTGCTTTTTCACTAAAAAACAAAAAATCCTGGTCTATGTGGCTACTATGAAAATTACATGTAATAGAAGAGATAGATGCCTTATATTTAATAAGGGCTTAATCCTTTTCCTCTTTAAATTCAATTTTTGAGTAAGATGAACCCCTCTCTTTTGATGAATCTATAAAACCAAAGTAAATCAAAACAAAGAATTTTCTTAAAATAGAACCAGCCTAAAATCTTACTTGTTGTTCTTACTCTTCATGGAGATTCCAACAGCAGCTAATGCTACGAGAGAGGGGCATGTATTACCTATCTCCTCTTTATGCAGGGAAAGAAGAGGAAAATAAGTGAAGGGGCGCTCTTCAGAATAATAAAGAAATACGAAATAATTTCACCCTAATTATAAGTCTTTCAAATAAACATCTCTTAAAAAGTCACAAGAGTAAAAACAGCATTGTGCTGTCATGCAAAGTCTGCAGATTCTCTATCACTCGATTTTAGGTATAGCATTAGGCAAGAGAAAATAAACTGTAACTTTCCGGTATGCTGAGGCCACCTACCTGCCTCTGGATGTTGCGTGCTATGTGCTGGGCTTGCCTGGCAGCAAGCTGAGCATGGGAAGGCCCAGTGACCATGACGGCCCAAGCATGGCCGACACTGCCCCTCACAGTGGATCTAGCCTGCGATCCACAAGTCGGTGACCTGGTCTAGTTTTAACTGGTGACATCATAGTGAAAGAAAAAAAACATGATACCTGTCTCTCTTCTAGATAGTCCAGAGCTTCATCCATCATTACAGGCACTAAAAGGAAAAAAAAAGTATATTAAAAATTGCTTTTGAAAATGGTTTATCAAAACCTAGCACACAAGTTTACATATGGAAAAAATATGGATATAAAATCTGGATATAAAAGAAGTCCCTCTGGGACTTTTCTCCACTGGCCATTCCCATCTGGAACCTCTGTCTTCTGTTCACACCTTGCTCATTACTTGTCCAGAACACTTCAGTCCCAGTACCTCATGATGCCGCTTACAGCCTCGCAGCTAATGTTCATTTCCCCACTTCTGAACTGCAAGTTCAGAAGCCGACTGTGTACTAACTACAGCCCACATCTACTAATGCTCTGGCAAAGACAGTACAATCCAATACTTTTAAGTTTCCTTCTCTTCCCAAATTACTCCTTGCCAAAAAGTCATATAGGGCTTACAGCGCTTTTCTTCATTGTATGAAGGCACAACAACAGAAAGCTGTTTGGTGGGTGAGTCCCTTATGCTTGGGAGGGTTTCCTTCTGGCCTCTGGGATTTAAGAAGAACTTCTCTTCTTCATGTTGATGAAGGACTGGCAATTCCGTAGCGGTTATAAATGCAACAAAGGAAATCTAAAAGCAGATATGTTAAAAAGAAATTATGTAAGGTTGGCCTTTTTTACATTTGTTATGTTAGAATGCTACATCATTTACGCAATTTTTTTTCATTTGGCGGAATATTTATTCTCAGTTTTTAGTCCATTAACAATGGTCTGGAAGTGACTCCAAAATTCAAACCAATCTTAAGAATAATCATTGTCCTTTTCTCCAACACTAATGCCTTAAGAGGCTCTTTGTCTCTTCCACTTGTCATTTCCCAGGCCTCTGTCATCCCAGATCTAAGAGTGAACAGATTACAGAAGGACAGCCCGCTCTTAGATGCGCTGAACCCCCAACCCCTGGTGCACAGTGAGATTCCATCCCTGCTTGGAGCATATATGTGACAGAGGACAAGTTCACATAGCAGGTGGAACGTGTGGGATGAGAGCAGACCTTCCCATCCAGGACCAGATCGACCCAGGGTATGAAGGGAAGACTCCAACCCTTATAGTGGAGACCAGTAATGCTTAAGAATATATTCTTGGTACTCATCTCAGATTTGAACTCAAAATACAATATTTTCTGCAGTAAAGTACTGAACTTGTAAGCTGTAGGCACCATGCACTACTAATATTATACAACTCCCTTCCATATATGTTTGGAGCTAGCTTTGGAAATAACTATTCTTCGGAACACTTTCTACTGGCACATCTTCTACTTTCAAAACAATCAATCTACAAATTTTTGGAATGTTACTCATTTGTAACAACCATTTTTAATGTTCCATTCATTGGGTAAATACTGAAATTGTACATGCTTCTGACTGGTGAGCATGGAGGCAATATCGAGACTAGTGAGTTAGGGTTCCTGCTCTGCAGCCCCTGTGTCCAGACTGTGGTTTCTAAACCGCACCTTCCACTAAAAGCGACCAGCGCTCCAAGGAAGAATGGCTAATTCAGGTCTGGGACAGGAAATGGACGATGGTGGAACAGCACATCAGTGACGAAGAGGGCCAAGCCAGAAGGACGCAGTAGCCAACGTGAGGGCCTCCCACTGGCTTATGATAGCACGATTTGCGCATCAAATTACTGCAATGCATTATGATACATACAAAGTGTTTTAAATCATGGATTCATAAACTAAAAATTTAAAATTGGTCACCTTTGTAAGATGCCAGGGAATTAGCTCATTATTTTGAAAACTTGCTTTTTATTTTACCTTTTAGATACGAAAGGTGTTTTAGGTTAACTGGATAGCTAATAGCTAAGGATTACATTCTTTTCCATTATAGGCTTCTTGGTAATACGTGAAGAAGGAATGATACAATTAGAATATTCCACTTTGCTACTCCCAGTGAAAAGGATTTAGGTAGTGATCATCAATGACTGCTAAAACTAGTAGGTGAATGACAAACTTTATAATAGGTGCCTCATACCAAAAACTCCTGAACATGTGGATCCATCTTAATACCTGAGAAGTCATACATTATATGCAGCCTGATGTGATAAGAAAAAGTATTCAGCATCGCTCACATACTTTTATTGATTAAAAAACTCAAACATGCATTTCAAGTCTCTAGATGTAACTACTACTACTTTACAGGAAATTCAAGAGGCAGAGTAAGATGTTAAAAGGCACAAAGGGAGTGCAATCAGTAAAATACAGATTGTGAGAAATGCTACAAGACAAATGACAACTTATTAAAGATAAAGGAAAAAGGGACGAGAAATTGTTATAGATGAAGACTTGAGCCATATCAATGAAGTGCTAAGTGTGTGTGTGAATGGGACTGGAACAAACTGACTAGACTAGACATATATGAGGCACTGGGAAGTTGAGGTATTTAAAACTACTAAATAATGGTTAACCTTCAAAATAAAAATCTGCAACAACCTTATTGCCATTATCTTTTAATGGGGGGGGGATCCTCTTTAGAGGTAAATGCTGGGGCTTTACAGATAAAATGTTATGTCTTGGATTTGCTTCAAAATAATCCAAAAAAGGAACTGGGGTGGGGAGAAAGTATGTATGGAGGGTAAAATACATATGTATAAGAAGATTAGTTTTTTGGTAATGATCTCCAGTGCCAGCATTTAAAAAAATGAAGTTCCACGAGTATGTTCCACGACTGTGTACATGAGCTCACCGTCAACCTGTTTCCTCACCAGTCAAATTAAACTAATAATGATAACATTTATGTCAGTATTGTTTTAAAGATCAAAAGCGATAATCCTGTTAAACTCTGAATACAACACCCAACATACTCCAAGTACCGGATAAATGGTAGCTCTTACCATCACTTCAAGCCAGTGGGATCACAAACACTTCCAGTGCAAACTCCTAAAGTACACAAGCAAATCTATGCAACAAATTCAACACAAGGCAGATTCAATCTAGGATTCTGCCAAACTCTGCCCTGACAAAAACCTGACTTGTTCAGCCTGGAAACTCTATCTATCAGTAAGGGAAAGAGAAGACTCCTCTCTCACCCAGACACAAATCAGGCAAAGAAATCATGATACAATGCTTTTTCTTTACCTAAACTGTTTCTAAGCTATGAGTTTACAAACTTTCTGGCAATGGCAAAGAGGCCTTCCTGGTTACTAAGCTGAACGTCAAGGAAGCCTAAACATTTCTACTTACTAATCATAGGACAGGCTCATTCCAAATTACATGGGAGAAAGTTCATTTGGCTGACGTGCTACTACTCATGGATCAGCAAGTGTTTACAATGTTTGTTTCCAGAATAATGGCAAAGAAAATCCGAGTCTGAATTCTATTATACCGCCTCATTTAAAGGCAGCAAATTTAGGGGGACATAATGACCCTCGGATATATGGTAACACCAAGCTTTGCCTATCTTGGTCTTCCTGTGTCTCTAGTAGGTCTTCTCGATCCACCGATTTATTCCAATCTGTAACAGATGATGGCTCCTGTCAGTGCTCTGTCACCGCTATTTGCTTAACCACATCTGTAAAGGGGAGTCTTGAGAGTACACTCACCTTCTGGGAGCTCAAGACTTCCCCGGCGGGGCTATAACTGCAGAGGCTGCAGACCCGGGAGGAAGTCTTGGAGAGGTCGGGATGGGCAGTGGGTCCAGGAACAAGGGGGCGAGTTAAGACTGGATGGCCACGTCCCAGAGTGGATAAAGGTGCAAGGCTCTTGGTACGTAGGGAGATGAAGCTCCAAAATAAAAATCAACAGCGGAAGAATGGGGGTTCGAAATTGCAGGAGAGGAATTCCGGGGCCAAAGGGTGGGGTCAGTATGGTGAAAAGGGACACGTCCAAGAACCCGCAGCGCGGAAGATAGCACGCCATGGGCCTTGTCTCCAGGACAGCAGTGAGCCTAGGCCCGCGGCGGTCCCCAACCCCTCTTCTCACCAGTATGAAGGCTGCGGCCGCCAGCGCCACGCCGAGCACCGCGCCGAGCACCACCAACTGCAGCGGGAGCGAAACCATTCTCCATGCCACGGCTGCCCCGCCGCCGCCCTATCCAGCACCAACACACACGCGGAAGCCGGCCGCGCACCCACGCCTCCTACCCTGCCGCCCGCGGAGAAGCCCCGCCCCGCCCCGCCGGCGCCCGCCGCCCACAGCGCCCTCGCGCGGCCAGGCGAAGAACACGCAGTTCTTGTGTGCCCGGCTCTTAGTCCGTGGGGAGGGAGGTGCACTGTCGCAAAGTAGAGTTGCCAGAATTAGCAAGTAAAAATACAAGATGTCCACTTAACTCGAATTTCAGATAAACAACTCATAGTTTTTGAAAAGCCTTATTAAAATAGCATTCACATACCATACAACCCACCCATTTAAAAGTTTTTGGTATAATACATAATTTCTTAAAACTGATATATTTTTTTTTGCTATTTTAACCAAACACTTTAAGTATACAGTACAGTGGCATTAATTACAGTCACAATTTTCTGCAACCATCGCCACTATTTCTAAAACTTTCCTCGCTCCCACTAGCCTCTGGTAGCAATTTGGTGCATACTCAAGTACTAAAAATTTACTTCAAAGCTGACATTAAATTTAATTGGATGTCCTGAATTTTATCTGGCAACCCTATCTGGGAAGGAGGTGGAAGCCTTGAGCCTCGACACAACCTACAACACAAGTCGCCCCTCCGGAGTCCGCTCGGGGACCAGCAAAGTGTAACCAGATAATAAACGCACAGAAAATTTATGTAATCACCGGTGCTAAAGCAGGGAGTCCTTTACCTGGAAGAAGGAAAACCCGGAGCTAGCGTAAGACAGTGACGGGAAAAGGACGCAGAAACATTAGAATAACGCTTCACACACAATATTGGAACATTTGCTTTAAGGTCGATTTTCTCTTAAAATCTTGAACTATTTCTAAGGAGAGAAGCTTATCGCTTCTATAACAACAGCAGATTCGTCAATACGCATAGAACGCAAGAAATCCTAGACGGGTGTATGGCTAGCACGTGCGCCCTCCAGCGGGGGAAGAGCGCTAGCGCCCGCGGCGAGTGTGGCCGCTGAGCCGGCGCGCGGCCCGCAGGCGCGATGTCGCTGCGGCGCAGGCGCGGCGTCGCTCCGGCGCAGACGCCCGGGCGGGAAGATGGCGGCCGGGTTCAAGTGAGTGGTGGTGGTGGGAGCGAGTTTGTACCCTGGCGGATAGCGGCTTCCTTTAACCCTTAGCAGGGATTTTTCTCACCTGGAGGCCACCCCACCACCTTCCCACTCCTTACCTGATTCCGCGCGGAATCAGGCGACGGGCGGGAGAACCTGGAGGTGGTCGTGGTGAGAGAAAAGGGGGCGTAGGTTTCCTCTCACTCGTGAGACGGGAAGATGGAAGGGACTGTGCGTACAGTACCTGCCGCGAGCGCTTATGGCTTGGTGTGTAGTGGACGTGCAGCTCCAGGAGACACAGTTGTCTTTTAAAAAGTGCTGTATCAGAATCACATGCTACTCTATTCGCCCTCTCCTGTAATTGATTTCTAAAAGGAAGGATTGCGCCATGTTCGTTAAGATTCTACCTAAGCCTTTGTGTGTGCGTGAATGCGCGCGCCACTCTGGCAAAGCCTATAGATTTTTGTTGTCAAGTTTCTAAATGGGTAAATAAGATTCCAAAGGAAATCACTTACATTTAAAGTTTCTATTGGTATAAACTCCCGAGTTCATGATATAATGATGTACATATATTTGTTTTAAAATTAATTTTGTTAAACAAGATCTTTTGGAGAGTCCAGTTGTAACTCGTGGAATTTCAGAGTACCTGAGTCTATACTTTTGACAACTATTAAGTAAAAACAAAAATATACTGTGGTTGTTAAAAGTCACAGGTACTAATATTATAATGGTTTATTACCTACTCATAATTAATATGCTAAATACAATAAAAATGTTAATTTTCTAACTATCTGCTTCAGAGCGAGAGTGACTTTGAAACACCTGGATTAATTTTTAAAGATGCCCAGGGCTTTGGGCTCCAATCCTGTAATTGTTAAAGGTAGAGTTAATGACAGCATTTGAGTGATTGCTACACGTGTATCTACTTTTTATAATTAAGTTATATGTGGCAACAGTAAGTATCAGAATTTATGAGGGAAACTTACACATTCTGGAGATTTATGCTGCATCATTACACTTTAAAAATCTGCCAGTGTCTGGATTTATGTTAAGATTCATTAGCTTACCTTGCATATATTTTTAACATATTTCAGAACTGTGGAACCTCTGGAGTATTACAGGAGATTTTTGGTGAGTAAAAGTGGTTATATACATGTTAGGCCTTTTGATAACAATATCGTATGCTTCTTTTGGACAATTTTCATATATACAGGCATTGAATTGTATCATTGTACACCTGAAACCGTTATGTCAATTATAACTCAGAATTTCAAGTAATTTTAATTAACAAGGTTTAATATATTTAACCTAGTTGTGTGTAAAATATACATATAGTTATCATGTACTTTCATGTATATTTACTTAGAAAGAGAACTGCCGTCCTGATGGAAGAGAACTTGGTGAATTCAGAACCACAACTGTCAACATAGGTGAGGATATTCTGAGTTCTAAAATAGAATGTTAAAGTTGTTTCAGTTTTGAAAACAGAATTTTTCTTTTTAATATTAGTAAAGAATTTCTATTTGTAAACTCACTAGTCTCTCAATAGAATTGTTCTTCATTTAAAGTTTTAAAGTTTAACTATAAAGCATTTTCCCCCTTCCTTCCAAATCTCCAAGACATGGCTTTTTTATGTCTTACACTTATTAAACTTTCTGCTGCAAACATGGAATTTTCTAGTTTTATCTGTATGACATTCCCAAGTTTTATTCTTTGAGCCACTTAAACAGTATTTCAGCCAAATTCTACCATGTGTAAGGGATTCCAGTAATTTTGTTGAGATTTTTATCTGTACAGTAGCCCTGTAACTGAATGAATAATGACTCAAATTCAAGGAGAGGTGAATAATTTTTAAAACAATAGTTTTAAGTAGTTATACCACTTTAAAAAGACTTGCACTGTGGACATGGTTCTATAGTGTGGCTGTTAGCACATCTGCTTTACATGCAGAAGGTTCTGGGTTCGCGTCCTAGTGGAGCCTCGGTCCATGGTCTATGGCCATTCCACCCTTAACAAGCCTGATGTCTGATCTCAGAAGCTAAGCAGGGTCAGGCCTGGTTAGTATACTTGGGTGGGAGACCACCTCGGAAGACCAGGAGGTGCTGTAAGCATAAATAATTAAAAAAAAAAAAAAAAAAAAAAAGAGCTAGGAATACATTTTCATAAGCAGCTGAGATATGTAACAAGATGTAATATATAGAAAATGAACACTTTCTTTGTCTTTATTTTGCTTAAATATCTTTTCAGGTTCAATTAGTACTGCAGATGGTTCTGCTTTAGTGAAGCTGGGAAATACTACAGTTATTTGTGGAATTAAAGCAGTAAGTTTAATATATTCTTAATGAGTTTCGAGTTATCAAATTAGCTTCATATACTATTAGATTATAATATATAATTGTAATTTTACTGTTTTGGCAGTCAGATCTTTGAGTATTAGATAATATGACCCAAGTTTAATGACTCGATTATAATTTATGAACATGTGTTGAATGTACTGAAATCAATTTTTTAAATCCTCACCACCTTTTTAAAGAATTTAGTTGTCATTTGACAGATTAAGAGTTTTTTGGTGACATCCTTTTATCCACTGATGGTATTTACTCTGTTAATGTATAGAAAATGGAGACTGTTCAAAAGAAAAGGTTGTGGGAGTAATACCATGTACTGAGTACCTGTGTTCCAGGCAACTTATGTTAGGTGTTTTAAAGAATTATCTAGTTTAATCCTCAGAACAATCACTTGAGGTATAATTTCACTGTCTCCTGTTTTACATAAGGTTTGGTAACTTGTTCAGGAACATAAGGCTCACAAATAGAACTTAAGACTCTGACTCTAGAACCTGTTTTGATTACTCTGAGTTACTGCACCCAAGTTGAGATTCTTCTTTGGTAAAGGTGGGATGGTATCTAACAATAAGATTTGAGCAAATAACTGCCAGGTTTCATGTTTGTTAGAACAGCATTATCATTTCATCCTCATTAACAGCCCCTAAAAGGAGGCCCATTAACTTCCCATTTTACAGGTGAGTAAATTAAATGGTAAGAGGTTAAGTAACTTAACACAGTGTGAGTCCGACATCTGAGCCCCCTGATTCCAGAGCCTTTGCTCAGTTCCTAAATCTAGCTGTGTCTATATCACCTTGGGGTTTAAATTCAATTTTTGGCTACTGACTGAATGGAAATAAGAGTGGAGCAGAAATCCAGTGTATTTAAACAAGCCCTAGATAATTTTGATGAGTAGCACAGCAGTACAAGGGACTATGCTGTTATTGCCTTGTTACCTTGCAGAGCTAATGTGAGGACTGGTGCCAATGTCCAGAGTCCCCAACACAACTTTCAAGCATAGATGATATTGTAGTTAACTAGATAATGTCTTTGGTAGAGCCTTTCATAACTGACTACTAAGGTGTCTTTATAATTTTTTAGTAGCTTCTTTCATAGGAAACATTTGTTTGCTTCGATAGGAATTTGCAGCACCACCAACAGATGCCCCTGATAAAGGATATGTTGGTAAGCTAAATGGTTATGTAATTTTAATGTACTTTAACATATTTAATGCTAATATTGTAGTTAAGTCCTAGTAGTTGAGTTTAAGAAATTAAGAATTAGAAATATATACAGGAATGAAGCAGACATTTCTGAAATTTTCTGTGTATGATAGCATAATAGCGAAATAGAGAATTTTGTAAAATTTTTAAACTTGATCAATTTTTGCTTATACATGTCATCAACCAAGAAAATAGAATCTTAGACAAAGGGCTGTAATTGCAAACTTTTCTGTTTCCATAAAGATTCAATTAGACCATTTTTTCTTGACTTGGACAACTTGTTCCCTATAGTAGGAACCAACGTTTTAAAAATGCAGAACTGAGTATGATAGAGGGCCTATCTTGTTATAGGTTGAGGTATTTTGGAAAAAAAAAATCTAGAAAAGTTGTGAAGAATTAGGCCTTAAGTAAATACTTTTTGTTCTTTTTGGTATTTATGCGGGGGAAAAGTTGGAAAAGTAAAATTTTATCTAAGCCTAAGTCTTATAAAGACCAAAAAATTGATTTTACAATTCTTTCCACTTGGAAAAGCCTGTCTATGGCTACATTTGCCTTTCAGTAAATCGATTTAATAACTAACACTTTCATAAACCATAAGTGAAGTTGATTTTATAGCTGCAGAGTGTTTCTTTCAGTTCCTAATGTGGATCTACCACCTCTGTGTTCATCGAGATTTCGGTCTGGACCTCCTGGAGAAGAGGCCCAAGTGGCTAGCCAGTTCATTGCAGATGTCATTGAAAAGTAAGATAGTTGTTGTTTTAAACTATGACTGTCATTCATTTTTGGATAGTTTTGACCTTTCATTTACTGTGCTCTTTGTCATTGAATCAAGTTCACAGATAATTCAGAAAAAGGACTTATGCATTTCTCCGGGAAAGGTAAGAGGAATAAAGAAGCTATGTATGAGCTTTTATTAGTTGTGAAGTGTTTTTTGTGGTTAGAAGTGAACAGGGAAATTAAAATAAACCAGAGGCCTTAAATATGGATGCGTTGTTTTTAGATGGAATTCAGTAAAAATGTCTTATTCTGTAACTACGTAGTTCATAAAAAACCAATTTTGACTAATTACCTTCTACAGCACTCATTTTTTATTCTATTTTATTCTATCTTATAGCAGTTATTGATATCTGATCAGCTAATGTGTTTAGCTGAATGAATCTACACTGTAAATTTCCAAGTCTGTTTGGAAACTTAGAACTGAGTTGACTAGAAGAATCTAGAGGCTTTTCTTATTTGATTATATGTTGGTTAGCATGTTAAAACACTTCATGTATTAAGGTTTCCTTGGGAAGGTACATTTTGATTTCCATTTGAGACTTTCAGAAGTATTCTCATCTGCTAACTTGGTAATAGGAATGGAAATGTATGTCACCTGTCAGCTTGGTAATCAAAAGCCAGCTTTTATCAAACCTGTCGACTTTTTTGTTTTTTTTTTTTACTTCATGAAGGAATATTTTTGTTTTGGGTTAAGTTTTTGAGCCTTGAAGGTTATCTTGCTTGTCTATGCATTCTGTGGTAAGTGGTAAGTTGACACAAATACTATGTTCTACTCACCAGAAGGTTTATTTTTACACTTTGTGTAAACTTTATTTTAGCTTGCTTGGGTACTATACTGTGATCTCATTTGCCTCGATTATGACGGAAATATTTTGGATGCCTGTACGTTTGCTTTGTTAGCAGCTTTAAAAAATGGTAAGCAACCTTAATAAAGGGCAATATTCCTACTTATGTGTCAGAATGTTGTCTGTTTTGTTAAACTTTCAAATTTAGCTATCATTCTAGTTTCCAAATTAAAGAATAACATTTATATATACTATATTTACCTTGTTTTAAGATAATTTTTTAAAAAGAATACTTCTGGACAATTTAAACAGGTAAAAGTGAATTAAGGAAGCATAGAAAGCTACATCTGTTATTTAAACTAGAGACTTATTTAGCATATTTAACTTTTTATAGTACAGTTGCCTGAAGTTACTATAAATGAAGAAACTGCTTTAGCAGAAGTTAATTTAAAGAAGAAAAGTTATTTGGACATTAGAACTCATCCAGTTGCAACTTCTTTTGCAGTGTTTGATGAGTAAGTTAATCAAGTGTATTTTAAAAATTGCATATTTACTGTTCTAAAATAAAATTTAATGGATAACTTACACTTAAAAACTTTTTAAATAGCACTCTGCTCATAGTTGACCCTACTGCAGAGGAGGAACATTTGGCGACTGGAACCCTAACAGTGGTGATGGATGAGGAAAGCAAGCTATGTTGTCTTCACAAACCAGGCATGTTACTTCTGTTTCAGTTCTAAATATGTAAATGAAAATTCAGTGTGAACTTCTTTATATTATAATAGGAAGGGCCAATGGAACATGGGATGTTTTACTGTTTACCTAATGCAAGTTTAGAGGATAGTTTTTTTTGTTATCTCTAATTCCTTGCTTTTTTATACTGTTTACCATAGGTTCTTAAACTTAAGGCATGCATTAGAATCACTTGGAGGTCATGTTAAAACATAACTTGCAAACCTTGAAACCATACCTCTGGTTTACATTACTGAATTTTGTTTGACATGATGTTGATTGTTATAAGTAAAATAACAGGTATTAAGTGTTGGCACAATCATTTTTCAGGTGGAAGTGGGCTAACTGCAGGTAAACTTCAGGACTGTATGAGCCGAGCAGTTACAAGACACAAAGAAGTAAAAAAACTGATGGATGAAGTAATTAAGAGTATGAAACCCAAATAAACCACCAGCACATTTTCAAAACATTTGTAAAAACTGTATTTGTTAACGCTGTGCACAAACCTTTTACACTAAATAAATATCAAACTACATTCTTCTGAAAGATGTTTCATACTAGTATTTCTTAGGCCACTTCTATATGTTATGTACAGTGAAAGAAACCATTTTGAAAAAGCAATACCTTAAGCAAACCAACCCTAATGGTTCATTAAACCATTTCCCTGTTTTCAAAAATCAGAGGGTTGTGCTTCTGTATACTTTGTACATCTAGCAATGTAAAATACTGACACATTTAAAAAAAAAAACAAAAATGAAATATAAACTCAACCTTTTGATTCGATGCTCATGTTTAAAAAAAAAATGTAAGACTCAGAATTTTGGAGTGGTTGGCGTGCCTCTCTTCATTTTACTTTTTGACTGGCTGCCTGTATGCCGATGACGATGTAGCTGAGCTGTTTGTGCTGCTGCTGCTGCCATAGCCATTTGATGCTGCAAGAATCGCAACTGCTGCAAAACGGAAGGAACAAAAAAGTCAAGTTATGTTAAATGTAGGTAGATATGAAAAGGTGCTTTTCCTGAGAGATGAAAACAATAAAACTGAAAGGGAGAAAGCACCAAGATAACAAAAAAGGGACTATACCACATTCAGACAATGCACAATCAAACAGCACCAGTGGCACAGAAGCCTGCTGAGGGCTTTAAAAATGATTCTTGGTAAACTTCAAAAGTATTTCTGTTACTTTGCCCTGCCAGTCTATATTGCAGTAACTCAGCAACTTCAGTTACCATTTTGTTGTATGCTAGTTCATAGCAATGTAAAACCACCCTGCATATTAAAGATAGTCATCTACAATATGGTGACTTTCTAAAAATGGAGTAACATTTTTCTAAAACAGGTATGACATTTACTAATAGGAACTTGCCTTTTTCTGCAGTACAATATTAAAAAGTTAACCATTGGCACTTACAACTATATCTTCAAAATATACTGCAAACTACAAAAATGGATGTTAATGTGCCACCAGCACTTCATGAAAGATTTTAAATTAGGAAGAGTATGGCTTAAATGTACAAAATACATGCTCCAAGTAGACTGGCTAAAATGTCAGACTTTCAAATAAAATTTGCTAAATTATTTACCTATTTCTATATAGTCTTAATAAAACTAAAGTAAGGTATTTTGAGGTACTTTTGGAGCAGAGTTTCTTTAAAATGTAATCAGAGTGAAGTTGCTGGATTACTTGTATCTGTTGCTGCTGCTGTTGAAAGGCAGAGGAGAGCTGGAATCTCTGCTGAGGAAGGCTTTGCTCAGGTCTGTTCTCGGCAGAGCCAAGCTGAGACAACACTACAGAGAGGAGAAGGGGAAAGCAGGCCAGTCAAAAAGTTTGAAGGCTACCAGGGTTAGAAAAGGACAACACAGAAAATGAAATAATAGAAAAGTTATCAGTATGATTAATCTTAAAAAAAAAAATCAGACATTTCAGAATAAATTTAGTCTCCTGTTAGTTGAGGATACCACTGATTATAGAACTTCCTGGACATAAAAGGGAAGGGAGTGCCGGAGTGCCTCAGCACTATATCCCTCTTTCTGCATCTCAATGAAATTTAATTTAAAAATATAAAATGCAGTACAGTATTTTAAAATACAACCAGTGAAGAAAAAAAGGGACTGGGAGAAATCCAAGCTACCATAATGACAAAACTGGTAGATATTGTACGTTACGTGCTTTAAACAAATATGTTGCAATGAGTTACCAGAATACACCATTAGCAACAAATATGGTGAACTGAGACT
The DNA here is from genome assembly GCA_028627145.1 of Eidolon dupreanum. NCBI lineage: Eukaryota > Metazoa > Chordata > Mammalia > Chiroptera > Pteropodidae > Eidolon > Eidolon dupreanum. The sequence continues at coordinate 77,515,034 of CM053508.1, read as the reverse complement.
GCATTATTCCTTTTTGAGCTGAGTGGGACCACAATAATCAGTTCAACCCTCTCCCCATAAAGATGAGGAAATGTCAGGCCTAGATGGTTTCAGTGACTCGCTCAAAAGCAATTCATGGCAGGTCTGGGGCAAGGATCATAAGATTTTCCAGCCCAGAGTTCTTTCCACTAAATTATACTACCATTTCAGAAAATACAGAATGTGTGGTAGATTAATAATCATAAATCTCCATTTGGAAATTCATTAATTCTAAATTAGAACTGTATGTAAGACCTCGTTTATTCTAAATTCACATACTGGGAGCTATACAGGAATCTAAAGGTACAGTAAGCCTAGTGATAATTCAAAATGTTACCAACATGATCACTCATTCAAACTACCATGGTTTATTATACAAGTAGCTTATCGATTTTAATGAAATGTCAAGTTACAAGTACTGTCCTCAAGTGACAAGACAATCTTCAATAAAGGTAAATCTTTGGTTTACCATTTACTGTGGAAGTGGTAAGCCGTCATTTAGTATTATCTCATTTTTTACAAATGAGAAAAAAGTTGCTTACAGAAGTTATGCTACTGACATTAGATCTTAATTTCCATAACTATAAGATATCGGAATGAGACAACAGATTATATAATCTATAAATGCAGTCTCAACAACTCAGGAAAACTGAAGAATTAATTTAACAGCTTTGGTAGCTTCCTAGTAAGCTGCATGAGGAAAACACAACTGCTGTTAACATATGTAGGTGAAAGAACTTTTAATTCTGTCAATGAAAAAATCTTGGCGGGCTATCAGTCGATTTAACAGTTGACATATTAAATACAACTATACTTTTTCCTAGTTAATGCTTGCAAGAGAAGGAAAAGAAAAAAAAAAGGTGAGATTCCCAACTAGATTAGATACTTAGGAGATTCAATTTATGAAGTTAAGAAGATACCAACCAGCTGCCTGTGACTGCATAAAACTTCCTACTCCAGCAAGATTAACAACAGCAGCATGCTGAGCAGATAAGGCCTGTTCTTGACTGGTTGAACCTTGTTCAGAACCCTGAATAAAAAAATACATAACTTGTAAAAAAAGAAAAAGTTTGTGTTGGTAAAAAAATTGTATTTTTTCCTATATAAGAAAAAAATATCAACATTAGACTAAGTCTTGTAAAAAGAGTAACATAAGGAAAAGACTTAAAAGGTATCTAGAATTAGCAAGAATGAATTTATGGTATTTTGAAAGAAATAAAACCTAATTTTTCATCATTATTTTGGTTTTTATTTGATGTTTTATTGATAATTCTTAAGGCTTCTCTAAAGCTTCGTCAAACCTATTTTTTAAAGAGGTTTCTGCAACATAGTTTTGGAATTTCTAGTAAACACATTACATCAGAAAAGGAAATAAAAAGTACATAGCTTGTAAAGGAATATTTGGCAGAAGGACTGATGGTGAAATGTCATATTTAACTGTGAGCTAAGAGAAATGCTGGGTATGGGACCCAGGTTTCAGTATCTTTTAGTTTCTAAAATGATTCCAAAGTGTAGCAAAGGTTCAGAAAAATCTGTAGTTCCTTCTACTTTAAATTCACTGCAGTTCTTAAATTTCATTGTTTGACACTATACAGATATTTCTTTTTGTCTATCTCCCCTCTCCTCTAAGCTTCATAATAATAGGGACATCTCTATTCAAATAGAGACAAAATACTATAAACCGAAGGATGAGGGCTAAGTAGAAAACATAAGCCTGGGTTTGTAATCCCTGCTCTGCCAAGTCACTGTATGGCCCTGAGCAAGTTATTCATCTGAATTTTTTCATACCATGCAAGATGAAAGTGACATAATGAATTCAGTATGGCTGTCCTGAGAATTAAAAGTAGGATCCCAATAACAGACTGCTACTATTGTTAATAAAGAAAAACAGTATAAGAAATGTTTGTTGAAACAAAGTAAGTAAAAGAACTTGAAATATGTTCCGAATAACAAAAAAAGTTACAATATGAAACATATGGAAAGCAGAAAAGCATATACCTGCTCCCCTGGCTGTTGAGGACTAGAAGTTGTGGGCTGCTGAGGTTGCTGGGGTGTAAACTGGGAAAGCTGCTGTTGTTGTTGTTGCTGCTGCTGCTGCTGCTGCTGCTGCTGCTGCTGCTGCTGCTGCTGTTGCTGCAGAGTGTTGAAAATTAGTGAACCACCTGGAAGCTATTAAGAATTTAAACAAGAATTAGCCAATTTCCCATAAATTTCTTTATCCCACAAATAATTTTGGAGCATTCCCTGTGTCAGGCATTCTTCTAGAGACTGAGGAAACAGGTGAGCAAAAATGAAAACGAGATCCTTGCCCTAAAAAAAGTCTATTTAAAAATAATTTTTAGGGGCTATTACTGAGGACTCTCAAGTATGTTAATACTCTCAAACAGAAATCATCCTGCTTCACGTTAGATATCCAAACACATACTGCTTTTATTTAACTCTTCTTATGCCTCAATACAAAATAGCATCAAGTGTATTAGAAAGTATAAACAAAAAAGCTAGTGAAAAATCAGCTATACATTTGTGAAAATTCATCTCTCAAGATTTATTCTAGCTTTGCCAAATGAAATGCATGGATGCTTATGTACTATATGAGAAATTCCAAAGCTGAAAAGAAAGTCCATTAGATGTCCATATTTAGTTTGGAGACATTACTTGCTCTGTCACCGTGAATCTAAGTTAATTCATATTCTTGGAAAAAAGGTTTTAAAAAGCAGAAAACTCCATATTAAAAATTAAAACTACACATTCCAAATGCGTCAGGAAACAAATTTTTCCATGTTATTCTGGAGGGGTTTACGTTATAAGCACATTGAAGTATTTAGGAGAAATCCAAGTAAATACCAAATACAGATCTCTTCGATCTATAGTCAAAAAAGATGTTCCGGAGTCAAAAATCTCTACACCTAGTATAGCTCATTGTTGGGTGAATTTGGACATAACACAGGTCAAATTTTCCTTTCTCAATCAGTCAGATAATAAATGTAACAAAATGTAATTAATTTATAAAGCGGCATTGTTCTTATTCCTTATTATCAGTTCTACTAAGGAATTCCACTCCTCTTATTACTGAGACTAAGCCCTAAGAGAAATTCCAACAGCAACACACAGAAATGCTGGCTAATAAACCAATGTGATCTGTGGTTTGCCCAAATTACAAGCAAATTGTTCTGCAATTATAGTCTATAATACTGACACTCTTTGCATCTTGGATAAAGAAATAAGTTTTTAAGTTTTGATTGTAAACACATTTCCTGATTTGTTATTTCTGAATACCAGTTTGGGTTATCAGTCTGTTATTTCCCAATAATGCACAGCTCTGCCATTTGGTCTCTAGATCTTATACACGTCTGCTTTTTCTAAATATTCTACGTAGATAATTCGTTTTCCAACATAGGTTAATACTAGATGCCATCCTTAAAGAACCTAGAGCATGGTTCACCCAAATATTGAGTCACACACAATATGAACTAATTCTTCACCTTCAATCTCTTTACACATTGACACTGATAATATGTAAAGAAAAGCCTCATCATTAGACAAAAGCTTAATCTAACATTTACTGAATGACAGGTGCCTAGGTTTAGAAATCATTCTCAGGAAAAGAACACATACCTATTTTTAAAATGTCTACTTCAAGCATAAAATCTGTTGTAAGCAAAAAGCAATACATATATTTATGCATAAAATGTCTGTTGAGAGAGGAATTACTTTCTAAGTATACCTACTGCTGCTACTGTCGGCAAGTATTCTCCTTGGTAGTTGTCAATTCTCCACACTGCAACAGCTAGTTTTTGATGCAGCAGCAGTCAAAGTGTGATGTGTAGGGTACCCATTCTTTCTCCTACCCACTTGACCATGCACAGGTAGCAATAATTAAGCACACCCTCATTAGATTCTGAACCATGTTAAAATTTCAAGTGCTAATATATACAAACAGACATTGTTAAAAAAAGAATCAAAGTATAAAAACTAATCAAAAGCAGTGTTTCAGGTTTACCTGGAGTAGATTTAAGGGCCTGAGACTTGAAGTATTTTTTAAACCAAATGGAACACCTGTTAAATACAACTCATGGTTATAACAGGAAATTAAAACTATTACACTTGAAAATATTTAATACTTTTGTACATATTACATTTTAAGAACTTTCTCCATAGATATGCTTCATTTCCTATACTTTTAAAATATCTTAAAAACAAAAAATGTTTTCACTAATTTCCATCAATACTGAGACCAAAGATGTGGAGCACCATATATACATTTTATTCCGTATTTCAGAAACTGAGACTTCTTTATCACTACTTTGACTGTTATACCTAAAAGTACGTAGAGACCAGAAATATAATTAAGCTGTCACAGTTGTGCACATGCAAATTTTCAGTGTTGGAATCTCCTGGCAGTCTTCAGTGCTACAGTATATGATAATCGTTATCTCTAAGAATCAGCGTGCTCTGTGCTATTATTAAAGTACCAATGCTGGTAATAATGCCAAAGAATGGTGAATTTTGTGTGTGAGAATCAAACCTAAAAGTCAGAATCAATGCTATGTTAATTCTGAACTTATTCCTCCCAAATCTGTGACACAATTAAAGCAGGGATGACTGGCAAAGTTTTTCAGTAGGCTTTGCTGGACACATATATCCACTGTTCTATAGTCTTTCTGTTCGTTTGTTTTGTTTTAAATACATCTTCTAACGTCATTCTTAACTTGGACTATAAGTTGTAGTTTGCTGACCCTGGACTCAAAGTATGCATTTGGTCACTAACAATATAAACAATTTGAACACTAATTTAAAAAGTATCTAGTTCTCTAAACAGGTACTTCTATTAAAAAAAAAAAAAAAGGTAAGAGGCAAGAGATTCACTGTTGATAGCATAATCAGATGAAAATATGACAATACTGATTTTCCTCAGGAATTCTCATAAGAACTGATGTAATTCCCTTTAAAGGTAGATGACATCTGTATAATGCTTCATAGCTTACCAAAGGCACTTTCATATCACTTCATTTATTTCTCATAAGTACCTACTGATGTTAGATATTTTTACTCCCCTTTTAGAGCAAATGAAACTGAGGTAAGGGAGAAAAACTGACTTCTTTTAGGCTCTACAGCATCTTGAGCCACATGTAACTGGCAGTTACATGTAAATATATTCTAAATTCAACATTTGATTCCATTTCCACATTTATGCACATGAAAGAAAGAACACTGGCCAGAATTAGGAAATCACAACTATCTGTAACATATATAAATGAAATTCTTTAGGTTCTCTTTAAGTTATACAAGTTTTTAATGAATTTTTCTTACTATGTTGTTTGTTTTACCAGTAAGAAATTGGACTGTTCCAAGATATTACATTCTCTTAAAGAGCATTAAACATAACACACACAAGTAGTTGGAACTGTTTTCTAGTACATGTAATAATTATTACTATGCTACAACTCCTACTGCTGCTGATGATAATAATGACAACAAATACTTCTGAATGCTTAGGTCTTCGGTGCTTCATCTCTATATGCTCATTTAATCCTCACAATTAAGAGGTGTAAAGTATTATTATTCCCATTATATTTATGAGGAAAATAAGGCACAAAGGCAACTTCCCTATGATTACACAGCTAGTAAGCTGCACAACCAGGACTCAAATTCAGGCACCTGGCTCCAGGACCTCAGCTTTTAACTGCCATGCTATGTTGCCTTTCTTGCACAAGGTATGTTTTCAAAATATATTTCTTTCACTTGGAATAAGACTACACTGACAACAATAAGACTATCAATGTTAATTTTATTATGATGTTTGGAAGGCAAAGATACAATATGCATAGACTTACAGGCTTAGCTAGTTTCTTAACAAAAAAATGCTAGATGGTTTTTAATTCAAATATCAGAACTTTAAAGACTTTTGAAATGAAAGCCTTTCATTTAAAAAGCCTTTTTCACATGATACTTCGTGAAATAAGAAAGTTAAATTGTCTTTAAGGATACCCTTAAAATAATGTTTTTGCATTAGCACATACTTTAATTTTTTTAGAGATTATTATTTCCAATATTCTGACCTGCTTGAGAAGCTGCCTGCATTGCACCAGGCAATGCATTTGGTAGCAGGCCTCCTGAGGGAAGAAGGCCACTCAAGTTTATTCCTGCAGGAGTTATGGCACCAGTGTTACAGCCCAGCATAGGGTTTGAACCACTCATTAAAGCCTGAGCTCCACTGCAGAAGAAAACAAAGCATTAAACTTGCACTACAAAAGGAAAAATCAGCCACATAATAGTTTCTCAGATTAAAAAAACAACTCAACAAACACAATTACATAATCCTATCTTAAATATCAATTTAAAGCTGTTTCTTTTTTTTTTTTTTTTGCTGAAAAGTGACACCAAGGTTGACTAAAATTAGGTACTCTATATATTTATCACGGTTTAAAACAACGTGAAAGAGTAAAGCAACAATCAAGTTATTAAAAAATGGTGATGGAGGACAAACAGGAAAATCTAAACTACTGTCAATGTGTAGTAGTATCGTCTTAGTGCAGGTAATAGATCTAACACCTAAAATAAAACATACCTTTTGAGACTGCTTCTAGCCTATCTATTTTCTTAGTTTCAGTAATACATAATTTGTTCTTAACTTCATAAATAAGAATTCATTCAGATTGGTGAGAGCATCTTTAAAAAAAATCAGGGCATCGATGTAAACTTACCAAACAGAGCCCACTACATTGATGAAGTTAAGTCCAGCAGAGTTTGCCATGACCTGGGTAGCTGTGGTTCCTGGAGTTATAGATGTTACCATGGTGGAAAGAGGAATGGTTGTTACAGGCATTGCCTGGCTCAGAGACCTTTGCTGCTGAGCAAACTGAGTTAACAAAGTGGGCTGAGGGGTGAAGCCTGAATCTTGGGGAGTAGGGGTGGCTGAAGGGGCAATAGGAGTTGAGCTCTGAGCATCAGGAGGGTGTGGGGTCGATGAAGGGGTTGGTGTAGGAGTAGATGGCTTAGGAGTTCCAGATCCTGCTCATTGAGAAAAATAAAAATTGCTAGTTTGTTATAAATGGCCAGTCCTTTTTAAAAGAAGGTTAATGGAATCTTACTTAGCACTGACAATTTGTTCCAGTTTTTTTAAGCAGTTAACTGCAAGTGTTAATTTCTACACATGATACATGAGTGTTGCTACACTCAATTACAATTAAGGATGCAGTATATCACCTAAAAATCCCATTTGATACTATTACAGTAACAGTAAAAATATACATTTGTATTCTACCACAGTACCCCTTTAAAAGTTATTTTCCTATATGCTACCTTTGGCCTAAAAAGTTTAAAAGGAATTCAAATTAATTTTTGTTATTTATGATTTTAGGACTTCATTTAAAAATATTGCTTATTTTCTATAACAGTCTGAGATAAACTCAACATGTTTAATAAATTATGTATGGTTAACAATCATATTTGGCACCTAAATATACATGTTTAATTCCTACCACATTGTTTATCCTGACAAACAAATTTACAAAACACAGTTATAAAATAAATATTTGATAGATAATACTGCATCTTTAACAGTAACTGTGTACTTCTGTTTAAATGTAGAATGTATAGAAAATCTGTTGTGAATGAAGTATGCACAGTTTATCAACTTTAAAAAAAAAAACAAAAAAATAAAAAATAAAAAACAAAAAAATAAAACCAAAAGCTCTTGAGGTGTTTTCTTTTTTAGCTTTCATGTCCTGCAGAAAGAAAAGGAAAGAAATGTGAATGTCCAGAAGCTGTCACTCAACCCTTACTTAAAGTAACAACTGTGTGCAGTAGATTAACATAATCCATACCCACAACATAAGAAGTGTGAATAAGACTTTCAGGAAATTTATAAATTTTTCTTTGTGCAAAACAAGAAGGCAGAAAAATTACACCTTTTGAGCTATCAGGATGAAGATGTTTCTATCTAATGCAAAGACCACCCTATCACTGTGCAGTGCACTAAAATGTTCAGCACACTTTAGTTATCGATTAAAAAAATATCTAAAAAATGGAAATGCTTTTTTGCAACTTGGTACCTAAATATCTCAGGTACTTATTAATCTGAAGAAATTCTCCCAAACTAATGCTAGAATTCTAATATAACTCTTCCTGATGGTAAAAAGGAAAAAAAAAAAAAAAAAGAAAAAAGAAAAAAGAAAAAGAAAAAGAAAAAAAGAAAAAAGAAAAAGAAAAAAAGAAAAAAAAAGTATTCAGTATATTTTAATTTCTTCACAATAATGCTTTATGATCATCACCAGGTTTTAGTAATTGACAACAATTTATAAGAGTGTAGGAGTGTTTCTGAAAAACTGGCTTTCAGTTTATTTTATCACCACCTTGGAACTAGTTGGCTTCTTACATATACAAAGATTGCAGCAACAACTGTTATGACGTTTTTTTTCATAGAAGTTGCCTAATTTACATAAAATGTAAAATGGTCCTAAAAAGTATTTGGAATCTTATTGCCACATTTAACTATCAGGTATTTTTTTAAAGGAGACGTGTAGGTTTTAAGTCTATAATAAGAAAGGTATACACAAAGTGCATACATACAGAAAAACATACAATTACATTGAACACATAATACATACAATCAACAAGAAGTCTGAAGCTTCTCAAAACTTACACATTTTTGGGTACACAATACTTTCAGATTTCACTATTCCACTGGTCAAAAAAAGCTGTTTTAAGAAATACTAACACTAAAGCATATGAAAAGTTAATGAAGAATTTACATTATGACTCACTTTGTGATGAACTGGCAGGTGACAGGGCAGCTGGAGAAAGCATGCTACCTTGACTGAGATCCACAGATGACTTCCGAGAAAGACTTGGTGGCTTAGAAGTGGGAGGAGGAGTTGGAGATTTCAGAAAGCTGCTGGCCTGCTGTGGCGTAAAATAGTTACCTAGAAGAATATAAAAGCCATTTCATAAATTTATAATTCAAAACCCTGTGAAAATCAAAATATGAGTAAAGTTTTAAAAACAGATTATGATTACAGAAAATTAAGAAATGTCATACCTGAGAAACTATTTCCTGAGCTTGAGGGAAGTTTGATGGGTGGAGGTCGATGTTTTACTCCCTTCCCCAGTACTGAAGACTGAACTGACATGGTCTCGGGCTGCTAAAGGACAGTGACACAAAGTATACTTATTAAAGTTACAGCCAAATCAATAATTAAGAAATTAATACCACTCTTACTCATAGATGAACACAATTTAAAACTTTGCAAAGCACCCTTAGTGATTATAGGTTGGATATTACAGATGTTACAGAAGAATATAATTTCATATATAAAGTCCATGAAATAACTGATGGTGTGTAAAGAATGAGGAAACATTTGAGTAAAAGTGGGGGGAGCTTGAGGGGGAAGAGCAGAGGAGTAAGATGAAGACAAAGTTTCATTCTTAAATCTTTTCTAGGAAAGTAATAACTGTTGAAGCCAGGTGATTAGTATATATGGCTATTCATTATACTTTTTGCTCTACCTTTGTGTACATTTAAAAATTTCCATTACAAAAAGTTAAATGATAAAAAAAAAAACACTAAACAATACCTCCACCCCTCAAAAATTAGTCCTTAACATTTCTCAGATTACTTTAGAAACAATTAGACACAAAAATCAACAGTATGAAATATGTTAGGCGCAAAAAAGTAAACAAACACACTTCTGCTTCTTTCCCTGGAGAAAGCTGACTCAGGCTGGCTGAGCCGCTGGAGCTGTGTGACATCTTGACTGGACACTTGGCTTCATTCTGGACCAGTTCCTGGTACTGATTGACTACCCTGAAATATTAGGTGAAAAAAGTAAGAATTAGTTAATTCTTTTAAACATAAATTTACTATACATAAAATAACTGTCGATTAAAAGTGTTCCATCAAAATTAACAAAAAAAATTAAAATCTGACAATATATCTTTTTATTAAAAGTACTTTCTTCTCATCTTTTCAATTGACAAGCTAATGCCCAAAACATTTTGCATTTAAATTAACAATCTAAAGATATATTTTCATTATCTTCTAATACAGTAATAACAAGATTATTTAACCAATAAGCAGCCAAAAAAATTACCATTTTCACTTACATTCTGATTAAAGTGCTACCTGGAAATCATCTTCCGTACCTACAATAGCTCCGTCTAAGTTTTCTTATTTAAAATAAGACTACTTTAAACATTATTCAATTGTTGTTTTCCTAATTCTGTTTTTTAAAATCCTAGTAATACCTATGGCATAACTAAAATCAAGGTTTTGATGCCAAATGGAGTACTCTCTATCCTCTAAGAAGAAAGTTCTTCATGTTCGTACAGATCAAATATCAAAATGCTAGTATTTTTACCTCTCAGCATCAGTCTTTGATCCAATAATAAACCTAAAATGTTTTAAAAAGAAAAAGAGAAAAGTATTACATAAGAGTTCTCTTAAGGAGCTCTGGGCTTACTTTTGAAGACTTCCATATTTTAGTGAAAGTAATTTTATAAATTGTGTTAAAATCTACCAAGATATGACAAAAAAAATTTAAAATACATTTAAACTTCTGAAAGAATAACCAAGGTTTGGATGCAATAAAATAATTCTGTGAATAATATGACTGATTTAAAGAGAGATTTATTTTGGTATGAAACTTTAGGTATCATAAAATTTGGACTGAAAGTTATATACATTCTTGCAAGTATCTGACCTACAGCAAAATTCACTGAACTACATTTGAAGGCCTTTGATTTTAACCTCACTTTAAAACCTTTGATTTTGGAAGTCATTAGTCTACCCAGCAAGACCACAGAATATATTTTAGACAAGGAGGATAGCTTATTGCTAATTCAGATAAAATGTCTTTACTAAATTTTTTTAAAGAGTTTGACATTAACATGATTTCCTAACAAATTAAAATAATGAGTTTATTTTTTAATTACCAATTTGAATGATCATCTGTGGAAGAGCTGAAATATAAAATGTAAAAAGAAAAAACCTGGTTAATGCAGCTCAAACTTTAACTTCATCATTAAATCAAGTAATTTATGAGTCTGGAGAATAACTGGAAGGTAGTAATCATGCAGCATTTTTGCAGCAACTCCCTGATGTAAAAGCAAACAAATAATTTTCTTGTCAAACAAATCTAATTTGCCTTTTTTGAACTGATTTTGTTTTAAATGAGAACATATGTTACATGCCTCTGTGCTCAGGAAAGGTAATGATCAATTTTTTTTTTTTAATATAGGTAATCGAAATAACCGATCTTTCACTTAGTATGCAACAGAATACTGCTATGTGAAAAAATTAGCTAAGGATTCCCTGACTGCTACCATTCCCTTCCACTGACTTTTATTTAGGTAATGGTGAGGTTTATTCTGTAAAATCTTTCTGTTGCAATTTCAATTAGTATTTTGTGTAAGTAAATGTTTTGTAAATGACTTAACATAGACCTGGCCCCTGCTTTTTTTCTGCTGAACTCCTTTTTATTTCTTTTCAAAACAGCATCAATTTGATAAAAAGGTAATAATAAAAACAAAACTAAATACTGGTAGCTTGTACTAAATACACATAGCTCGTAAATTTAGCATCTTCAACAGATTTTACATATATAATAAACTTGCTTCTCATTTAAATAGACCATTACCCAGAAACACCCCAAGCTCACAGAGAGGTTAAAGTCTAAATGACAACACATAAATATACCAAGAGGGTTATTTCACAGGCATTTCCTTCAAAGCTAGTATAAATTATGCTATTAATTTTTTTTAATTACTGTTATTATAAATAACTCTCGGACAACATGGTATCTATCGGACAACATGGTATCTACAATTTAAGTTTACTTAGGTCTACCGCCAAATCTAAATGAATTTCCAAAGGGGAAATTTGTATTCATTAACAGTTTATTAGTAGTTGCTAAATGAAATCTGATGGCTGATTTTTGTAAATTAAATATATTTAACAGAACACTCACTGGGATGGAGACGTCTGGCTGTCACTTTCTTCATCATCTTTACATGGCTGAATTTTACCATAGTAAAGTGGATCACCAAGTGATTGCAAAATGGTCAGCTTTGTTTTCTGATACTGATTACCAGCTTCACATTCAAACACATAATCATCTTTTATATCCTATAAAAGGCGGAGCATTCCAGTATGAATGAAAAGGGGCCACCTAACAGAGTTTGACAAACTTAATAACCTAAAGTAATCACAGGGGATGTTCTGATCATAAAAACTAATAGAGTATGTTATAACGAAGGCCTATATGATAATCTTTACTTTGAACAAACCTCATCCATTGTTTTTGTGCACCTTGGATAACATACTTAAAGGTCAGTACAATATCTTCTCCAGACCTCCAGAAACACCCTAGTACTGGGGTGAGACCCCTAAATTTCTTACGATTATCTTTTACCCACATACCTCTGTAAACCACGTATGTTAGCAATCCTGCAGCCACCAGTGTAAAAGAAATATGTATATCCTCATTTTACTTTTTATCCAATCCTAGATTTTCCCACTTTACCTTCTCCTGCCTCCTTAACCTATCACCAATGGATTGAATGCAACCTTTCTTCTGCCTTCTTTGATTCTAATGCATAAAATAAACTGTAAAACTGCTATTCTTTAAGGCATTTTCTCAATCCTTGAGATTTTGCTTCTGGGTCTGGCCCTCAGTTCTGGCTCAAATAAATTCTTTAAACATTTCTTCAGGTTTGAAATTTCTTTTGTGGACACCAGATGAAAACCATCAGTAAACATATATGGAATTAACAAAAAATCAGGTATAAATGACACACTAACACATCTGCCAATAGGAAAACATATGGCACGTAGGATATAAACCTGTTTAAGACTGCCTGAGAGAACATAATAAAGCCCAGAATTCTTTTTCACATGATACTTTGCAAATGAGAGTTCTATTAGGAGATTAAGGTAACAAAGCCTGAGAGAAATACAGCATAAGTTCATATATATGGGTGTAAATATTAAAAGAAAAAAACTTTTAAAGGCAGATCTGTTTCTACTTGTCATTAGTCTTTTTACTATTGCAAATACATCTCTCATCACTTCATTCCTAGATTCACTTTAGTCAGTACGTTGTGTCTATTTCTTCAAAAAGTTACTGCAAATAGAAAACCTTACAGAGAATATTTATCTTAAAAGACATATTTAGAATTTACTAGTTACTAACTTGAAACACATATCAGAATACCAAAAGGACACCAAAAGTAAAGCTAGTTATGCATTAAAATTGCCTTTTAAATTGGAAACCATACCTTACAAAAGACAAAACTAAGTAATTGTTCCTTCTTTTAATTTAATGAACACCTAGAAAGTCCTTTTAAAAAGATCCCAAATGTCAAACCACTATGATGTACACCTGAAACTAACATAATATTGAATGTCAATTAATTGGGGGGGAAAAAAAAACGGTCAAAAAAACCCCCCAAACTAAAGGCACCTGTACTTCATGTTTAATGAATTCAGACCCCACATTAGAAATAGCATCATTAGAAATGAGGCCTGCAATGGTTACTTACATGGGCTGGCCAAACTGTTGGTTGTGAGTCATCAGATTTGATAGACTTTTCCACTTTAGCATATTTCTCCACCTAAGCAATCAAACCAAGAGACACCAGATATAATGGAATCAATATTATGACCAAAGAGAAGAATCTAACTATATACTTTCTAGCACGAGAATTATTACATCACTAACATCATCAACTACTATGCTTAAGTAGTTTGAAACTCTACTGATACTTTAATTAAACTGGTTTTAAAAATGAAACAAAATTAGAATCTCCTTGCCACTAAATAAACGTAATAAACAAGGTGCTTTCTTGGACAATGTCTCTTTTTATTCCATAAACTGATAAAACATTTGTCCTTCAGGAAGACTGTCAGGAAGAATGGAGTGTCAGAGAGGTGATTAGCACCAGAAACTTTTCCTCTGGTTGGGTTTTTTAATGAAAAAGAAGTTGTCATTTAACAGTGGAGACAAAAGTAGAAGGCAACTAGAAAAGTAAAATTATAATTGATAAAATTTTTATGAACATTTTCCATTTTCTAGTCAGACTTGGGCTATACATTTTATATATTTCCTATTAGTCTGTGCAAATCAAATGCTTGTTATCTTCCTGGTAACCATGATCTTAAGAGTAACAGACTCACCTGGGTACTTAGTAAAAATTTAGATTTCTATGTCACTCCCCTGGAGACTTGACTCAGTCAGCAGGTGAGAAGTGGGGCCTGAATCTGTATGTTTAACTGGTATCCTAAATTATTCTTCCGATCAGTTAGACAGAGAAACTTTGTATTAGAGTTTTTTTTTTTTTTTTTTTTTTTTTTTTACTTTAAGTGTGGTCTGTAGACCCCAGTTCCACACAACCTAAGAGCTTGTCAGCACTACAGCATCTCAGGCCCAAGTCCAAGCTTGCTCAATTGGAACCTACATTTTAACAAGCAACCGAGGTGATTTGTATTTACATTAAAGTTTGGGAAGCACTGCTCTGTATAGCCACCCTGCCCTCTAAAGCTAAACTCTACCCTTTGGTATTTACACTAAACCTCTCTTCTCAGACTGGATTCCTGGAAAAGCATATAAGTTACCAAAACAATAAGATGGCTTATTCTTTCAAGTTGTATATACTGTCTACTTCTGATGATTTTGGCTTTGTGCTTTTCACAAATTAAAAAAAAAAATCACAATAAAAAAATAGTACATGTGCTAGCCTGAAAAGGATGCAGAAAAAGAGCAAACATCTGTTTAAAAAAAAAAAACCTAACCAATTATAAAGAGTTGAATCAATAATACAAAGGAATGCAGAAGAAAATAAAAGACATAATGGGACCTCTTATCAAAAGATCTCTTTCCTGTCTTTAAAGTATTTTATAGTTCATGTGTATTATGGATTAGCAAAGAATACCACCCAACGTTCCTCATCTTGGCCACCGCTCCAATATTATTTTTTAAGTTTACCCAGTTTGAAGAAAGAAGCATTATCAGAAAACTATGATAAAATAGTATGAAACAAAAACCAGAGGCATTTTATGCATATAATGTAGTATGTACCATCTTTCCCCACATTTCAAAATTCTTTGGTTATTATTCCTGCTCTAAATGCAGAACTAAATTAAGGAGTATACAGTATTACAGTCTTACACAGGTCAATGTGGTGAAAGAATATAGCTTCTAAAACTGAGCAGTTGATTTAAAAAAAACTCATTTTGTTTTTTAAAAAAGATTCTTTATTTTTCCAAAATATAAGCTACTATTTGTTAAACTCAGGAACCTTATATGAAAATAAGTGTGGTTCATGAATTGACTTACATCCACTTCCGATGGTATGGCCAAATTACAGGGATTCCGTTTCCACATATCCACACACTGAAAAATTAAAAACAGTATAAATATACTGAAAATTCAAAATAAGGGAAGACTTTGGCATAACAGTAAGTTTAAAAAAAAATATATATGTATATGTACGTATACACACACTTACATTTCCTGCTTTAGAAATTTTGAGGTCATAATGCTGACCTGCTTTTCTTTCCTTTCTTTTTTGTAAGAAATCAAGTAATTTTAGCTGAGGAGGAGGTGGACAATGAGATAGATCCTGCTGTCGATTCAGAGAGGACCTGGAATACCTCTTGAAACACCTGAAATATTAAGAGATGTGAACTAAACAAAGCTAATAAAAGAAATTCAGAATAAATATGGGTTTAAATAAGCATTACATACATAATTAAATCACAAGTATTTGTAGAATACTACCATTTGTCAAGCAATGTCCTAGACGATGGTGAAATAAAAATGAACAAGACAGACAAAATTCCTGCAATTATGGAGCTGATAGTCCAGTG
Source organism: Eidolon dupreanum (assembly GCA_028627145.1). Lineage (NCBI taxonomy): Eukaryota > Metazoa > Chordata > Mammalia > Chiroptera > Pteropodidae > Eidolon > Eidolon dupreanum. The sequence continues at coordinate 77,499,151 of CM053508.1, read as the reverse complement.
TGGAAGACAGACATTCACAAGTAAACAGGTAAGACCATTTCAGATAGCAGTAAGGAGGAGAAAAAAACAGGGTACAGGGTACTGTGGCTGAGTAAGTGATAGGGAGGGCAACACTGGTTAAGGGAAGGACTGAAGAAATGGTGTGTGAGATGAGACATGAATGATAAGAAGGAACCCCCTATGGAAAGATCAGGGAATGAGTATTTGAAGCAGAAAGAATTTTAAAAATTTGTTTCAAAAAGAGAAAAGACAGGTGTGACTATAACATCAGGGTCTACACAGGAGGTATGGTCAGAGAGCAAAGCAGGAGTCTTGCAGATCATTGATAAAGTGTTAAGATTTAGTATAAAGTGCGAAAGAATAATTTCAGGGAAATTTAAGCAAGTGGTAGCATGATATGCTTTGAAGACTGTAAAAGGTTCCTCTGGTTTGCTTATATGGCAACCAGACCAAAAGGCAAGAAACGGGGAAACAGGAAGACCAATTAGGTAGGAGTTTATTACAGAAATCAAGATGATGATGATGGTGGCTTGGACTAAGATACCGGCACTAGGCATGCGGAAGTGTGGACAAAGAAACAAGGAGATTTCACAGTACTGCTGGTAGATTAGATATGGACTTATTTTACTATTTTCAATGCTGTACCTTTTCTTCAGCATATGTTATTTCAATAGTAAACAGGGGATTTAGAAAATAGGTTTTTTTAAGCCTCTTCATACTTGAAGATGATCCAAAGTGGACACTCAATTTATAAAGAGAACTTGATGATGAGCCAACTATAACTGCAGGGCAAATTAATATGCATTCTTTTATTAAGTATAAGAAATGGCTAAAACATTTAAAGACAAATTACCATGTTATAAAAAAGCAATTAGTTATAAACTGACTTCTAAAATTATGATCGTATTTTCCTAAACCTCAAAATGACTGCTTTACAATATTAACAAAATTTAAACTGGTTACTGGATATTAGAAAGTAATAAAAAAATTATTCGCTCTGTTCATACTTGTCTCTATCTTTTTAATAAACAGACTCTAAGTATATATGAAGTCTGTTCTTCAGAAGACTACAAAGAATGTACCACTTCAATATAAAAGAGTATAAAAAAACTGTAATACACAAAAATACAAGGCAATTAAAAACTTATTATTTTTTTTTAAAAAGCACTTACTTTGGAAGGGAAAAGCACCATAAATAGCAAAATTTAGAGTTACTTATCTAGGAGCATCTTTTGGTTTATCCTTCCACAAAGGTACTTACCGTTTCATTGGGCGTGTGTTCATCTTTTGCTTGTTATAGAGCAGTCTGTTTGCAGTGCATGTTACGGTTATAGAAGGATCAAGACACAGCGGTTCAGCTGTAGCTAGGATGAGTTGGCTCTCAAGCAAAAGTTTGTCTTCCTGAAATGGGTAAGAGCACATGTCATTACCAGAGTTAAGATTTTTAAATCATATATCACTTCATCTAGAAACATTCCTTGGAATTCTGCTAAGGACTACAGTAAAATATACTATTGGAGTTCCAATTCAGTGTGTAAACTTTAGATACTTGACAGCATAATGGAAATTCAGTAATTAATACAGTGTACAAAAAGGTCAAATTATGGATGCTTCCTTCTTATTCCAACTAATATTTACCAAGCACCTACTCTGTTAGACACTGTTCTAGAGTTGGGGATGAAGTTGTGAACAAAAAGATAAAATCTTCTCCCCCAAAGTGTACAGGATCAAGATGGATCACAGCACTTTCAGTAACTAGGAGACAACGGTACCCTTCTATGCCCAGCTTAATTTCATTACAATCAAAATGACTACACTAAGACTGTGTAAACCCTACACACCCAATTCCAAAGAGCATACAGGCTTTTTACTGGTATCACATTACTAAATCCTTTCTTTTTTCACTTAATCTCTGAAATGTCTTAATAGCTGTAGCTAAATAGTCAAATGAGTCAATATTATTGTTAAGAATTTCTGCAAAAAAAGAAACACTGCTTCTTTAATAGTGCCATTCAAGTTTTAATTATGAAAATTGTCAAAAATACATAAAAAAAATAAGTGTAATGACACCCACGTACCAACATCCATCTTTTTCATTTTTGTTTTGCTGGAACAATTTAAAATACATCTCTGACATTGTATAATTTCACCTGAAAACACTTCAGCATGCACTTGCAAATAAGGACTTCTAATATCCAATCTATATTTAAATTTCCCATTATCTCAAGACGATATTTTTAGTTGGTTTGAATTTGAACTTAAATGTGGCCTACAGATTGTATTTATTTCTTTCTCAAACATTTTTCTATTCTGTAATAATCATCTGTTTTCTTTTCCTATGCAATTAATTGCTGGATTTGACCACTTGCTTCTTCATAGTATTATTTTTAACTGGATCTAACTGGTCACTTCCTCATCTTGTCATTTAATAGTTTTTCTTTCCTGAATTCTCAAACTGTCAGATGTAGAGATTTGATTCAGGTTCTATTTTTTCAAGTAGAATTCATGGTACTACAGTGTACTTTCTCATGCATCACACCAGTAAGCATGCAATGATCGACTGTCCCAATTTTAGACCAATGGGTTTTTTCAGATCTCTGCATTATAAAAATTCTCAGGAACTATAATCTAATGGTTTTTCACATCTAAGAATTTCAGCTGTCTAGATTCATTAGTTAACATTTCCAAGTGACGATATTTTTAAAAGACTATCATTTTTTTTAAACCTATTAGCTGAAATTTTTCTAGAGAATTTCCTTTAGTTCCTGTTTGACTACTTAACGTACAGTTCATACAGGAAAAGCAAAATAAATGCTATAGTCTCCCTTTTGTCAATTTTCCGAGTAAGAAAGTAATGCTGTAACAACCTTCAATAGTGATTGGGTTTGGTTTTGAACATTCTCGTAATAGCTTTAACCTTCTTGTAAATGCAAAGATTATAGCCCCAAACTAAAACATAACACTTGTTACTGATAAATTCAATCTTACTTTGTAAGCATTTTTTACAAATTAAAAAATTCCAATTACTGTTATTTTCTTTGGCTTACTACTTCCCTATAGTAGCAGAGAAATAAGTGAACATTCCTCTGAGTGGGTACATCATGTATACTGAGCCAGCACTAGCGGGTGGACTGGCTATTCTCAGGGATATAAGAGGTTCCCCCATTATACGCGGCAAAAAGACAGGCTAGGCCTGCTTTAGAATCCTAAATGACATAAAATCAGTTATCTATTTGTATCCAAGGCACAAAATATCTTTCTTATTTGAAAGGAGATAAAAAACTGTTTCATTGAACAGATCAGGTCAACCTGACCCTATTTCACCATGTCCTAAAGCAAAGGGGACTGAACTGTTTTAGTTCCTTAAAAGATTACTTCATATAGAGAGTTCTAAAGCTCATAAAGGAATCCCAAACATTACTCATGAATAAAATTATGATTAAGTATCTTCTGCTTAATTTTAAGTGCTGTTTCATCCTATATTTTGCCTATTTGTGATTAAACAACAAAACAACTAACCTGGGTCCATTTATGGTTATCACTTGTTATTGAATGTACATCACAGATTAAAGTCTAGAAGAAATCAAAATTTTAAAAATATAAGTATACAGGGATACAAACATAATAAATAAATAAATAAATAAATAAAACTTTAATAAATAACACTCCAAATAAAATCTAAAATAATTCTTCTTAATTAAAGATTCCTTACCTGCATTGTTGGACGTAAGAGAATGTGCCTACTTTGGTAACCTGGAGATTTCATATTACTGGACTGCCTATAGTCACGTATTTCTGCTATGACACATCCACAATGAAAAATATTAACCTGTTTTAAGTGAAAATATTTAAGTAAATGTCACTTTTCAAAAGCCTAAATAAGTTGGTTTATATTGAATGTTTCTGGTCACTCAGATACTCTTAAATGAATTTCCTTGGCAGACTTACCATTACAAACATAAACCTTTAAAAGGAACTATTTCATATTCATCTCTATGGCCTAAGGAGTAGGTTAAAATGCTTTCTAGTTATAGATTTTGTTGGCATTTATAAACTATTAATTTTGTAGATTAGAACTGCTGTTCTTCATTGGCTCACTGTTATACTTGGCTAATTTTGTCAGTTATAAATTGTCAATCAACCCTGCTAGAGTTTCTGCTTATGAATACAACTACTATATTTGCTCTAAAATTTCCATAAGAGTTTTTATTAATAAGGAGAAAGCTAACTATAAATTCAAATAATCTTCTGTTAAAAATATTGTTTTCTAGTCTTTTTTCTAAGATCAAAAGTAAGAACCTTATCACCCAAGTCTAGCTAATTATCACTTGCCAGTTACTCATAAGTACTGTCTTTTCACCCATTCAGAATATTTGGTAGGTAAAGTGACTTCCATGTTATCAGTTGTTATTATGCTCATGCTTTCTAACAAATATTTATTGAGCCACTACACTGTGAATTATGTGCCAGGCATTACCCAAGAAACTTCACAGATACAGTGAGAAGACAACACTTGCTCTTAGTGTGGGAAGACAGGCAATAAACATGTAAACAAATAAACAATAATTTTAGATAGTGATGAATGCTAAAAGGAAATAAAATAGAAGGGCTAATTTAGATTGTGTGCTCAAATAAAAACTTCTCTGAGGAAGTGATGTTGCAGCTGAGACCTGAATCACAACAGGGCCAGACATCTGGGATAGATCATTCCAGACAGAAGGAATAACAGATGAATAAGCTTGGTTTTGGTAAGAAGGCATGAATGGCTGGAATGTACTGAATAGGGAAGAGAATAAGGAGGTGAAGACAAAGAGGAAGGCAGGAGTTTTGTGCAAGTGAGAGCACACTACAGAACTTGAAGCACAGAACTTTTTCTGTTTTTGTTTTGTAAGCTTCATCTGGCTGTCTGTGGAGAACTAATTTCTAGGGTTCTAGAATGAAAGCAGAAGGTTAAGGAAGGCAACCATAGCAGGTCATGACCATATATATATATATTTTGAAGATACAGCTGACATTTGCTGATGGACTGAATGTTATAAAGGTTAAGAGTAGGGTCATCCATTAGATTTAAAAGGCTGGTAAAAGAACCTGTTTGGGAGGTAAAATAAAAAGTTCTGTTTTGTTATGTTAAACAACCTATTATATATCCTAATAATATGTAAGTGTGGAATAGTCACTGTGAGAGATAAGCAATATATTAAATGTCATTTTAAAACTCATGAAGCTGGTTGAGATCATCCAGGGAGTGTTACTCTAAAGAATAGGGTGTCTAGGACAAAACCCCAAAACCTGAACATATTACTGGGTAGAATGGAGAAGACAGAAGAGACAGCTGAAGAATTAGTGAGGAAAACCAAAAATGTGATGTTTCAGAAGTCAAAAGAAGTATATTTCAAGAAGGAAGAAGTCATTTGCACTGAACTCTGCAAAGAGACTAATTAAGATGAGGACAGAAAAAAAAATTTTTTTAAGTTAGGAAACAGTACAATATGCTTGTATTATTTAGCTAACAGAGAGAGAACAGATGATGGAAGAGAGGGAGGTTACAGCAATAAGTCACTGAAAAGGAGGAACAGAATCCATAATAGAAGTGGAGAGGATGCCTTAGAAAAAGCTTACTTCATCCATTTTAACAAGAAGCAGAGAGCAAGCGTGGACATGGATATGAAGATGCTGCTGGTCTAGTGCTAGGAGGAAGAAGTTCCCATGTGATAGCTTCCTTCTCCTCAGTAAAGTACATAGTATGGCTAGGGTGAAGCAATGGGAATAAGTAGTTTCTTCATAATTTCTTGATTATAGGTACAGGGAGATTTCTAGTGGATGAGCTAATTATCATAGCCATTTTAGAAGAATCAACTAAATCTATACATTTCAGTACATTCTAAAGGATAAATACCCCATAATAAACCAACTTTTGCATAGTTACATATGTCTCATTTCAAGTTCTAAGAACTGTTGAGAACATGATTAAATATCTTTTATCACAAAACAACATACAGCTGACAAATCTAAGGACATTTAAAGAGAAAAATTTTGTACCTGAGATTTTTCTAGGAGATCAACCAAGATAGGAGGTAATTCTTCTGCATCCAAGTATTCAAGCAATTCCCCTTCTTCATAAGGCAGTCGAATGGTCTCAGAATCTTAATTTTAAAAGAATAAAGCTTATGAAAATTATGAGGCTCACAGAAAAACCTACATGCATAATTTAAATGACTTTTCATAAAAAAATGAAGAGAATAAAGCCAAAAGGCTTTCTTTTTTTTTATGTCTTTTAAATGGTCCATTTTACATATTACTAAAAGACTTAATAAACTGTATAGAATTTTATATCAGAAAGGAGAAAAATATCCAACATATCATGGAAAAACATCTAGCATATCAATGCAAATCACAGCCAGCAGTTATAATTATCAAAATATGATAACATCTGATAACTGAGAGGTCCTTAAAGACTGCTTAATCTAACCTGGAAATTAGAGTGATAATTTGTACTTCATCTGAAAAGTGGTCATTCACAGAATAAAACTCTCTTGGTTTTACATTTTACAATTAATTATCAACACACAAAAAAATTCTTACCTAGGCGAGCTCCTTTTAGAACTCATCACCATATTAAACTTTTAGATGACTCTTTAGTATTTCAAAACTCTATTCACATTAATAGAAGTAAAATGTTAATATATGTAAATTTTTCAAAAGGCAATAAAATTTGTTTTATTTTGAAGGTTTCAGACTCCGTATATTCAAAATACAGCAGAAAAATATATCTTAAAACATGTTATGCTATCTTAAAATATTAATAGCAATAAAAAGAAAAACCTGACAATTATTTTAAAATTATGTCTTTTATATTTTAACTTCAAAGACCTATCTCAATCAGAATACTTCTCAAATGCACATTCAGGAAAGCTAACCACATTACGAGATAATTTCTAATATTCTAACAAAACATCATACATAGGAAAATATGGCATCAAAGTCTTTTTTTATCAAGTCATCACTGATCTGAAGGACAGGTTAGCAGGTTAAGAAGTCACTTTTGAAAGACATCACATCCTGCCTAGCAGAAAAGATTTCTGTGGCTGCTGCCCTCAGGAGGTTCTTACCTGATCCATTTTTTCCCCTGAGCATCAAAGAATATCCTTCATTTCCTGGATAAAGGTTGACCACTAAACATGACAACGTCTCTTGCATAACAAGCTTCTCTAACAAGTTCACATTTCTTCTTAATTTCTGCTTTAAAAAGGGCAGAGCTCATGAAAATAATCCAGCATAAACTTAATAATGCTATCATTTAACAAAAGTAGACCTTAATTTTTTTTTGGTGGTCCCTCCATATTATATCCTAACACATGGAGAAGATTCACAAACACTACAGACAACATCTATGTAAACTTAATTTTGATATAGTAGTAGGTTTTATGCAAATTAATACATATCGCAAAGAAAACCTAGTGATCCATAAAACATAGTTAAATATGAAATATGTACCTGAGTATGTAAGTAGCAAATATTTAAAATATTAAGTAAAATATAAAAAGCCATTAATTGTAAATATTTTCTTAAAACATGCTATATAATTAGTTTTCTTCTCATTTCCAATTTCTAGTAAGTGAAAGTCTATAAAAAAGTGAAGAATTTGGGACATTCTCTTTGGTTGTACATTTCTTAAATATTTTATGGCCTAAATTAGATTTGAACAAGTCTGACAGTTCAATTTGCTGAAATGTTAAACTCCAAAATATCTAATTGGTAAGCTATTTTCTGTAAATTCAATTTAATTATTCGGAAACCACTCTGTTAAAAAAATCCACCAGGGGGGGAAAAAATCCACCAGGAAACAATACACATACACCAATATCCATTATTTTAGAAATGCACTATTTAAAATAAAACCCACTTACAGATATAACAATTTCTGTCACCAAATCTTATTTGCAAAAGATATTAGTCAAAAAACCTGCTTTAAGTATTTTATATTAAATATGTATATACAGTAGTATATGCAGAGAAATTATAAATTCTTGACCTATTATCATCACAGAATCAAAGACTGCATATTCAAACTGAAAAAAAAGGGCAAAACTTCATTCTGATATTAAAGAAATTATTAAAGACTAAAATTTTGAAGTCTTTTCAAGTATAGAAAAAAAACCTCATGATCTGACATAAGACAGAATAGTTAGATAAATTCTAACAGTATGAATACTCTTCAAGAAAACAAGTTGATTCCCATTTAGTTCTGGGGTGAGCATACATGTGAGAGGACAGAAAATTTATTTCTTAAAGAACAAGCTATTATCTCAGGCTTGTGGGCCATATGGTTTGTGCTGCAACTACGCAACTCTTGTTATTATATTGTGAAATGAGCCACAGAGGAGACATAAACTGATGGGTGTGGCTGGATCCCAATATAATTTTATTTACAAAAACGTGCAGTGGGCCAGATATGGCTGGTGAAAAATGGTTGCCAACACCAATATAGAATCTTTTTTTATGCATCTCTCCTAACTTCTGTCTCTAAGGGGAAGACTATGTTCATTATATTCATTATAGTGATAGTTTCATGGGTGTATACACATATCAAAACTTTTAAAACAGGTAATTTATACGCATACAATTTATGTCAATTATAACTTAATGAAACTTATGGAAAACATACCATAAGACTTATTCATAACGTAACAATCATTCTTCTCCTAATGTAAAGATTTCAAGGGTTAGATACTACTAGAATTACACTACTTCTTTGCCCAAAAAGTAAAATAGTAATCATTTTTATATTAAAGACAAATAATAAAAGCTCATAGAGCTCTTTAAGGCCCTTAAAGCCCAAGGGTACAATACCAAGAAATCAATTTCTATTAAGTTTCAACTGCCCATACCTTTATGCTAAATAAAAATGAATTAAGTTAACCAAGCATGAAATAATTTTTATGACCAAATTCACCTTTTTATTATCATACTGGATTTTCCTACGTGCCCTATAATAGCTTTAACTTTCCAGTGCAAATCATTATGAAGAAATAGGTTACTTTTCTCCTGTCTTCAGTCTACAAATCATTTTTCAGGAGGAGAAAAAAAGCAGATTATATATACTGTGGCTTCCCCAGGCGATACTGTTACTGAGTAAACACTGTTCCCCTCTCCTACCTAAGCATGGGATCTCTGTCTTCTGCCAGACTAGCCAGGGCTCCAGGTCAGCTGCAGAACTGGCTAGAATCTGGCTGGAAAAAACATTAGTTCACTTCACTCACAAGAATATAAATCGCTATGTGCTTCAAATATAACTCCTTCAAATTTCTCTTCCTCTATGTTTCAAAAGCCTAACAACATAAAAACATACTTACCTTAACCTCGGGCTCTTTTTCACATTCTTCAATATATAAGTCATAAAGTTTTTGAAATACGGATTTTCTAAAATGTAATAAAGACAATATACAAAGTGATATGAATAATCATAAAATAAATGTTATTTTGATTTTCCCATAATTTTTCCCCAATTTCCCAAATATTAGGGGTGAAGTGAGATTGGATGTGATAGCTAATATTAACTCGGAAAGTTCCAATATATGAGAATTACCTGTAATATAACATTTCTAGCACAAATGCCTAGAAGAAATGGAATAAATGGTGGCTATCATCATATTTCAATGACTTTAAGATGTCATCAATTAAGTATTCATACCTTCCACCAGATAGATATTTCCTTTTAGGAGGTCTCTGTCGGGCACTTTCAATGACATACTAAAAAAGAAAAGTATTTTTAAAATACCTTGCCTTTTGTTTAGTGTATGAACGATTGTATTAAATATATTAAAACATGTATTAAGGATAAAAAGGCTATTCAGGCACTCAAGTCTGATTCGTATTAAATCATACTTTTTGGAAGAACTACTTAACTTCTAAATATGTTATAAACAAGGAAATTTAAACTGAACTAAAATTCAGCACACTATTTCACTGCTATAAGCAAAATCATACAGCTCCACAACTGTGATTTCACAGGTCAGAAATATTCTGTTCTACAGTTGTTCAAAAAATGTATATATTTAATTTCAAGGACTGTTTTTCATCTATTTTACCCTTTAACTGAGCAATCAGAAAACTTGCCAAACAAGAAAACTGAATTTCAGAAATTCTACGTCCTTGTTCAAATAATATTTATTCCACAGTATTACTACCTGAGAATTCCAAGAAACAAATGATCCAAACATCACCAGGTATTTTTATATATTTACAGCAAAATTATTTTCATACTTGTCCTAAAATAATATCAGTGTATTCCTTTGACAATCAGATAAAAATCTCTTAAACTGAGTTTTGCCAATTAAAGTCAACACTATTTCAATATGTAACTTAGTCATGCCTCACCTCTGCACGGTCCAAAGCTAGTTCTAAAGCTTGTTGCTGTAAAAGTAAACAGTGTAATTGGCAATGTTAGTTATTTTCACAAAAAAAATTATATACACATAACATTTGTAATTGTCTAAATTTAATTTTCTAAAACAGGTCTAACACATTTTCCTTTATTTCTCTCCTCCAACCACCCCATTGTACGTTCAAGATATCTTAAAAAGAAAACAACATGGCTGTCTTGGGCACCTGATTATGACAACAAATTAGGTTAAGAAATGCTAAAATGGCTTTCTCTAGCCAGTGCTTCCAAGGCTAATACAGGGCCAAGGTTGATATGGTAATGATGACCATTTTATAAACTTAATTTCTTCAACATTCTAAGAGCACCACTCAGGAAAATATACTGGACATCAAGTATGCAATTAAAGAAAAGACTAAGCTCTCCTGATCTTCGAGGAATCCTGAAAATTGATGGTGGTGCTACTATGTTGGTACCTAAAAACAACTTACATTTGTATTTTTCATTCACAATGATAGTAATTTTTAATTCCTCTGAGGGGCACAGAACTTATATGTATATTTTTATTTACAAGTATCTAAATTTTTGTTTTTCTCTGTGGACTTCAACAATTCAATCTACCAAGCTGCATGGGATAAAAACTCCCAGCACCCACCAAAATCCTAAGAGTTATGATAAGGGGAAGAATAAATATTGCCAGACTTTGGAAATCATAGAAAGGTTTAAGTGACCCTGCCACCCTACTCCTAAGGATGAAGAATTCATATGATTACAAAAACAGCTAGCCTTTTCAGACTGCAATTTAATAAAAGACTCACATTATCAAACATCTAAGATGTAATAAGTGAAAAAAGCCTGAAGTATGCCCTTATTTCAAAAGATCCAGTTCAAATATCTGCATGCCAATTTATTTAAATCTCTTATAAGAAGATTCCCGGTTATACTGGTTCCCAAGATGCAAGACGAGATTCTTTAGTATAAAGCATTTTCCAGCACAAAAACATAACTCTGGATATATACACTTAAATCCATAAGGTTCTTTAAATATTTTGGCCATATATCCTTAAAGTTTATATTAAAAATTATGAATACAATCAAATATACACTCTAGGACAATTTTAAACAGCCAGTCTTCTCAAGTAAATATTTCATCTTCTGAAATCAAAAATTTCAAAAGGTCTAATGAGATATACTTGCATATGTAAATACAAGCATCATTTATTCACTACCTTCTCCAAATACTTTAGAGGGAATGAGCTAATACGAATGCAAAATATAAGGTGAGATCTAAACCCCACTGTGACGGCGCTCCTTTTCTCTAATAGGGCAGGAGTAGAGGTATGGTCCCAAAAGAAAAGGAAGATAAATGTTTTCTGAAGTTTATTGAATATAATGGTCAGTGCTCATTTATTCTCATACTGTCAAATGCTGATGCTTCTTTAAAACATTAAAGAGTGATTTTTTTCCCCTTTGTCTTTGATTTTTTAATGACAAAAGTTAAATGCCCAGCCCTAAGTATGTTTAGTGACTGTAAGTCAGTGACTAAAATATGCCATTAGAAGGCTAATACTGATGTTACTTAAATGTTATTTGCAGTAAGCAGGCTACATTTGTTAAAAAAAAAATTTTGTTTCTGATCTAAATTACAAGGAACTTTAAAATGAGAAACCCACAAAACTACTTCTAGTTATATCCACCCTCCCCACCAATGATATTGAACTATTGTAAATAGAATTATCTGTATAACTTGGATATGATAACTTTAACACTGAATTAAGAGAGAAACCCCTATTTTGTGAATAAGATTTTGCATGTGATTAGTTAAGTAATTTCCCAGTCAGGGTAACTTGAGTAGATTACAGAAGAATTTCTCAATCTATAATACAGATATTTTTATGGAATATGAAGGAAAAAAAACATTCTAAAACACAAACATAAACATCTAAGCTATAGCTTACCATTGTGGCACAAAAAGGGTCCAAAAAGAAAACTTAAGTGCGTTGATGAAGTAGGGTGAAAACCATGTCTTTAGTATCAATTTTATAGCACTGTAAAAGCAAAAATAAACCCCCATATTAACATAAAGCTATCAAATTAGATTAGTAATTAACAAGGAAAATTATTTGAGGTATATATATTTCTAACACATTTTTTAATAATTGTTTTCTTCAAAAATATTTAACATCCAAGAGAGAAAGAACAAATGTGTTTTCATTTCTCTTCTCTAGCATTACTGTTGATGCTCTCATTGTTCCTCTGGATTATTTTAACATCCTGCCCACTGGCCTCGGTCATGATACAATTCACTTTACAAATTAAACATTTCATTATATCTGCTGATAAAAGTCCTCTAATGATATTCCCCAAATGCCCCAGACTACATTTTAGAAATGCAGCTCCAGTCCCTCTAGCCTTTCCCCTCCTCAAAGAAATTGAATACACTCCTGAAGAACCTCATTTCTCTAACACACTGGTTCTCATCCTGGCTGCATACCTTGAGAGCTTTAAAAAGTAGAATACCTATGGCCCAGCCTCCAATGTTTCTGATGAACTGGTCTAGAGTAGGGCTCAAGGGTCAGCATTTTTGGAACTCCCCAAGTGATTCAACAGTGCTGCCAATGCTGAAGTCCATGCTGTCTCTGCCTCCCAGAAACGATGTACGTTAGCTGAAAGTGATGCTAAGTAAAGCTTATTTTTAATCTAATTCCTTCACTAACCCCTTGTAACCAGCTGGGCTAAAAGGACATCTTCAAGTGACAGAAAATAGTATTTTCCATGTAAAATTGTTTTGGTTTGCTCTTAGTGAACCCAAAGCTTAGTTTTGTCAGTTTAAATTTCAAAAGGGTGTGTGTGGGAGTGGGGGCCAGGAGGAATAAAAGACCCAAACCAGGAATAATCTTAGAAAATGATTAAGACATTAATCCTACCCTCGAAGAGCTTATATGGAATTTAATATGCGAAAACAAGGTGAAAATTTTCTAACCAGTGACTCTAAAGATGAAGATACACTACATACAAGCAAAATGTGATTGATGGCTTTAAAATTAGATCTCTTGTCACTAAATTGAAGGGAGAAGAATGAGGACAAGGAAGCTTACTGACCTTAAATTACTTAAGTACAACAGATAAAAAACAATTACTACGTATACCACTTACAAACAAAACATTCTGACTGTATACAGAATACACTAGAAGCCTGTGAAAAAACCATTATAGTAACCACTGCCATCATTGGTGCTTTACAGAATAAGGCACTCAGAATCAGTGAATTTTCCGATACACTAGTGGACTAGAATTCAGATCTCTATAAAAAATTTTAGATTCTTACCACTAAATCTTAAAACTTTCAGACTACTTAATCCAGCGCCTGTTTTTAGGTTTTTAAAAGCAAAGCATTTAAAATAAAAACCTGATTTCGCTCAGACTAATACAAATTTTAACTTTCATCTAACTTCACATCATGGTCATCAACCACCATACACTGTACCTAACTCCGAAAGCCTGGCTAGCCACTTTTTATTTCGAGTCCTCCCAGGGACTTTAACGTGCCGGGGGAAACGCAGCCCCCTCGGCGTGCGGTGGTCACGGGAGATGGCTTCCAGCGGCAGCTATTCGCCGTTCATTTCGGAACTCGCGGTAACGGTGGCGAGGACCAGTAATTAACCCAATTCTAATGTCGCAACCGATTCCATTTATCTCTCAGGCCGACCTGAGTTTCTTCCAACTGCTAGAACTTTCGTTAACAACTTAGGTTTTCCTGCAAAACGCCGCCAACAGCAGAGCGAGCCGCTTCTATTCAATATGGACACCCTCCCCCTAAAGAAGCGTTACGCGAAATTCTTGCGCGTTTTCGGAAATACCTGTAACTGGAACGCAAAAGTCAAAACTAAAATGAAAAGCCTGGCTTGGCAGCACAATGAGAGGCAACGTAGGTGACCGCGGGACGGCAGCTGGTTCGGCCCGGCCTCGGTCTCTGGGGACAGCGTCTCCTTCCCGCGGGATCCAGAAGGCGGCGAAAGGCCACTCGGGAAGCTGCTCTCTGCCCTTTGACCTCGGCCGGGATCTCGCGCGCCGGCCCCGCCTGCCGCCGGCAAGTCGTTCCCACCCGCCGCCACCGCTTACCTGTGCGGGCAGCCGCCAGGCTGGGGCTCCCGGCGCCGCAGGCTCGGCCAGAATGCGACGTCGGAACTCGGTTCTGCGAAGCCAGCTGCTCGCCCGCCTGGCGCTGGCCCCCAACAGCCCCTCACTGGCGACAGAGCCCGTTAAGGCGGCCGCACTTCCGTCTACGCGTTGGGCGGGGCGAGCGGCCGCACTTCCGTCTGCGCGTTGGGAGGGGCGAGCCGGCGGGTGCGGCCGGAAGTGGTGGAGCTGGGAGGGCCGTGCAACCGGGGCTGGGTTTTGCGGGTTTCGTCGGTACTCAGGCCCCGCAGAGGGTGGAGCAGTCTTGCACCTTCCTCTCCCCGGCCTCCAGGTCCCTAACTTGCGAGATAGGATGTGGCAGTTACTGGAGGATTAGGGTACCCTGTTAGTTTTTCTAGAGTGAAAGAAACTTGGAACTAGCTTTCTTTATTGCCCAGCCCATCCAAATGGAAAGAGAATGACATTCCTATATTTACTCTTGCAAGCCGTGCACCCTTAGATAGTATGTCAAGTACCAATGAATTTAATGTTGAAAACACATACAATAAAACCTCGCTGAAGAGTTTTTAAAATTCAAAAATTAAATAATCAGCACACATTGCACTGTCCGTAATTCTACACCTTTAAACAACTTTGTTGGGTCATAAAGAATGTTACTGAGGTGAAATTCACAGGACATACAATGAACCATTTTGAAGTGTACAATTCAGTAGAGTTTAGTTCATTCACAATGTGCAACCACCAACTCTAATTCCAAAACATTTTTATCACCCCCATTAAGCAGTTACTCCTTTCTTCCTTCTCCCTGGCCCTAGTAGACGTCAATTGCTTTCAGACTCTGTGTGTTGTAGCCGCCAGCCCGGGAAAGACACACAGACCACCACAAATCAGTGAATTTTAAGAAACACACTCTTTATTCAGCCAGCTGGGTCTGCCAGGGGCACGCAGACAGCAAATTAAGCAGCAGCAAAATGTAGAGGTACAGGGTTTTTAAACTCTAAATCTCATTCCTCATTCTGTCTTAACACAAAGGTCTGTTTTCTCTAATTCCTACCTGTCAACCCACAAGTTGGGTGTGTAAGCGGGGGCATGGAAGCAGAAAGCTTGTTAGTAGAATGTTTATGTTCCCATAATTAACAGCCTATGTTCTCATGGTGGTATCTAAACAGTAATCTTCGTAAGCAAGTAATAAATTTTAAGCAGGAATCTTACTAAGCAAATAAATTTTAAGCGATAATCCTAACAGCCAGCACATGTGGATTTACCTAATCTGGATAGTTCACATAAATGAAACGTGATCTTTTTGTTGTTTCTTTCACTCTTTCACTTAGTATAATGTTTTCCAGGTTCCTCTACTTTGTGGCGAGTATCAGTACTTCATTCCTTTTTATGGCTAATATTCTGGTCCATTATATGTATATACCATGATTTTATCCATCCATCCGTTGATGGACATTGGGTTTGTTTCCACCTTTGGGCTGTTGTTGTGAATAGTGGTGCTGTGAATATTTCTGTGGAAGTATCTGAGTCTCTGTTTTTAATTATTTGGGGTATGTACTGTTAAAGAAAACCATAGCCTGACAGTAGTTCAAGTGGTAAAAACTGTTTTTATATTGTTTAGGAACTCTTGCAGTAGGGAAAGAGAGACCTTAATATAGAATTGGGCTCAATTCCAAGTACAGCATTGGCAAGTAGAGATTTATAGTCAAAGAGCAGGGTGGAGTCAGTGGATGGAAGTTTCCTAAATGGAAATACCAGAGGTAAGGGGGAAATCTGGCTAAACCTACTTTGCGAAATTCTGACTAAAAGCAGATCAGGGTGACCAGATGATCAGATTCCAAGGGTTTGGGGATGAAAAATTTAATCAGATATCAAGGATGATCAGATATCTAGGTAAGGTTTCTCTCTAAAGTGACTTGGCAAGATTCTTCCTATAACTGGTTGATGCAGGTCCCACAAGGCGTATGCTAAGGTAAAAGCCTTCAGGGCTTAGAGAAACCTGGCTAAAGTTTAGTGAAAGAGAGTCTTGGTCAATACATGCCTAGGAATGGAATTGCTGGGTCATATGGTAATTCTATGCTTAAGTATTTGGTGAATCAATAAACTGTTTTCCACAGTGGCTAAGATATTTTGCATGTATGGTGGTTCCAATTTCTCCACATCCTCCTCAACACTTGTGTGTGTGTGTGTGTGTGTGTGTGTGTGTGTGTGTGTGTGTGTGTGTTTAATTATGGACATCTTAGCAGGTATGAAAATGGTATTTCATTGTGGTTTTGATTTGCATTTTTTTAAATGCATCTTTTCATGTCCTTGTTTGTCATTTGTATATCTTCTTTGGAGAACTGTCTATTCAAGTCCTTTGCACATTTTTTTTAAATTGGGTTGTTTGTATTCTTGTTAAGTTATGAGTTCTTTATATATTTTGTCTAGACCCTTATCAGATATATCATTTGCAAATATTTTCTCCCATTCTTTAGATTGCCTTTTCGTTTTCTTGCTAATGTCCTTTGATGTACAAACTTTAAAATTTTTGATTGTCTAATTTATTTTTTCTCTTGTGGCTTTTGCTTTTGGCGTCATACTTAAGATTCCATTGGCAAATCGAAATTCGTAAGGATTGTCATAAAATAAACTCCACACAACGAGTAAAACAAAGTGGAAAGATGAGTTTATTGCAAGGGTTTCTACCTGCAAGCCTGGAATCTCAAGACTACAGGAGCAATGAGTTTCAAGTTGCTCACAGACTAGCGGGTTTTTATGTAGTAAGTGTGGAAGTTATTTAGCTTTTTCAGCTTATTGGTTGCCTAGTGGTCTTCTTCCTTATTTGTTTTAGGGTAGATGACTCAAAAGAACAAGAAAGTCCAAAGATGGTATAAACAGACTTGGCACGTGGGTATTTTCTGACATCCTGTGCTGATTTCTGAGAAGAAAATTCTGTAAATTCCTGAAACTTAGATAAGGCTAAGTTTCATTTTTCTTTAATGTGTGATTGTTGGCCAGCTCCATTTTGTCCCCAACATAAGCAACTCTACTTTAGTTTAGGTTCTAAAATGTTTACCCCATGTTTTTTTTTTCTAAGAGTTTTATGGTTTTAGCTCTTATATTTAAGTCATTGATCCATTTTTAGTTAATTTCTATATAAGTTGTATAGTAGGTGTTCTATTCCATTCTTTTACATTTTGTTCCAGAACCATTTATTGAAGAGACTTCTTTATCTCAACGAGTGGTTTAAACTTCCTTGTCAAAAATCAGTTAGCCATAAATGTACAGAATTGTTTCCAGACTATTCTATTCTGTGGGTCTAGATGGTTATCTTATGCCAGTACCATACTGTTTTAATTATTATAGCTTTGTAGTAAGTTTTGACATTGAGAAGTATAAGTCCTCTGGTTTCATTCTTTTCCAATATTGTTTTGTTTTTTCAGGCCCTCTTGTGATTTTATATGAATCTGAGAATCAGCTTTTACATTTGCAAAAAAAAAAAAAAAATTAAAGGCCACTGAGATTTTGATAGGGATTACTTTGAATCAGTAGATCATTTTGACAAGTATTAGTATCTTAAAATATTAAGTCCACTAATCCATGAGCATGATGTCTTTCAATTTATTTAGGTCTTTAATTTCATTCAGCAATGTTTTGCTTTTTCAATGTACAAGTTTTTAATCTCCTCAGTTAAATTTATTCCTACATATTTCTTTTTCTTTTTTTTTTTTTTTAAACATTCTTAGTCTGCTTGAGTTGCTATAACAAAATATCACAGATTGGGTGCTTTAAACAACAGAAATTTCTCTCTCAGTTCTGAAGGCTAGAAAGTCCAAGATTAAAGTCCTGATTGATTTAGTTAATGGTGAGAATTCTCCTCCTGGCTTTTAGACAGCTGCCTTCTCACTATGTCCTTACATGTTGGGAAGGAAGAGTGAGGGAGGGAGAGAGAGTAAGCTCTGGTGTCTCTTCTTATAAGGATACTAATCCTATTGGATGAGAGCCTTACCCTTATGACCTCATCTAACCTTAATTATCTCTTTTTAGACTCTATCTTCAAAAACAATGGAGGTTAGGGCTTCAACATATGAATTTTTGGGGAACACAATTCATTTCATAGCAAATGCTATTATAAATGGAATTGTTACTTAATTGGCATTTTGGATTAATCAGTATTGGTGTATAAAAAAACTGGTTTTGACTGTTGATTTCATACTCTGCAAATTTGCCAAATTTGTTTATCAGCCTTAATTTTGTCTGTGTGTGTGTGTGTGTGTGTGTGTATGTGTGTGTAATGCGCACATGTGCACGTGCACATACTTTAGATTTCTATGTAGAGGATAATGGCATCATTTAATTTAGATAGTTGTACTTCTGCCTTGCAACTTGGATGCTTTTTATTTCTTTTCCTTGCCTAATTGCTCCGGTTAGAGTTATTCCTTAATTTTAAGGGTTCTTATGCAGTTATGGAGGCAGCAAGTCTGAAATCAGTAGGGAAGGCTGGTAGAATGAAAACTCAAGCAGAAGTTGATTCTACAGTCTTGAGACAGAATTTCTTCTTTAAGAAACATTAGTTTTTGCTCTTAAGACCTTCACCAGATTGGAAAAGTCCTACCCACATTACCAAGAGTAAACTTTTTTTACATAGGGTCAATCAATTATTGATGAAAAATATCTACTAAATACCTTCACAGCAATACCTAGATTAGTGTTTGATTAGATAAATGAGTACTATAGCCCTGTGAAGGTGACACATAAAACCAACTATTACTCCCAGTATGATAGATAGTATTTTTAGTTCACGATTTTTTAAATAAAATTTCCCACTCTTCTCATGACTTCAGTTTTGGTAGAATATCCTTCCCCAATCTAGTGACTTTGCATTTTGCCATATGACTTGCTTTGGCCAATGGAATGTTAGAAGACGTAACATATGTTCATTAGCTAGGAAACTAGATGGGGTCTTGGAGAGAAGATGAAGTCATGTATATTCTGAATCCTTTGCTTTTGTGTGCATGCGTGTGTTTGTATGTGTGTGTTTCTTCAGGCAGTGATATAGTATCCATGAAAGAACTCCTACAGGCAAAAGAAGGGATAATTGGAGCACCAAGGAGAAAAAAACAATGTTTGACTGCAGTGGATTGAAACACATCAAAATGTTAAAAATGCATGAATTCTTAATAATGCTTAAAAAAACTTACTGGTCACACTGAAGATTGCTAGGACACCAATTTATTTGAAGTTGATAAATAAAGGTTAAAAAAATAAAAAGCATCCTGCTTTTTCTACACAAACTGAAATTCAGAGTAAACAAATAATTGAGGAGGTAAAAATTTTTATAGAAAAATCCAGTGAATGAATGAAGGAGGAATGTTGGAATATCATTTTGCTACCCATAGGAAAATAATGCTTCTAGGATATAATCAGTCCAGTTCCACATGTAAGGTTGGAAATCGCCATTATATTCTAATGAGTAAAAAGCTGAACAAACTGAAAAATCAACAACTCTTCTTAGATCCATAAGAGAAGTGAGGTCACAGGGCAAACTACTGCTCGCAAATTAGAATGACAGGTAAATACAGAATCACAACCTATTGGGGCAGCAAACTCCATGGGAATGATTGTTAGGATAGGAAACCTGAACTGTAATTGATGAATTGCTGGAGGTTCAGTGTGGACAACTCTAAGAGTTAAAAATTCCAGGGGAACCAGCCATAAGGTGGCCCCAATACTTTTGTAAGTTTTATCTCCATGAGCTTGACCAGGTTCTCACAAATAAATATTAGAGAAAAATCTTGTGCTTCAGGCAGGAGGAG
This sequence comes from Eidolon dupreanum, assembly GCA_028627145.1. Lineage (NCBI taxonomy): Eukaryota > Metazoa > Chordata > Mammalia > Chiroptera > Pteropodidae > Eidolon > Eidolon dupreanum. Next base: position 77,478,832 of record CM053508.1, on the reverse strand, counting down.
GGGGAAAGGAATCATTTTCTAAAACACACCAGAGCACTTTCTTAACAACACCTACCCTCAGGGGAAAGGAAATACTCAACTTAAGCCTACTATTGCCATCCTGTTTCACGTAGTAGGGGTGGAGGGAGACTGAGAAGCACTTCAGAAGTTCATGGTTCAGAGAGAGACACAGCCTCACAAAAAGACTGAGACCTTATCATAAGACTATAGAACACTTCCTCTCAAATGTTATCATCACATTACTAAATGTATATTTACAGCAATTCCTTTTATCCTGTACATCATGTTTGGCTATCAGGGAAAAGTTATAAGGCATACTAAAGGCAAAAAAAAAAAAAAAAAAATACAGTTCGAAGAGATAGAACAAGCATCAGAATCAGACACGGTGTGGAAGTAAGTAGACCAGTAGTCCCCTGCCATAAGGAAATTATCAGATTGGGAATTTAAAACTATGATTAATATGCTAAGGAATCTAATGGATAAAGTAGACAGCATGCAAGAAAAGACAGACAATGTAAACAGAAATGAAAATCCTAAGAAAGAAATGCTAGAGATCAAAGCACTGTAACAGAAATGAGAATGCCTTTGATCGGTCTATTAGTAGACAGGACACAGCTGAGGAAATAATCAGTCATAGTTGCCAAATAAACATTAGGTGGAAGGTTGAAAGGGAATTTTATAAGGAATGGATCAAGCTGACAATACCTGAAAAATCTTAACAATACTACAAGTGAATAGATTAAGAATTATATGCCTCTTTATGTTATATATTTCATATAATTACTATTTATGCAATATTTTCAAAAAACAAATCGAATTTGAATCTAATCGAGCCTCGAACTAATTACCAGTTTACTTGAAAAAAGTAGCTTGGAGTAACATGTTAATAGACCATGATAATACAATCTACCTAGTATATACTGTAGACACCGTAGCAAAATTAACTGTAAACTGGCTACGTGACATTAAGGAATTACTGTTAACTATTATGGGCTAAATTGTGTCTCTCAAAGATTCATATGTTGAAACTCTAACCCCTAATACCTCAGTGTGACTGTATTTGGCAATAGGACCTTTAAAGAGGTGATTAAGTTAAATGAAGCTGTCAGGATGGGGCCCAATCCAGTATGACTGGTAGTCTCATAAGAAGAGATTAGGATACACAGAGAGACACCAGGTATGCGAGCATACAGAGTGTGTGGCATTTTGTTATAGCAGCCCTAGCAAACTAATACAGCGACATTGGGTGAAGATTTCTTGATTACGAGATAAGAAAAATGGACCTTAGCTACTAGAGATACAAAACATAACACAGGTGGTCCCTGATTTACAGCGGTTCAACTTAAGATTTTTGACTTCATGATGATGCAGAAATCATACACATTCAATAGGAACTGTACTTTGATGTTTAATCTTTTCCTGGGCTAGCAATATGTGATACAATACACTCTTGTGATGCTGAGCAGTGGCAGCGAGCTGCAGCTCCAGTCAGTCATGAGTCATGAGAGTAAACAACTAATACTCTATAGCAGCGGTTTACAACATTTTTGGCACCAGGGACCGGTGCTCCCATGAGAATCTGATTCCTGATGATCTGCGGTGTTGCTGAGGCAGTGATGCCAGCACTGGGGAGTGGCTGCAAATACAGAAATTTTGCTCACTTGCCCGTCATTCACCTCCCACTGTGCAGCCCATTACCTAATAGGCCACTGACTGGTACTGGTCCATGGCCCAGGGTTTGGGGCCCCCTGTTCTAACCAACTGGGTTCCCTAAGAGTCCATCCTTTCCTTTCTTAAAATACAAGGTTGTTGGCAGGCAGACAGAGTCAACAGCCTCCTGGAGGCTAAGGCCCATATGACCCCCATCTCCACCGAACACCCAATTAACGATGAGAGGGGAACCAGTCATCCCCAAAGACTCTCCATTAGGATGTCTCTTAAACAACTGGGACCAATTTAAACTAGACAGTCTTTAGGGAAAAAAACATATTTTTCTGCAATTCAGAAACTTGGCAAAATTAAAGGTCTTATCAGGTTTTTCTAACTCTCAGTAACTTTCAAAGTCTTATAGATAACCAGAAATGTAAACATAGCCACTACTAAACAGGCTGAGGTAATGAAAGAAAAAGAAAAGGCACTTTTAAAAATGGTTAGTCTCATAAGCCAGTCTCATTTCACCCCTTTATCCTAGCCCCCTTAAAATTGTCAAGGGCGAGTGAAAATCTTGAGTCCTCTCTACAATTATTGGTTATGGGTATGATCTCTGATATTCATGTTTGTCTGTGTTTTATATATTATTAATATGGGGTTTTTGCCTCTGCATGGCATTACTAGTTTATAATATTTAATTAGATTAAAAAATTAAGCATTTATATAAGTTAAATAAATAATAAAAACTGACGCAAGTATTTTTCAGGGTCATATGATCTAAGAAAATATTTGATACTAAGGCCAGTTTAAGTTTTAATTAAGTGGACATGCCTTTTAGAGCTGTTAACATTGAATACAAAATCTTTTGTTTTATCTGGGTTTACAAAAAAAATGAGTGTTTTGGGATAATTGACTTTAAAATCTCATGGAATTATTAAGAAATAATAAAAATAACTAAAATAAAAGGTTATTAATAAAACTTTTCAATATTAATATGCGTGTGTGCACGCGCATGCGTGCGCGCGCGCGCACACACACACACACACACACGCACGCACACTTAAATGTGGTTTCCCAAATTCTGGTAACTCGAAACCTTAGAGTTTCACTAAATTAAGTGATAAAAATTATAGATTGTCTATATATTTCAAAATAATATAAAATGCTGGAACATTATTAGATAAGTCTGAGTTCACCTACTTTTGGCTTATTGCAGAAAAGCTAAAAATAAATTAGGATCTGTTGATGAATGTCTTATCCTTTATTAAAAGTTTGCTCCTAAAAAAATTATATATATATTGCTAGCAAAAACCTCTATTTCTAGAGGCTACAAAATGTATTCATAAATTTACCAATCTAAAGAATGTTAATTGCTTACTTTTTAGTTGTCATTAGAAATCAAGGTTTCTAAGAGTAAAGAATTCTAATTAAAGTGAAAAGAAAATGCATGTTTTTGGTAGTGGAGGTATAAAGTATGAAGATATATTTTGAAAGAAATTAAAGGAAAGTAGTTTGTCTAAAAGTTGGTTATTTCTGATGAGTTAGGAAGAGGCAAACTAAAAGGGATGTGGAAAGTTGTAGAAAGTTTGTGAAGAGAAATCTTGAGAAGAAATTTTATATATGGTTAAACTAAACATGATTGGAATAAATATAATTAAGTAAATAAATTTAAATATCAAAAGTAAGCTGTTGTAAAATTAAAGTTGGGTTTTCTCTCTCTGTTCAATAAGATAATCTTTCTTGGACTATTGGTCTACTACTGATATTATGGAAAAGTTTTCTGAGTAGAAAGTAAAGATTCTGTGTTTCATCAAAATAATTTTCTGTATTTTATGTTGCCTTTATCAGGACCTCGGTTACTTAAAAAAAATAAATCTCCACAATAGTAAAAACTAAGTTCTGCTAATAACTATGTAAATGTCTGTACTTCGGAACTGCTCAGGTTCATGTGCCCTTCTAGATGGCAGATATAGGCTAGTCTAAAGAATAATTTTGTTGTTTCACCAAAACCCCAGATAAATTTAGGGATGAATTCGGTAAGTTTGGCCTTAAATTTTCCCTAACCTGGCAGGGCATTATAGTGATTCTGACTCATTATCGCACCCATGATGAAAGGCTTGGATCCAAGGGAAGGCCAGGAAATTTATGCATGGGACAGCGGGGAATAGTCCCGGCCATGCTGTCTATCAAGTGGCTGGTGAGATGGTGTCAGAACGCAATCCTCAGTGGAACGATGAAGACAAAAGAGATCAGCTAAGGCTGGGTTACTTTCTTAATTGCATATTGGAAGGAATAAAAAGATGCTAGTAAACTATAATAAGATAAAAGAGATTATTCAGGAAAAAAGGATGAGAAGTCAGCTGTATATCTTAACCAGCTCTCTGAGGCTTTCAGAAAATATACTAACATAGACCTGAAGTCTGATGAGGGCCAGACACTCCTTGCTGTGCATTTCATAACTCAGGCTGTGCTAGATATTCAGCGAGACCCCAAAGCCCACAGGCTTCCTTGTGGTCAGAGGCCTTTATGGTGTTAACAACCGGGACTGGGCAGAGGGGGAGAAGAAAAATAGGAGAGTAGAGAAAAAGGCACAAATTTTAGCCGCCTAGATTCAGGGGCCATCTTGAGTGACCCTAGGCAACAAAAACCTTTTGGGCCAGGAAGGCCTCAGCCTTGGTTGGCATCATGGGGACGGAGGCGCAACCAATACGCACACCACAGGAAGGAAGGCACTGGAAGGGCGAGTGTCCATCCAGCCCTGGGAAGCCGGGGAGGGTGGACCTCCTCAGCCCTCTCCCCTCTTGGCTAGCTTCTCAACTGAGAGAACTGCTTCCTCTGACTGGGGAGGCCCACGCACTCACCAGCCCCAGTCTAGAGAGAGCCATCGCCATCATGACAGAGGAGCCTCAAGTCACCCTTGACACAGCAGGTAGGAAAACTAAATTTTTACAAGATCCTGGAACTGCCTACTCTGTTCTGACCTGTCCCATTGGGCCTCTCTCCAACGCTGACTACACGGTAACAGGAATAAATGACCAACCTAAAGTTAGACAATTTACTTTTCCTGGTATTTGTGAGACTGGGTCTAAGATTATAGCTCATTCCTTCCTGTATTCCTGACTGTCCTATTCCCCTAATTGGCTGAGACTTGTTATCAAAATTAGGAGCCTCTATCTTTCTTCAGGGGACTCCATATGAGTTTAGGCACCCCCAGAAAATGATGTTCATTTGCTAGCTCTCAAGACTTCCTGTGATCCAAAGCTCCCTGCCTTTCCCAAGGAAATTACAACCCAGCTGGCAGAATCTGTGTAGACAATGGCAAGCCAATAAAAATAAAACTTAGGCCAGGTGTCCCTTACCCCTGCAAGTTCCAGTATCCCTTAGAATCAGAAGCCTTGCGAGAAGTTCAACCCCTTCTAGAAAAGTTCCTAACGCAGGGATTAATTAAGCCCATTCAGTTCCCCTACAATACTCCAATGCTATCTGTAAAGAAGCCAAACTGGGAATAACAATTTGTCCAGGATCCTAGAGGAGTTAATAATACAGTTGTTCCCAGCCCAAGCACCCTCCTCTCCCAGATTCCTGGGGAGACTCAGTATTGTGCGATTTTAATAAAGAATGCCCTTTCCTGCATCCTGTTACATCCTGATTCCACCTGTCTTTCTGCTTTTGAATGGAAAGATCCTGAGACCCAAGAGGCTGCTCAGCACACTTGGACTGCGTTTCCCCAGGGGGTTTGGGACGGCCCCCACCTTTTTGGGCGTACCTCGGAGTACGCCCAAAGGACCTCAGAGACCTTAAACTTAAAAATGATGACTTATTATTGCTAGTGTAAGTAATGTGGTGGATAGACCTTCACTTTTGCTACCGCTCTCATCTCCCTTGGCTTCTGCCACTTGGTGCATCCTCCTCTCCCAGGGAGGGAGATCATTTTTCCCTGCTGGGTTTGAAGGAAAGAGGGTCTATGACTCCTGCCCGAGCCTCACACCATGAAGCTTTCTTGGCTTGCTCTGTTGACTAGCCCTGTCTGGATGGTTCGTATAATTACCATCCTATTAACCTCCCACCTTGCGTTAATATAAAAAAAAAAAAAAAAAACCAAAAAAAACAAAAAAAACAAAAACTCCTTTGCCATCATATGATCCCACTGCTCAAGCTATATGGGACTCCATCAAATATCATTTGGCTCCTTCCTGTCCTAGAATCCTTGGTAACTATCTTACTTTTATTTTTGGCCTTGTCTTTTTAATCTTGTATCTTCCAGGCTTCTACAGTTTTATGTAAAGCTGACTGTCATGTGGGGTTCCGGCTGAACCTGACCATTCACACACGACTCAAAATCACACCAAACCCTAGATCAAGCTGTGAGAGATTTTTTACTTCTCCTAGGTTAGGGTCCGGACCTAGCCCCTCTGTTAGTGGGAAGCAACTTCAGAAGAAGAGACCTTCAGCCCTTATCCCTTAAGATTAAGAAGGATGAAATCTCTCAAAGGGGAGAAAAAAAAGACAGGAGGCAACCTCCTGCTGTTGAGTTAGAAAGGTCAGCTGCTGAAGTCCAATAGGTTTCACAATATTACCCCCCAGGGCACTGCGGATCAGCATCAAGGAGCCTTGGGAGGCATACCACAGACGGGGACTGTCCGTATCACTGCACACAGGCAGTAAGGCCCAAGAGTGCCCCTAAGGTAAATTTTCCCTAATTTAAATAAGATATATGAACAGACAAATGGTTACACTGATATAATGAGGGAAGCAAAAGACTACAAGATATCTTTAAGGGCTAGCTCCCTGGCTTAATGTGGTTCTTACCTTTTTTAGGACCTCCAGTAACTTTAGTTTTACTTTTAAATTTTGGTCCCTGTCTTTCAATCTTTTTGTTAAATTTATATTTTCTAGGCTTCGGCAGTTCTACAGAAAGATGATGGCTGTACAAGACTTCCAGCTGCTTCCAGTTACTGAAATAACCCTGCGTTCTCTGCCTCTAGGGCCCTTAAGACAGGCTTCTGGAGATTTTTTTTCCCAATGGCCGGGAACTATGGACCTATCTCAGTTTTGAAGAAGTTACAGAAGACAGACCTTTGTCTCTTAATAACCTCTTAAAATAAGGGAGTAAAATCTCTGAGGGGGGAATAGGAAGAGTCATGAGACCTACATGGATTGACTAAACATTAAACTGAGTGGAATTCAGAGCCTGCTGCGAGCTGCCACATAGAACCTGGCTGATCAGCCATACGACCAGACCACAGGAACCTACAGAACAATGGAAGATTTCTGTAGAGATCACTATTTACCATACTTTTAATGCTTACCCATACCTTAAAAGGAAAACAAGAAAACAAAGATTTTAAGCTGTACCTTGCACAAGTTAAAGATAAACTCAACCATTCATTTTATTCTTTACTCCCTATTATCAGTAATTTTTTAATAGAAACTAAGTAACAGATATAAACCCAGTTCCCTAAATACTTGGGGTCTCATTCTCTGACTCTGAGAGAAGCCCATGCTCTGTCTATGGAGCATTATTCCTTCTCTTATAAACTTTCCTTTAACTCTGGCTTGCTCTTGGATTCTTTCCTGCAGGAGCTAGAGACTCTCTCTCAGTGCAGGCCTTGAGTCCCCACTCAGCAGGATTCGCCCTATCCTGCATTTCAGCAATATCCAGAATATAGGAAATTCTAATGGACACATAATAGTATCTCTTTATAAATACATCATAAGAAAAAAAGGGAGGAGAGGGAGTATCTACACAGTAAAAGAAATTGTTGAAAACAAACTAAATATTTGATACAATATAGGAAGTCTGAACACCTATTACATATCCAATAGTATTAAGTAATTACTGCTATTTTTTAGGTGTGATAGTGGTGCCATGGCTTGTTCCTTAAAGGAATTTTTATTCTATAAAGATATATTCTGAAAGGATGCATACTGAAATGTTTATAGATGAAATGATATGTTTCAGACTTGCTGCAAAATAATCTGTAGGAATAGGAGTGGGAGAAAGGGGTTTGGGTTTAGGTGAATCAACATTGGCCATGAATTAATCATTGCTGAAGCTAGTGGATGGGAGGCCATTATACTGTTTTTTCTACTTTTGTACACATTTGAAATTTTTCATAATACTTCTCTTCTGAGAGTCACCCACTATTAACAGTATGTTTATTTAATTTTCCATTAATTTTCTATGCATATAAAAACTTCTACATTTGTGTTGGCGTATTTATGGATAAACTCTTCTGCTCATATGAATAAAAAAAGCATACCTATCTATATTGCTTTTCCTTCTTAATAATACATTTTGGAAATCTTTCCATGTCCGCACATATGAATCTACCACATCCTTCTGACATATGTGATTATTCTATTGGATGATTATACCATCATTTGTTTAAGCAAGGAATCTATTATGGACATTTTCATACTTTCTCATGTTTAGCTATTATAAACAGTATTGTAATAAATATCTTTACACAGTCACATGCTACTTAATGATGGGGATACTTTCTGAGAAATGTGTCATTAGGCGACTTTGTGATTGTGTGAACATCAGAGTGCACTTACACAAACCTAGATGGCACAGCCTACAACACACCTAGGCTGTATGGTATAACCTACTGCTCTTAGGCTAAAGCCAAAGGAGATGAAATCAAGCACAAGAGAAAATGATGCAATCAAAAGGTATGGTAAATACATGATGTATGAGGCTGCTGCTGGCATAACGCGGCACACGTTTTTACAGCAAACTTTTTTTATAAGTGGAGTATACTGTAAAATAATGATAAAAAGTATACTAAATACATAAACCAGTAACATAGTCATTTATTATCATTATCAAGCATTATGTATCATACATAATTCTAATTGTATGTGCTATGCTTTTATACGACTAGCTGCATAGTAGGTTTGTTTACACTTGAGTAATGCATTGCATTACAACATTAACATGGCTATGATGTCAGTAGGCAACAGAAAAATTTCAGCTTCACTGTAATCTTATGGTGCCACATTCACAGATGCATGTGGTCCATCCTTGACTGAAATGTTTTTATGTGGTACATGACCATGCACAAATTATTGCTACCACGTGAGACTCTATCTGTAGAATAGATTGTTAGCTGAAATAGTAGAAATTGCTGCAAGAAAAGAATATATGTGTTTTAAATTTTATTAGATGATAGTATTGCAGAATATTCCTTTAAAATTTACATCAACGAACACTGCCATGAGTACCTGTTTTTTTCCCTCTGTCATCAAAACTGTGTATTATTAAACTCTGATCTTGCTAGTCTGTGTGAAAGGATGATTTTGTTTTAATTCACATTTCTTTCATTATGAGTGAAGGTGAACATCTTTTCATAAATTTATAACCTGTCTCCCACCTTCCCCCACCGTATGTTGCCTTATGTGTTTATGCTCAAGTTGTCATAGCTGGAATTACTAACCTTTCTGCTTTACTATCTGCTAGGCCTGGGTTCAGTGTTCTATCTCTGGGCTTCCTCGCTTTCTATGCCTCCTCCTATCAGCACTTACACTGGAATGTAACCATCTTTCTCCTTTGTAGATCCTGAAACTTTAAGGTTAAGACTACATTTCTTAACTGTTTCTAACATCTAGCAGGGGATTTGGTACTGAGAAGCTGTCTAATAAATAATGAATTAATAAAAGGTTGATAAACTTATCAACATAAGAAACATCCAAACCAGTAATGAATTTTTCTGAGTTTGAGTCAAACTGACGACTTACACTGGGGTGGGGGGAGCGAGGGGGTGGCGAGGTCTCAAATGCTCCAGAGAATGTATTGAAGTTTCTTTTATGCATTTGAGATTAAGGAGGGAATGTAAGGAAGATTACGTGAAGGTGGGAGAAAGCAATGCAGATATTGGATTCTTATGTGCCCTCTTGAGAGAGGTTACAGTTTATTTCAAATGTGTGTCACCTAGATGCATAAAAATAATAAACTGGTCTTAAAGCAAAGATAAAAAAAAAACTTTTAATAAAAAAGTTATGGGGTGGCTCCATAGTGTAGTGGTTAGTACGTCTGCTTTACACACAGAAAGTCCTGGGTTTGCACCCCAGGTGGAGCCACAGACCATACCCCGGGTGCGCTGCCCCCCCCCCCCGAGTGCACTGGGGGGCCAGGTGTGGGGGGTGCTGGGCATGCCAGGCCCTGGGTGCAACACCACGAGTGTATAGGAGGAGATGCACCACCTTCAGAGATTCAGTTCTTAAGAAGAAAAAGCAATATCCATAGGTCAGGGGTGAAAGTGGCAGGGGAATTAAAGAGGGGGGAAATAAAAAGTTATATGCTTTGGGGTGTGACTACCCACCTTGACCTGCCCATTTGGGAATTTATAGATTCATAATGCCGTAGCCGCCAGCCCCTGAAAGACACACAGATCACCAGAACTCAGTGAGGAAACACACTCTTTATTTGGCCAGCTGGGTCTGCCAGGGGTATGCAGACCCCAAATTAAGCAGCCCCGAAATGTAGAGGTACAGGGTTTTTAAGACCAAAATCCCATTCTTCATTCTGTCTGAACACAAAGGTCTATTTTTCTTCTTTTTACTAACTCTCAACCCACAGGTCGGGTGTGGAAGCGGGGGGGGTACAAAAGCAGAAAGCTTATTGTTAGAATGTTATGTTCCTATGGGTGATAGCCTATGTTCCCATGGCGATAGCCATGTTCCCATGGGCGATAGCCAAGCAGTAATTTCCTGCAAGTAATTAATTTCTAGCAGTCATTTTTCAGCCACCACAATAACAGCACCCCTTTTTGTTCACAAACTCATACCACTAACCTTTAAATCATCATGATAATAGCAAATACTTATTTATTATTTGCTTTAAAACAGTCAATTCATTTAACCCTCTTAAGAACCATGCAAGGGACCATATCCTTGTTCGACAGATAGAAAACTGAGGTTAATATATGGCCAAGCTGGTGTGAATGAAAAAAAGGCCACGTATTAAATCCAACAAGCTTAGGGCAGGCCTTACAAACTCAGAAACCAAAAGGAACCACATAGGATTGTCTGAACATAAAAATTCCTAACTAAAAGTAGTGTTGTAGGAAAGTCATGTCCTAGGGCTTGTAGCTTCCCTGACAAAAGTCAATCTTCACCTTAAGTAAACCTATTATCTTTCTGCCTCTAAGGTAACATACCTTTGAAAGGTCAGAGTAATCTCCTTTTCCAGACCCCTCGGGCATAACTGCTGTAGCAGAGCAGAGACCCCAGAACCCCTCACTGTTACCATGTTCCCCACACACCATCTCTACATGCTATAAATGTTGGTTATTAATCATCCTGTACCCACCAATGTAAAGAAGTATGTGCTACTGTTTTACTTTTTCTCCAGTCCCAGGGGTCCTTCCCGTCTTTGCTTTCTCCTGCCCACTTCATCTTCCACCGATGGATTTTATGTAACTCTCCTTATGTCTTCCCCGCAATTGTCATCAGTCTGGCTTAAATAAACTCATAAAAATCTCTTCAGGTTCGGATGTTTCTCATGCTGACACTGGATTTTGAAATCCAGACTGTTTGCTTTTGGAGACAATGGTCTTAATTACTAAAGTTACACTGCTCCTAGTAGAAAAAGGCTTATTGAGCACAATTCTCAATATTTGATAAGTGCCCTTTCGTTTAATCCTCACAACTCTACGAGTTATTATTGTGGTGGCTGAAAAATGACTGCTAGAAATTTATTACTTGCAGGAAATTATTGTTTGACTATCACCATAGGAACATAGGCTTTTATAATTGTAAGAACATAACATTCTAATAACAAGCTTTCTGCTTCTGTACTCCTGCTTACATACCCGACCTGTGTGGTGACAGGTAATGAATAGAAGAAAAATAGACCTTTGTGTATAGACAGAATGAAGAATAGGATTTTAGGCTTAAAAATCCTGTATCTCTATATTTCGCTGCTGCTTAATTTGGGCAGACCCAGCTGGCTGAATAAAGAGTGTGATTCCTATAACTCGCTGAGTTCCGGTGGTTCGTGTGTCTTTCGGGGGCTGGTGGCTATAACATTATTAAACAGTATGGAACAGTGACGGACTCTCTCTTCGGTAAAATGTTAGTTCGGGGCCTCTGAACCCTCTTCTCCCCTAGGCCTCTACCTTGCCCTGACTTGCTGCCCTCCACCCCGCCCCCCGGTGTTTTTGCATAGTAGCACAGTTTTAGCAAGAATCCTGATAATTCAGTTTAGTAAACCTCCCTTCTTTTATTTCTGATCACTCTGGTCTGCCTTCAGCAAGAATCCTGTTGTGCTGACTGGAAAATTACTGGTTGGCTATTGCCCATGGGAACATAACACTCTAACAATAAGCTTTCTGCTTCTGTAGCTCCTGCTTGCACAACTGACCTGTGGGTTGACAGTTAGTAAAAAGAAGAAAAATAGATTTGTGTGTTCAATAGGATGAAGAATGGGGTTTAGGGCTTAAAAACCCTGTACCTCTACATTTCGGGGCTGCATAATTTGGGGTCTGCATACCCCTAGCAGCCCCAGCTGGCTGAATAAAGAGTGTGTTTCCTATAACTCACTGAGTTCTGGTGGTCTGTGTGTCTATCAGGGGCTGGTGGCTACAACACTGTTAAGAAGCCCCTTACCTTTGATGTCTCCTTTTAGCAATTTTCCATTCACTGACTACCCCTCCCCGCCCCCACTTAGCCTGCTCCGTGGTATAAATTCCCACTTTTTCTTGTATTTGGAGTTGAGCTCCATCTCTCCCATATTGTGATAGTCTTATTGTAGTTCTAAAAAAGGTCTTCATTATAGTTATAACAAGTGTCAAAAAAATGTTTTTGTAAGTTATTGAGCATGTGCTATGCATCATTCTGAGGCCTTGAGGGTTAACATTCACAACAATGCTATGAGGGAAACTCAAACACAAGGATGGAAATTGTAAGGGGTTTAAGTAAATTGCCCTAGGTCACACATCTGAGAGACTCAGGGCTCGAGGCTCGGCATCATACTTTCTGCAAAAGCTCTTTCTCTCCTTACAGTTACCAAAAGCGATGGGCTGGAGACCTGCCCAAACCGGGCTGAGTCTGGCACTTGTGGTGCAGTTAGTTACTCACCTGGGGCCTCACAGCCCTTCCCTGATCACTGTCAGGGCTGTTGCATTCCTCCCACCCACATCCTCCACCTTAGTATGTCCTTGATTTTCTAACTGAAAGCTTGACCGCCTGGCTGGCTGCCCTGAGTAGAAATATTTTCTTGAGTGTTGTTTTCTCCCTCCTTCCCAAATGCTTGACTCTGTGGTGCCGCTGCTACCCATGTCAGAGCTTCTTTGATGGCAGGGGCTGTTCCTCATAGGATTAGGAGAGGGGAGGGTGAGTGTAGAATTAAGAGAGAG
>CM053508.1:77356464-77465719 GCA_028627145.1 Eidolon dupreanum | reverse complement strand
TTTGAAATGTAATCATCAAGCAAGGTATGTTCCTATCTCCCCTTGTCTGCTCAGAGAGTAGGAGCCTAACTTCTGTGGGTTCCTAACTCCAAGTTGGAAAAGTACCCCCTCTCATGAAGATAAGAGAAATATTATTTTCCTTTGGGTATGAAGAGAAATATTCCTTTTCCTTTGAGTAAGGTCAATTAGAACAGATGGCCTACATCCCTCTCACTCCAGCTTTTGAAACCTTTTCTTTTAAACTCCTTTGCATCAAAAAACACAATCAACAGAGTGAAAAGCCAACACACAGAATGGGAGAAAATATTTGCAAATCATATATCTGATAAGAGGTTCGTATATAGAATATATAAAGAGCTCCACAACTCAACAACAAAAAAACAAACAACTTGATTGAAAAATGAGCAAAGGAGGGGCTTCTGGGTTGGTGAATACATCCACATGTCTGAAGGGTGGAGCACCCAGGTTTCATGAGAACAGAAGCTCCTGTACCTGAGACCCTTCTTGACCTTGCCTTATGTATCTCTTCATCTGCCTGTTCATCTTTCTTCTTTATAATAAACTGGTGTATGATTTTTCTGGTGATTTCTATAAGCTTAATCTTCTGGATGATCATTTATGTTATTTTATCAAGAAAGTGGTTATTTCAAAAGCATTTTAAATAATAGCTTATTTAAGGGATATATATTTTTCGAAACACAAGAAAATGCTATTTGGAGATAATGAGAAAATAAGATGAAAGTAATGGCAGGACCAGTGCCTGAGATGGTTTGCAATTCTTTCTCAAGTTGCCTTGAAGATATCTAAAATTTCTTTTTTGCTTTTATAAAAAATGGAAGTTAAACAAGAAGAACATACAGTAGGTGAAAAAGTGATATATTTTTCACTACTTGAGAACATGGACTATTATTCTCCTATATGTTTAGTTCTTTTGATTTTGAAACTTTGTACTTCAGTCAGCACAATAGTGAAGTACAATATTGACTTACATTTTATTGAAGGCTCAGTTATGTTTTCTTTTTCATTGACTGCACCAGAACTAAACATCCTGGCAAAGAAAACTCACTGCTTGCCACCATTTGAAGTACCCACCACCCGTAATTGCCCATCAACCCTATAGCCATCTGTAGATTTATTTGGAAGGCCTGTAAATAAGATTGGTCAAATAATAAATACTCCTAAGAAAGAAGCTGAAGAAAACACTGGAAACAAATATGCTTCTAATATAACCTATCTCATTATCTACTGTAGTCAGTCGCATGATAGAAAACAAAAGAAAATATGGTAGGCCTTTTAGTTGGACCCTAGAGAGGGAATAGATGTGTGTGACATACGTGTAATTACTCAATTATCACTGTGTGTTTGTCTAATATTGTTACTGGCATTGGAGTTGTTGGGTTCCCCAAGATAAAAATCGAGAGGAAACCCCAGAAAAATTTCCAAACAGATTTTATTAAGCTTATGTTTGAGCACAGAAGAAAGGAAGGTCCTCCAAGCTGACAGAGGGCTGCTCTGTTTGGCTGCCTTTATAAGCTGGGGACAAGAGAGCTTGGGTGAAAAGGCAGGCTTTTTGAAAGTGGCGAACTTTTTGAAAGGGTAGGCTTCCTTTACCAGCTATGTTGCTGGGTAGCTCTGGGTGCAAAATGGTGGATGGCTCATTATCACCACCCCCGGGAAGGTCACATAGTGGTCAAACCTTGATCAACCGTACAAGGGAGTAAATGTTAGAAGTGAGATAATGATCAGCTACTTCTACATTTTTGTGTAGGGGGTAATGGGGTGGTAGCATTCTTATGGTCAGTTTATCTATTTTTCCTCCTGGCTATCCAGCATTCCTTCCACTGGCCGTGTCCCTATGCAGCCTCAATATTGAATAGCTCATATCCTAATATGTTAAGTTCAAAATTTTAAATGTTGTCATCAAACTTCTACATGGTGTAAACCTGTAGAGCCAGCAAACTCATAAATATTGCTATGATCTCTAATAACTAGTTATGTGTCAGATGAATGCATTTGGGTTTAGAAATATCAAATAATTGGGCCATTTGCTATATTTGTAATGTGAAAAGCTAGGGGGAATCTAGAAATATTCTAAATTCATACTTGCTATGGAAAAATGTTACTCGTTACTGAATTATTACTTAACCTTTGAAAATCATTATCATCATTTGGATCCCTTGGAGAGATATTTTACCTCATATGGACAAGAACTTTCCTGCCAAGAGGGAGTATTGTTATTAGCCTGTACCTCAGAGGATCAGAAATACTTTTAATTGCTTCTTTAGTGCTGATAGTTTCTTTCTACTGGTGAGAGGACTAATCATCTTATGAAAATACAAATCCAATGAAATAATTCAAAGCAATTAGGTTACCATTTCAATTTCTGTTCTGTAACTCATAAATTACATTAAGAAACTCTGAAAAAAATGAACAATGGGCTTGAATAGACATTTCTCCAAAGATGTACACTGGCCAATTAGCATATGAAAAATGCTTAACATCATTAATTATTAGGGAAATGCAAATAAAAACCACCATAGTATACCACTTCACATCCATCGGGATGGCTTTTATCAAGAAAACAGAAAACATGTGTTGGCAAGGATGTGGAGAAATCAGAATTCTTGTACATTGCTGGTGGGCATGTAAACTGGTGCAGTCACTGTGGAAAACCGTATGGTGCTTCCTCAAAAAGTTCAACATAGAATTACCATGTGAGTTAGCAATTCAACTTCTAGATATCTGTATGCCAATGTTCATAGTAGCATTATTCACAATAGCCAAAATGTGGAAACAACCTAAATATCTATCAACAGATAAACACATAAACAAAATGTGGTATATACATACGACAGAGAATTTATCAGCCTTAAAAAGAAATGAAATTCTGATACATGCTACAACATGGATGAATCTTAAAAACTTTATGCTAAGTGAAATAAGCCAAACATAAAAGGACAATTATTGTATGATAATACTTACTGAAGTATCTAGAAATAGTCAAATCATAGTGACATAAAGTAGAACAGTTTACCAAGGGCTGTGGGGAGGGAGGAATAGGAAATTATTATTTAGCAGATATAAGTTTCCACCTTAGAACATAAAAAAGTTCTGAAAATAGATAATGCTGATGGTTGCACAACATTAGGAATGTACTTAATGCCACTGATTTGCACATTTAAAATAGGTTTAAAATGGTAAATTTTATCTTATGCATATTTTACCATAATAAAATATATATAAAACCCACAATTCTCCCATCCTTTGTTTCAGTGGAGTTAAGACTGTGTTCTGATCTCTCTTACCTGTTTAGTAGCCTGGAATAAGGTCTTTTTTATTTTTTTTAACTTTGTCTGGTTTTGCTTTGACAGTTTGTATTTCTGGCATTGCATTGTATATACCATACACTATGTTTAGCTATTTGAGCACACATCAATTTTTCTGTGATATTTTAAGCCCCTTATGGTTGGGAAGCATGTTATGTTCATACTTTTATCATCTAGAATGCATATTCTGGTGTCCTTACAAATTAGGGCCTCAAAAATGTTTGCTGAAAAACACTAAAATTGTTTCTGTTAAAGGTGGAGAGTTTTCTTGCATATTAGTGACATCTTGGGGCACCAAATGGAATAGCCAGTATTGTATTAGTATTTTTTTGAACACACTGTTCTTTTTAAAAAAATACAGATCTTATATATATACTTGAAAGTTTACTTAAAATAAGCATTGTTGCAATCAGAGGGTAACAAGCTAATTGTATAGCTAACTGTGCTGTTGTTCACTGGGGCAGAGCCTAACTGGACAGTTCCTGGTTGGATCAGCACAGCACCTACCAGGTCTGGAAACTCACCACACTTTTAAGAGATTCCCTAAATCAGAATGGTTAATTTTATAATAATTGGCATAAAGATAATATTTGAAGCCAAAGAAAAGGAGAAATGTATGCATTAACAACAAAGGCAAGAGGATTTGCAAAGAACCCTGAGAAATGTCAGCTGTATTACTAATTGTCTTGAGGGAAGATTTTGGGCTTAAAAAAACTATTTAGAATTGCCAATGTTCTATTGAATATTCAATTTTTTAAAATTGTAAACTTGTAAATTTAGCTTTTTAAACCCTTCAGCTCAATGAACTAATGTATTATAAACTTAGAAAATTTTGTTTCAATTAAAAAGTCTCTTTTTCTAATTCTTTAGGGGATTCTTAAGTGCTGTGAAGTTTGAGAACCTTAAGAGGGATTTCTAAATTGTAATGATTGACTCTCCAATTTTTTTTTTTTTTTTTTTTTTTTTTAGGTGAGGCAACCCTTGGTTGACCTCACAGATTGTAAGGACCTTGTCAGTTTACAATCTCTTATTTTTTTATTTTTTATTTTTTATGCCTACAATACCTGGTATTCCTAGGTGTCCTCCCATCCAAGTACTAACTGGGCCCGATCCTCCTTTACCTCCGAGATCAGACTCCAATTTTTGATTTATTGCCTCAGTGAGGCCATCAGGAAGAAGTTTTATAGATCTGGCAAACACAATTTTCACTGGCACTGGCTAAACCCAAATTTCCTTTATCCAGCACAGATTTTTAAGAGAGTGTGTCGGACTTTCCTCCAAGGATGACTCTGGTAAAGAAAGAAGACAAAAGAAAAGAAGATAAGGCAGGAATAGAGATCAGAGTAACACAGTAGTCCCCAATACAAAATTTGACTTTTTTCTCTGCCCCTTTCTTCCTTTCTGCAGACAAACTTATTTAACCAGTATTGGTGAATCTCAACATCTCAAAGACTTGCCCTGATTCATATTCGAATCTCTAATGCCTGCTGAAATCTGAGTACTTAATGTTCATTCATTCAACAAGTATTTATTGAGAACCTATAATATTCCTGGCATGGTTCTGACTGCTGGGGACATTAGCAGTGACCAAATAGACAAGAATTCATGCCCTCACAGAGATACACCTAGTGGAAGAGATAGACAATAAAATAAGCAACAACAAAAAAACCACATATAATATCTTAGATTTGTCAGTGTCCTTTAGGGAGAGATCAACCAGGAACACACCTGTACTTGAATATCTTGGGTTTATTTTTGCAGTGAGGAAGCACTATCACTGTGGGAAACTGTGAAGAGAGGCTCAGTAAGAAGGTATTAGAAAGAAAGAACCTATTATAGCATTTAGGCTTTGACTGGATAATTTTTGAGAGGGTCTACTGAAGTGAATTGGACATTTTCAGAAAGCAGGGACAATTCTATAATTTAGTATCATCTGTTGTTGACATTCTGTGAGATCATTGATGTCCAAAAGGAGAACACTATGGCCTAGTGGTGAGCATCAGGCCAATTTCCATGTGTCAGAGACTTTTGCTTTCTTAAATGATATTAAGTGCCATGAAGAAAAAAAATAAAGCAGGGAAAGGGCATAGGGAGTATTAGATGGAGATAGACAGGAGTGCTTTTGATTTTAAAAAGGATGGTTCATGAAAGACTTTGTGAGTAATTAACACATGTAAAAATCTGATGGAGGTGAGGGAGTGACTCCAGGATAAGTAAAAAAGCAGGAAAATGAGTAGGTGAATCCTGGGCACATGATAGGCACAGTAAGGGAAACCGGGGCTAAAAGTTAATTAACAAAGGTAAAAGAAACGATTCAAAGGAAGATCTTGCTGTTGGATACAGTATCTAACTCAATTACCTAGCACTTAGTGGAGTTCAAACTGACTACAGCAGGCCCTGGGTCAAGACCAGGTCACAGATTTTTTTTTCTTTTCTTTTTTTTATTATGGTGACATTGGTTAACAAACCTAGTAAGTACTAAGTGTACGGTGGAATAGTAAGGAATATATGGCATTGTATGTTCCCCTCCCATAGTTAGATTCTTTCTGTCACCACATATTTGACCCCTTCACTCCATCTAACTCCCTCCTCCCCACCTACTCCCCTACCCTCTGGTCACCACTAGTCTATTGTCCATGTCCATGAGTCTATGTTTGTTCTATTTGTTTGTTGCTTTTAGGTTTATCTCCCACATGTAAGCGATACCATGTAGTTTTCAACTTTTTCTGTCTGGCTAATTTCACTTAGCATGATTATCTCGAGGTCCATCCATGTCGCAAATGGCAGTATTCTATCTCATTTTATGGCTGAGTAATATTTCATCATATATATGTATCACAGCTTCTTTATCCAATCATAACTGTCTTGATCATAAAAGGAAGCTGTATCTTGTCAAAGGCTTTTTCTGCATCTATTGATATGCTCATATGATTCTTATTTCTTATACATTATGTAGTGTATCACATTAATCTACTTGCATATGTTGAACCATCCCTGTGTCTCTGAGATGAAGCACATATGATCGTGGTGTATAATCTTTTTAATATGTTGCTGTATTCAGTTTGCTAGTATCTTATTTAGGATTTTTACATCTATGTTCATGAGAGATATTGGTCTGTAGTTTTCTGTGTGTGTGTGTGTGTGTGTGTGTGTGTGTGTGTATGTGTGTGTGTGTATGTGTGTATGTGTGATCTTTACCAGGTTTTGGTATCAGGGCAGTAGAGCCTCAGAAAATGAGTGGGGAAGTATTGCCTCCTCTTTGATTTTTTGGAAGAGTTTGAGGAGAATAGGTATCCAATCTTCTTTGAATGTTTGGTAGAATTCACTGGTGAAGCAATCTGGTCCCGGACTTATACTTTTTGGAAGGTTTTTGATGATTGTTTCAATTTCCATACTGCTGATCGCTCTATTTAGATTTTCCAGTTCTTCTTGATTCAATCTAGGAAGGTTGTATCTTTCTAAGTACTGGTCCATTTCTTCTAGGTTACAAATTTGGTGTTATATACTTTTTCGTAGTATTCTTGTATGATTCTTTGTATTTCTGCAATGTCTACGGTCATTTCTCCTCTTTCATCCCTGATTTTGTTTATTTGTGTCTTTTCTCTTTTTTCTTTAGTGAGTCTGGCCAGGGGTTTGTCAATTATATTAGCTTTCTCAAAGAATCAGCTCTTTGTTGCATTTATTTGTCTATTGTTTTTTTTTCTTCGATTACATTTAATTCTACTCAATTTCGATGATTTCTTTTCTTCTGCTGACTTTAGGCTTCATTTGTTCTTCCTTTTCTAGTTTGTTAAGATGAAGCATTACATTGTTTATTTGGGCTTGCTCTTGTTTTTGGAGATAGGCCTGTAATGATATGAACTTTCCTCTTATGACTGCTTTTGCTGTGTCTCAAAAGTTTTGATATGTTGTACTATCATTATCATTCATTTCTATGTATCTTTTGATCTATCTTTTTATATCTTCTCTGATCCAGTCATTCTTAAGTAACATGTTGTTTAATCTCTATGTATTTGCGGTTCTTCCCACTCTTTTTACAGTTGATCTCTAGCTTCAAAGCATTATGATCAGAGAACATGGTTGATATGATTTCAACACTCTTCTATTTGTTGAGGCTGTTTCTGTGTCCCAGTATATGGTCAATCCTTGAGAATGTTCCATGTGCACTAGAGAAGAATGTATAAGCAGCTGTTTTGGGATGAAAAGCTCTGTAAGTGTCAAATATGCCTAGCTGGTCTAATGTGTCATTTAAGGATGTTATTTCCTTATTGATTTTCTGTTTGGATGATCTGTCCATATCTAACAGTGGAGTATTTAGGTCCCCTACTATGATAGTGTTTTAGTCTGTTTCTCCCTTTAGTTCTGTTAGTAATTGCTTTGTATATTTCAGGGAATCCCTGATTGGGAACATAGATATTAGTAAGTGTTATGTCTTCATGGTGTATGATTTTCTTTATCATTAAGAAATGTCCATCTATATCTTTCTTTACCTTTTTTATTTTGAAGTCTATTTCATCTGATATTAGTACCACTACACTCTCTTTTCTTGAATGCCATTTGCTTGAAACATCATTTTCCACCCTTTCACTTTGAGTCTATGTTTGTCTTTGGAACTGAGCTGTGTCTCCTGGAGGGAGCATATGGTTGGGTTTTGTTTTTTTAATCCAATCTGCAACTCTGTGCCTTTTTATTGGTGAGTTCAGTCCATATGTATTTAGGGTGATTATGGAAAAATGAGGTTTTCTTATAACCATTTTATCTTTTGCTTTCTGGTAGCTTGGTGTTTCCATTTCTTTCATGTCCTTGTGTTTCTGTTTTTTTATTTTGGTTGGGTTTTGTGGATTTTCCCTTTGTTCCTTCTTGTTTTATGTTATATATTTTAGTCTTGAATCTTTGGCATATAGTTACCATTACGAATATGTAGCTGATAGTTATATATATAGTGGTCCATTTTTTTTTTTTTTGCATGTGCCTTATTTCCATTCCCATTTGTGAATTTGGATCTTTAATAACTCCTCTTTTCTGTCATTGTTGTCTCAATTTGTCCCTATGTATGCTGAACGTTTGTTACTATCTTGCAATTGTAAATCTCTTCTTATTGTTTAAGCTTATAATGCCCTGTTCTTAATAAGGGTTGCACTAGTCGACTCTTTTTGTCTACTAGTCACTTTACTCATAGTTATGTAATTTTTTCATTTTGTTTTGAGTAATCTGACCCCTTTCAGTATTTCCTTAATGCAGGCCTCATAGTGGAGAATTTCCTCAATTTTTGTATGCCTGGAAAGGTCTTTATTTCTCCTTCATATCTAAAGGAGAGCTTTCTGTATACATTTTTCTTGACTTGGAGTTTCTTTCATTTAATTGTTTGAATATTTGATTCCACTCCTTTCTGGCTTGTAAGTTTGTGCTGAGAAGTCCAATAATAATCTAATAGGTTGTCCTTTACACGTTACCATCTTCTTTTTTCCTGGCTGTCCTGAGAATTCTTTCTTTGTCATTGATTTTTAATAATTTTAATGCAATGTGTCTTGGTGAAGGCCTTTTAGGTTGAGAGAGTTGGGTGTTCTGTTGACTTCTTGAATTTCTAGCTCCAGTTCATTTCTCAGGTTTGGGAAATTCTTGTCAACTCTTTGTCTGAAAATGCTTTCTGGTTCCTGCTCTTTTTCCTCCTCTTCGAGAATGCTCATTATTCTTATGTTTCCTCTCCTGATGGCATCAGCTAGTTCTTATATTTCTCTTTCATTATTTTTCATCACTCGGTTTTTTTCTTCTTCCTTCTGATTTATTTCCAGATTTCTGTCTTCGATATCACTGATCTTTTCCTCCATTTGGTCAACTCTATTTCACAAGCTTGCTATTTTATTTTTCATCTCTTTCAGTGTGTTCTTCATCTCCAGAATTTCTATTTGGTTATTTTTGAGGGTTTCATTCTCCTTGCTAAAGAATTCATTCTGCTAATCTATTTGTTATTTCAGTTCCTGGAATTGTGATCTGAATTATTTTGGATCTCACTGAGATTTTTCAGAAGTACCATCCTGAATTCTCTGTCATTTAAGTCTCATATTTCTACGTCTTTAAGCTTATTTTCTGGAGATTTTTCTCTTTCTTTCTGAGCTGACTTGTCACCTTTGTTGTTCATGGTGTCTAATGGAATATTTCTCTGCCTGGGCCTTAATGGAAGTGTATTCTGCTTTTTTTCTATAAAGAAGATTTATTATATAAAGATTTATTTTCTATTGCTAAGAAAGGTTTGTTTTTTGTTTTTTTTTTTTGGTTTCCAGTGAGTGGTGTCTAAGTCTCTTGGATCCCTGCTTTATATAAAGCTTTAATAATGCCTTTTCTTTCTTATAAATATTCAATCACTCTTGCTACTCTTAGTCTCAGTCTCTGTCAATGTTAACGACAGTTTCAGTAGTGTTTGCTCAGATTCCCCTGGAATTCTGTGGTGTTCAGTCTTGGAAGCTTAGGGAGAGATGCCCTTTGGGTTGGAGGATGGGTGCTGCAGCTCATTCTTGCATTTTGCAACCACAGTTGGTAATAATCAGCTTTTGCTTCTCTACTGTCTCCATTTCTCTGCTTTCTGCCCTGATCTCTGGGCACTGCCGCTGTGTGGAGCTCACTACTCTCTTTGGCAGGGTTGTTCAGGGGAACCATTGTACCTTCTCCCTTTCCCCTTCTCCTGTATGGAGCTCCCATTGTGAGAGGCAGCTTCTTTTTTTCTCCCAATCTACTGCCTGACTCCTGTGGTACTGACCTGTTGTAGCTCTTATTTGCAGATCCCTCACTCAGACGTTCTTGTGTGCAGGTTAGTTGTTTTTTGTTGTTGTTGAGTTTTATATGTTTAGCTTATTGTTATTTCAAGGGGAGAGATCTGGGAACATCTCACACTCCACCATGCTTCTGATGTCATTATCCTGGGCCACTTTTTTGGTATGTAATTAGAGGTCTTGATAGAGTTAGATTAGTCTAGATTGTATTATTTTTAAAAGTAGATTTTGACAGACTTTATCTCCCTACCACTGTTTAAGAGAAATTGCTTCAATACGTGATGAGCTTTATGCTGGCACACAGTGAGCTCTCAAAACATGGCTAAATGCATTTATTTGGTCATGGGGCCTCACTAAACAGATTCCACACAGATAACCTGAAATTATCTTCAAATATGTGTTTTGCATGAGAGTGAATTCTGAGTTACAGAAATGCCTTTCTAATTTATCACTAGGTAAATTCCTTCATAACAATGCATTTATTGTGTAAATTTTCACATATATTAATCTCATTTGAGCATTTTAATTGCCTTGTGAAACAGTGTAGGAATTTTGCCATTTTATACTTGGTTGAACTGTATGAAATTGTTAATATATTACCATTTTTGACCTGCAAAAATGGCAACCATGTGAGTCCAACCCAAATGGTGAGGAAATAGGAGAGGTTAAGCTAGGCAAGGGAGAGTTTGTTATTAGTAGCGTTCAACAACTCCTATACTTATGTCTCCAGCCTAGATTACTTTCCTGGACTACAGATTCATCATCTTTTCTTGAAAATCTAGTAAGCATTTCAAATTTAATATGGTAAAAACTGCTCCAATCAAAAGACATAGAGTGGCTGAATGGATTTAAAAAATAAGTATATGTTACCTATAAGAGACTCACTTTAGCTTTAAGAACACATACAGATTAAAAGTGAAGAAATGAAAAAAAGATATTCTATGAAAATGGAAACCAAAAGAAAGCAAGGTATCTATGCTTATATCAGACAAAATAGACTAAGCCGAAGAGTATAATAACAATGAAGGTCATTATATAATGATAAAGGGGGCAATCCAATAAAAAGATATAGAAAGCCGCTGTCTCTTTGCCAGAGCCCAAGGTGAATGTCTGTGAGAAAATGAGTCTGTGCGTGAGCCTTTTAAGGGGATACTTGTGTTTCTATCTGCCTTCTATCTTACCTGCATTGTAGGAATCTTCACTGACTTTTAGTCATATTTTATGAGGATTTCTCTTCTCAGCACTGGAACACTGGCTTGAGGAACCTGGCATGGGGTGAGACTGTCGCTCCTTCAAGGAGGCCTTTGTAGCTGGTATATTTTTCCCAGTGTGCTCAACGGCCACACAAGGGTGTGGGAGCAGCCTATTTCTCATCTCCATCCCACCCACAAATCTCCATGTTGCCTGTTCTTTATATCCTTAGTCATAGGGGTTCAGTTGATCTAATGTTCAGATGGTTTTCCAGGTTGATTGTTCTACGATTTAGTTGTAATTTTAATGTGGTCATGGGAAGAGGCAAGCACAATGTTTTCCTATTCTGCCATTTTGACTAGACTCTGATATTAAATCTTAAAAGTTCTCATCTCAAGAAAAAAAATGTAACTGGCCTTGCATACACCACCATCCTGGAGCAACCCATGCCCAGTCATAGTCAACCCTGCTGTGTTTTTCAACCTCGCCATTGACAGTGAACCCTTGGGCTATATCTCCTTTGAGCTGTTTGCAAAGTCCCAAAGACAGCAGAAAACTTTCATGCTCTGATCACTGAGGAGAAAGGATTTGATTATAAATGTTCCTACTTTCAAAGAATTATTCCAGGATTTATATGTCAGGGTGGTAACTTCACATACTATAATTGCATATGTGGCAAGTCCATCTATGGAGAGAAATTTAATGCTGAGAATTTCATCCTAAAGTATACAGGTCCTGGCATATTGTCCATGACAAATGCTGGACCCAACACAAATAGTTCCCAGTTTTTCATCTGTATTGCCAAGACTGAGTGGTTGGATGGCATACATGTGGTTTTCAGCAAAGTGAAAGAGGCCATGAATTTTGTGGAGGCCATGGAGTGCTTTGGGTCCAGGAATGGCAAGACCAGCAAAAAGATCACCATTGCTGACTGTGGACAATTCTAATAAATTTAACTTGTTTTATCTTAACCATCAGACCATTCCTTCTGTAGCTCGTGAGAGCACCCCTCACTTCACCTGCTTGGAACACCCTATAATCTCTGTGCTCTCACTGCAGTTTGTTGTGTTACAGATTTTCCTTATCCCTCTAAGTCTAGCTGGGTTGCAGAGCCAAGTTTATGATCATGAAATAAAAGCTAAACAACAACAACAGCAGCAAAAATGTAACTAAGTCAGGTGATAAATATTAATTAGACTTATTGTGGTGATCAGTTCTCAATATATACATATTTAAAATCCTATGTTGTACACCTTAAACTAATACAATGTTTTATGCCAACAAAACTAAAGGGAAAAACATGGTAAACACTGAAATCAAATTCTTTACAAAGTCCTCTCTTGCCATCTTTCTCGTCTCAGCAAATGGCAACTTTATCTTACTCATAGCTCAGGCTACAAAACTGTAGTCATCTCTGACTCCTCTTTCTCACACTCATATTTAGCTATCAACAAATTTTGTCAGCTTTACTTTCAAAATATAAATAAATATGACCACTTCTCACCATGTTTTCTAAGTCACCATCTTTATTCTAGATTACCATAATAGTTTCCTAACTGGTTGCCCTATGTTCATCGTTGTTTGTTCAGTCTTTTTTTTTCTTTTTTTCTTTTCATATGGAATAATTGTTCGAACATCTAAATCTGATTATATCACTTCTCTGCTATATGTACTCTGATGGCTTTTCATCATACATGGCTAATGTCATTAAAAATCCTACAAAATCCTATGTTTCCCACACCCCCAATGGCCTTTTCAATTTCATCCTCTCAAGAACATTTCTGCCCAAGGCCTTTGTATATTTAGTTTTTTCTACTTGTAATTCTCTTCTTTAATATTTTAAAAATCCCAATTGTAAATACTTCACGTGTAGCTCTAGGAGATCACTTATAAAGTAATCATACTATCCATATCACTCCTGAAAAGTAAATTGTAATTCCATAATGTCATCTGATATACAAAATTTACATTTCCTTGCTTTTCACAATATAAAAGAAAAATTGTTTGTTTAAATTAGGATCCAAGAGAACTGGACAATTTCATTTGCTTAATATGTCTCTTAAGATACTTTAATCTTTAAGAGTTCTCTCTCCGACCACTTTTTTTCACGTTTTTCTTTTGTTTGTTTTTGTTTTTGGTTTAAAGACAAGGTCTTTTGTGGGGTAGAATCTCCCACATTCTATACAGATGTTAACATGTTGATCTCCTTTTTATTCCCCTAACCTGGTCATTTGATCAGACCTGACCTGGAGTCTAGATCAGATTCAAGCTTGATTTTCACAAATTTTATAGGAGGATCTATATATTGCCTTTTTTTTTTGTAGTAGATTCATGTATCAAATTAATTCAGTTTAGCCACTAGAGGTCAGGACTTTATTTTAAAAATAAGTACTTCATGAAGGATCTAGCCTTAAGTTTTGTAAAGCAGTGAAAAAAATCTATATTAACGAGGTGTTATTATTAGGAATTTTTGGATAAAATTTTTTTCAGTCTTATATATGTTGGTTGCTATAAAAATTTAAATATAGTTTTTGCAATATATTTTTTTATTTTTAACTATTATCACTATACTAAAATTATGTTTCCTGTACCTTAGAAGTTTAAGTCAGTTTCTATGCTGCTTTAACTCTATACAATACTCTGATTCAAATGGTAAAACAGGAAAGATAGAATGATAGCAAGAATACTGGTGAAATCAAACATGGAAAAAAGGAATGAGCAGCAGAGAAGAGGAGGAAGTAAGATAAATTTTTTTATCTGTGGTAGCAGTGGGAGCCTGAAATTGTGCTTTCTCCCTGGGACTGTTCTCAGGCACATTTCCCAGGGCTCTCCTTGGAACTTTGTATGAAACACACTTCACTCTTGGCTGAATAGTCTTGTGAGTCCAAAGTTTTTCAATTTAATCGTATTAAGAATTGTGATTGGGATGCTGATATGTGTTTGTGTTCTTCACAATGGGAGAAATTTAACTCAGTAATGTAACTATAATGGTAAATTACTGGCTAAAAGTCTGATATCAAAACTAATTTTAGGATTATTTTTTCTAGCTCTCTGAAAAGTGTCATTGGTATTTTGACAGGGATTGCATTGAATCTATAGATTGCTTTGGGTAGTATGGCCATTTTAATGATGTTGATTCTTCCTACCCATGAGCATGGTATATGCTTCTATTTATTTGTATCTTTTTCAATTTCTTTTTTCAACAACATAATTTTCTGAGAACAAGTCTTTTACCTCCTTGGTTAATTTGATTCTCAAGCATTTTATAGTTTTTGATGCAGTTGTAAATGAGATGGTTTTCTTAATTTCTCTTTCCAAAATAATTACTGTATGTCTTAATGTCTCTTTGGATTCATCTTGTTAGAAACTCTCTGTGCTTCCTGAGCCTGGATGTGTGTTTCCTTTACCAGGTTAACAAAGTTTTCAGCCATTGTTTCTTTAAATAAATTTTCTGCTCCTTTCTCTCTTTCT
The DNA here is from genome assembly GCA_028627145.1 of Eidolon dupreanum. Lineage (NCBI taxonomy): Eukaryota > Metazoa > Chordata > Mammalia > Chiroptera > Pteropodidae > Eidolon > Eidolon dupreanum. Next base: position 77,450,964 of record CM053508.1, on the reverse strand, counting down.
TCTCCCCTGGGGTTCCTGTAATGTGAACATGAGTGTGCTTAATGTTGTTCCAGAGTTTCTTTAAATTATTCTCATTTTTAAAAATTCCTTTTTCTTCTTGCTGTTTTGATATGTTGATTTCCACTAGTCTGTTTTCCAGGTCACTGATCCATTCTTCTGTGTTAGCTAATCTGCTGTTGATTCCTTGAAGAGTATTTTTCATTTGTTATTGTATTCTTCAGCTATGTTTGGTTCTTTATTATATTTTCTAACTTTTTGTTGAAGTTATCCCTATGTTGTTCTATTCCACTCTCAAATCTGATGAACAGCCTTATGACTATTTTTTAAAAAATTCTTTATCCAACGAATTACTTATCTCCATTTCATTAGGGCTGCCCCCCGACCCCCGCCCCGGGGGATTTTTCTTGTTCCTTCTTTTGAGGGATATTTTTCTGTCTTTTCATTTTGTTTGACTTTCTATATTTGTTTATATAAATTAGACAAAATAGTTTTTTCTCTCAGTCTTGAAAAAGTGGTCACAGGTAAAATTGACCTCTGTATAGTCTGTGTGTGCTAGGTTTTTTCAGCAGGCCAGTTGTTGCTGAGTGGGTACCTATGTCATCTGGAGTGCCAGCCTACCAGGCTTCAGTGGTCCTGGGTGAGGAGACCAGGTGCATGTAGTTAATTCCCTTTGATCATGTTTGTTCCCTTTGTTCAGGGATGAAATGGGTTCCAGGCAATGTGGCCAAGACTGCACTAGAGTGGCCTTGCAGGTAGGCTTGAGCACCGGGATAGAGCTCCCACCCACTCTATCAAGGTATAGGGGAATATAAACACTGTCACACACTGACATCGCTGATCCCAGAGAATTCCTGCAAATCCTGGAGAACTCCCATGGCTCCCTAGCCTCCTCTATATGGTCTCTCATTTGTTTTGGAGAAAGTGGTCTTGCATAGAAGCAACCTTTGTGTAGACTATATGTGCGGGGTAGTTTTGGCCTGCTGGTTGGAGCTGGTTGGAGCTGGCCACGCTGGCTTGCTGAGCTGGAGTGGTTCTGGGTAAGGAGGCCAGGTACATGTGGTTACGCTCTGTTTTTCCTGCTTGCTTCCTTTGTTTAGGCCAAAATGGACTCCAGGCAGTTCGGTTGAGAATGCACTGTGGTGATCTTGCAAGTAAGCCAGAGCACCTGAATAGAGCCCCTGACCACCCTGTCGAAGTTGACGGGGATATAAACAATAGCACTTACTGGCACCTCCCCTTGCAGAGAGGTCCTGCAAATCCAAGAGAGCTCCTGAAAGGTTTCCTAGCCTTCTCCATTTTGTCTCTTTTTTTCATTTTTTTTTTTTTTTTTTTTTTTGTGCAGAAGCTGTTCAATCAGTCCCCAGTTGTCTCTTAGGAGGAACTGCTCTCTATATGGGTATGTATTTCAGTGTGCTCAAGCTAGGGAGCAAGTTCAGTATTCTTCTATACCACTGCCATCCTGGACCTCTCCTGGAGACTTCTTATGTTAACACAAATACATGGCTTATTAGAACAGTGTTTCTAGAAGGAAATCATCTGAGATTTAAAAACTCAATAATCTGAGTTTGAATAGATAAGGGTAAAATAAAGTGGAGTAGAAGCTAACAGAGACCAGAAACACTGACCCCTAATAGTAGGAAATGAAAAGGCAATAAATTGAGGTTTTGAAATGAAGTAGGTTCAATTTAGCTCTATAGTAAATAATACTTAATTTAACTTTTTTGAAATAGGGAGTAAATAATCATGTTGCTTGAGTAGATGCCTAGATTCCCAGAGCAATAATGTATGAATATTTACAATGGGGCAGGAAAAAAATACAGAACTTCTCCTCAGAAGTCCTGGATTTGAACTTCATACTTGCTAATTGTATGACCTCTCTCTTCATCATCTTGAGTCTTACTTTTGTTGCTTTTGAAAAGGAGGTAGCCATATCCTCCTCCTCCTCTTCCTCCTCCTCCTCCTCATCATGTATCCTCTCAGGGTGATTAGATGGAGCAAATAAAATAATGTATGTGAAAGTGCTTTGTAAATAGTAACACTCTCAGGAAATATATTATTGTTGGTGATTGGCTCTGTAAAGAATCCATCATACTAAGAGCTTCTCTTTAACCTAAACTCATATTCTACTCCTATATGTGGGTCTCAACCACAGCAAGGTCTAAGATGGTTCTATTAAATCAGGGCCTGGGGAGTGACTGTAACTAAATAAACATAGGCAGCAATCCAGGAGGCAGAAGCCTAGGACCAAAGTCACGCAGTATATTTAACTCCTCAGAAAATAATGAAATGAACCTGAGGCAGGAACTATGGAGACAGTACAGGAGTTGTAAAGGTTGGTTAGAAAATAGCATTTCTGGAATTTGCTTCTAGAGATAAGAAGGACTAGCTAGGGCAGAAAGCTGCCCTAAAGCTCCTTTAAAGATTCAGATCAGGAACTGAAAGAATCCAGGTTGTTGGATCTCTTAACTTGGGAAAGCAGCTCTGGCCCAAAATATCTTCTCCATACTCCTTTGTATACTTAGATTTTATTTGTAGATGAACTAATAGTTAGAAATTTTTTGAAAAAATTATTTTGCTTTAAAATAAAAACAGCTCCTGAAGCATTGAAGGTAAGGAGATATCAAATCACTCAATGTTTACAAATTTGTTAAAACTTTTCTTCTCTACTTCTGCTGGGATCATTGTTCCTCAAAAGTAAAATTCATTTGATATTTTCTTTCAAATAACATTTTCACAGAAAAGCTTAAAATTCTACAGATAGTTTATTTTGTTGATGACTATGTGAAATTGCAAAATATAGTTTTTAATTTTAATATTTGCATCATTAGGTTAAAATAGTATTAGATACCACAGTGTGTGTCCATTAATTTTATTTCTATAATTCATTCAACCAACTACTATTTAGACAGCACTATTATGTACCAGAAATTGTATTCTAGAGATAAGGATGGAAAGTGGGGCTTCTGTCTTGAAGGATTAACTTTAATATAATTCTGTATTTGGTAAAAGGGATCTGTTCACGTGGTAATGTGAACAAAGATGACATTTGCCTTGGAAAGTATGGCAAAGTCTTTTCTCTAAGTACATGAGAACTAGGAATGTGAGTGCTCTAAAAAAACTGGGGACTCATGAGTCATGTATTTAAAAAAATACACTAAGTCTATTAAGAAAAAGTTGGGGGAGAGTGGCTTTTAGGCAATAAGCTTATCTTAAAATACACAGGAATTTGTGCAGATTTGTATTCTTCCAATGGCAAGACAGAAATTCCATAAACTAGCAAGAAAATCTCTGCTATTATTTTATAGGTTTCCTGAGTATGTTGAAGAGAAGGGATTATAAATAGTAAACTAAAGCGGGAAATAAAATAGCCTGTTAGGGTTACTTGGAATGATTGATGAATAAACACTCTGGTGTGTTTACGTTTGGACTGGGAAATATTTTAAGCACCTGGATTTTAGTTAATCCTTTTTCTCAAAGCTGTAGTGTTCTCCATATTTGTATAACAGCCAAAGGAAGCCAATAAAGATAGATTACCAGCACTAAAGCTAAATCAAGTTTTTTTGTTTTTTGTTTTTTTGTATCAGATTTACAGATTAAAGTTTGTATTGGACTTTAAGCAACATATCTTTCTCTTTTAATTGTCCGCATTAAAATGAACTTGGGAAACTTAAACTAGAGGTTATAAAATGCTCCATGTTGAATTTTGTAAGAATAGAGGTGTTAATATAGTGAATAAAGACAACTTTATAGGAGTACAGGTTATTGAATGTTGGAATGGGTTATCAAAAAAAGTTGTAGAATTTTTCCTTGTTATAAGAATATTAAACCAACAATATAGATCCATTTAAGATAACATTTTAGAACAGTATTTGGCTTTGTGCATGGATTTATCCTAATGTACTTTCTATGACCTAACTCAATAATTACTTTCACTAGGAAGCCTTTCCTTAGCCATCTACACAGATTTGACTGTTTCATTTGTTGTATTCTCATGTCACAGTATCATGACACCTATAAAATTTTAGGACAATTCTTTGCATATCTTTCTTCCTTTACTAGCTTATAGTTCTCTGAAGGCAGAGACTCTCTTATCTATCAGTTGTATTTCAAGTTTTCAGTTGAGTAGTGGCAAAAAATAGACAATCAGTATTAAATAAATCCCTTACCTCTTCCATTCTAGCTAAATTAGTCATCTTTCTAGGAACTGGCCATGAACATTCCAATTTCTTGTGTTTACGCCATTTCTCTTATTTTGAAATGATGATTCCTCAACAGATTTGTGAATATCTAAAAAGGGATCATGCCTTATCTTTCTCCATTCCCCAATGCCTAATATGTTGCTCTATTCAGAGTAGCTGGTCAATAATAAATAATACTTGGTAATAAGGGAGGGGAGGTGATCAAAATAATTTGATCACTGATAAGCTTCTTGTTTCATTTCTAACACTAATGTTAAATCTAGTTTCTAAAATCTGCACACAATGAAGAAATAAGATCAACATTTCCAATATTATGAAATAATGATACAGGTCCTCGTCCTCATCCAGAACCCTTGAGATCAGATTGTTTTTTAATTTAGAATGTTTCCTCATCCTTGGGGTAACACTTATTACTATTACACAATAAGTAAGCAAAGACAACAAAGACTATAAGTATCCTTATGTCACTTCAGATCAGATTTGAGTTAATAAAGTGAACCTTGATAATCTGAATTGCAAAGACTGTGAATAAAATTATTTTCCTGATGATTAATCTACAGGTCCTATTGTTGACCTTTTAAATTGGTCATAGTCTGAAATTTAACCTTTGCAGTTTATTTAATATATATATATTTTTAGTTTCTAATGAGAGGTGACCTGTTAATATAAATGTCACGAGAAGACTATGAATCAGGATCTCAATATTCTGCAAAAAAACAATCTTAGATTTTGACTGACTCTTGCATACAGGGTAATTTATGTATTTAGCTATTTTTTTTGATGAGTTTTTGACAAGAGTTTTTAAGATACTCTATTCAAAATAACTACCTGTTTAGACAGAGTGAACTTGATTCACAACAAACGTCTAAATGTGGAAAAAACTTTTAGTTAATTGACTTTCTCAGGAGCACACTGCTGCTTTTCTATTTTTAAGTATTCAAAGAGGATTTAGAAACTAACTGTGTTTCTATTGGACTTGAACTCTGTACAACATTTTTTATTCTCAGCCTCTACTCTTCTTGGCTAGAGTTTATATTTTCTAATTCAACACTCATAGATTTAGTCGAGCAATCTCTCTTCGCATGTATTCAGGTCAGTTTATTTGTTCACAAAAATGAAGTCACTGTCATATGGAAGCATTTAGTGCATTATTTAACTAATAAATTGGAACAATGAAATCTAGAAAGCATTTATATCAAGTTACAATATCATACCACACAGTTTTCTCCTTTTCACTCTTATCATAAAATTGTTACTAGGAATTATAAATTTTTTTCAAACATGACTTTCTTTTTAAAAATTAAAAGCAAACTTTGACAGGGTATACCCTACACAGGATAGTGACAACTGGACTTTTAACAAACAACTGAGAAGAGGATCGGTCGAGAGGACAGAGGAGAGACATGGTGGTGGAGAGCGAGGAGGAGGAAGCACTGAGTGGCAATGAGCCCGGATTGAATGAGTGACAACGGATTTGGGAACACATTTTAACACACTGTCAGGAGCCACATGATGAAGAGGGGCTGAGGACTGTTTTAGCCAGACCTGTAAAGGGTGACTATGAAAACAGAAAAACAGCATCAGACCCAGGAGGCCTTGTGAGAGAAGAAGCAACAGACCATGATTGTGAATTAAATGTGGTTAGCAAAGGAGAAAGGGAAACTTTGATAAAAAAGAGGAAATTGGGAAGGGATAATTAGTTGAAATTGGTGATATGTCGTCATTTTGTAAGTTTCAGGCTGCTGACAGTAATGCATGGGTTTTGTGTATATGTCATAGCCTAACCATGAAACAACAAGATAGGCCATGCTAACAAACACAAAAGTGTTACCTCTGCACCAGAATCAGGCCTGTCGCTCTGGAGACCCATATGGCCACACCTTTGCACAGACACTTAAAAGCAACATAGTGTTTAAAAATAAAATAAGCCCATTAAATGCTGACTAACTGAGAATCTTGTCACAATTATTTAGCTAGTTGAGGTAAAACACAAAAACAAAACATAATGTCTGTGCCACTGTAATGTATATAATTGTGGTGAAATATTCTCCCTTCCCTAAAATTTGCTGTGGAGTTGCTGTGTGGGAATGGAAGTAAATCAGTTAGGATTCTTTTCCTTACAAGTGAGAGAAACCTAACTTAAACCAACTTAGGAAAAAGAAAAAAAATGTATTGGTTTACATTACTGAAAAGTCCAGGGATTCACTGCTTTAGGCATCTGTTTCTTTTTCCCATCTTTTAGTTCTATTTTTTTTTTTTCACTGTTGGCTTCATTTCTATTTCAGTTTCTCTTTCAAGTGATAGGATATCTCTCAGTATATTCAGATCAAAATACCTCTTACATCTTTAGTGTACTCTCTATATTTCTTGCTTCTTTATTAGCCCTCCCCAATTAAAAAAAAAAACAACAACACTTTGTGTTGTCTTCCTTGGAGTAGCTGCATACCCTGGACCAATCAACCAACCATGGAGTCCTGGGGAATGGAAGACTCTGACTGGCAAGCCTGGGTCATGTGCCTGCTCCTGGTGTGAGAGAGATGTGCTCTGATGATTGGCAGCCCCCACTGGAATCACATGGAATGGAGGATGAAGGAGCCTGGAAGGAAAAGATGTGAGGCTGACATCAACCACAGAAGGGCTTGAAGTTATTGGTAGTGTAGAAACATTCAACACAAAAATAAAATAATATTGTTATCTGGGAAATGGAGAAGGAGAGGAACCTAATCAGTGTTCATCAGTTACAGAGGGATTTGGAAAGAGCTTAGAATGATTAAGGACTGAACCAAAACTTAAGGAAAGCAAAAGCCTTGTTAATTTCTGTTATGCCCAGGGATCTCTGGGTAGATAAGCAGTTTAGAATGGCTGTGAAGTTATTGATAGTTTTGATCTGGGGCTAACAGACTTGGGCCTGACTGATAAACATCTGGCCAGCCTGGGAGAACTTTGTCTTTCTTATATGTGGTTAGCAGCAGGCAGGTCTGTGTCAAATGAGACAGAACTTTGAGTTCAAATAAGCAATAGTGATGCAGCAGATGATACGTCTAGTAGAGACAAACAAGTTCTAGAGGGAGAGAAAAGAACTGCCATTAACATACTGATACTATGGGTTTGAGAAGTCAGAGAGAGTGAGAATGGGGCTAAAAACATTACGGGTGGACCCTGACACTAATGCAGAGGCAGTTTGCTTCCAACTATCCTGTAGGTTCCCTAGTGTCATAGAGTTTCTCCACTCAGTGAGCAGTTAAACAGATTCCAGGCCCCTTTCCAAATGTACTCACTGAGTTGGGGTTTCTGGGCAGGGGTATAGGAATCTGAAGTTTTAACAAGTCCCAGGTGAGCCTACATTGCTCTAAGGCCCATGGCCACAGGGAAGATGAGGACATTTGGTTCAGACTCACTCTTAGGAGATGTATGGGCTGAATGACCCAAGTCTGACTAGAAAACGAAAAAGTTTCACAAAGATGTTATAAATTCTGCTATTATAATTTATTACCCAGTCTCCTTCCAGATTTGTCCTCTCTGTCACATGACAACACCCATTTCATTAAATACCAAGGTAGGAGGGAAAATTTGTAGAACTTATTTTCTGTCTGACATCCCAACATTCTCAGCATCTTTCCAGACTTTTCAACATCAAGTTTAAAAGAGTGATTTTGAAAATTCCTTATTGTTTTATAAATCAGAGGATGGCTTCTTACCATAAAGGTATAGACCTTCACAGTAGCCAGGACATGGAAGTGACCGAAGTGTCCTATGATAGGTGATTGGCTAAAGAAGCTATGGTACATATATACAATGGAATATTACTCAGCCATAAGAAGAGATTAAATACTGCCATTTGCTACAACCTGAATGGACCTTGAGATAATAATGCTAAGCGAAATAAGCCAGACTGAAAAAGTTGAAAATCACATGATATCACTTATATGTGGGATATAACCTAAAAGCGACAAATGAACAGGACAAACAGAGACTCAGGGACATGGACAATGGACTAGTGGTTACCAGAGGGTAAGGGGTGAGGGAGGAGGGTAAAGGGAGTCAAATATAGGGGGTTGGGGGAGTGGGAAACAGGTAAAGGGGATTAAATATATGGTAGCTGAAGGAAACTGGACTTTGGGTGGTAATCACACAATAGAATATATAGATGTCAAATGATAATGTACACCTGAAAATTATATAATTGTATTAACCAATGTTACCCCAATAAACTTAAAAAAATACATAAAGCTATAGACCCAAAAGTGTGTGGAGTGGGGAATGCAAATGAAAAAACAAGTCTCTCTCTCTCTCTCTCTTTCTCTCTCCCTCTCTCTCCCCGCCATCCCTCAGGTACTTAATTGTCTGTCATCTCTCTGTAATACTGAAACTACAGATAACTAATGACCTGTACTTGATGTACCAAGGCACCTGGCAAATGTTCTTCCCAGTGTGCCATGGCACCCTGGTGGAGTGTGAATGAGATACAGGTGTATCCCCAGGTAGTGAGCCCCACAGTCCTCGTGATTGGGTGGGGCCTGCTCTGCCAGAACCTCTAGTGGTCACCACCAGCAGAGAACAGCCTCTGGTCAGAGCTTTTCTAGGACCTGCTTGAGCCAAGTGTGGTCTAGAAACCTGTCCCATGGTCCTTACAGATGTCTAGTGGGATGAGCAGCATCTGACATTTGCTGCTTTATCAAGGAGATATTTTACCACTGGGACATTACTTCAGCAGCCAGTTATGAAATGCATTCCTCCTCTGTCAAAGACAGATAGAAAGTGAAGCCCCTGGAGGAGTACTTAATGGCAATTCTTCCAAGTATGAAAGCGGTAGGAATCAGAAATTCAGGGTGTGCAGAGGCAGCCAAATGAGGCAGTCCAGCAATTCTGGGCATGGTAGGCAGCTTCTGAAATGGCTTCCAATGATCCCCACCTCCTATTCTTTATGTCCTTGTATAATTCCCTCCCCTTGAGTGTGGGCTAGTCCAAGTAATGTGCTTCTGTTTTTAATTTTTTTTGTGTTGTCTTTTCTTTTTTTACTTTTTTTTCGTTTCCTTTTTTACTTTTTTTTTATAATGTGCTTCTAATGAATAGAATACTGCAAAAGTCATTATTTCTTTCTCCTTTCTCTGTCTCTATCTGTATCCCTCTGTCTCTCTGTCTCTCTGTCTCTGTCTCTCTCTCTCTCTCTCTCTCTCTCTCTCTTTCCTACCTCTTCCTCTCTTTCTTGACCTTCTGTCAACAGGTCTTCTGTGGTCTTTTCTTCTTGAAGGTAAGCATGTCAAGTGAGTCTGGAATTGTCTGACATAGGCAGGTAAGTTCAGCCTTGTTTAAAGAAATATAGTCAGAATAAACATTGTTGACACAAATGCTTCAAGAATTCAAAGTGTAAGACTATGATATTTACCATTTCATTCCAGATAAGAAAGATTAAAGAAAGACAGTTTTATTTTTAATCTCTTTGTGTTATAACCTATAATGTTAAGACTGTGTTAACCTCAAGATTTATTCAAATGTTTGTTGTAGGAAATTGTGTTGGCTCACTTAAGTTGTAGGCTGTATTTGTCCTAGGAAATTGAATTTGCTTACTAACCTTGTGATAATTAACCTGCTGCCTATGATTTATTGATCTTACTAAAATTAACCTTACCCATATTTAAACACCGTAAATTTTCTTTAGATAGGAAACCGCATCAGTCTCTTTGTCTAGCTTTTTCTTCTTGCTGGTTGTATAGTTAAAATAAAATACCAGATCTCATTCTTACACAGTTTCACATGATGTTCCAATCTAATTTTTTCAAGAATAAAGGCTATATCTTCTTATCTGACTTTGTTCTTTCATATTTCTTGATTCATTCTGAATATGAAGAGGAGGCATATGATAAGCTGGGTTTTTTGAATCTCAACATAAGTTAAATTCATTTGGGGACTTGTTTTTATTGCAACATGCCACTTAATAGTAAGGTTGAAGAGGAGGAGGATGAACAGCTCCACTTAATACTAACATGGGCAGTTACCAATATTTCAGAAAAGAACCTGCAGAACATCACCTAGATTGCAACATAATAAGCTTCCCTCCTCCCACAGACACACTGAACATTCAGGTACACATAGGTTATTTTCCTCTGAGAGAATCAGAAGTTGAGTGATTTCTACACATCAGGCAACTGAGTAAATACCCCCATTGAAATGGATAGGACAGGCTGAGACACACACTCACCATAAACCTCACTCCTAGAGCAGCGCCTTACAATTAGGAGGGAACTTCCAATACACAGCTTCTCCCCGAGGAGCTAAGGGTGTAGACCATACATATAGTGCCTTAAGTTTTAAGGCTGCCACTTAAGGGACAGGCTCTTAAATTACCTACCCCTGAGATCCGATGGGACTTGCATTTATGTGTCCCACAGGACTATAGCAAATAAGGTCACGGTTGTGAACAGGCAAGCATGTACTCCCTGTGGTTAACCCCCTGGCCTCAGTACAGAAGGAGTAGACAAAAATGCACATTTCCCAGTTTTTTCCTGGAAGAGATTTGATTGCACACTTTACTAGATGCTGTATGGGGTTTTGCATCTAGATGCATGCATCTAGGTGCTGCCTGGAGTCCTTCCTGGAGCCTGAAGGAGCTGGAGAGCACTTCTGCTGCCTTCTCCCTCTGGCTTGCTCCATCAATAAAACCAAGTTGCCAGCTTCTTCCTGGAAGGAGCTTACCCACACATCTAGTACCTCAACTGTTATGGCTGCAATCCAAGGGTCTAGATTGCACAGCTAATGTTCTGATTTTCCCAGTTGCTGCCTGAAGGTAGGGCTTCCAATTAGCATCCACTGGGGAGCTGAAGTGGTAGGTGATAAGTAGTCCTCTGGGAGCCTGAACACGTTTATGGGTATTTCTTGCACTTTTGGGACAATGATGGGTCATTGTATACCCTCAATTAAGGGGAGTTGCTGAGAACAAAGAAAATAGCTTGGACAATCACAAAGGTTTGAAAGACATCCAGCAACTTGGGCTAGGCTAATTGACAAAATTCATCTTCTACATTGTAGCTGTACCATCAAAACTAGGAGAAACAAATACACAGAGTCAGGCAAAGTGAAGAAACAAGGAATATGTTCCAAACAAAGAACAAGATAAATCTCTAGGAAACCAAACTTAATGAAATAAAAAGCAAGAAAACCAATAACAAAATGAAAAGGTAACCTATGGAATGGGAGAAGATATTTGCAAACCACATATTTGACAAAGGGTTAATATCAAGAATATATAAGGAACTCATACAACTCAATAGCAAAATCCAAATAACCCAATCAAAAAATGCACAAAGTACCTTAATAGACATTTTCCCAAAGAAGACATACAAATGGCCAATAAGCACATGAAAAGGTGTTCAACATCACTAATCATCTGAGAAATGCAAATCAAAACTGATGAGACATCACTTCACACCTGTTAGAATGGCTATTATCAAAAAGATAAGATAACAAATGCTGGTCAGAATGTGGAGGAAAGGGAACCACTTGTGCATTGTTAGTTAGAATTTGAATTGGTACAGCCACTGGTATGAAAAACAGAACAAATTTTCCTCAAGTTAAAAATAGAACTATCATATGATCAACAGCAATCCTATTTCTGGGTGCATATCCAAAAGAAATGAAGTCATTATCTTGAAGAGATATCTGCACCCCCATGTTCATTGCAGCATTGTTTGCGATAGCCAAGACATGGAAATAACCTAAATGTTTATCTATGATTGAATGGATAAAAAAAAAAAAAAAAAGATTATATACCCACAATGGAATATTATTAAATCTTAAAAAAGAAGGAAATTCTGGCATTTGCAACAACATAGATGAAGCTGGAAGGAATTTTACTAAGTGAAAAAAGCTAGACAGAGAAAAAAACTGTATCACTTATATGTGGAATCTTTAAAAAAATGTCAAATTCATAGAAACAGAGAGGAGAATAGTGGTTGCCAGGGTCAGGGAAGAGTTTGGTAAAAGGATACAAACTTTGAGTAATAGATGAATAAGTTCTAATGTGTAACATGGTGACTATGGTAACGATACTATATTGTGTTCTTCAAATTTGCTGAGAGTAGAACTCACTACAAAATAAAAGGTAAGTATGTGAGGTGTTTGATCTGTTAGTTAACTTAGTAGGGACAATCCTTTCATGATGTAAAGTTATATAGCAAATCATCATATTGTATACTTTATGTTAAAATTTTATCAATTATGCCTCTGCAACACTGAAAAAAATTAAAAAGAAACTGCATTTCTCAAAGGGCCAAATTAGCTTTGACCAGTTTGCAAAGATTCTCCATGATAACATCTAAATTTTTTATTTATTTTATTTATTTTTAATTTATTATTATTTATGCCTACAGCACTTGGTCTTCCCAGGTGGTCTCCCATCCAAGTACTAACCAGGCCCAACCCTGCTTATCTTCCAAGATCAGGCATCAGTCTTGTTCAGTATGGCATGGCTGTAGATCATGGGCTGTGGCTCCACTGGGGTGTGAACCCTGGACCTTCTGTGTGTAAAGCAGACATCCTAACCACTACACTATGGAACCACATCCAATATCTAAATTTTTTAGAATAAAGTGTGTGCTCCTCGATGATAGAGTCTTCCAATAATTCTTCCAGTTGCACTCCCATCAAATTCTCCAATAATTGCTATATTCAGAGACTGTGAGCTTGGAGATTATGTTCTGTTTTACAATTGCCTTGTCTTACACTTGCTCTTCTCTCTGCTTAGAATACCCAGGCTCTTAAAGCCCAGAAAGCCTCTTGCTCAGTTTTCTCTGCTCAACTGCCACCTCCTGGAAGCAATCTTCCCTGACTCTCTCTCTCTCCCTTCCCTTCCAAAGCTGCATTTAGTGCCTTCTGTAAGCCTTTATCTTCCGAAACACGTTTCTATAGAAGACATTCGATGTTGTGATTAAAACACATAAAATTCTTTGTTTCATTAAATAGATTATAAATTCCTTGGGTGCAGAGATTATGCTTTTCATTTTTATAACTCTAGTGCTTGGTATGTTTTTAATGAACGTTTATTGAAAATAAATGCGACGAATGAATAAGCTGTTTAAATAGTGACCAAATGTTCTTGTTGTGAATCAGTATCCCCTTTCACTCTCAAAAGTGTTACAGTATGGATGATAAATTATAGTTCACCCTGTGTATAAGTATCCTTGGAGAAGATATAGAGCTTAATTGATTTTCTTTGCACCTCAGGGCATAATTTGTCTGTGATTCTCTGGGGAACAGACGCAAAGGTTATTATACATTATAATAACAATATTATATCAACGATAATTTTCTTATCTTCAGAATGGAACTAGCCAACTTGTTCATAGGTTTCTGTGAAGATATGTGTATTAGTTTGCTAGGGCTACTCTAACAAAGTAACACAGGCTGGTGGCTTAAACAACAGAAATTTATTTTCTCAGGTTTCAGAGGCCAGAAGTCCAAGATAAAAATGTTGGTGGATTTGGTCCCTCCAGAAGGCTTTTCTCTTGACTTGCAAGTGGTTACTTTCTCATTGTGTCCTCACAAGGCCTTTTTTCTGTGCATATCCCCAGTGTCTCTTCCGCTTCTTATAAGGACAGTAGTCATAATGGATTAGGGCCCCACCCTTATCTCATTTGCCTTAATTACCTCCTTGAAGGCCCTATCTCCAAATATAATCACATTGGTGGTTAAAACATTAATATATAAATTTTGGTGGTGGTGGGGACACAATTCAATTTTGTATATATATTATATATATAACATATAACAGTAGTACATATATGTACTATGAATTTTTTATGCCCACACCTTAACATTTTTATGTTTGTATGCCTATCTATCTATCTGCCTATCTATCATCTATCATCTATCTCTCTATCTATCTAGATACATTCATGAAGTCATTTTGAAAGTAATATTACAATTACCTTTTTGTTTTGAACAGAATAATCAAAATGGGTGGTAGGAGACTTTTTATTTAATCTCATACTATTATATTGTTTTGTTTTAGCTTTTAAAATTTCATTACTGTATAGAAGATAGTAATAATTTACTTATTGAAAATAATACCTAGACAGGTCCTTCTCTGGGCACCATGCTTTTGAAATCTGCTCTAGCCCTCTTTCCCATAAGGTAAGGAATTCATAAGTACAAGGGGACATGTGGATAACTGTAACCCTGGAATTCCCTGCCCAAATGTTCTTGAGTCTGCCTCTTGGGCCTTTTTGACTCTTCCCAGTCTCCATCCTTCTGAGTGTGGTTTGCCCTGCTACTGTGCACACTCCTGTCCAAGGTGTAGCCGAAGGCAGTTCTGGCCTGAGGAGACAGGTTCTGGCTCTCCCCTAACTGCCACATTCTAGTGAGAAACTGGGAGGAGTCCTAGGCCATTATGAGACTGTATAAATAGATAATAAATGTAATAGATAAAATGATAAATGATACATAATTCATTTAATAATTTATTGACTTGATCTTATACCTTTTAAATATTTAGACCTGTGGTATTGACAAAGACTTTCCTTGACCAAACGTTAGTCAGGCTCCTCTTAGCCTTTTTTTTGACTAGGCCTTGACCTTGAATCCTAGGCCTTCTGGGCCTGCATAGCCCAGTTTTAGCAAGAATCTTGCTAAGTCAATTTATGGAGAATCTTCCATCCTCCATATGTGATTATCCTGGACTGCCTTTAGCAAGAATTGGTTAAATTTGTTAACCTATTTATACTCCTGACCTTGATGTCTCTATCCTCTTAGTAATTTTACATCCACTGATCTCCTCGCCCTGCTCTTTGGCTATAAATTCCTACTTATCCAACTTGTATTCAGAATTGAGCTCAGTTACATACTGAAGTCTTTTTTCCCCAATTGCAATAGAATCTGAATAAAATCTATCTTTACCACTTTGACCAGTGTCTTGCTTTGTATCTCTTTGCCAATAAAAGGGATTTTATTTACATATACCTCTCCAGGCTCCACAAATATTACAGGTGAGACTTTTAATTGAGCATATGTTATTTTCCAGTCACAATGCCAGGTGTCATTTATCATTTGATCCATATAATTTGGTAGGTTCTATTGCTGCCCTCAGTTAACAGACAATGAAACCAGGGCATAGAGAGGTTAAGTAACTTTGTCAAAGGTCTCCCAGCTCAAAAGAGGCAGAGTTGGGCCTGTAATGGAGCTTGGGCTTCAGAGACTGAGCTCTTAGCCACTGTACCCTACAACAGGGCTAGTAAAATGGCAGTCATGACTCTCATTCATTTCAAAGGGAATACTACATAGACTCATTAACCACAAATACTGAGGTTGTCTGGAAATAATTATCATCTAGGAATCTGCAACAAATTGTTCAGACTCCAAGATCTGCCTTTTCAGACATGAGACTAATTATAAAACTGCTTAGATCATCTTGCAATTAGTTCTGCCTGAAGAAATGTAACTGCACAATGGAAAGGGTGGGTAATTTTGCTCAGATGGGTTTCTTCAAGTAAAGGAGCAAAGGAGTTGAAGGAATGTAACTGAAACCTAAAAGAAAGTAGCTTCCTATCATTTGTCAAGGAGTGTTGATAGGTACAGGGAAGCTAGGCTTTTGTTTATCTTTAGGTAGAATGACAGTGCTCAAGAATTCCATCAGCATATACATATTTTTACTCCTCATATTTAGAATTACTTGCATGAAGGATCCACATTGTATGTCTTTAATTATTAAGCATTAGAATAAGTCTTTACCCACACAAAAGCTAGAATTGTCACCTTATTTAGTGTTCTTCCATAACTCCTTGTTTGAGCTTGGACCTAGTGGAAACTTTACAGATATGCAGGCAAGGCTAGATTAGTGGCTTGCTTCTTTCTTATCATATTTATGTTTGTTCTTAACAAGATCAGTTTTTAATTTGAGAAATGGTATGGACTTTTTTTGGTTTTTCACATGACCACGAATGTTCCGAGTGTCTGATGATTTGTAAACCACAAGATAGAGCAGCTGAAATGTATTAGTTCAATAATAAATACAGGGTACAATTTGATCTTATAAAATACCAATTATGCAAATATCTCACACTGAACAGTGGTTTTTAATAGTGGTAGTGTTTCAGCCACAGCTGGATTCCTAATGTACTTCAAGAGATTTTTTGCTTGTAATTTTAAAATTCCAAATTTTTTCCAGGATAATTCAATCTCTTTAAGATTTTTGTGCTTGTCCCTTACCATACTTTAGCTTTCACAGTATTGCTTAATAGATACCTAAGCAAAGCATAGAGGAAATCTTGAATCATAGATGGAATCAGCAATGGAAGTATCTATGCTACCTCAATTCCATAGGAAAGGGCAAAACATTTAGGATGGACAGAAGGAAATCATCAAAGGACCCTTTGGAGGTAGATTAAAGGCAAATAACTTTAGAGAAAGAGTCAACTGAATTGATTGCTACCTGTTAGACGTTCCCATATGTATTCTTATTAGGCATCTCTTCTTGTGCATCTACATCTCACAGTCATCTCAAATTTAACACATGCAAAACTGAACTCCTGATCCTGCCCTGCCCCAAACAGGCCCTGCTAAGGTCTGCCCCATCTCAGTTTATGGTATTTCATCCACCCAAACATCAAGAAGTTATCTTTGCCACCTTCTCTCTCTCTCAACCTCTCACTCATATATAGTAAAGACCCTGTTGGCTCTACCTTTCAAATATATTCGGAATTCAATAACTTATCCTTTTTTAGCCTGATCCTAATTATGATCACCTGAGTATCTAGAGTCTTGTGCTAGAGACTAAATGGGCTTTCTGTTTCCAACCTTCTCATTTTTCCTTTAATCTCTTTTCATAGAGCAGTCAGAGTAATTTCATTAAGCCTGAGTCAAGTCATGCCACTCCGGAACCTAAAATCCTGTAATAGTTCTTCATCTCATTCACAGTAAAGTCTCCTCTCATACACCTCCATTTCTCTGACCTCATTCCCTATTGCTCCATCTTCCATCTTCACTGGCCCTCTTTCCATATCTCAAATATTATTAGTGTGTCCCTGCTCCAGAGTTTTTGTACTTGTCGAAATGCTCCTTCAACTCTGTCTTTGCTCAAATGGCATTTTCTAAGTAAGGAATTCTCTGACTACTCTGTTTATATTTATAACTTCATACAATACTTATTCCTTCCACTGTGTTATTTTCCATCACAACCTTATCATCTTCTAAGTAATTTAATTTACTTATTTCTTTTACTTTTTTTGCCCCATCTAGAGTTTCGTTCTGTGACAGCAGGAATTTTCATCTATTTGTTAACTGATCCAACTCAGCAACTAGAACATTATTTGGCATGTCGTAGGTGCTAAATAAATAATTGTCGAGTGAATAAAAGAAGATATGAGTGAACTGTGCTGAAACATGACTGTGGTCTTTCTTTCCATTATTTAATTCTGGAATATTTCCCCAAGCAAGGAGAATGACAGTCCTGCCCAGATAGGTGTTTATGTATCAGCACATGTTTAAGGTTAAATGTTAGTAGGGAGCGAGGAAAATTGTTTTGTATGAATTGATAAATTCATCTATGTTGTATTACTTCTCTCTTTCTGTAACAAGGATAACTGAGATTGACCATATGAGATTTTGGAGGTAAAGATGAAATTTATAGATAATATTAATTTTATCTAGAACTTTTGAGTCGAGTCTCAGATCAATAATCAATGAATGGATTCAAAGAAATACGGTGGGGAATCTTTGTAACTTTTTCTCAGGATGAATATAAAAAAGTTTTTATGTGTGCAGATGTTGTGGGTAGTGGTGCTGGTACTGCGGGATTAGAGTGAAAAATATGTCTTTCCAAACTTTCTAATCAGCTCTGATTGAAAAACCAACACCATACTTGGCTATTCCATGCTTATAGTAGGTCTCATTACGGCCCTAGGGAATCACTGGTACAAAAGATGCCCAAAGAAGGAAACCAGTGTGAGAAAATTCAGAAGGTTCCACTCAGCTTCTCCATTAATAAGACAGCCATCTTTCCTTCTTTTCCATTTTTGGGTTAAAAAAATCTCCCTGCCATTTGTAAATTTCTTTGATTTTCTTGTTTGTTTGTTTTTTTTTAAATAACAATTTATGACTTGTCTGGATTTTCCAGTAATATTTTATATGTTGAGAGACAAAGTATTTTAAATTCTTTAATTCTCCTGTACCTAAGCTAAGCTTCTAAATTACATGTGGGGACTGTAGCCAGGAGTTAAAAATCTGGCAGTTGAAGCTGGATTCAGTACAGGGTTTCTGCTGTTCCTTGGAATCACTTAACATGACCTCTCGATGGGTGTGTGGGGTTCTCTCTCCTCTGTTTTAGTTCCTCAGGATTCTAAAGTTAGTCAGATTAATATAGAACTGAAGATGTGACTTTATTTGAAAAACATGTGATTTTATTTTAACATATTTCAGATGTGTGCTATTTTTTTTTTGTGACCAAGGTAAAGCTGTAAAAATATTAAGGAAAAACTACATGTAAATGTATGCATACTTAAAAAAACTGTTAGCTTTAAAACATAAAATGTTTTATTATTTTCTGTCTGTATGAGATAGATTATAGTCACTTTTGTTACTCTACAGGAGGTTCCCAACCTGAGAACAAAAGTACTTGCACATGGATTGTTGAAGTTTGGTTAATGGCAGAAGGAGAAGAATAAGGAGAAGAAAAGTTAATGGCAAAGAGGAAAGAAAGAGAATTTTCTGAGAAATTGTTTCAGAATTTTCTGAGTATTATATTAGGTACTCCACTCACCTTAATTTATTTGATACTTGCTGCAATCCTGTGAGGTAGTTGTTATTTCCTCTCTTTTACTGGGTAAGAAATGTAAGTCTCAAGTTGCATAACTGGCCTAAGGCTATGCAGAAATTGTGGTTGAACTGGAATTCAAAGTTGCCTGGGCTTGTATAACTCTGAATCTCGTGTTCTTTCAACTTCATCATGCAGAAATGAGAGTCCCAGAGGCTTGAATAATAAAGATTTTCTCGTTTTTCAGCCCAATCGTTGACTCACCTGCTTTCCTAGCCATCACTCCTTCCTGGTTTGTGGAGAATCATGGTGCCATTTCTTGGGCTTTTTCTCTGCCATCTCTATAGTTACTTCTTTATAGGGTTTAGTCAAAGTTTTATTTTATTTTATTTTATTTTATTTTATTTTATTTTATTTTATTTTATTTTATTTTATTTTATTTTATTTTTTTATTTTATTTTATGGAATCCATTAAGTATAAACAGGATTCCACATAAAAGTCCTGGTAAAACTCCGTCTAAACAAAGGATTTAAGTAAGGTTTAACCAAAATACAGAGAGGAACCAGACTTAAGTGATTCTTAACATTTACTTAGAAGAATTGGGATAAGTTCTGGCATGAAAAGCTAATGATTTTAAAGGTATTTTCTCCCTTTAATATTCTCATGAGACTTTACATCATAAATCAAATATGCCAAGATTATTTTGTTTTATGAGGTATAGTAAGGAGATAGGCTAGGATCTGAGTACTGTACTGGTAATGGGGCAGTAGCATTGAAATTGGGGAGCAATGACAGAGTGGCAGGAGAAGGAGGTGTGTCTTCTACAGTTTGTATTCCCATTCTTTCTTATTCTCTCACATTGCAAGTTCTGTTTCCAAATTTTCTGATCTGCAACAACCTGGGATGAGAGAAGATAATTTGAGGTATGAGTGACCATAAAAAGTTATAAAGTGCTTTAAATATTTTATTCAATTTTTTTTTTTATTATGGTGACATTGGTTAACAAAATCCAGTAAGTTTCAGGTGTACAATTCAACAGTAAGGCATATATAGATTACATTGTGTATTCACCACTCTTTGGTATATACTAGCTTTGAAGTAGCAACAACCCCAAAACCTCAGTAACTTACAATAATAAAGTTAATTTTTCATTTACATTTATGTAGGCTATAGATCAGCTGCACCACTGCTTCTCTATCCGTTTCATTCTAGAATCCAGTCTGAAAGGGGAGCCTTCTTATAGACATGCTGTTCCAATAGCAAAGAGCTGGAAGAAACATCACATACCATTGGGAAAAACATGCCACACTTTCAGATCCAAAGACAGTGGGTGAAATGTATATTCCTCTCACAGGCAGATAGTAATACAGTATATCACTGTATATTGTGATTCTGCTTCTCATTTTATAGAAGTGGAAACCAAGGCATAGAGAAGTTAGATAAATGACCCAAGGTCACACTACTGACAAGTGGCAGAGGCCAACTTGAAACTCAAGTCTAACCTCTTGGGTTAGACCATTACTTTTTTTTATTATATCAACAAGAATGTCATTTCCTTCATTTACCCACCCATCTTTGTTGCCATTTACCTTGAGAACAGTTTTCCTCCTCATGACATACTAAAAAATTTGTGTAATTAATGCCCAATCTGTTTCTTTCTCTTCCAATCCTTCAACCAATGGCTTCAACATAAACCTTGAAATTCGATTGATTTCTGTGTGAAAAATAAATATTATAAAAGTTACATATAGTACAAAAGCTTGAATTAAAATATAAAATTCCCTTTCAACACTGGAACCAGAGCAACTTAATTGTAGTTTAATAAAAAATTGCCCTAGGTTCCATATCTTTTGTACCAATTAAAGAAATTGTTTTTAAAAGAAAACCAGTTGTAATTTATAATGATGGTTGTATGGAACTTTACTGATAATGAATTTTGAAAGCATCTCCAGAATGGGGGACACTATTAACCGAAGTGGTGATCTGACTCTGAATTTTTTCCAGTCCAGTCTCCTATGAGTTCTCTAAACCTCACGCCAACAGGGCTTCTGACTTTTCCCCAGAACACTTAGATCTCTCCACTTTCTTTGTCTCTGGGTCTTGTCTTAGTGCCGAAATGCTTCCAGCCTGCTCCACTTTCCCCATTACCTAAGTCTAATTCTATTAATCTTTTGGGCTCTATCCTTAAAGGCTTTTTGCTCCAGGAAATCTTTTCCAATTTCATCAAATATAAATACAAGTCTTTTTTAAACACTCAAACAATGCTTCACTTAAACTCTAGCATCCCTTTTTGCTTTTTTTGCTCAATGCCTCTCCTCTAAGAGTTGTGCAACAAATAGTTTTTAAAATTGAAATAAATTAAGCACTATATATTCTGGATTGAAAGTTTTTTGGATGGTGTGTGGAGTTGATGAATGTACATTTATTTATTTAACAAATATCTACTGAATGCCTTCAATTTGTAAGATACAATCGACTTGCCAAATATGACATAGGTATAGAATGATGGGATTCAAGATTGAGATCCAGAATTGCCTGTTTCCACAGCCAATAACCTTAACTACTACTTCGACATCAAGAGCTAGAGGTTTCTGAATGCTAGGTGGCTTCACTGTGGGGCAGATATTGGTTCTCTTTCTTCCCCTGGCAATTCAAAAATAATGGTCAAACGGCATGGGTTTTAGTCTCCTGTAAGTTTTTGAGTTAATTTTCTGGAATTCTTGGTACCTTTTCCTAAGAAATGGAGATATTTTATTAGAAATGGCCTTTTGGGACAAAAGAACTTCTAACTAAAACAAAAATATTTTTTGACCATAGCATTGGATGGACTATTGTCATCATAAAGCTATTTGGCATGATGATAACTCCCTTTTGGGAATATTTAAATAGCATACAAAATAAATAATGGAAATTTGTTCTTAAAAAAAATAATGCTGTCACTAGGGATTTAATTGAGGTTTATGTGGCTCAGACAGTATGTTCAGAATAACATTACCCAGAGTCAGTCACTTCAGTTTTTAAAAATATTGGCAATGACTAAACTTTGTCGGAGGATTTAAGTCAGTTTTCCTTAAAACTTTGTCGAAATAAATTAGCACTTTTACTGACAATACCACTGAACATGAGATTTTTCTGCATTCTGCTCTCAAACAAAATGGGTCCCCTTTAGCAAGGAAGCTGCTGGTTTTCTTGTTCTGTAGTACCCTATACATATCTGCTCAGGCATTTCTGCAAAGACAGAGGCTTTTTGGTATAGTATTAAAAAGTGGCAGCAGAGGGCCTCATTGCAATGTGCTTGGGTTTTCTTTATGAAAGAACATTTTCTCTTCATTGCTCTGCATCTGCTCTTTCATTTTGAAACTTGCATTGTTTATTTGAAAAAAAAAGAAAACCAAAACATTTTAAATACCAGTTTTACTATGTTGAGAATGTAGAGTACAATTTAAAACTTTAAAAAATATGTTCTTTTTTTTTTCTCAGTTCCTGTGAAGATGTTGGAATTTTGACTCCTTTCTTCACCTCCTTCCACAACAATAAGGAATTGTATACTCTCTTTAGCTTTTCCTCACAGGCTGTTACCTTCTTTATTAAGACCATTCAGTTTGTTGGCAGATTATGATGAGAACACATTCATGTAAATTATGTTACTTTATTCAAAGAGTAGAAAAATTACATGGCAGCAGTTCATAACATAATATCACACTTATTCCAGTTGCCTTTCAGCTAATTGTGCCCAAGTTGTAATAGTTATTTCCCATAATTAAAAAAAGTTGTAAGTTATAACTATGTCAGATGTTCAAAATGAATGGGGTTGAGTATAGGCAATCCATTAAGTAAGGCTGCCTTAATTATTCTGTGTGTTTATCTAGTGATTAGGTTGACTGTAGTTGGGACAGATAATGACACAGAAAATAAAAGGATTGGCTGAGCTACAGGTTAATGCACCCTGAATATATATGGATTTATACTTAGTCCTAGTGTTTCTTTTTAATAATATTGTGTAGAAGAAAGTGTCTCTAGCATACCACAAATATTTTTTAATAACTCTGTATTCTGTAGTCACATATATTTATTTTTGGAGTCTCAACCTGGTTTCTTGTAATTAGGTTCAGAGAGACTTTTTATCTTATCCAACCATCATTCACTCTCACTAAAAGTACATTTCTAAAATTCTGCTTAACAGAAAAAGATTCTAATCATCCTTTAGAAAAGACTTGTTGTGAGAGGAGAGTTTCCGAGTAATGAATTATTGTTTATTACCAGCATTCAGAATCCTTGCTTCTTGGGGAGCTTGAGTAATTTAACTATAAGGGAATAGAAGCATTGAATAGAAAAGGGCCAATATTTTATTGAGATTAGATGAACATGTAACATATAACATTAGAAGGATATAAATATATGAGAACATATAACATAAACATAGAAATATTATATAGAAATATTTTACAGAAATGTTATAGAAAAGGATCCTCATATAAACTTAATATAAAAAACATAAACATTAAATAGAAAAGGGCTAATATTTTATTGAGATTAGATGAAGATTTTATTTTGTACATCTTTGTCATGATCCACAAAACAAAATATGTATCATACTATTTACCTTTTGTGATGAAACATTGTATGTTCTGATTATTTGAAATCAACCAAAAGCATACAACAAACTGAGGAGCAATTGTTCTTGAAAAAAATGTCAGATAAGAATAGTGGAAGTCTATGGCACTCTTGCCTGAGGCTTCACCCAACCACACTCATCCTCACCCTGGATCTGAGCAGAAATGTACAGGCTGCTATAGAAGAAGAAAACCAGCAGGCTCCCTGCCAGAGGGGGCTCACTTGGCTTGGAGCAGAATGTGGAAAAACCTCACATCCAATGTCATTGTCAGTATATGTACTAACTTTGTTGAAAAATAAATGGAGAAGATGAATGACCCAGGTAGTCTGAAATTGCAGACCTGGTTGGGGAAAGCAGTGATCAGAGACTAGCTTGAAATTTAATAGGGAGATATAGGAAATGAGGTAGCCACCGAGGGCTTCAATACTCAGGAGAGACTGGAGAAGGCCCAAATAATCCACATATCTCTGGCTAAGCATGAGACTATACGTTTGTACAGAGGAAATGTAGGAAGGCCTGGGGGGAAGTAAAAGCCAGGACAGCTTTGAAAGTTAATTAAGTAATAATGGCAAAACTTTAAAAATGTTATTTAATTAGCATTAAAAGGCTATTACAGGATTATATAATTTCTTTTATTTTTGTAAATTCTTTATAATTTCTAAATATTTAACCTAGAAATACACCAGAATATAATTTCTTAATCTCTGAATCATAACTCTCTAAAACCTCTTTTCCCACTTTCAAAGTAGAATTCTTAATTATTTTTACTACTTCTTTTAGTTTTAGAGCAATAATATCAATAACAAACTTTGGAATGTTAATAATAGCTAATATTTATTGAGCACCTATTGTTAGCTCAGTGCTGTGCTGAGTTACACATTTTATGTCATTTAATTCTACAATGACCTTATGGTAATATTACCTTCATTGCTGAATGGGGAGATTAGAGCTTAAACAAAATAAAGAACTTATCCAAGGTTACAACAGCTAAGAAGTAGAGTAGATAGAATGCAGCTTGAGGCAGTCTGATTTCTGAATTCATATTCTTAAATATTATGCTTTATTTTCAGATGATGGTGCTATAGGATATAAAATATTTTTCTATGACTATAATACAATCTGATAGCAATCAAATTACCTTATTCAGAGTTATTAGTACATTAAGTAGGTATATATTTTGACTTTCTATTTGAGCCTTTAAAAAATTCTTTATATCAGGAAGAATTTCAAACAGGTACAGATACATACAATAATATAATAATCCTTCATTTATATGTGTACCCTTCACACAGTTTTGAGTTTTTTTTGCAAATACTAAAATTACTGCTTGTTATGCTAATTTTTATTACAAAAAGGAAATAATTATAAACTAATTTTTGTAGGGTAAACATTAATAACTTTAAAATTTGCAATAAAAATTTTGTTAATAAATTTGACTAACTTGTTATTCAGCAACTATCTCCTTTAGGAATGAACACACTCATAATATGTTTTCAAAAGTAGACAACTCAGTGAAAACAATGTGAAGAGTAGAAGGAGTAGGCAGGGGAAATATTTGGTGATTAATTTAGGATAATGGAGTAAATAACTAGAATTCAACAGGGTGGAGCTGCGGAGTTTGGCATTACTCGTCCTCTGTATCTTTAAGGTGTACCTGTGGGTCCATCAGTGACCCATGAGATAGTCTTCTATTTATAAAGACTAATTTTTAGAGCAGTTTTAAGTTCACAACAAAAAAGATGAGTGAAGAATACAAAGAGTTTCCATATGTCCCCTGCCCCCACATACACAGCCTCCCCAGTTGTGACTGTGGACCTCCTTCATCAGAGTGGTTCATTTGTTACAATTAATGAACCTACACTGGCACATCATTATCACCAAAAGTCCATAGTTTACATTAGTGTTCGCTCTTGGTGGTGTCCATTTTGTGGGTTTTGACAAATGTATAATGACATGTATACACCATTATGGTGTTATACAGATTAAAACTGCTTTAAAAATCTGGGCTAGTCCTTTGTTTATAACATTTTCCCTCATACACATCAGTACTGTTTTTTTCTTGTGTTTCTAATAATAATGTCATGGTTTTCAGCAACTTTGGGGGTGGTAAGTAATTGGTAATCAGTTATGATTACTACAGACTTTGCTCAATGATATGCAACAGAAGTATGGTGGCTTGTGGAACTGAAAGGAATTAGTAGTATGAACATACTTAATTTTTTGAGGCCACCTACAGAAATATTTTATGATGCACACAGCATTTAACTGTTTTATTTGAAATTTTAGATCCCTGGAACAGGATGTGATATTTTAAGCCATGTGTTTCTGTAATAGTCCTTTGGCCTCATACTTCTATCCCACATTTCAATAGTGAATGTCACTGGTAAAGCTTTGATTTATTTCTGGGAAAGTCTTTCTGGATTTTTCTTCCTTGTTTCCTCAAGAGATTATAAACTATGCGTATTCATATTATTTTCACTTTGTATGACAAATTGTTTTCATTAAATTAATTTAGAATAATTTTGATTCCTAATGGCTGACTTGCAATTTTTCTCCTAGTCATCTGGACTCCAATTTGCCTGGAAACATAGAATTGTACATTTCAATTATTCCCATAACTTCTTTACCTGGTTATAAAAGTTGGCCCTTTAAAATATTCATTGTCTTTTACTTTTTAAGAAAATGCTAAATCATGTTAATTAGGCTACCTCCTTTGACATCTTAGTTCTGTGATATGTAAGCCCACTACTTAGAGTAAAGTTTCAGACAAAATCCTTCTACTCTATAGTACAAATTGCCATTTACACAGTAGAGTTGTAAGGATCCCAGAAATTCTGTTCAGCTAGAGTTATTGCTCAGTTTTAACATAATTTACAGATTGCTTTTATATAATTTGTAGAACTTTCAGATGACTTTAAATGGAATGTTTTTTTTAATTTTATTTTAAAGGTCTTAGAAAAGGCAGTGTTGAACTTCAGTTAAGAGCCCATATTCTCAGGCTAAAAACTCAAATACTAGCTCTAAATTTATATGTCAAGTGATCCTAGGAAAAGTGAACTTTACCGTTTTCATTTGCATAAAAGATGTAATAAACATACAAAGTTGCAGCTAGAATTAATTGAAATAATGCATGCAAAGCCCTTAACTTGGACTGGTATACACTAAACCTTTATTGTTACCTAGAAGAATAAAAAGGTGATAATGTATACTTGGACCTTTGAAAATACAAAATCTCTTCCTCTTCTCTGGATGTAATAGTCACCCTCTGTACCCTAAGTGCACTTCATAAGTTTTCTATAATAGCAGTTACATACAGAAACTTCTTACTTGTTCATTAGTCCAGAGACTACACTAGCATGGCATAGAATGAATATTGAGACTTATTAATACATATTGAATGAATAAATATACTTTAGCACAGAATGACTGCCCCAAATCCCATTAAGTGGACTTTGCCATTTTATCATTATCACCATGACCAACATCATCACCATAACCTCATTATCCTCAACGTTCTTCTTTGGTCCCAGCACTAACTGCCAGGAGTACGAAGGAATCAAAAGACAAGTTCTTTTATAGAGACTTAAAATCAAGTTAGGGGCAGAAACATGGTAGAATGAGAGACGTCTCCAGGTCCTTCCCCTTGAAACAACAATAAGCTGAATATCTAAGGCTCAACAAAAAACACTCAACCTACAAACCAGCATGTCCGAGCATGGGACCTGAGCATAAGAGCTACCACAGGTCATAACCCGGGAGCTGGGCGGTAGACTGGGAGAAATAAAGAAGCTGTCTCTGGCAGCTGGAGCTACCTGCAGGAGGAGGGGAAGGTGAGAAGCTGCAGCGGCTTCCCCGAACGGCCCTGCCTGGGAGTGCTGTGAGCTCCACAAGGCCAGCGGCAGTGCCCAGTCATCAGGGCAGAAGGCAGAGAAAGGAGGAAAGCAGAGAAGTGGAGATGGCGGAGATTGCAAAACATAAGGCTGAGCAACAGCCCCCATCCTCTAACCCAGAGGGCACCTCCCATCATATACTCCAAGACCGAACACCGCAGAATCCCAGGGGAATCTAAGCAAATGCTACTGAAACTGTCACTAACACTGAAAGGACTGAGACTGCGGGTAGCAAACGTGATTTAATATCTATATAAAAAAAAAGGCATTATTAAGACATTATATAATGCAGAGATCCAAGAGGCTTAGGCACCACCTACTGGAAATCAAAAGAATAATGCTTTCTTTGCAACAGACTATAAGGAGAGAACTTTATATAATAAATTTTCTTTATATAAAAAAGCAGAATACACTTCCATTAATGTCTAGGCAGAGAAATAGTCCATTAAACACCATGAGCAAACCAAGGTGACAAGGCAGCTCAGAAAGAAAGAGAAAAATCTCCAGAAAATAAGCTTACAGACATAGAAATATGTGACTTAAATGACAGAGAATTCAGGATGGTACCTCTGAAAAAACTCAATGAGATCCAAAACAATTCATAGCAAAGAATTCAGGAACTGAAAATAAACAAGTAGATCAGTAGAATGAGTTCTTTAGCAAGGAGATTGAAACTCTCAAAAGGAACCAAATAGAACTTATGGAGATAAAGAACACATTGAAAGAGATGAAAAATGAAATAGTAAGCTTGGGAAATAGAGTTAACCAAATGGAGAAAAGGATCAGGGATATCAAAGACAGAAATCTAGAAATGAATCAGAAGGAAGAAGAGACAAACCGAGAGATGAAAAATAATGAAAGAGAAATACAAGAACTAGCTGACATCATTAGGAGAGGAAACATAAAAATAATGGGCATTCTTGAAGGGGAGGAAACAGAGCAAGGACTAGAAAGCATTTTCAGACAAATAGTTGGTGAGAATTTCCCAAATCTAAGGAATGGGCGGGAGTTTGGAATTCAAGAAGTCAACAGGACACCCAACTATCTCAATCCAAAAAGGTCTTCTCCAAGACACATTGTGTTAAAGTTATCAAAAATAAATGACAAAGATAAAATTCTCAGGGCATCCAGGGGAAAGAAGACAGTAACCTACAAAGGAAAACTCATTAGATTATCATCAGATGTCTCTGCACAAATTTTACTAGCCAGAAAGGAGTGAAGCCAAATATTCAAACTATTAAATGAAAGAAACTCCAAGCCAAGAATAATGTATCAATCAAAGCTCTCCTTTAGATATGAAGGAGAAATAAAGACCTTTCCAGACATACAAAAATTGAGGGAATTCTCCAATACAAGGCTTGAACTACAGGAAATACTAAAAGGGGTCAGCTCACTTAAAACAAAATGACAAAAAAATTACATAACTAGGAATAAGGTTATCAGCAGGCAGATAGAAGAAGTAGAGTGTGACATTTATTAAGAACAGGGCATTATAAACTTAAACAATAAGAAGAGATTTGCAATTGCAAGATAGTAATGAACGTTTAGCATACATAGGAACAAATTGAGACAACAATGACTGAAAATGGGAGGATTCAAAGATCAAATTTGCAAAGGGGAATAGGGATAAGGCACACAGAAGAAAATGGACTACTATATATATAACTATCCTCTACATATTCATAATGGTAACTACACACCAAGGATTCAGAATTGAAGTATATAACATAAAACGAGAGGGACAAGAGGGAAAACCCACAAAACCCAATCAAAATTAAATAACAGATACACAAGGACAAGAAAACAAAGGAAACACTGAGCTACCAGAAAGCAAAAGACACAATGGTTATAGGAAAACCTCATATTTCAATAATCACCATAAATGTAAATGAACTGAACTCACAAAAAAAAAAAAGGCACAGAGTTGCAGAATGGATCAAAAAACAAAACCCGACCATATACTGCCTCTAGGAGACACAGCTCAGTTCCAAAGACAAATATAGACTCAAAGTGAAAGGGCAGAAAATGGTGTTTCAGGCTAATGGCATTCAGAGACAAGAGGAAGTAGTGGTACTATCAGATGAAATAGATTTCAAAGTAAAAAAAGGTAAAGAAAGATATAGAGGGACACTACATAATGATAAAGGGAATCATACATCAGGAAGACATAACACTTATTAATATCTATGCTCCCAGTCAGGGATCCCTGAAATATATAAAGCAATTACTACCAGAACTAAAGGGAGAAACATACCAAAACACTATCGTAGTAGCGGGCCCAAATACCCCACTGCCAGATATGGACAGATCATCCAAACAGAAAATCAATAAAAAATAACACCTTTAAATGATGCATTAGATGAACTCAACATAATTGACATTTACAGAGCCAAAACAGCTGTTTATAAATTTTTCTAGTGCACATGGAACATTCTCAAGGATTGCCTACATACTGTGACACAGAGGTAGCCTCAACAAATATAAGAGGGTTGAAATTATACCAACCATATTCTTTGATTAAACTGCTTTGAAGCTAGAGATCAACTGTAAAAAGAGGGAAGAAAAAATACACTGATATTAAGCAACATGCTCCTGAAGAATGACTGGGTCAGAGAAGAAATAAAAGAGAGATCAAGAGATATATAGAAATGAATGATAACAATAGTACAACATATCAAAACTTTTGGGACATGGCAAAAGTGGTGATAAGAGGAAAGTTCATATCATCACAGGCCTATCTCCAAAAGCAAGAACGAGCCCAAATAACCTAAGGATTCATCTTAAAAAACTAGACAAAGAACAAATGAAGTCTAAAGTCAGCAGAAGGAAAGAAATCATCAAAACTAGAGCAGAATTAAATGAAATTGAAAAAAAAAAAACAATAGATAAAATAAATGCAACAAAGAGCTAGTTCTTCGGGAAGGTTAATGAAATTGACAAACCTCTGGCTAGACTCACTAAAGAAAAAAGAGAAAGGACACAGATAAGCAAAATCAGGGATGAAAAAGGAGAAATGATGACGGACCTCACAGAAATACAAAGGATCATATAAGAATACTATGAAAAAGTATATAACACCAAATTTGTAACCTAGAAGAAATGGACAAGTGTACTTAGAAAGATACAACCTTCCTAGACTGAATTAAGAACTGGAAAATCTAAGTAGACTAATCAGCATTATTAAAAAGAAACAATCATCAAAAACCTACCAAAAATAAAAGTCCAGGATTAGGTGGGCTTCACTGGTGAATTCTACCAAATACTCAAAGAAGACTTAGTACCTATTCTCCTCAAACTCTTTCAAAAATTTGAAGAGGAGGCATTATTTCCTAACTCATTTTATGAGGCCAATATTACCCTGATATCAAATCCTGATAAAGATAATGTAAAAAAAGAAAATAGACCAATATCTTTCATGAACATAGATACAAAAACCCTAAATAAGATACTAGCAAACTGCATACAGCAACATATTAAAAAGATTATACACCACAATCAAGTGGCCTTCATCTCAGAGCACAGGGATGGTTCAACATATGTAAATCGATTTATGTGATACCCCATAAACAAATTAAAAAATAAGAATCAGGACGTAGTTCCATAGTGTAGTGGTTAGTATGTCTGCTTTACATGTAGAAGGTCAGTACTGAGAAGGCGCTCTGCTCCCTGAAGGGGCAACTGCCAGAAATGGTTAGAGTTGCCACTGGCCACATAGTTCGGCTGTTGCTAACTGCACTGAAACACAACATGGACAAAGCCTTACAAGAAACCACACAGGTCCATGAATTGCACACAAAAGAGGAGGCTCTGGAGGCATGTTTGCAGCAGTTAGAGGATGAGCTGTTGTGTGACAGCTCTGGAGGTGGAAGAGGAACCTGGAGAAGATGCCAGGTGAGTGCAAGCCTAGCCTATTGTGCATCAGAAGGAAAAACGTGAACAGCCCCTGGGACCAGGGGGAGTACAGGCTGGAGGCCCCATCATGACAGAATACATGCCTACACCCTTGCTGAGTTAAGGGAATTGGGGAAGCAATACTGGCAGAGATCAGAGGAGCACCTGATGGCATAACTGTTGCTGCACTTGTGGGATGAAGAGGCAGACAGCATAGTTTGCTACCCAGATGAAATGGAGAGGCTAGCCTCCATTATGGTATAGCCCTCCCTGCGACAATGCCTAAAGAACAGTCACAGGCTGGCTCAGGGACAAGGTAATCACACCCTGATGGAGTTGATAACTGGGATGACTCAGGAGTAAATGGCAGTGAGTAAATGGCAATCATATGCGGAGTTGGTGCAAATCATCTGTGCGAGCAGGGAATGCAACAGGCTATGTTCAATTTAAACATGTGTGGACCAGATGATGAATGGTTCACCTCAGGAATGAAGGACTTAGTCCTGGGGACTGCACCATCTTCTTTCTTGGGGTCCTTGGTAACTACCTTGGCTCTCTATGTTGGCCAGCATATCCATGAAGTAACTATGGCAACAGCCACCCTGAGAAATGTTGAAGGGTGGCAGCAGGACCGTGGCAACCGAGGCATCTGTGCAGTTTAGTCTTAGTCTTCCTCAGCAAGAAAGGCAGGGAAGATTGGGAAGAAGCCACCCACTACTGCAGGATCCATACGGGTTACCTGAACACAAATGTAGGCAGATTTGCTGGCAGTGGGTGTAGACCCAGAGAAAATTGATAGACAGGCCCAATGCTGTGCTGTTAGAATTGTGGTGGCAGTTGAAACTGACACAGTGGTTCCAGAAAAGTGCAAAACCAGTATCTGATAGAGCGCAGCTGGTGGCTCTAAAAGACTTCCTGAAAGATCCAGACATGCTCTTGCTGTATGACTAGGGAGAAGGCCGAGGTGCCTGTCTGGAGGGGAGTGTCGGGGACCTGAGGCCACATGTGGAATTTGCAATCCACTAGTCCCCCCAAAATGTAAATGTTTAACATATGCTAGCGTTGGTAGACACTAGCTAGGGGCTGATTGTGGCCTGATATACCGCAACCCAGAGAGATTCCCAGGGCCAGCAGTGTACATTGATGGCTATGGAGGCAAGACCATAAAGACTAAAGCTGTGACTTTACCCCTAGGGATTGAGCAGTTACCTCCGTGCCCCTACAAGGCATATGTGTTCCCGGTCCCAGGCTACATCCTAGAGGGGGACGTTTTGCAAAGCCTGTGCTTGTAGATGTCAGCAGGGGAATTTTACCTGAGGGTGTGAGTGGTAAAAGCCGAGGTGCATAGACTCACTTGACACTCCCCCACCCCACCCCAAGAAGTGCTATCCCCATGGTGGGTGGTGAACTTCAAGCAATATCGCCTACCAGAAGGCCATGCAGAGATTAGGCCTACTATTCAGGAATTAGAAAAGGCACATATGGTACACTCTACATGTAGTCCTTTCAACGCCCCCGTGTGGCCTAGCCAGAAGCCTGATGACACTTGGAGAATGACTGTTGACTACCATGTGCTGAACAAAGTAATGTCACCACTGTATGCTGCTCTCCATCCATGAACTCATGGACAGATTAATAGTACAGTTGGGAACATACCACTATGTAGTGGACTTGGCTAACACCTTTTTCTCCATTGACTTGACTCCTACCAGTCAAGAGCAATTTGTCTTCACATAGGAAGGACGACAATGGATGTTGCTGGTGCTGCCCCAGGGAAATCTGCATAGTCCAACCATCTGTCATGGTTTGGTAGCAAAAGGACTTGGCTAAATGGTGTTGTTCTATGTTGTGTTGTATCATGTTCACCTCTGCTTCCCTTTCAGATTTAGAGCCAGCTGCCCTGTTGCTAGGGCAATACTTGAAAATCTGTGGCTGTGCCATGAACAACGCCAAGATATGGTGCCCTGGCTTATCTGTCAAATTCTTGGGTGTTATCTGGTCAGGTAAGATGAAAGTTATTCTTGAGGAAGTGATTGATAAAATCCAGGTCTTTCCATGCCTGACAACAGTAAAAGAACTACAGAGTTTTGGGGGCTTGCTGGGGTATTAGAGGGCCTTTATACCCCATTTGGTGCAAATGGCCCACTCCCTTTATACCTTAGTAAAAAAGGGAGCTACATAGTTTTGGACCGAACAGGTAGAAAAGACCTTTTCAGGAACCAAAGAACAGTCCAGCAGGTGCAGGCTCTGAGAGTCATTGACCCTGGATGGCCATTTCATCTGGATGTACACATGACACAGGAAGGCTATGGCTGGGGGCTCTGGCAGCACTCAGAGTGGAACTGGGTACCTATTGGGTTTTGATCTCAGCTCTGGAAGGGAGCAGAGAGCAAGTATCCACTGATAGAGCCTATATGGCCCAAAGGCGTCAGAAGCCATCACTGGGATTGCCAAGGTGGAAGTAAAGACCACATACTCCAAAAAAGGGTGAGTCTGTACTTGGATTAGTTCCCTCAAGACTGGGGTAGCACAGATGCCAACCCTAACCAAATGGGGTGCGTACTGGCAACCAACCTACTAATGGCTGAACTGCAGTAGGTCTTAGGACCCATAGAGTTCATGACTGGTACAGAGATACCATAAGAGCCTGTAGACATTGAACCATCTCCGTTTAAAGAAAGGAAGCCCTCTGTCCCAAACAATGTTTGATATACTGATGGCTTAAGTTGAGGGCCCACTGCAAGATGAGTGGCCACAGCAGCACAGCTGTCTACTGACAGTGTATAATTTGACACTGGTACAGGGCAAAGCAGCCAATGGGCAGAACTTAGGGCCATATGGATGGTGACGACACAAGAAGATGGCCCGTTGACAACCTGCACAGACAGCTGGGCTGTCTTTAAGGGTCTAACCCTGTGGCTCTCAACTTGGAAGTGGCAATGGTGGATGGTTGGACACCGACCCCTGTGGGGACAGCCATGTGGCAAGACTTGTGGGACTTAGGTCAAGACAAAGATGTTACTGTCTATCATGTCACTAGACATGCCCCATTAGTGTCTCTGGGGAATTATGAAGCAGATGCTCTAAGCAAAGTAAGGTGGCCGGAAGGGCCCCCCACTACAGATGTATCCCACTGGTTGCACTGATGGTTGCAACATGCGAGGTTAAGACCATGTGGTCTGCGAGACAACAATGGGACATACTGATTACATGGGCTCAGGTATAGGATGCTTGTGAATGGTGCCCCATCTGTGCACCAGACACCCCAAACCCCTGACGATGTTGACAGAAATTTGGTCAAGTGCCCAGAGGGGGCATCACTTTGATGTGATGGCAAGCAGATTACACTGGGCCATTGTCAAAGGTCCAGGGTGCAGGGTATGTACTCACTGAGGTTGACACTGCTACTGGATTGCTTTTTGCCTGGCCTGGTGTGGCCATTGACTAGAGGCACACTATTCAAGGGCTGACATGCTTGTGCACCTTTTATGGTCAACCCCTAGTAATTGAAAGTGATAGGGGCACCCATTTTACAGGACATGAAGTCTAAGTCTGGGCCAAATGGATGGATATCCACTGGCCCTTGTATACTCCTTACAATCCCCAGGCTACAAGAATGATTGAACATCATAATGGGTTGTTGAAGAGACACTTATGGGTGTCTGCTACCCCACCAGGTTTGAGGGCTTGGGCCATCCGGTTAAGGGAAGTGATAAAGAGTCTAAGTGAAAAATCTCAGGCCTTGTAGAAGCTCTGCTGCACCAGGTTGCAGCACCCATCCTATTACAGGTTACCCCATCTGAGGTATTGTTAAAACTTGGGCATAGGTTGAATGGCAATATTTTCTGCCTGCTTCCACCTGCCTGCAAGCAGGGAGACAATACAATAGTCTTGATCATGGAAGATACAAGCCCCACATTGTTAGTGACTTGGTCTGATTGCTCCCTGGGGGAAAGGCTTGTCAGCCAATTTGACAGTCATATCCTGGGTGATGGCCAGCTGGCCATCACAAGTGACTGTCAAGTACCTGGGAACTTTTGGAAATGAACAACCTGAGAGCATTCCAAAGGACATATTTATTCTCTCACACTGGCCTATAATGAGCTCTCCAGTACTATGTCTAGCTAGATGTAGAAACAAAGGAAGAGACAGTATGGTACCACTGACCTGAGCGGCAGCCTGTGGCAGTTATTGTTCTCTCCAAGGATAAGACAGACGTTGGCCTGTATTTTGCCAACAGGGAAAGACTTACCTCTACTGGTTCTGCATTCTTCTCTCTCCTTCCACCCTTAGGCAAGTGTGTGCCAATATTGTGGTAGACTGGGCACACACCTATGCCACAGTTGCTAACGTGCAGCGACTTTCCTTCCAGTGCTTCTGTGGGATTGCCCTGGTGTATACATACTGCCAACCAAATGGAGTGGAATGCCCTGAGGAAGTGGAGTCCTGCAGCTCCTGGATGGAAGGATGCTTGATGACAAGTAGAAAACATAATGAGGAATCGACACAACCACACCCATCAGTGGCTGGGGTACACTGTGTACACGAGGTGGAACTGGTTAATGAGTGAGGGAGTAGAGATAAAGGGAATTCTTCCCTATTGTATTGAGAGGCCAAACAGTACCCACCCTCTGGGCTGGGTACCTCGGCCATTGTTTGCCAATGTAATAGTTGTTATTTCCCCCACATACTGGGAGATGGGATTGAAACATCAGGGGCTGGTCCCTATTTTCCCCCTACCCTCCAACAGTCTCTGGGTGTGTGGGAACCATAGGTGGTCATATGTACTGGCTGGGTGGACCGGATGTTGTACCTAGGGATGGCCATATCTCCCTGACCAAGTGTGAAAGACTTTGCCCAAGTGGCCAAACAGTTGGGATGCTTATTATGTCCACCATGCTCACATGAAACAGACATCTTGGTGGTTTTATCCCTTGGCCATTTTCCTGCCTGCTGCAGGTGACACTATAGTTGAAACACAAGTCACTGTTTTGGCCGCCCACACAGCTTGGGCTCTGAATCCGACCTGTACTGGCTTGAGTCTGCTCACCGATGAAGTGGACCAAAAAAGAAAGGTGGTGCTGCAGAACTGATGGCTTTAGACATCCTAACCATAGCTCAAGGAGGAACCTGCGCCATCCTCCACAGTGTCCCAGGTGACCTTAGATACAGCATCATATGAACTTTAGATATAGAGTCCTATACAACCTGTAGAATGCATTCACACAGTAATCGATTGTGACTGATTATAGTACCTGGCCTGAAGCCACTATTGTTCACCTTGTTACAAGAACAGTCCCGCCTGTGCAGGAGAAGGGGGCTGAGGAGCTGGAACGGTGCCTGGTGCCTGTGCCTTGCCATATCCTGTTATGCCTGAATAAAGCTATGTCACATCTGCCCATGGCTCCTCACATATTCTTCCAGTTGCCAGAACTGTGCACCCCAAGCTTTGGTACCCCGAACCTGCAGAACAAATGTTAATGCTGTTCCTTGTTTAGATTTCAATACAATGCATACCATAACGCATTAATTCTTTGAAGAATTCCTTCAGGGATTTCGTTTTTAAAAGATAGTACAAAGTTGCAATAGAGACTGGAAGCATTGAGTTTCAGTGTCTGTTTTTCAAAATTACCTGTAATCAACAAATAGGAAAAGACATGATCTATAGAAGTAAATTAATGCAATTGCATCCTCCATGTATTTCTATCAGCTCACTTTCTGAAACTGAATAGTGCTTTATTATGATGGGTGGAAATTTGGAGATAATTAATCATTTTGCATAATGAATCAATCTGTATAGTATTGCACAGGGGCAATAACAAGGTGAACTACATACAAAGCCAGACTTCGTGCTGTAAGAAACAGAATGCAAACAGAATAGTTACTACATGTGGAACTTCTGGACAAAATTTCCAAATGAGATAACATGGAAGATTTAAAATAAAAATTTTAAAGAATTTTTTTGTGTTTTTCCCCTTGTCTTTCTGAAGGATGACACCATTGCTTGGGGGAGATTTAAGGAACTAATACATTAAAAAAAAAACCCAGATTTTTCTTGATTACCATGTGACCCAGCAATCCCTCTATTTGGTATCCACCCCCAAAATTTAAAAACATTTATCTGTAAAGTATGCACACCTCGATGTTCATTGCAGCATTATTGATAGTAGCCAAGATGTGGAAACAACCAAAGTGTCCTTCAATAGATGATTGGATAAAAAAGATGTGGTACATATACACAACAGAATATTACTC
Source organism: Eidolon dupreanum (assembly GCA_028627145.1). Lineage (NCBI taxonomy): Eukaryota > Metazoa > Chordata > Mammalia > Chiroptera > Pteropodidae > Eidolon > Eidolon dupreanum. Next base: position 77,413,373 of record CM053508.1, on the reverse strand, counting down.
AGTCTTTTGAAAAGACGAAATACTACCTTTTGTGACAACATGGATGAATCTTGAGATAATCATGTTAAGCAAAATAAGACAGAAGAAGTTGAGAATCATGTGATTTCACTCATATGTGGGATATAAAATTGAAAGCAAAAAAAAATGAACAAGACAAACAGACAAAAAATCAGGGACATGGACAGTAATTTAGTACTTGACAGAGGGAAAGAGGGGAGGGTAGGAGGTAGATAAGGGTACAGGGGTTTAAATATATGGTAAGGGAAGGAGATTTGAATTTGGGTTGTGAACACATAATGGAATATACAGATTATTTATTATTTATTATTCAATTGTACACTTGAAACATATATTTAATAATCCTATATATTTAATAAAAAATTTATCTGTCCATTAAATATTAAAATTATATTTCTGATATAATCGAGAATAAAATTTTCCAGCTTCAATGATTATTTTCACTTATAAAAATTAGGCTTGGTTAATAAATTTTAAATAAAAATATAGTTACTGTGAAGATAAGAAAATGGTTCAAAGCACAAGAAATATCTTTGAAGATTATGCTGATTTAGGAAAGAAAGTGACCAAGACTCAGGTGATGCCTAAACAACACAGAATCGTTTAAGAAAAGTAGGCAAAAGCGATCAATATAAGAATAGATTCTGAAAGCTAAAGTGTAGTCTGATGGCCAAAAATGCTCTTCAAAAGTTCTTAACATGAGTTTCCTTATAACATCAGTGTGTATTTGCAAATATGTTTGTGTGTTTGATTTTTTCATTCCCTCAGACAACTGGTAAAATTTAAGTACTTTGCTCTTCAGTATATTACATATCTTGAATGCAGCATCTTATCTCTAGGTAGTACGTATGCTTTTTGTTCAGTATACATAATTTTTAAATGATATTTCTCTTTTCCACTCAATTATCTTTTCTATAATTTAAAGGCATGAAATTGAATTGCTTTTTATTCTTGGTGCATTAAGTTCTCTATAGTAAGCCTCTTTTCTTACTTGTGGAAATTTCTTGCTGTCACATTTTGGCATTTTTCCACACAATAAGCAGTTGTGTAGTGTTGGCAAATATCCAAGAATCTAATTCTAAAGAAATGTACTCTTCACTGTGTGTCTCTCATTTCCTCTTGACCTGACCTTTCTCTTTGACCTGACTTGACTTACCTAAGTATGCTTATGGTACCAACTTTTTTCTGTTTGTGACCCAACATATACACAGATAAGTTTCTGGGAAAAGTTATTATGTTGACTTTTGCGAGAGATGGCTTTAAAGGTAGAGTGAGGAAGCTGGAGAATAATGGTGGAATTTCAGTAGATATTGCAGAATAAATTGATTGTTTCAAATGGTTAGTTACTCTCATTGTATTCTGAGTAGGCGGCATGAATTATTCACTTCTTTCCTTTTTATGTGGCAAGTGGCTATTCTTGTACACAAGGGGAGAATATTCCATGTCTGTTTTATTTCCTGTCCTATGATTCAGGCTATTTTATATTGCCAAGAACCAGAAAAAGGCTGGAGCCATTGTTCGATGACATAGTTCATGGAGTTTGTTTGGGAACAGGGGCAGTCAAATGCTTCCAAAAAAGGAGGTAGTGTAGTTTCCGCCAGCCCACTAATGTCAGCCTACCTTATTTAAAAACTTACTTACCTACTCAAAACTGCAGATAGAATACAGAACTCTCTCCAAGTTCTGTCATTATCACTATCTCCAAGAAAAATAGTTTCTTTTAGTGATCCAAAGCTGTATAATTTTTGCCAGGCAGAATGCTTCTCTAGCCTTCTGTGAAGGTCTTTTTTTCCTCTCTAGTCAATCCATAGATTCTTTTTCCTACATTGCTGCCTGGAATATCACTGATTTATGGTGAATTTAATTTTAATCATTACATTGTCTCCCTTCACTCTTTCTTTTCCTTCCCTCTTTTTTCCCTTTCTTTCATTTAATACATATTAAGGTGTATTTGCTTAGCACCATGCCAGATACCAAGGATACAGTGGTGAAATATAACACCAGAAAGCTACAGTCTAGAAAAGAATAAAAGATATTTTAAAAATGAGTAAATTATAGTTGCAATATGCACTACAAAAGGGAAGTACAACATAACATAAATGTGAATAATGGGATGAAGTAACCCATCTGTGGAAGTGACATTTAAAGGGAGCTATGGAGAGGGAGTAGAAATTACTGAGATAAAGGGTATGATGGTAGGGTCAGAATCCATGGGAGTTTCTTTTTCAGAAAGAGAGAATGGAATGTGCAATGGCCCTAAGACCTAAAAGAACAAGATTGACTCAAGAAATCATAAAAAGGCTAATGAGACTGAGTGGATGAAGTGAGTCAGTTGTTATGGAGAAGACAGATCAGGTTAAGAGCCATAGTCAGGTTAAGAGTTTAAGGCTTATCCCATGGCAATAGGATATGTTTTAGGGTTTATCTTATAGTAGGGTATCTGTGAATTGGAAGTAAACATAGACACGCTGCCCACAAACATTTAAGAGGGATAAATTGTTATTTTAATGTTGTCACCAATTCTAAAAGTAAAACCATCAATTTAACTTCTTTCTTCTGGGATGAACTGTTTTAGAATTTCAATCATTATTGTATAAGATGAATTGGAACTTATTCTCCCAAAGGAAGTGTAATGGAAGATATTTTGCAGAGGGAATCACCTCATTCTTGCTCTCTGGAGAGTCATGTTACTTCTTTCTAATGACCTCAGGCTTGTGGATTTAAAGACAAGAGAATGAAGAGTTTATCCACTTTCACAGGAGCCATCGGACTTTCTGGGAGGAAGATGATCATGATTCCTTTTAGAGTTCATTTATTACACCCTATCTAATAGATTAAAGTAGCCCCTACTGATGCCATTTAATAAAAAAGAATGAAGAAAGTCTTCCTCCTTTTCCCCCAAAGAATATATCAGTGATATATAGGCTGGCTTTGGGCAGAACACAGAAGTCATTGTATGCATTCTGTAGGCAAGGGGTTTCAATACAGAGAAATGGAGGCTTACATAATTGTTGGAAGCCTTGTAGGAGCAAAGGGCAGAAAAGCTACACGATGATCTCATCCTGCAGCAGTGATTTCAGTGATTTTCAAAGAAGCTCAAGTTATTTTGATCCTTATGTTGTCAGCTATCATATCTGTCTGCAACTGCCTGCAACTGCCTCCAGAGGGTAACACCCTCTCCTTTTCTTTTGCCTTCTAGATCTCTTGCAAGTGTCTCTCACTGGTGGATTCTAACCTGTAACTACGTAGGGTGGGGAGTCAGGAAATGTAGTTTCTGTTTTCTCTTCTGCGATGCATAGGAGACCTTTGAAGTGGATGGCTGTAACGTCAAGTCGATAAAGTGATAATTCAGTACAGATGGTGACTGTGGCTCAATAGCAAAGCCTTGGCTGTTGTGAGGGAAAGAGGGCTCCAAGTTTAACTCTGAAAGGGTAGCTGTCCTTGAGACTTCCTGTATTGGTCAGTATTCTCCAGAGAAACAGAACCTACAGGGGTGTGTGTGTGTGTGTGTGTGTGTGTGTGTGTGTGTGTGTGTGTGTTGAGAGAGAGAGAGGAGAAAGGAAGAGAGAGAGATTTACTTTAAGAAATTGGCACATGAGATTATGAAAGCTGGCAAATTCAAAATCTGCAGGGTGGGTCATCAGGCTGGAGACTCAGGGAAGAGCTTATGTTACAGTTTAAGTTTGAAGGCTGTCTACTGGCACAATTCCCTCTTGCTTCAATGATGTCAGCCTTTTGTTCTGGTTAAGCCTTCAATTGATTGGATGAGGCCCACCCACATATGATGGACAATCAAACTCCACTGATGTAAAAGTTAATCTCATCCAAAAACACCCCCATGTTTGACCAAATTTTTGGGCACTCTGGCCCAATCAAGTTAACACATAAAATTAACTATCACACATCACCTTCCTCATTCATACCTGAGAAGTTACTCCACTGATAGATGCTGTTTTGGAATGAACGAAGTTTTATATTAGTGTGCTCCAATATAAAAATTCATAATCTTTTTATGTATATATAGTTCAGTTTAGTCCTTTTAAAAAAGAATAAGGTGATAATTATTTTTCTCCTTTTTCTTAGATTTAGGAAAGAGTAGAGACATTTTTAATGCTGTACCCTCTCAATATTTAATCATTTAATCATTAATTTATTCATTTTTTCAGTCTTTTAACAAGTATTTATTAAAGATACAGGCACTGAGGATAATTCAGTTATATGGATAAAAAAATCAGGTCTAGAAAATAAGATGTTAAACTAGAGAGCAACAGAAGCATTTTCATGTAACTTGTGAAAATAAAAAGGAAAATGCAAATGCAAAAGATATTAGATTTACAAGCCTGCAAGGGCTATTCCAAAAACCTTTATAAAAGAGGGAAATTTTACAAGCAAATTAAATGAATCAAAATTTACAAGTCATAGCAAATCATGATGTCTACAGCCCTGTTTCCTGAATAATTGAAGAGTCAGGACAATTGTTTATTCAAATAATTTAATGTTGACTCATATCATTTGTTTAGAAAGAAATGACTTAGTAAAGAATATACAGAGCTTAATACATATTTAGTGACTTTTTTTATTGCTCCCGCAGTCTCCTTTTTTTTTTTTGTAAGATCCTGATCTTATGAAATGTTGTCTCGCCAACTACTGTAATTTTCAGGAGGATAACTGCCATGGTCAATGGAGGATTAATATGTTGAGAAGTCACTGAGAGAGTAGTTACTGGCCATGTGAGAATGCACATTTTGTGGCATCATTACCAATCCTGTAGTGTGAATAGAATTAAAACAAAACTGGCAGATTTCTAAGATAATTTCCAATGATACTTTTATAACCCTCTACCCTCAGACTGTGGATAGAACATGTGAATATGGTGAGACATCCACTCCTGTGATTCTATTACACTTCATCAGGTAAGTCCTTTAAGAAGAGAAAGTTTTCTCCAGTCATCACAGTAGGGAAAGTCAAAGTTTCAAAGGGACCTCAGTCACAAAACCTCTAGGAACTAAATTCTGACAGCAATTAGAATAAGCTTGAAAGTGGATTTTTTTTTTTCTAAAAGCCTCCCAATGTAAACTCAGCTCAACTGATGCCTTTGTCTCTGCCTTGTGATACCCTGGAATACAGGGTCCAGTCACACCATGCCAGATGTCTAACCTACAAAGTTGCAAGTGAATTAATAGGTATTGTTTTAAGCTACTAAATTTGTGCTAATTTTTTGTTCAGCAAAAGAAAAGTAAGACCAAAATGAAAACAAAACAACTTTTATTCAACTTTTAATTCTCTTGGATGTGATGTTGTGTTGAGATTGGTCTTGAGATGCCATTATTTTATTCAGGTCACATACAGTATAGTATGATATTGATGATGAGGAGACATAACTGGGAGTAGACTCCCCATAATGGAAATTTTGTTTTTTTTTTTTTTTTAGGAGAAACCTACTTCAAACCTTGCAAAATCTGGGAATGAGTTAAAGAAAAAAATTTTCCCTATAAACTTTCTACATGTGGTTGGGTATATTTGGGTTCACTATTTTTTACTATTAGTATTCCTATGAGTATGGGATTTAGAATAGTCATCTTATTAGTCACTTCAGAACAATAATATTTCATGTTCAGACTTAAAGCAAATTCAAGTATGTGAGTCAGATAATCATTTTGTAATGTTTACTGTAGAGTTGCTAAGGACTAATTCACTTTTTTTTTTTTTGGTAAAATATTTCACTCTTTAACTGGTTACCCATAAATAATTTTCCAGATCTTTTAATAAATACAATATAATACTTTCAATAATTAGAATTATATTTATTGTGAGAGTTAAATTGAGTAAAGAATTCAAATGTGTAACGTTAAAGACTTCTTGGGAAAAATAGAAAATGCAAATTTAATTATATATATTATTCTTTATTTTCATTTCCTATTATAAAATACTTAAATATTTAATTCCTTGAAATTTGAACATTCACAGAAATTCTTTAAGCTCTGCTATCGTGCATTATATTTTCGGCTAATTGCATATTGTGTTAAGGCAAAATAGAAAAACAATTTCTTTACTTATTACCTAAAAGGCTAAAGCCACAACTATGGTTTCTCTTCCCATTTTACTTTTTCTCTGTGACTCAGATTTTTCATCTCAAAACTTCTTCTCAGACCCCTTATCCAAGCCCTTTTTCTCATATCCAAACTTCCTGATCCTTTTAATTCTCATCCTTGACTTTCCTAATCCTAATTTTTTATGAAGACCCCTCTTCCTTCTTTTAATCATTATTTTATCTATCTTTTCAACGTCTTCTCCATAGGAACTGCCTTGCACATTCTGTTTTCTGAAATTTTGAGTTGGGTCAAACCATCAACATTTCAAAAAGTCAGTGAAAACAAGAATATTGTTGAAAGGAGTGATAAAATTAAACTTTTACTTAGCGACCACTTCCCCTGATTGATTAGTGAAGTACAAATCTACTTTGCTGGTTGGCCCCAATGAATTCTTAAAAACAACTTATCTCATCTTCCTCTTTTTTTTTTCTATAAAAAACCCTAACTCTCTCTCCTGTAATTGAGACACTATTTGGGTTTCTACCTAAATCTGCGAACTCTGATTTGCAATTCCTGGATCCCAAATAAATGCTTTGCCTCTTGAACTGGTATCTTTAATTAACTAATCAATTTATTTTTTAGGTTGAAACAATTTAAAATAAAATTTCCCTTTCCTTTGCAGGGATATGACCTTGTACCAAGGGTTATGGCTTGTCAGGTGGTGAACAAGCTGCTTTCAACCTCAACTCATCCCCTTTGCTGGGCCCTTTTGTGCTGCTGTCAACCTGCATGGTCCTATGTGGCTACGCCAGGAAAGTATGAGTGAGTAAATGTAATATTAGCACAGGATAAAGAGTAAGGCTTCTGTTATGGAAGCTAACAATTTATATTTCCTTGGAAAGAACTATAGTCTACTAAAAGTCTTTTCCAAGCCAAATACTGAAAGTATAAAGAATGATCATCAGGGTTTATAATAGATAAGGTATTAGAAATATATATTTCAGTAAGAAATGAGAGTAAAATTGGGAGAGAAGAGATAGGTGGATCAGGTATAGAACAGCAGTAGGCAAAATTTTTGTTAAAGTAGCAGATAGTAAATAATTTAGGCTTTGTGGACCATACAGTCTCTATTGCTACTATTAAACTCTGCTCAAAAGCAGCCATAGAAAATATGTAAATGAATGGGAATGACTGTTTTCCAAACAGGCTGGGGCAGAGAGCATAATTTGTGAACTTCTGATATAAACTATTAAGAAAAAAGTTTTACTGAGACATTTGGTTGGTGTGAATCTGATGCTGATTCAGAAAGAGTGCTAAATCTGAGTAACAGGTATTTATAGATTATCAGATATATTCTGGACAGGATTAAAAACAAACTTTTGATAACCAATTTTAATTTATAGATCTACAAACACTAGGAATGGAAGTTTATTTTTGTCAGCCATTTATTTCTCTGTTAAGTCTCCTGTAACGTTGAGCTAATTGAATATTGAGCTAATAACCTGTATTTTACATAAAATGTTACCCTTTAATCTTTCCTTGCAGTGCTCAATTTAAACAATATATAATGGATGTATATTATGATTCTCTGAAGCAATGCGAATTTTATTCCCTTTTCTTCATAGTGACTGTCTGATATCAGAACATCAGCTAGTTGTTCCAATCCTTGTCGGAGCTGGCCGCACTAATGGAATTCAAATGGTTTGCTCAAATAAGTAATTCTCTGGGGAAAAGTAATTGTAAGCAAAATATTTGAAAATATATGAAAAGGGTAACAATTAGGCTATAAAAACAGATTTTATTTTTTTCTATGAAAAAAAAAACTTCCAAGGTCTTAGCATTTTACTCATTTTGTAAGTATCTGAATGTGTTATTCCACAGCATAAATACAAAGATAATTTTTCTCTTTCAGGGCAATTTGCCCTGAGTTATTAAACTCTAAAATCTTGAAGAGGATCATTCTCGAAAAGATGCATATTTTTTTGTGGCTTCTGTTCTCAAGATGAATATAGACAGTTTCAGCAGTTTCTATAAAAACTGTGTGAATAGGTGAGAAATGATGGTTTACTGGACATCAGGGCCTTAGTGTTTCACACAGAGAGCAAAATTCTTCTGGTCATACCAGCCCTCCCATGTTGTTTATTGTAGCCTTTAACCTCTCTTTTCACCAAACGGGCAAATTTATTAAGGAGTTCACACAGCTGTTGTGGCTTCTTAAGGCGACTCAGGTCGGTTAGAGTACACTTTATTCACTATAATACACTTTATTTTGTAAGATTTTTATGTTGCAGTGAAAACTGGAAGTTAAGAGTCCTCTGAGACAGGGTTTAGATTTTGATTGTCATTTACCACTGCTAGAATAAAATTAAACACATTCTAATGGGGCCAGAATTCAGTGAGAACAAAAGTCTCTGTTCCATAGCACAATGATGAGAACAAAACTCAAAGTTGCAAGAATTTTCTGAATTTCACTGCTAATTAGTAACATGACTTAAAAGTGCATCAAGCATTTTGAAACTTACTTTGACCTGCTTTTAATATTACTTTAATTTCCCATGGCACCTTTTAGTTCTAAGCTTGCTGCTGACAACTGTACAAACTGGGGACAGGGCTAGTCTTGTTTCTTTATGAAACACATTTTTTTTTATTACTTTTAGAATTCATTTCTGGAAAGTTAAAGGGAGGAAGTAATTGATACCCTCCTGCTAAGGCCATTTTTAAATTTTATGAAGAAAAGTATGATAGAAAATTGATCTGGGAATGCAGTGGGTGAATTGATTCTGAATTCTATTTTGCATGTGGAGCTTGATGAATTTTCTGGTACTGGTTTTTGGGGTGGGGAAGGTGGATTTCTGTGGGGTTGAGATCTAACAATTACTTGTATACTTTTCCTGTTTACCTGTTTACGTGCTCTCTGGAATAAGTAACATGGAGGCTGTGTGATTGAGAGGGTTGGCAGGGATGGAGTTAATGAATATTCAACAACTTGGCTCTACTTATCTCCTTACTTTGGCTTCTTTTGATGCAAATGTGATGGGAAGAAAGGGCAAATGCAATGCATCAGTGAAAGGAGAACTATAATTTCATCCCTTCCTTGAAAGATGTTATTCCCAGCAGCATAGAACTTTGCCAGGGAAACTTTAGAGCATTAGTTCAGGTCTGTGAGATAAAAGTGATCTTTGTTGAAGACTTACCCTGTGGCTCTTAGAGTTCTGCTGCTTCAATTAAATCACTAATTTATAGCACATCTTGAGATTTACAGATCAGCTAGCATAAGATGTTATAAATATAGTTTTGGGCTATTCACTTTATAGTAGAAATATTCAATATATCATGAATTTATATTTATTAAGGGTTGGAAGTGTTTTTGTTAAGATTTCTTCAGCTTACTTGCTGCTAATGATTTTTTTTTTTCCTTTTGGTTCAGCAAAGGTGAATTCCTTGAGGCCCTGTGACTAATCTCCCTAGATCCAGAGATGATCTAATGAGGTCCTTAGAAAACTTTGGAACAAAATTAATTCAAGATTTAATGAGTGGCTAATGCAATCATATCTCTGGGGAAATGAGCTGGCCCCTAGTTTACTGGTTATTTGCAAAAAATTTTGGCAATGAACAGAAACAAAGATTAACGTCTATTATTGAAAAAAACATTGGGGGTTCTTGATGTCCATATAAGACATAGACAGCCTTAGTTTTAACTTTTCCTCCAAAAATATGACATTTCTTCATTGACCATTATAATTAACTTATTTGTTGAGAAAATTCCCCATGTATATTCATGAAAATCTGATTTATAAAAGTTAAGATGTAAACTGGACCTTTATCATGTAAAAGCTTGTAATGGAATCTTTTTGGAAGAGTAACTGTGAAAAGAAATGTTTGCTCAGAACACAAGTTGGGAAAACATATATAACCATGAAGGATATTATTGGGAGAAAGAAAAAGTAAAATCGCCAGATTCATCAATTTTAAACTTTGATGCATCAGAAGAAATTCAATCTGTGCTTCAGGGGCATTTTAAATAGTCATAGGATATATTTTTTTTCCATCAGATATTCTCATATTTGTGCTCAGACAATGCTTCAAATGTTTTGAAAGAATAGAGAAATGCTATGGAAAAATGAACTACAGATTCACTCTGTTTCTAAGTCCTAAATGAACATAATTTATAGTCTTGACCAAATTTTTGTTTTCCTACAACTATTCCCTGCATACCTATTGATGATTAATATAATAGTTTTAGTCTCATACACATATAAGCCATTTGTGTGTGTATGACTTGAGTGTGCAAATTAGGTCTTTTTTCACTTTAGTGAGTTTAATTTGGAATCCAGTTCAAAATATTTATCTTTAAGGCCTAGAATAACATACTTTGTGAAAATTAGAATGTAACCCATAGTTTTAACACAAACACTGCAACGAGTTGTAAAGCAGGCGGAGTTCATCTTCACAGAATATTATCTCTTTCCAGCCCTCTCTATCTGTATGGGCTTTACTTCTTTGAAGTTCTGCCTCTAGCAGGGGAAAGCACGCTCGGCTACATAGATGAAGACGTTCTGGGGTATTTGTAGTTTAGGGAGTGGTTTCTGAACCAACTTTAAACTTCCTATACTTAGTTTCCCTCTGCCATTCTGAATTTCTCTCTCTTTATGTTTTTATTATGTATGTTTATTTTTCATAGTGTGTGCATTTTAATAAAAATGTGTAGAAGGAAAGCATATAAAATTCCTCCTTCATCCTCCACCACCTTCCAATTCCCACTCTCCTTCTAGTATTACTGTTTACTACATTTTAGTGTGTATCTTTCCAGTTTTTAACACATGCACACATTTAAAAAAGAAATATACTTTAAATTCTAATTTTACTATATTTTCATTTCACAAATATTTGTCTATGTTATTTTTTTAAAAGAATAATGATCATTTTTAAGGTAAACATATTAGTCTAACAACTAGAATAAATATAACCTTTAGTATACAGAAATAGACTTTGAGTTTCAAATGTCTCCACTTTCTAGACTATTCATGTAAAACTCTCACTACAGTTCACATTATGGGGGACTTGCAAAATACTGTAGTAGTTTGAATGGTGGTCCCCACAAAGAGTATGTCTGGGTCTGATGTCCTGGAACTTGTGGATATTATCTCTTTTGGAAAAAGAGATATTTTTTTAAGGGTCTTGAGATGAGGAGATAATCCTGAATTACCCGGATGGGTTCTAAATCAAATAAAATATAGACACCCAGGGAGGTAGTCACACAGAGGAGAAGGCAATGTGAAGACAGAGGCAGAGAATGGAGAGATGTGGCAATCAGTCAAGGAAGACAGGGGAGACTGGCTGCCACCAGAAGGTACAAGAGGCAAAGAAACATTATTTTCTAGAGCCTCCAAATGGAGTGTGACTCTGTTGGTGCTTTGATTTTGGCCTTCTGACCTCTAGAATAAATTTGTTGTTTTAGTTTGTGGTAATGAAAAACAGCAGCTACAGAAAACTAATACAACCTCCAAAAACCAGATTATTATACATCCACTATGTAAAATAGAAGAAAATAGAGCAACTGATTCACAAAATTCACTGTTAAATAAGCAATACTTACATCTTTTATTGTTACAAAACAATATCCTAAGAATTATAATTCTACTCAGCTTCAATTTGAAGTTTTTATTAATTTTTTTTTGTTTTTCAGTTATAGTTGGCATGCAATATTATATTAGTTTCAGGTGTACAGCAGTGATTAGACATCAATATAATTCAAAAGTGATTACCCCAATAAATCTAGTTCTCTTCTCACACTGTTCATAGTTATCATAATATTATTGGCTATATTCCTTATGCCTACCTTTTTATCTTCATAACTCTTCTATAAATACCAATTTGTACTTTTTAATCCCATCTCCCTTTTTCACTGATCCTTCCACCCTTCCCATCTGGCAATCCTCAAAATGTTCTCTGTATTCATGAATTTATTTCTGTTGTTTTATTTGTTTGTTTATTTTGTTCTTTAGATTCCACATATACATGTAATCATATGACATTTATCTTCCTTTATGTGACTTACTCCACTCAGCACAATACCCTCCAAGTCCATATGAAATATCATTTTCCCTCCCATTACTTTTAGTCTGTGTGGTTCTTTTACTCTGAAGTGAGTCTCTTGTAGGCAGGATAAGTAAGGATCTTGTTTCCTTATCAGTTCAGCTGTCCTATCTTTTGATTGGCGCATTTAATTTTTTTCATTTAAAGTGTTTGATAGATATGTAGTTATTGCCATTCTTTATTTTGATTTTTGATACATATTTGTTTCTTCTTAAAGAAGTCCCTCCAACATTTTCTATAATACTGGCTTGGTGGTGATGAACTCTATTAACTTTTTTTATTTGGGAAGCTCTTTATCTCTCCTTCGATTCTAAATGATAACTTTGCTGGATAAAGTAATCATGGTAGTAGTTCTTGGGTTTTAATCACTTTGATTATTTTGTGCCAAGCCCTTCTGGCCTGTAAAGTTTCTCTTGAGAAATTGACTGACAGTCTTATGGGAGCTCTCTTGTAGGTAACAATTGCTTTTCTCTTGCTGCTTTTAAGAGTCTCTCTTTGAATTGAAACTTTGGTGTTTTAATTATGATGTGTCTTGGTATGGGTGTCTTTGGGCTCATCTTGTTTGGGACTCTCTAAACTTCCTAGGGTTGTATGTCTATTTCTCTTACAAGGTTAGGCAAGTTTTCTGTCATTATTTCTTCAAATAGGTTTTCATTTCCTTGCTCTCTCTTCCCTTTTTAGTACCCCTATGATGCAAATGCCATTTCACTTGATGTTGTTCCAGAGGCTTCTTAAACGATCTTCATTTTTTTTAGGTTTCTTTTTTCTTGTTGCTGTTCTGATTGGGTGTCCTCTGCTACTCTATCTTCTTTGTTGCTGATTTGATCCTCCATTTTGTCCACTTTGTTGATTCTCTCTAATGTACTCTTTATCTCAGATACTATATTCTTCATTTCTGGCTGGCTTCCTGTTGTTTTCCATCTCCATTTTTATGTTTTCTATCTCTTTGTAAAATTCTCACTGAGTTCATCTACTGTCTCCCTAAGTTCCTTGAGTATCCATGAACTCTACATCTAGTAGATTGCTTGTCTCCATTTTGTTTAGTTTTTTTTTTCTGGAACTTTGTTCTATTTTATTCATGTGGGACATGCTTCTTTGTTTCCCCATTTTGGCTGTCTACCTGTGTCTGTTTCTATATATTAGGTAGGGCTCCTAAGTCTCCCGGTCTTAGTAGAGTAGCTTTATGTAGTAGGTATGCTGTGGGACCCCTTGGCACAGACCTAGGAGAGGCCCAGCTGCGGGCCAAGTTCAGCCACAGTCTGTGAACCTCGGGGGCCAGCTAGTAAGAGTCACCAAGCAGTCCACATATGTGTGCCACTTGTGCTGGGCTTATAGGTGCTTCGATGGGCCATGTCAGAAACTAGAGGTTGGCTGCCACTAGTGTGGGGCTTGGAGCTGCTCAGCAAGAGGTACAGGACACGCAGAGGCCAGGTGCTGCTTCTTTGCATTTTGTGAGACTTTGGGAGATTTTATGAAAGTCTACAACAGGTAAGACAGCCAGTTTTTATGGAATAAATCACTGAAAGTGACTTGGAAAGGCCCACGAATTGGGAGAGGCAGAGTCTCAGGGAATCTCATGGGTAAAGTGACCTGTGTTATCTAGGTTGATGGCAACTCGCCGGCATCTGCAGCGATACAGTGGCACCTGTGTCGCAAGCTGGGAGTGGGGAGGGCTCAACAGAAAAAGAATGGATACTGCCAGCACTTCTGTCTGGGAGAAAGCCACCCTTCAGTTCTTGCCCTGAAGCCCGATCCCTCATCACCTCCCGCTATGTCCCTAGTGCCCCTTGAGCAGCTGCTCCAACGCTGGAGCTCAGAGCAAGTGAGTCCATCAGTGAGAAAGGCCGGTGTGGGCCCTTTAAGAGGAATGTCTCCAGTCCCGCAGCCCTCTATTTCACTCAGCTGCAACCTCCGCTTGTTTTCACAGCCAGAGGTTGTGGGGACTTCTCTTTTCAGCACTGGAACCTTAGGCTGGGGAGCCTGGTGTGTGGCCAGGACTCTTTGCTCCTCAGGTGGCGGAGGGGGCTCTGCAGCCAAAATAGCCCTCCAGATTCTTGATTGTCACACGTGGATGTGGGATCCAATTATTTCATGTCTCCGCCCCTCCTACCGTTTTGAGGTGACTTGGTATTTTTGTCACTAGTTATGGGCTTCTGTACAACCACAGGTGACTCTGCATGCTGGTTGCTCTGTAGTTTCGTTATAATTTTGGTGTGGTCTCTAGAGGAGGCATGCACAGCCTTTACCTTCTATGCCATTTTGCGTGGAGTCCCTATTTTAACAGTTTTACAATTATTTGACTATAGCACTGGAACTAAATGTGTTTCTGGATTAATAAGAAGACTTGTTAAATAGCAACAATAAAATAATAAAGTAATATTATGTAAGCCTTAAAGATAAACAGGAGGAATTGGATTCCAATGAAACTCAAAAAATGGAAACAATTATTAATAAGATTTACATTTACATAATGTACCCTTATAAAACACTATCTTAAGAATTATAAATCTAGTGAGTTTTTATTAGAGCCATTATATAGTCATTTAACTAATAGCAATAAAATTAAAAGAGAAAAAATTAAAATTATTTTAGAAGACAAAAAATTCTGTGTGCTTGACTTATTTTATTAGACTCAATAAAACAGCAAATCTACTCCAATTATACTATTTACAATACAATAAAATGAAATAAGATTCACATTATAATAATCACTATCTTAAGAATTATAATTCTATCAAGTTTCCATTTGAGCCAATACATATTCACTTAAGTAATAGCAATAAAACCAAAAGAAAAAAAAAAGCAAAATTACTTTCCATGAGACAGAAAAAAATGTTTTCCTGTCATCCTGGATCTTATCTGGAGGCTGAGTTAACTCTAAAGATGACTCATTTCTATTTTAGGTTGTAGGGTGGAAGACAAAATACAGTTCACGGTAGAGACATTTCTTGTGGCCAGACATTTCTTGAGGGTGTGCTAGGGTAGGGAAATCACTTGGTGGAGAGGGTTCTTGGGAAGGTCTTTCTTTAATAGCTTCCCAAGCATGAAAGGAGGTCCTCTTTTCAGGAGTTGTCCCCTGGCATCTGCATGCAGCATTTGACCTCTGACTGATGAATGCAATGGAGGACCAGAATCTGAGCCATCTGTGTCCTGTTTGAGTGGCAGCAGAGAATCAGGCATACTTAAATGACCAAGATTATCTGTAGTGTAATTTCTACTGTCTTCCATTTCTGAAGATGGACTTCTGTATTGTTAAAAGAAAGCATAGTGAAACTTAACAAGTTCTATGGTCCTGAGAGTCTGGCAGGGCAGGGAGCTCCAGGACAAGCACTGTATTGTACTTGTGGAAGAATTGCTTGATCAGGATAAGTTGCCTGATGGGTTCTTTTCCTGTGGTTCTGCATTTACAGGGATGATGTTCCTGGATCACAAAGGCATCCCAGTTTGCTAGGGCTGCCAAAACAAAGTACCACAGATTAGGCCCCTTAAAAAATACAAATGTATTTTTCTCATAGTTCTGGAGATAAGAAGTCAAAGATCAATGTTTTGACAGGTTTGCTTATTTTTGAGGCTTTTTTCCTTGGTTTGTAGATGGCTGCCTTCTCACTGTGTCCTCATGTCTTTCCTCTAGGTATACCTACCCCTAGCATCTCTCTCTCTGTGTCAAAATCTCCTCTTCTCATGAGGACATAGAACAACACAGATCAAATTAGAGCACATCCCAAGAGCTTCATTTAAGTTAATCACTGCTTTAATGGCCCTACTTCCAAATGTGGACACATTCTGAGGGACTGGGGGTTATAGCTTCAGCATACAACTTGGGGGGAATACAATTCAGGCCATACTAGCTTAATACTAGCTTAATGCTCTTCCTTTGGTGATCTGGTAATCCAGGGAATTTTCTATATCCCAAATTATGGGGAGACTGTTTTCCAATTCCACTCAGCACCAAGGTTCAAGATATACAATTTGTTTTTTTCTGAGGATCAGGGATGTCTGATATAGCAGATGCTGTATTGCCTTGTCCAAATTCCTGAGGTCTTTCCAGTACTCTGTTTTCTGGCCGACTTCAACTATCAATATTGGATGAGGGTTCTCCATACTGCAGAAAGCTTTTTTCCTTGTGAGCCTGACAAGTTGAACATGCTGAAGAATTAACAAGTCTTGGGAGTTATTCTTAACCAATGACAGAAAAATGGAATATTCTAGCTTCTTTGGCCCAGATAACTCTTCAGGATAATTCTGAAGTATGCCTTTTAAATAGTTTCCCAGATATTCTCAAAGGGATTAAACTCTAGTTTAATACTTAGTTTCATAATGTATCCTTCATTGAATGTCATTTTTTCCCTATCTCACATCCTCCTTCCCTTCAACTGCTTACTGCAAGTCACAAATAAATATTTGCATTTAATTATTTTCTCTGGGTCTGCTTTGGGGGTGGGGAATCCTAAATTAAGGCAATTGATACTATAAGTTATTCTAGAAGGCAGATCTTCAAGTTAAATTCCAGAATTACTTGATATCCAGATTGCAGCAAAGACCCCATTGCTAGTGGTAAGTAGTTGGTGATAAGTTCTGGCATGTTATAGCATTACACTCAATAGGGCTCTTACTGTGTTGAATTATGATGGGATGAGGTAAAGGGTGATGCACCATTTTATGCAATATCTCTGGAATTTGAGAGATGGTAGCATTGGTAATTATAAGATCTGTGAATTTGATCACTTGCTATTAAATGACATGAATGTGCTAAAAATAGAAAGCCACACACTCAATCTAGCCAGTCATGAACTGTGGGAATTATGTGAAAGCCAAAAAATCTCTTTGGCAATATTTAAGGAAGCTCTCATCTTCTAAAACTGGAGGACAGAATGTGTTGAAAATTGGGCCCAGGATCTGATTGTGAGAGTAGTAAAATTACAAAGAATTGTATCAAGTTGGCAAGTCTCTTTCTAAAATCAGGAACCTCGAAAGAGTGGGACCCTAATCTTTGGAATGGATTGACTCAAGAATCTTGAAATGTAATATCTCTATGAACTTTCAAACTTGAAGAAGTAACCTACTGAATTTCTCCAATATCTCTATGAATTCCTGCACCTGCAGAAGTTGCTAACTCCTCCTATTAGATGATAGCAGTCAACTCCATTCCCAATCCTGCCTTGCCTGAACATCATCCAGAGTCCTCACTTGAGGCACATGTTTTGTAAGATAATATGCTTGCAAGTATATTTACCCCAATATTTACTCTAACTATGGTATCAAGGCCAATAACTAGGCTCAACCTCAGCATTACCCAACTAGAGATGTGCTGTCTCTGATTAGTCAGGAAAGGGACTATTGACCAGGTTAGTTGTAGGATCTGGCTAAAATATATTGTTAGGAACCAGGAAAGTATGTCTAGAAGTCAATCTTGAGAGTGCTGCACTGTCAGTTACAAAATAAGTCTGGGTAAGGGAGTTATGAATACTTTCATATGACTTAGTATTTAACATGGGATAACAACACCAGTAGTCAGTGATAATCTTTTGCTTGACTGGTGGAGATGCTAGAACTACTTGGAGGAGGAATCAAAGGCTCAGAGAGCTGGGCATGTTAGAATGGGTTTGCAGTCTTTGCTTTAAATGATTTTAATATGCCTAAATTTCAGTCCCCACAGTTCAGTTAAATAATACCAGGACTCCAATAACACAGTTTAAATTTCAGTTACCAAGACATATTAACATGAGTTACGTAAAATACAAACTTTGCGGCTAGCTCTTCAATGCACTAATTACTATATGCATATCATGATTAGTGACCAATCATTGTTATATGATATCACACTATGATATAAAAGAATACTTTACTGAAAGAGGATAGATGTAGTTTGAATTAGAACAATTGACCCAGTATTTCTAGTTGTCAGAGTTGATAAGGGGAGGAAAAATGTCTGTATCTGTCTAGGCTACCATTCTGCCTGGAAGTTCAATAACGTGATGTTTAATTACTACAATGTTGCTTTCTAGAGGGCAAATGAGGAAAGAGAGGATGGGGAAGCAGGAAAACACGGATTACAACACAAAGAGTTAGGACTTGATGACAGTCTGTGAGTCACATCAACATTTTTAATGTCAAAAATTAGGGCTAAAGAAATAGCATGTGGTTAGTAAAAAACTCAAATCAAAGCCTATTAATTTTTTCGCTAAATGACTGACCACATTCAAAGATGAATAATAATATAAAAAAGAACCAGCATGAAGACTACAATCAAGATGAAAAAGAACCTCCCAAAATAAGAATTAATAATTATAAAAATCAGTATTCTTTCTATACTAGCAAAAATACAGACTATGTCATTTGCAAAAGGAAAACAACTTTATAGAGGACTTAACATAATAATGAATGAACGAGAGAAAAATCTTCAAACTCCATTGAATGACTCAGAAAATATCTAAATAAATGAAGATATATACATATCTATTATTTATCTATCTATCTATCATCTATCATCTATCATTTTTAAATTTATTTTTTATATTTTTGGTGACATTGGTTAATGAAATCCGGTAAGTTTCAGGTGTTCAGTGTAACAGTAAGGCGCATATATATATATATATATATATATATATATATATATATATATATTGCATTGTGTGTCCCCCTCCCATATTTAGATTTCTTTGAGTCATCACATATTTGAACCCTTTTATTGCATCTACCAACCTCCTCCATCTTCCTCCCCTACCCTCTGGTAACTACTAGTCTATTGTCCATGTTCATGAGTCTCTGTTTGTTTGTCCTGTTCATTTGTTGCTTTTAGGCTTATATCCCACATATAAGTAATATCATGTGATTTTCAACTTTTTCTGTCTGGCTTATTTTGCTTAGCATGATTATCTCGAGGTCCATCCATGTTGTTGCAAATGGCAACATTTCATCTCTTCTTATGGCTGAGAAATATTCCATTGCTGAGTAATATTCCATTTATCCAATCATCTATTGTAGGACACTTCAGTTGTTTCCATGTTCTGGCCACCGTGAATAATGCTGCTATGAACAACGGTGTGCACATATCTTTTTGGATATGAGTTTTTAAGTCTTTGGGGTAAATACCCAGTAGACAGATTGCTGGATAATATGGTAGATCAATTCTTAGTTTTTTGAGGAAACTCCATAATGTTTTCCATAGCAGCTGTAGAAATTTGGAGTCCTACCAGCAATGTATGAACATTTCTTGACTCCGCGTCTTCTCCAACATTTGTTATTACTTGCCCTGTTGATAACAGCTATTCAAACAGGTGTGAGAGGGTGTCTCACTGTGGTTTTGATTTGTATTTCCCTAATAGTTAGTGATGATGAGCATCTTTTCATATATTTGTTGGCCATTTGTATGTCTTCCTGAGAGAAGTGTCTGCTCATGTCCTCTGCCCATTTTTGATTGGATTGTTTTTTTTTTTTTTTGTTATTGAGTCATATGAGTTCTTTGTATATTTTGGATATTAGGCCTTTATCAGAGACATTGCTTGCAAATGTATTTTCCTATTCAGATGGTTGTCTCTTTACCTTGTTGTTGGTTTCTTTTGCTGTGCAGAAGTTTTTAGTTTGATGTAGTCCCATTCATTTATTTTTGCTTTTACTTCCCTTGCCCTTGAGGTCAAATTCATAAAATCCTCTTTAAGTCCAAGGTCCTGAGTTTCATTCTTATGTTTTCTTCTATGCATTTTATTGTTTCAGATCTTATATTCAGGTTCTTAATCCATTTTGAATTAATTTTGGTTTGTGGTGATAGACAACAGTCTAGTTTCATTCTTTTGCAGGTAGCTTTCCAGTTTTTGCAGCACCATTGAAGAAGTTATTCTTTCTCCACTGTATGTTTTTGGCTTTTTTTGTTGTTGAAAATTATTTGCCCAGATAAACATGAATTTATTTCTGGACTCTCAATTCTGTTCCACTGGTCCATGTGTCTGTTTTTTTGCGAATACCATGTCATCTTGATTATTGTTGCTTTGTAGTATAATTTGAAAGCAGGCAGAGTGTGATGCCTCTAGACTCCTTTTTTCTCAGGATGGCTTTAACAGTTTGGGGTCTTTTGTACTTCCATACAAATCTGATGACTTTTGGTTCTATTTCTTTAAAAAATGCCAATGGGATTTTGATGGGGATTGCATTAACTCTGTATAATGCAATTTACATTCTAACCAGCAGTGTATGAGGGTTCCTTTTTCACCACAACCTCTCCAACACTGGTTATTACTTGTCCTATTGATGATAGCCATTCTATCAAGTGTGAGATGGTATCTCATTGTGGTATTGATTTTCATTTGTCTAATAGCTAGTGATGTTGAGCATCTTTTCAAATATTTTTTGGCCATTTGTCTGTCCTCTAGGGAGAAGTGTCTGTTCAAATCCTCTGCCAATTTTAATGGGATCATTTGTTTTTTCTGTTGTTATTGAGTTGTATGAGTTCTTTGTATATTTTGAATATTAGGCTCTTATCAGAGGTGTTGCTTGCAAATATATTTTCCCATTAGGATGGTTATCTCTTTACCTTGTTGATGATTTCTTTTGCTGAGCAGAAGCTTTTTAATTTGATGTAGTCCCATTCATTTATTTTTGCTTTTACTTCCCTTGCCCTTGAGGTCAAATTCATAAAATCCTCTTTAAGTCCAAGGTCCTTGAGTTTAGTTCCTGTGTTTTCTTCTATGCATTTTGTTTCAGGTCCTTAATCCATTTTGGGTTAATTTTTCTGTGTGATGATAAACAACAATCTAGTTTCATTCTTTTGCAGGTGGCTTTCCAGTTTTTCCAGCACCATTTATTGAAGAGGCTTTCCTTTCTCCATTGTATACTTTTGGCTTTTTGTCAAAAATTATTTGCCCATATAAATATTATTTTATTTCTGGACTCTCGATTCTGTTCCACTGGCCAGTGTGTCTGTTTTTCTGCCAATACTATGACGTTTTAATTATTGTCACTTTGCAGTATAATTTGAAGTTGGGCAGAGTGATACCTCCAGCCTCTTTCTTTTTTCTCAGAGTGGCTTTGGAAATTTGAGTCTTTTGTTCTTCCCTACAAATCTAATGATTTTTTTGTTCTATTTCTTTAAAAAATGCCAATGGAATTTTGATGGGGATTGCATTAAATCTGTATAATGCTTTAGGTACTATGGTCATTTTAACTATGTTGATTTTTCCAACCCAAGAACATGGAATATCTTTCAATTTCTGTGTATCTTATTCAATTTCTTTTGATAGCGTCCTATAGTTTTCATTATATAGGCCCTTCACATGTTTTGTTGGATTTATTCCTAGGCATTTTATTTTTTTTGCTGTAATTGCAAAATAATAATTTTTTCCAGTTCTTTTTCTGATGCATTATTATTCAAGTATAGGAATGCTATGGATTTTTGAACATTGATTTTGTATCGAGAAACTTTACTGTATTTGCTTATTGTTTCTAGCAGTGTTCTTGTGGAGTCTTTAGGGTTTTCTATATAGATAATCATGTCATACACAAATAGTGACAGTTTGACTTCTTTGTTTCCTATTTGGACGCCCTTTATATCTTTCTCTTGCCTGACTGCTGTTGCTAGGACCTCCAATATATATATTGAATAATAGTGGCGATAGTGGACAGCCTTGTCTTGATCCTGATCTTAGAGGAAAGGTTTTTTTGTTTTTCACCATTCAGTATAATATTGGCTGAGTGTTTGTAATATATGGCCTTTATTATGTTAAGGTATTTTCCTTCTATACCAATTTTGTTAAGTGTTTTTATCATAAATAGAACCTGTATCTTGTCAAGACTTTTTCTGCATCTATTGATATGATCATAAGATTATTATGTTTTAATTTGTTTATGTGGTGTTTCACATTAATCAATTTCCATATGTTGAACCATCACTGTGCCCTTGGGATGAAGCCCACTTGATCGCGGTATATAATCTTTTTAGTGTGTTGCTGTATTCAGTTCGCTAGTATCTTATTTAGGATTTTTGCATCTGTGTTCATGAGAGATATTGGTCTGTAGTTTTTTGTTTGTTTGTTTGTTTTTGCATTATCTTTACCAGGTTTGGTATCTGGGTGATACTGGTCTCATAAAATGAGTTGGGAAGTATTGCCTCCTCTTCGATATTTTGGAAGAGTTTGAGAAGAATAGGTATTAAATCTTTGAATGTTTGGTAGAACTCACTGGTGAAGCCATCTGGTCATGGACTGTGACTTTTTGGTAGGTTTTTGATGATTGTTTCAATTTCCATACTGCTGATCAGTCTATTTAGATTTTCCAGTTCTTCTTGATTCAGTTAAGAAGGTTGTATCTTTCTTAGCACTTGTCCATTTGTTCTAGGTTATTAAATTTGGTGTTTTACACTTTTTCATAGTATTCTTGTATGATCCTTTGGATTTCTGGGGTATCTTTTATCATTTCTCCTTTTTCACCCCTGATTTTGTTTATTTGTGTCCTTTCTCTTTTTTCTTTAGTGAGTCTAGTCAGGGCTTTCTCAATTTTTTAAACCTTCTCAATGAAGAAGCTCTTTGTTACATTTATTTTTTCTATTGTTTTGTTGTTGCTGTTGTTGTTGTTTTCAATTTCATTTAATTCGGCTCTAATTTTGATTCTTTATTTCCTTCTGCTGACTTTAGGCTTCATTTGTTTTTCCTCTTCTAGATTTCTTCTTCTTCTTCTTCTTCTTCTTCTTCTTCTTCTTCTTCTTCTTCTTCTTCTTCTTCTTCTTCTTCTTCTTCAAGATGAAGTGCTGGATTATTTATTTGGGCTCATTTTTATTTTTGGAGCTAGGCTTGTAATGATATGAACTTTTCTCTTATGACCCCCTTTGCTGTTTTCCAGTAGTTTTGATATACTGTACTATCATTATCATTAGTTTCTATGTATCTCTTGATTTCTGTTTTTATTTCTGCTCTGACCCAGTTATTCTTAGTAGCATGTTGTTTAATCTCCATATTTTTGTGGTTCTTTCTGATTCCTTTTTGCAGTTGATCTCTAGTTTTAAAGTATTATGATCAGAGAATATGGTTGGTATGATTTCAACTCTTACATTTGTAGAGACTATCTCTGTGTCCCAGTATGTGGTCAAACCTTGAGAATATTCCATGTGCACTAGAGAAGAATATATAAGCAGCTGTTTTGGGATGGAAGGCTCTGTAAATGTCAATTATGTCCATTTTGTCTAATGTGTCATTTAAGGATGTTATTTCCTTATTGATTTTCTGTTTGAATGATCTGTCCATATCTGACAGTGGAGTATTTAGGTCTCCTACTACGATAGTGTTTGCTCAGATTACCCTGGGGCT
The DNA here is from genome assembly GCA_028627145.1 of Eidolon dupreanum. Lineage (NCBI taxonomy): Eukaryota > Metazoa > Chordata > Mammalia > Chiroptera > Pteropodidae > Eidolon > Eidolon dupreanum. Next base: position 77,389,936 of record CM053508.1, on the reverse strand, counting down.
CCTCAGTGTTTGGTCTTGGAGGATAAGGGGGGATAGGGTCTCTGGGTTGGGAGTTGGGGGCTGCAGCTCAGCCTTAGGTTTTGCAACTGCTGCTAGTAATAGTCAACTGTTGTTTCTCTGCCATCCCCACTTCTCTGCCATCCCCACTTCTCTGCTCTCTGCTCTGATCCCTGGGCACTGCTGCTGTTTGGAGCTCACATCTCTCCAAGATAGGATTGTTCAGGGAACCCTCTGTACCTTCTTTCCTCTCCCTCCTCCTGCATGGAGCTCCAGCTACCAGAGACAGCTTCTTTGTGTCTCCTAGTCTACCACCTGACTCCCAGAGTTCTGACGTGTAGTAGTTCTTATGTTTAGAGACTACGCTCCGACGTGCTGGCATGTAGTTTGGGTGTTTTTTGTTGAGTTAGATGTTCAGCTTATTGTTATTTTAAGGAGAGAAATCTGGGGATGTCCCTCACTTTGCCATGTTTCTGACGTCCCTTACATAATCTTTCTATCTGCCTATATCTGTCACTTATCTCTCATCTATGTATGTAGGTATGTATATATGTATGTGTATATATATATATATGTATGTATGTATGTATCATCTATCAATCACCTATCTATCATTTATTATCTATCTACCTATCATGTATCATCTGTCATCTATCTATCATCTACATGTCTATATATATATGTATATATATATATATATATATGTATATATATATATATGTCTACACATATACAGAGAATCGTAAGACTAAAGATATCAACTCTTTCCAAATTAGTCTATAAATTCAATGCATTTGCAACCAACTGTCTCAATCATTGGCTTAATTTAAAGGGCAAGTCTAGGCAGCTGTTCTTACTTACTGTGTGACTCAAAGTGCCTGAAATCCCTCTATACTAAAGCAATCATTAGAACAATTCTAAAGAACAAGGAGATTGTAAATGTCATCTAATGAATGTTAAATGGTATGTTTGTAGATACAAATGAGTCCTCATAGGAGCAAAGCTATAATGACCATGCAGTGCTTATTCGCTTTCCAAGAATATTATTTCTAATGCTAAACTAGGTATGGCTGTGTTTGAAATAGAAACTATGAGGGCATGAGACAGTAGTGAGAAGGATGCATATGGAGAAATTAGGAAGTAGAGTTAGGAATACATGGAGAAAAGAGATGTAGAGTTTATGCAATGTTGCATAATTTCAAAACTAAAGTGATGATGAAAAAGCTGAAACTATGAAGTAGTAAAAAGAATACAATGAGGAAATGGATAAGCCAGTAATCTAGTGGGAAATAACTCAATAAACTGAAAGCCAGAGAAGAGATAACCCAAGAGATAGAGACAGCAATTGGTTCCTAGAGATTTATCAGTTCCTGATTGCTTACCAGTTAACAGTTGTAGTTCTAGACCTCATATATCCTTAAAACAAGGAACTCCATGTTTTCTTATGGTGGTCCAAATGTTTCTCTTACTCTTTTTCTTTTGAAGAAATAATTCTTGTCAGGACTTCAGCTTATTGTTATTGATTAATGCAAAGCATTCAAACTTTTATTTTATATTGTACTTCTATACTTTTTAAAAATCTATTTTCCTTTTTCCTCACTATATTTTATGCTTTGTACTTATCATTTATTCTTTTCCCTTCTCTCTCTATTCTTTTAATCGTCTCAATTCTTCAATCCTATCCTGTATTTTACATATGTTCTTTTTTAAAATTAAAATTATTGAAGTGACATTGGTTAATAAAATTATATAGGTTTCAAGTGTACAGTTTAATAATACATCATATCTATACTGCATGGTATGTTCACTGCCCAAGCTTCTTACAAAATATGTAGTGTCATGTGCATATGTATTTTTATTTTTATTAAATTGCATTGGGATAGAAATCTCATTCTATCTATTTTCTTACTCAAAATTATGTTTTAAAAATATATTCATATTAGCGTGCAGCCCGTACACTGCCCCGCACAGTAACCTTACCAAGGTGATGCGGGTAGGAGGGAGTGAGTGTCCTGAGCAGGGGACTGCTCTGTGCAGTTTCAGCACTGCACAGGCTAGAGTTATGTTTCTGACATATGAGATGATACAGCGTTGATAAAAGCTTTCCATAAAGCTGTAGCTTTATTTAAACACGTCCTAAAGTTGGTGACATTTCTGAAGCTTCAGGTAAACCAAAAGGCACACCTAAAAGAAAGCCTGCCAAGAATAAAAGCAAAAAAAAAAAAAAAAAAAAAAAGAAAGAAAGAAAGAAAGAAAGAAAAAAAGCATACCACAACTCCCCTGAAGCAGTGGAAAGTTGGTGACAAATATTTTGCCATTTGATTCGAAGACGGCTGCATTTACCCTGTTGCCATTACTTTAGTTGATTTTAAGAGAGAAATTGTGTTGTGGTTTACAGTGGATATGGAAATAGAAACAAATCTGTCTGACCTACTTTTTCCAATGTCTGTAGAAGCTAATAACAGAACAGAATGCTCAGGAGAATAAAAACGAAAGTCAAATTTTAACAGATGAAAGCGAGAGCTCCTTCAGGTCTTCTGGAAATAAACTAAGTATCATCAAGTCAAAAGCTCTTCCATGGAACATGTTTCTTTTTCCACCACACCTAATGCCAGGATCAGGATTGGGACCAAGAAAGCCAGGTCTAAAATTCAATGGCCTACCACCAACACCACCACATTTCCTATCATGCTGGCTGCCTTCATTTCCTTCTGGACCACCAATAATTCCTCTACCACCTCCCATATGTCCAGATGATGCTGATGCTTTAGGAAATATGTTAATCTCTTGGTACGTGGGTGGCTATCATACTGGTTATTATATGTGTTTCAAACAAAATAAAAAAAGAAGGTACTTACATTTTAATTAAGGAGTAAGTCTGCCATCATTATAAAAGTGAATCTTACTTTCGTATAAAGTTTATAGTTTGTGGAAAACATGTTTCAAAATGAAATGTGATAAAGTAGAAAAGTTAATATAAAATAATATGAAAGACAGTTTGATGCCAAAACTATTTGAAAAAGTTTTATCTAAATCTCTTCTAGAATTCTTATGATATCAAAGTGCCATCTCACCAAATACATGTTGTTTGATGGTATGGAAAGAATAATGTATTTTTCAAGAATGAGATCCCTAGAATCAGGGGTGAAACTGCATCATTCTGGTCAGACAGCTGGTCTTGTTTTTTGACAAGTGATGCAGTATGAAATACAATGTGTTATCTATGAAGTATTCTCATCAATAAAGTGTAACTGCAATTTAATAAACCTTTAAGATCTACTTTCTCATTTATCAGAAATACTGGGGTTAGAGCAATGAGTTAAATGACATCACAAAAAAATGATCATACAGCTCCACAATGTAGAATGTTGTAGAAGATAACTGGCCTCGTTTCTTCAAAAATGTTTCTTTGGTGTCATGAAAAAAGATGGTGTAGAGTAGGTAACTATTCTAGATTAAAAATGACTTAAGAGACACTAGCCCAGATGGATTTAATAGATATTTTTAAAGTATTTTACCCCAAAGCAAAAAATACACATTATACAAAGCAGCAAAATACACATTCTTCTCAAGTGTACACGGAATATGTACCAGGACAGACCACATGTTAGAACACAAAACAAGTCTCAATAAATTTAACATGTCATATCAAACATGTATCACAATGGTATTAAACTAGAAATTAATTACAAGAAAAAAGTGGAAAATACACAAACACATGGAAGTTAAACAACATGCTACTAAACAATGAATGGGTTATCAGTGAGATCAAGGGAGAAATCAAAAGATACCTAGAGACAAATGAAAATGAAAACACAACAACTCAAAATCTATGGGTCACAGGGAAAGCAGTCCTAAGAGGGTAACACTACAGTCCTACCTCAATAAATAAAAAAAAAAGCTCAAATAAACAATCTAAACTTACACTTAAAAGAACTAGAAAAAGAACAGCAAACAGAGCCCAAAGTGAATAGATGGAAGGAAATAACGAAGATTAGAGTGGAAACAAATGAAATAGAGTCTAGAAAAAAATACAAAAGGTTAATGAAACCAAGAGCTGGTTCTTTGAAAGGATAAACAAAATTGACAGACCCTTAGCCAGAGTCATTAGAGAAAAAAGAGAGAGGACTCAAATAAATAAAATCGGAAATGACAGAGGAGAAATAACCGTGGACTCCAGAGAAATACAATGGATCATAAGAAAATACTATGAGCAATTATACGTCAACAAATTGGACAATCTGGAAGAAATGGACACATTCCTAGAAGCATATAATCTTCTAAAACTGAGTCAAGAAGAAACAGAAAATCAGAACTGAATGCCACCAATGAAATAGAATCAGTAATCAAAAAACACCCAAAAAACAAAAGTCTTGGACCAGATGCCTTCCTAGATGAATTTTACCAAACATTCAAAGAAGAATTATCACCTATTCTTCTCAAAATATCTCAAAAAATTCAAGAAGGAAGGCTCTCAACTCCTTTTATGAGGCCACCATTATCTTGATTCTAAAACCAGGCAAAGACATCACAAAAAAGGAAAACTATAGGCCGATATCTCTTATGAACATTGATGCAAAAATCCTCAACAAAACATTAGCAAACCGAATTCGGCAATACGTTAAAAAGATTATACACTGTGATCAAGTTAGATTTATTCCTGGGATGCAAGTTTGATACAATATCCACAGATCAATTAATGCGATATGCCACATTAACAAATAGAAAGACAAAAATCATATGATCATACCAAAAGATGCAGGAAAAGCATTCCACAAAATCCAGCATCCATTTATGATAAAAACTCTCAGCAAAGTGGGAATAGAGGGAACATACCTCAACATAATAAAGGCCACATACGACAAACCTGCAGCTAACATCATACTCAATGGGGAAAGGCTAAAAGCTTCTTCCTTAAGATCAGGAACAAGACAAGAATGCCCATTTTCACCACTCTTCTTCAACGTTGTATTGGATGTCTTATCCACAGCAATAAGACAAGGAAGAGAAATAAAAGATATCCAGATTGGAGAGGAAGAAGTAAAACTCTCATTATTTGCTGATGACATGATAGTATATATAGTGAACCTTAAAGATTACACCAAAAAATTACAGAACTAATTAATGAATTAAGTAAAGTAGCAAGATATAAAATTAATATTAAAAAGCCAGTGGCATTTTATATACCAATGATGAACCTTCAGAAAGAGAAATTAAGAAAACAATGTCATTTACAATTGCATTGAAAACAATAAAATACCTGGGAATCAAATTAATCAAGGAGGTAAAAGACTTGTTCTCAGAAAATTACAAGTCATTGAAAAAAGAAATTGAAGAATAAATGGAAGCATATACTGTGCTCATGGGTAGAAAGAATCAACATCATTAAAATGGCCATTCTACCCCCCAAAATCTATAGATTCAGTGCAATCCCTATCAAAATACCAATGTTGTTTTTCAGAGAGCTAGAACAAATAATCCTAAAATTTATATGAAACCATAAAAGACCTCGAATAGCCATAGCAATCTTGAGAAAGAAGAACAAAGGTGGAGTTATCACACTTTCTGATATCGAATTACATTACAAGCCTCCCGTAATCAAAGCAGCATGGTACCTGCATAAAAGCAGAAGAGAGAGCCCATAAATAAGCCCACACTTATATATTCACTTAATATATGACAATGAAGGTAAGAATGTATAATGGGGTAAAGACAGTCTCTTAAATAAATGGTGCTGGGAAAATTAGACAGATACATACATACAAAAAAAAAAAAAACAACCCCAAAACAACTGGACAACCTTCTTACACTGTATACAAGAATAGACTCCATATAGATTAAAGACTTAAATTTAAGACCCGAAACCATAAAACTTCTAGAAGAAAACCTAGGCAGTAAACCCTCTGATATTGCTAACAGCAATTTCATTTAGGATATATCTCCCTGGGTAAGGGAAACAAAAGAAAAAATAAACAAATAAGACTACACAAAACTAAAAAGTTTTTATACAGCAAAGGAAACTATTAACAAAAAAGACAGCAACTGAATGGGAGAAGATATTCACTTATGATACATCTGATATATTTTTGGATATAAAAAGCTCAAATAACTCAATAAGAACAAAAAAACAAGCAATTCAATTAAAAAATGGGGAGAAGACCCAAACAGATATTTTTCCAAAGAGGACATACAGATATCCAATAGACATATGAAAAGATACTCAGGGTCACTAATCATCAGAGAAATGCAAATTAAAGCCACAATGAGATATCACCTCACCCCTGTCAGAATGGCTATCATCAATAATAAAAGACCAACAAATGGTGATGAAGATGTGGAGAAAAGAGAACTCTCATACACTGTTGGTGAGATTGCAAATTGGTATAGCCACTATGGAAAAGTCTAGAGTTTCTCAAGAAATTAAAAATGGATATTCCTTTTGACCCAGCAGTTGCACTTCTCGCTATTTATCCGAAGAAAACCAAAACAATAATTCGTAAAGACCTATGCATCCCTATATTCATGGAAGCCAAGATACAACAGGCAGGATATGGAAACAACCTAAATGCCCATCAACAGACGATTGGATAAAGTTATGGTTCATATATACAATGGAATATTTACTCAGCTATTAAAAAATGAAATCCTACTATTTACAACGACATAGATGGACCTAGAGATTATTATGCTGAATGAAATAAGTCAGACAAAGAGAAATACCATATGTAGAATCTAAGAAACAAAAAGAACAAACTAATCAAAAACAGACTCATAAATATAGAAAACAATAATGTGACGGCCAGAGGGGAGGGAGTTGTGATGCTGGGAGAATGGGGTGACAGGCTAAAGAAGTACAAATTAGTTGATAGATGGTCATGGGGATGGGGAGCATGGCATAGGGAATGCAGTTAACAATGTAATGGCTAGGTAAAGAGTCAGCGGAGAGAAAGAGCAGTTAGGGAAATCATTTTATAAACTATATAAATGTCTAACCAATGTACTGTATACTTGAAACTAATAACAAAATAAATTTTAAAAAATTATTTAAGAGATACAACAGCCAAATACATGACATTCTTGATTGGATCCTGGTTTGAAAACACTTAGGGATTGAGGAAATTTGTTAATGGACTGGATTTTAAATGAAACTAGATAATTATTGCTAATTTTGTGAGCTATAATAAGAGTGTTGTAGTTTACAGAAGAATGTCTTTTTAAATTTGCATACTAAGTATTTAGAAGTGAAGTGTGATGTTTCTTAATATATTTTTAAATGATTTAGCAAAGTACATATGTGTGTGCATGAAACATATAGCTATTATTGAGTCTAGATAGTGTGCACACGGATGTTTATTATACTATTTTTTTCCCTATTTGCTGTATGTTTGAAAAGTACATAATAAAAACAATCAATACTTTTTTAAACTGAAAAAATCTATTCACATTGTTGTATGTTAATCTATCTTGTTCTTTCTAAGTTCTGTGTATTATTCCATCATATTTACCAGCTTGCTCATTCACAAAGCGATAATTTGATGAATATCTTACTCTGTGCTTCTGTATTGACCTGGTTAAGAAGTTGTTGTGTTGTCAGTTTTTTTTTTAAATATATATCACAAAATAGGATTGCTAGGTATCGAGTGTATGTCTATATAATTCCATTAATTAATTTTACTATGTTCTGCCAGATTATTCTTAAAGGCCATGAAATATGAGAGTTTTTATTTCCTTTTATTCTTGGTTGGTACCATAAAAATTTTCTAGTTTTTGCCATTCTGATGCTGTAACGTCATGTGACAATGCTAAGTCACATGTCTCTGATTACTAATAAGTCAGAACATCACCCTCATAAACCTTTAGGTTTATGGTATTAGGGTTTCCAATTCTGCAAGTTGCTTGTTCATATCCTTGTTTTCCATTAAGTTTCTGTCTTTTTCTTTTTGATTTGTTAGTGTTCTCTGTATGTTCTAAATATTAATTCTTTGTGGTTTTTAGAAATCGCAAACATCATTTCCTAGTTTGTCTTGCTAGTTAACTTTGTTTAAGCTGATCCTCTTCAAAATAATATTCTTAATTTTGATATAGCTAGTCCCATAAAGCTTAAAAATTTATTCCATTTTAATTGTAATTGTAATCAAAAACATTAAACTTACCATCTTAAACATTTTACAGTGTAACAGTTCAGTAGTGATAAGTATATTCAAAATGTACAAATCTCTAGAACATTTTCATCTTACAAAACTGAAACTCTATGTCCATTGAACACTAATTCTTCTCTTCTGAACCTTTGGCAACCACCTTTCTATTTTCTGTTTCTATGACTTTGACTATTTCAGAGGCTTCATATGAGTGGAACTAATATACTAGTATTTGTCCTTTTGTGATGGACTTATTTCATTTAGTGTAATGTCCATGTTGAAGCATTTGACAAGATATCCTTTTTTAAGGCTGCATAATATTCCTTTGCATGTATAAACTGTATTTTCTCTATTCATTCATATATTGATAGACATTTGTGTTGTTTCCAACTCTTGGTTACTGTGAACAATTCTGCGGAGAACATGGGTAAGGAAATATATGTTTAAGTTCCAGCTTTGAATTTTTTTGACGTACATCCGGAAGTAGAATTGTTGGATTATATGGTAATTCTATTTTTAATTTTTTGAGGAAGTGCTAAACTGTTTTCCATAGCAACTGCACATTTTGCATTCTCACCAACAATGCTCAAGGGTTCCAATTTCTCTGTATCCTTACCAACACTTGTTATTTTCTGTTCTGTTAATAGTGACGTGAATATATCTCATTGTGGTTTTGATTCACATTTCTCTAATGGTTAGTGATCCTGAGCACTTTTTCATATGCTTGTTGACTGTGTATATTATTTAGAGAATTGTCTCTTCAAGTCCTTTGCCACTTTTATATTGAATTATTTGTTATCATTTTGTTATTGTTCAGTTCCTTATATATTCTGGACATTTATTCCTTATCACATATGATTTGCAAATATTTTCTCCCATTCTATATTCCATAGGTTACCTTTCACTCTGTTGATTGTTTCCTTTGTCACACAGAAGTTTTTAAGTTTGATATGGTTCAGATGTCTATTTTTGCTTTTTTTTTTTTTTTTTGCCTGTACTTTTGCTGTTATATCTAAGAGTTAATTTTTGTATATAGTGTAAGGTAAGGATTCAACTTCATTCTTCCACATGTGGATATACAGTTTTCACAATGACATTTGTTGAAAAGACTGTCCTTTCCTCATTGTGTGATCCTAGCACTTTGTCAAAGATCATTTTGCCATATAGGTGAGGGTTTATTTCTGGGCTCTCTACCCTGTTTCATTGGTCTATATGTGTCTTTATGCCAATAGCACACTGTTTTAATTACTGTTTCTTTGTAGTATGTTTCAAAATCAGGAAGTGTGAAAATTATCTATTCCTTAAAGTTTTGGCAAAAACTCTCCTGTTAAAACTTCTTGGTTTGGGACTTTTGATTTTTGTGACAGGAATATTTGATGATGATGTCAATGTCTTAAACGGTTATTAGTCTATTCACATTTTCTATTTTTTTGCAAAATGTTTGACATTTTAAATTTTTTCATCAATTTATTTATTGTGTTTAAGTTGTCGAATTTATTTGTTTATAATATACTATATGCCATATAATTAGTGTATGATACATAATAGACATTATTATACATCATATTATATTATTAATGTTTCAATTGCTGTTGCGTTTGGAGTTTTATTACCTTACTTTTTCTTGATAGATCTTGCCAGAGGTTTGTCTGTCCTATTAAGTTTTCTAAAGAACTAGCATTTGATTTTGTTAATCTTTTCTCATTTTTTAATTTTGTTGTTTTCTATTTAATTGGTAACTTTGCTTTGGTTATTTCCTCCTTTTTCCTTTGGGTTTGATCTGTTTTCTTTTCTGATTTTTGAAGATGAATGTATAGTTTTTAATATTCTTTTTTTCTAGTAAATACTTTTAAAGGTATACTTTTTTTCTAATTACAATTTTAATGGTATCACACAAGTATTGGCATGTGGTGTTGAATTGTTTTAAACAGTAAAACAATTTTTTATTAGTTCTCTAACCAAAGATTATTTAAGAGTATATTATTGAAGAGGCATATAGATTTTATTTTAGCTATCCTTTATTTTATTTTTTAAATTTATTATTTTTTAAAATTTATTTATTTTTTATTGGTGACATTGGTTAACGAAATCCAATAAGTTTCAGCTGTACACTTTAACACTGTATGTTCACCTCCCACAGTTAGATTTCTTTCTGTCACCGCATATTTGACCCTCTTTACTCTATCTACTTCCCCTGTTCCCTCACTCCCTATCTTCTGGTAACCACTAGTCTATAGTCCATGACCATGATTCTCTGTTTGTTTGTCCTGTTCATTTGTTGCTTTTAGGTTTACATTCCACTTATACGTGATATCATGTGACTTTCAACTTTTTCTGTCTGGTTTATTTCACTTAGCATGATTATCTCGAGGTCTGTTCATGTTGTTGCAAATGACACTATTTCATTTCTTATGGCTGAGTAATATACCATTGCATGTATGTACCACAGCTTCTTCATCCAATCATCTGTTGTAGGACACTTTGGTTTTAGCTATCTTTTTGATGGTAATTTCTAATTGTATTGAATTGTGAATAGAGAATTTACTCTATTCAAGGTTAATTATTTGAGATGTTTGGATCACCTTCATTAATGTGATTTCACATATAGGAAGAAGAGCTGGTAATATATATGTAATCCACAAAAAGTAACAAGACTTCCAAGGCAACTGTAGAATTCTCTAAAACAGTAGAAAAAAAATTAAGAGGAATTTGGTAGAGATGTTAGTGAAATGAAACCATGAAAAAATTTCGAATGACACATTTTTTTTTTGAAAACTTGACAACTATTGTGCCAAATTGTCAAATTTATAATAAAAAATAATTCATAAAATCTGTTAGGATTTTGATACAATTATAGTGCTGTGCTTTTGGCATTGCTTTGATTTGTTGATTTAGAAAGAAGCTATAAACTCAGTTTCAAGGATGTATGTTGAACATCTTAAGATTTAAAAATGTTTACAACTGCTAACTTTTACATATGGTTTTTATTTGATGTTATAATGCTCCACTTTGCGTGAGAATTGCTTGAAATTCATTCCAGATGTGTGATCCTCAGAGACGTGTTCAGTTAGTTGGAACTCTAAAACTGTCTGACTTCCAGTCTCTGCTGGAGTTTTCTTTTAGTGCTAATGAGTATTCTTTCCAAACACTAGTGCTTAGAAATTTCATTCAGAGTGGCTGTGTGATTTAATTTTGAGAGATAGAAAGCTTTATTAATGAATTAAGTTAAAACATTTTTACAAAGTGGTCCAATTAAAATTTACACACAATACATGTAATATATAACATTCTATTCATGTATCCCTAATAGCAGACAGATGTGTCAGCAGGCAATGAACAAAAACATTCAGGTATAAGCATGTTATATCGAAACAGTGTGTTCATTACAAACTGTTTTATTGTTTCAAATATAGTATGTACAATATAGCTATAATAAGAAAAGTTTTTCTGTCAAAATGCTCTTTGTGGAGTTTTTCTGAAAGGTACCTAGGGAGGGCTGTGTTCCAGAGCAATCTCTGTCTATATTCTAGGTTGACCCTTGGAGTATTACATTTTTCTTGGGGAAAATGTTGGTAATCTTTTCTTTCTCTCATTTTTTGTTGTAGACTTAAAAATTTAATTGTAATGTAGAAAAAGAAGGTTAATTTCATGATTTAATAAAAATATTACTAAACTAGAGTTTAGGATTCTTCTTTCTGTTGTCAAGGATATGCCTGTGATTATTTAAATTTATGATCCTCAATAACTAAATCTACTCAAGTAGATTCATTGTATTTTCTGTCCCTCATATTCCATGCATATTTCTGCCATGTGCCTCCATCATGTTGATTACTTGGAATGGCAACCTCCTCTCTCATGAATTATTTACAGATAATGAGTTCTATTTTAGGTGCCACATCTTTCTTACAACTTTCCTCAGTAAATCTAGACAGCAATATTTCTCTTTACTGTCTGATCTTTTATGATAATAATGTCTTTTTGGTATTGTATTGTATATAAACTTATATTACTTTATATATTGAATAATTTAATGTATATAAATTTTTTTACTAGAATAGTGCAATTGCTTGAGGATAAAATATAAATTATAAATTTTTATTAACACATGCTTTTTTTAAAAACACTTTTAAGCATACAGGAGGTGCCACATAAATTGGCATTTTATTGGTCTAGTTGAATTTTATTAACCTAATTTCAACTCCACCATCATGTGTGAATTTTTAATGATACTTTTTAAAATTTAATTTTCTTTAATATACATAGTCTTTGATTAATTTGTACATCAATTTTTTGATCAAATTAATCTTTTCCAATTCTTATCTATAAGAGTTTTAATCAATTTTTATGGGTGATGAAGTGATGTGGTATGAATTCTGTCTCTTAAGAATCTTCTCAAACTTAACCTTTTTGAATCTTACACATTCTTTATCCACTGCTCTAAGCTCTCTCTTCTGTGCTTTTTCATTTTATTACCACCCCCCACCATTGACTTTATCTATAGAATGTATTACATGACCTTATAAGTCTTTGCTGTTTCCCCTGTCTTAGTTCATTGAGGTCAGAGAACCAATGTTTTAATTTTCTATTTTTAATAGTTATAGTCAATGCTTAGCATATAGTAGGCATTCAATAAGAATCTGTTGCATAAAAACCATTCTTTCACAACTCTATGGAATATGTACTATTTTTATAGAAACTAAGACTTGGAGTCTAAGTGACTTATTCAAATTCACACAGCAGAATCTAAATTTACAAGGATTTAATTCATAATTCTGACTACAGGTTCAAGGGTTTCTTCTATAGGCTGCCAATGCTGGGCATTGAGAGTAAGTCTTGTTTATAGTTTCTAATGGATTTATGATTTTTGAAACTAATGACAATATTATATTTTTCTTATTTGATATAAACTTGTAAGTATAGGGTAATTTAAATATATGTACTCTGTAAGTTTAATGTCCCTTTAACAACCTTTACTAGTAATTCTTTAAATGTTATCAGTAGGTTTGTTATTTCCAGCTAAGGCACATTTAAAGGTAGCTTCGTAATTAAGTAATTTGCGGAGTGATATTTTAAGATACAAGGAGCTGTAAGTGTTGTAATATGTTTGTAATGGTTACAATATTTTCTTTTACTTGGATGTAAAAAGAAGGAATTTTTTTCCTTTTTAAATAACTTATGTTAATCTCTGTTTCAATCCCTTATGGAAGACCACATAAGCTTAGCTCTTTCTTGGTAAACTTAATCATTTCACATTTAAATCCAGTAGCTTTAGTTTTACTCTACATGATAGCATTGGGAAGCACATTTGACCATTCATTGTTGGTATCTGTTCAGTCTCACGACATAGAGATATAACTTGCTTTGTCTGTCACCTTGGCATGCTCATTCTCTATACTCTCATCCCTTGAATAATCAGCATTCTGATTAGGTTCTGGTTCACACACTCTGGTGCTCTTGCCAAACCAGAAAGTCCTTAAGGCCTCCACTCCCTGGTCCTGGGAGGTAGGGAAATTTCACTGTTTTGTGACATCACTCCGGAGCTGCATGTGTCCTGGTTGAGTAGCAGTAGGCACTTCCTTTCTTTATCCCTCATGCCCTAGCCATGCTCTCTCTAACAGAAATTTTATTATTATTATTATTTTTTAATGCTAGATTTAATTTTTTATTGCAGTTATCATGCAATATCATATTAGTTTTAGTATACAACATAGTGATTAAGCATTTATATATCCTACAATGTGTTTACCACACTAAGGCTAGTAACCATCTGTCACTGTGCAAACTTAGCATACTATTATTGACTCTAGTCCCCTTTATCCTTTTCACTTGCCCCTCCATTTCCTTCCCTTCTAACAACCATCAATTTGTACCTTGTTTCTATGAGTTTGTTTTTGTTTTGTTGTCTTTGTTCATTTGTTTGGGTTTTTAAAAAATTAATTAATTAATTAATTAATTAATTAATTATTTTAAGTGAAGAAATGATTAAAAAATTTTCCCCTGTCTACCTCCCCCTATCCCCCTCCCCCCTGTCTAATAGAAATTTTAGAGCCCAACTTCTTTAAACCTTTGCCAAGAAGAGAGAACAGGTCCTTTCTACACCATAGCTCTGAATTCTGAAGTTTCTAATTAACTCTCTTCTTTTGAAGCTCACCCTAGTTTTGGAGGGTGGATATGAGGGTAAAATTGAGGGCATAGAGACTCTCACAGGCATCTAACTTCTTTGTTTTTCTTTCAACTGTTTTACAGCAGTACTATATGATGTCTAGGAATATATACAGTCATAAAAAATATCTGAACAAGAAATACTCAAGTTCGAATAAAAGTTACCTCTGAGGAGGGAGAAAGAGCAAGAAAGCAGAGGGCTGCAACTCTACTGGTAATTGTAATTACTTTATTTATTTATTTATCATTAAAATTTATTTGTTTGTTTGTTTATTTAATGGTAGCATTGGTTAACAAAACCCAGTAAGTGTCAATTGTACATTTTAATAGTAAGGCATACATATTACATTGTGTGTTCACTAAATCATAGTTAGATTTCTTCCTGTCACCACATATTTGACCTCTTTTACCCCATCTACCTCTCCCTTCTACACTTTCCCCAGTAATTACTTTAAAATAAGAATTAAATATGGCAAAAATGCTAAGGCTTCATGGAGTTTAGTTTACATTAATTCCCTGTAAATATCTGCATATTTGTAACATTTTATAATGAAATTATTTTAACAATAATAAAGAACAGCTCCCAATTTCATTTGGGAGGCAAGTTACTAAAATAGGCAGATTTAAACCATAAAAAACAAATGACACTAAAAGGCATTCCTGTACAGCTCTCACACAATGCTTTGATTCCAGAAGAGTATGGCTCATAAGTAGAGTAAATTAAAAGGCAGAAAATATCAGTTTTGTTATGCATTTATTGAATAAACTTGAACAGATACACAGTGAGCATTCCAGATAACAGAATAATTATTAAAACTTACCAAAAGAATTTTAATGTTTGTTGGTAAGTAGCCAATACATTATGTAACATTTAGATTTAGACAGAAAACAGATCTCTCTTGATTATCTGCAAAAGTTTAGATTTTATAGAATAATAATCATGCCTTTATTCATTCATTCAAAAAATGCTTACTGCATATGAAGTATATGAAAGGCAAGGTGAGGATGGAGCAGACTGAAATTTTTTTCAGCAAGCAAGTAACTACTACTTCAATACCTGGTACTAGTTATTTTTTAAAATTAAATTTATTAGGCTGACATTGGTTAATAAAATTATCTAGATTTCAATTGTACAATTCAATAATATATCATATGTATATTGCATTGTGTGTTCACCACCCAAAGTTAAATTTCTTTCTATCACCATATATTTGACACCCTTTGAATGAGTTTATAAACTGATAACACAAGAATATACTTGTATAGAATTTGAATCTTCATTTTCAATTATTTTTTAAAAATATTTCAAGTTGCTGAAGAAGGTATAATCTGCCATAATAAATTAGATCAGTAGAAGTTACTTCCTACAAGAATTAAGGAAAAAGAGTTTATGGGATATTTGAACTTTTTCAGATTTCAGAACATGGTATCATTCTCACTTTTAATTTGGTTAGAAATAATAAATCATTTCTAATATGGACTCCCTCTCCTAATGTGCTTTTTCAGGTGAATTAGAAAGATAGAGTGGCTACTTCAAAAGGATCCAAGTCTAAAAGAGTCAAAATATCCTCATTATCTTTAGAAACACTGATGACTGATGAGGACAAAGTGTAATAGTAAGCCCAAGGACAGTCTCAGAGAATAGTTCCTTAAATTTATCTTCAGATACAGAGTAATTATAGTCATGTAATACATTCCAAGACTGAATATACAAGAAGTTGTTGTTAAAATCTGCCTCAGGATATTTCAATTCCAAGTAATTATATTCATTTCTAGTGAAGAGTACACATATTTAGTTGGAAATGATTTCACCTTTCAAAAATAGATCAAATGAAACCAAATTGGTACATTTCTAGAGAAAGCAAACTAAATAATACACATTTTTAAAGCAAATTCTAAAGTACAAAATTGTGTTAACTGCTTAATTTCTTAGATGTTCAAAAATGTCAGACAGTTTTGACTTATGTGGTACTGCCTGAGAAGCTGTAGGAGCATGATTTCCAGGCTGGTCCTGCCCTCCAGGAAAAAGCTCAAGAATCAAGTGATGGATGCCCACATTTGCAGGGGATGGAGTGGCAGCCTGTCCTGTCTGGCCTCTTGGTATTAACAGAGGTGACTGAAAGGTGCACATATTTTAATTTTGATATGATTCTGTAGATAAACTGCAACCAAACAATAGGAGCTAGGAGAATGGTTTTTGAGGAATAAATAACTTCAATTGTTTTCTAAAGGAAATCAAACAATATATTGATCATTTCATTTATCCTTTATTGAAGGCTTGCTTACTCATCCTTCTGGACTGAGAACAAATGCTGTCCTCTTTATGAAGTTTTCCTTGATGCCATCGCTGAATTGTGATCTTTGCTAAAATGAACCACTGCAGCACTTTATTTGTACTCTTTGGTAACACCTTTCATATTCTATCTTTTATTAATTATTTATAAGACCTTCCTGATTACTTTGTATGGTAATATTTTCTTGCATTTGCATAGTTTTATATAGCTTTAAAAATTTACTCATTTAAAAGTTTATTCACATTATCTTTATCAATTCTCACATAGACGTTATCCTTCAATAAATCATCCCCATTTCACTAATAGAAGGGATGTGAGGTGGTGCAATAGGCCAGCATCAGAACACTAGCTTCCTCTTTATTACTTGAGGCATGCAATTGTAAACAGGCCACATACACACATGAAATTTTATTTTTCTCTTCTGAAAAATATGTTAGAGGGATGTAGTGCTATGAGTGTCCATTGCTGTGTGGCATTAATCAGATTTAATAACTTTCAAACATCATCAAAATGGCATTAATTTATCACCACTGAGGAATTATAATCACCTTGAGGGTAGGAACTATGTTACTTTTTCATCTATTTTCCAAACACCTAGCGAGCACCTAATACACAGTAGGTGCTCAATAAATATTGGTAAAATGAATGAATAGGACAAGAGTCCTCAAACTTTTTCTGTATAGGGCCAGATAATAAACATTTTAGGCTTTGTGGGCTGTATGGTCTTTGTTGCAAATACTCAATGCTGCCCTTGTAGTGCAAAAGCAGTCACAGAAATGTATAAATAATGAATGTGGATGTGTTCCAACAAAATTATTTATAGGTACTGATATTTAAATTTCACGTAATTTTCATGCCACAAAATACTCGTTTTGAGTTTTTTCAAACATTTAAAAAGGTGAAAATCATACATAGCTCATAGGATGAACAACAACAAAAAAGGATGGTGGGCTGGATTTAGCTTGTAGGGTGTAGTTTACTAAACCCTGAAATAAAATATGAATATCAGTTATATTAAACAATTGGATTGTATTTTTTATTCATTACAATATGAGCATATTTTGTGTATAATCTTACTTTAATAGACAAGAATATTTATTTAATCATTTATTAACATATTATGAGGGTAAGAATTATAGTTGGAAGCAAAATTAAATGTGTTATATTGAGTTAAACATAATTTTATCTTTCTAATATTATGCTATATAAATTTTCATAAAATATTATGGGTTTTTAATTCATTTCTAGATTCACTTAAAAGTATACTGGAAAAAAATTGAAAAGAAAAGTATTCTTGAGGAACAACTGATGAGACAATAAGATGTATAACCTGCTTGATGTTACAGAAAGTCACGAAACTAGTCCACTGCAAATTCATGCTATCTAATCTCATTTGGGTTATTAATGCTTCTTGTCAGTTAAGAATGCAGCTTTCTTTATTCTTTGCTTTTTGAATTCTTATTGCATTTCTCATGGCAGCTGTTTTAGATTTTCTACATGTTTCAACATCCAATTCTATGATAGCTCTCTCACTCTAAGAGATGACCCTTGTTCCGTCTACATATGTCATCCAACATGAGCTTTGGCAGATACCTCTGTTGTCACTCTTATCCCATAATCTCATATTCCATTATATTTTCACTTTTTTTTCTATCAAAAGGGAAAATGTATCTTTTCTCTTTTCATGACTAAATTGTTCCATGTTCTCAAGAATCACCAATTAACATTCAGGGAAAAAATACAAGAACTTTTTATTTATAATTATCTGTTTTTACTTCCTTAGCATTATGTTGTGATAACTGACACTTCTTGGAAAGTTTTACTCTTTGGCCTCTGGAAGCATTCTCCCTTCTTACCCCAGAATGTTTTATCTGAAAATGTTACTCTTCTTCCTCCTTATCAAAGTCATATTTCAGTTCCTTTCTCTCTTTTCCCATTCCATCTAACAACCTACCCATCCATTAAGCTGATGTTTTTCACAACTCTCTAGTTCTCTCTTTCATAAATTGCAGTTGTCAAGGGTCTGGTGGACATGTCCACCTGGATCTCAAACACATCATGCCATTATTGATTCATTATTTTTATTATATTCCAGAGATAATTAATCTCTAAGTTCTAAAAAATTTACCTTTGAAATATTTTCCTCTATTTCCCCATGGCTACTACTTTAGTTCAGTCCTCAATCATCACGTATTTTAAAAAAAATGGTGGTATTCTCTTTATTGGTTTCGTTTCTTACAGTCATCATTCTCCAATGCATTTGACACCTTCCTGAAGCTTTGGTTTATATTATTTCACTTCAGTTATATTACTTTAAGCTCAATTTTAATAGCTAACAATTATGGAAGGCTTACTCTGTGTTTGGCACAATTCGAAGTAGTTTGCGTGGATTGACTTAATCATCAAAGAATCTCTGGAGTAGCTAGTACTGTTGTTTAGCTGTGGAAAACACTGAGCTTTATAGAGTTTAACAACCCACCCAAGATCACATAGCTTATAAGACGTGGGTCAGGAGTCAAACACTGGGTGTGGCAGGCTATGAGTGGGGAAGGGAAAGGGAGAGCATCCAGGCTCTTACTACGCTGTAATGCCTTCTGTAATGACGAGTGAAGTTCAGACTCACTAACTTGGCTCACAAACTCTGTGATCTACAAACTCCTTTTAATTTTCAGAAATATTTAGCATAAACCAGTGTAATAGCCCATCTTTCCTATTTATAGTTCTCATATACATGCAATTGGGCTTTTAGTATGCATAGTTTTATTTATATCATTTTCTATAACACCATTATCCTCCCCCTCTTCCCCTACCAAACCAAAAATCTTCAATATAAAACATCTGCATCATCTTTCGACATTTATATTTAAGCACTACAGAGTCTACTTTGCTAAGGAGTGACCCTTGTTCTCTACCAATTACATTAATTTTCAATACATTTGCATTATAATCTATTTTGTCACTTCCATTTCACATATTATATGTTAAGGGGTACTCGAACATTAATGTTAATGTTATCTCCTTTACTAGACTGATTTTTGCATGTATTAGAGTCATATTAAAAGCTCTAAAATAATTGAAATAGGCCAGAGATATATTGTAATCATCATTTTAAAAAATGCAAAAATTCAGTTGAAGAGAAAAAAACAGTAGTTTTCCATTAAACCCCAAATGAGCTCCAATTATGTCACAGTTTATAGTTTTATTTTTATTTATTTTTTAATAATTTTTAAAATTATCTTTCAAATATAATATATTAGTTTCATGTGTATATATATTCATTAGACATTTATAAAACTTATGAAGTACTATATTTCCTATGCTATACTTTACAACATCATGACAATTTTGTAACTACCAAATTTGTACTTCTTAATCCCTTCCCCTTTTTCACTCATCCCCCCAACCTCCTCTCATCTGGCAAACATGAAATTGTTCTCTGTGTCTATGAGTTTGTTTCTGTTTTATTTGTTTATTTTGTTCTTTAGATTCCACATGCAAGGGAAATAATATGATATTTATCTTTCTCTTGTCTGATTTATTCCACTTAGCACAATACCCTCTAGGTCCATCCATGTTATTACAGATGCAAACATTTCATTTCATGTATGTATGTATGTATGTATGTATGTATGTATGTATGTATGTATTTTCATGGTTGAGTAATATTTCATTCTTCTTTATCCATTCATCTACTGATGAAGGCTCACATTGCCTCCAAATCTTGGTTATAGTAAATAATACTACAATGAACATATGGATACATATGTCTTTTCAAATTTGTGTTTTGTGTTTTTTTTGGATAAATACCCAGAAGTGAAATTGCTGAGTCCCTCTTTGCCTCTTGTTATAGCATTTGTTTTATTCCATTTACATATGTACCACATCTTTATTCAATCTTCTACTTAAGGGAATTTCAGTTGTTTCTATGTCTTGGCCACTGTTGTATAATGCTGCAATGAACATCGGGTGCACATATCTTTACAGATAAATGTTTTCAAAATTTTTTTGATAGATACCCAGAAGAGGGATTTCTGGGTCATATGGTAATTCTATTCTTAATTTTTTAGGAAACCTCCTTAGTGGCTAAACCAATTTACATTCCAACCAGCAGTGCATGAGGGTTCCTTTTTCACCACAACCTCTCCAACACTGGTTATTACTTGTCCTATTGATGATAGCCATTCTATCAAGTGTGAGATGGTATCTCATTGTGGTATTGATTTTCATTTGTCTAATAGCTAGAGATATTGAGCATCTTTTCAAATATTTTTTGGCCATTTGTATGTCCTCTAGGCAGAAGTGTCTGTTCAGATTCTCTGTCAATTTTAATGGGATCATTTTTTTTCCTGTTGTTATTGAGTTGCATGAGTTCTTTGTATATTTTGAATATTAGGGTCTTATCGAAGGTGTTGCTTGCAAATATAGTTTCCCATTCGGATGGTTGTCTTTTTACCTTGTTGACGGTTTCTTTTGCTGAACAGAAGCTTTTTAATTTGATGTAGTCCCATTCATTTATTTTCGCTTTTACTTCCCTTGTCTTTGAGATCAAATTCATAAATTTCTCTCTAAAACCAAAGTCCATGGGTTTAATACCGATGTTTTCTTTGATACACTTTATTATTTCAGGTCTTATATTTAGATCTGTATTCATTTTGAGTTAATTTTGGTGTATGGTAACAGATAGCTGTCTAGTTTTATTTATTTATTTATTTATTTATTTATTTATTTATTTATTTATTTATTTATTTATTTTTGCCATGTGGCTTTCCAATATTCCCAGCACCATTTATTAAAGAGGATTTCTTTTTTCCATTGTATATTTTTGGCTCCTTTATTGATTATTATTTGTTCACATATGTGTAGATTTATTTCTGGGTTCTCTATTCTCTTCTATTGGTCTGTGTGTCTGTTTTTCTGCCAATATCATACTATTTTGATTATTGTCACTTTGTAGTATAATTTGAAGTCAGGCAGTGTGATACCTCTGGCTGTGTTTCTTATTTCAGGATTGCTTTGGCTATTTGAGGTCTCTTGTGATTCCATATAAACCTGATAAATTTTTGTTCTATTTCTTTAAAAAATTTTCATGGGGATTGCATAAATTTATATATCACTTTGGGTAATATTGCCATTTAAACTATGATGATTCTTCTAATCCATGGGCATGAGAGATTTTTCCATTTCTTTGTGTCTTCTTGAATTTCTTTTAATAATGTCATTTAGTGTTCAGTGTATAGGTCCTTCATATGCTTCATTAGGTTTGTTCTTAAATATTTTATTTTTTTGCAATTGCAAATAGACCTGATTTTTCATTTCTCTTTCTGAAATTTTATTGTTAATGTATAGCAGTAATATGGATTTTTATACACTGATTTTGTATCTGCAACTTTACTATATTATTTTATTGTTTCTTATAGTTTTTGGTGGAGTCTTTAGGATTTTCTGTATAGAGAATCATTTCATCTGCAAAAAGAGATAATTTAACTTCTTCATTCTCAATTTGAATGCATTTTAATTTTTTCTCTTGCCTGATTGCTCTAGCTAGGACTTCCAACATTGTATTGATAAGAGTGATGAGAGGATAAAAACTTGTTTTTTTATTTTTTAAATTTTATTTATCTATTGATTTTATATGTTTCAGGTATACAACAGTTAGACAATTATAAATTTACGAAGCTAATCCCCTGATTACTCTAGCATCCATCTTGTACTACAAATATCCTTCATAATATTAGAAAGTATTGCCTCTTCTTCAACTTTCTGGAAAAGTCTGAGAAGAATAGTTATTAAATCATCTTTGAATTTTTGGTAGAATTCACTAGTGAAGCCATCTGGTCCTGGACTTTTACTTTTGGTAGATTTTTGATAATTGTTCCCATTTCCGTACTGTAGATTGGTCTATTTAGATTTTCCAGTTTTTTGGGATTCAGTTCAGAAAGGTTGTGTATTTCTAAGAACTTGTCCATTTCTTGTGGGTTATTGTGACATAATTATTCATAGATGCTTTTTATTACAGTGGTACTGTAACTTCTCTTTCATTTTTGATTTTATTTATTTGTGAGCTTTTTCATTTTTTCTTAGTGAGTCTAGTTAGGGGTTCATCAATTTTATTAATCTTCACAAAGAACTAGCTCTTCATTACATTAATTTTTTCTATTGTCTTTTTGTTCTCAATTTTATTTAATTCTGCTCTAATTTTTATTATTTCCTTCCTTCTGCTGACTTTGGGTTTCATTTGTTCTTCTTTCTTCTAGTTTTTAAAGATGTAATGTTAGATTGTCTTTTGGGGCTCATTCACGTTTCTTGAGATAGGCCTGTAATGTTATGAATTTTCTTCTTATTACCTCTTTTGCTGTGTCCCAAAAGTTTTGATATACTATATTTTTATTCTCATTTGTTCCTACGTATTTTTTGATCTCTCCTTTTATTTCTTCTATGACCCAGTCGTTCTTTAGTAGCATTGTGTTAAATCTCCATGTATTTGTGGTTTCTCTTGCTTTTTTTTTTTGCAGTGATCTTGTTTCAAGGCATTATGCACGGAGAATATGCTTGGTATAATTTCAATCTTCTTTAGTTAGTTTTGTGTTCCAACATACAGTCTATCTTTGAGAATGTTCCATGTGCCCTAGAGAAGAGTGTATAATCTGGTATTTTGGGATGTAAGGCTCTGTAAAATGTCAATTATGACCAATTGATCTGATGTCATTTAAGATTAATATTTTCTTATTAATTTTTTGTTTGGATGATCTATCCATAGCTGACAGTGGGATATTTAGGTTTCCTACTGTAATTGTCTTTTGTCAGTTTCTCCCTTTAGTTCTGTTAGTAGTTGCTTCATATATTTTAGTACTTCCTGAATGGGAGATATATATTCGTAACTGTTATATCTTTTTGATGTCCCCTTCTTCATTATAAAGTGTCCATCTTTGTCTCTTGTTACCTTTTTTATCTTGAAGTCTATTTTATCAGATACAAGTATGGCTACACCTGATTTTCTCTGAATGCCATTTGCTTAGAATGTTGTTTTCCACCCTTTCACTTTGAGTGGATATTTGTCCTTGCAGCTGAGATATGTCTCTTGAAGGCAGTATATGGTTGAGTTTTATTGTATAATACAATCTGCTACTCTGTGCCTTTTTATTGGTAAGTTCATTTTACATTTAGGGTGATTATTGAAATACGAGGTTTTCCTATAGGCATTATTTTTTATAATTTATTTATTTTAATTAGTTTCAAGTATACAGTACATTGGTTAGACAGCTATATAGTTCATAAAACAATCCTCCCAATTGCTCTCTCCCTCCCTTCCTTGACCCTCCACCTAGCCAACATATTAATGCTAAACGCTTTCCCTATGCCGTGCTCCCCATCCCTGTGACCATCCATCAGCTACTAATTTGTACTTTTTAAACCCTTTACCCCACTTTCCCAGTTCCCCATATCCCCCTCCCCTTTGCCCATCACCAAATTGTTCACTCATTATATTTGTGAGTTTGTTTTTGATTAGTTTGTTCTTTTTATTCTTTAGATTTTGCATATAAGTGAAATCATATGGTGTTTCTCTTTCTCTGTCTGACTTAAATACCCTCTAGGTTCATCAAAGCAATATCTTTTTCTATCCCCTTCCTTTTAGTCTGAGTGTGTCTTTTAATCTGAAATGAGCCTCTTATAGGCAGCATATGTAGGGATCCTGTTTTTTATCCATTCAGCCACTCTATCTTTTGTTGGAGCACTTAATTATTTTCCATTTGAAGTACTCATTGATAGGAATGTAGCTGTTACCATTCTTTTTATTTTTTTTTTTAATTTTTGTAAGGGCAGCAACCCTTGGTTGACCTTACAGATTGCAAGGACCTTGTTAGCTTACAATCCTTTATTTTTTTATTTTTTTACACCTACAGCACCTGGTCTTCCTAGGTAGTCTCCCATCCAAGTACTAACCAGGCCCAACCTTGCTTAGCTTCTAAGATCAGACAGGATCGGGCTTGCTTAGGGTGACATGGCCATAGACAATGTTACCATTCTTTATTCCTGTTTTTGATACATGTTTTTTTCTTCTTAAAAAAATCCTTCCAACATTTCCTATAATACTGGCTTGGTGGCGATAAATTCCTTTAGCTTTTTTTTTTTTTTTTTTATCTGGGAAGCTCTTTATCTGTTTTTCAACTCTAAATGATAGCTTTGTTGGATAAAGTATTCTTGGTTGTAGAACCTGGGTCTCCATCACGTCAAATATTTTTTGTCAAGCCCTTCTGTCCCACATAGTTTCTTTTAAAAAATCAACTGTCAGTCTTATGTGTGTTCTCTTATAGGTAACGTCTTTTTTTGTCTTGTTGCTTTTAACATTCTTTCTTAATATTTAACCTTTGGTATTTTAATTATGATGTGTCTTGGTGTGGGCTTCTTTGGATCTCTGATCTTTGGAATTCTCTGAATTTCCTGGGATTTTATGTCCATTTTCTTCACCAGGTTAGGGAAATCTCCCATCATTATTTCTTCAAATAGCTGTTTAACATCTTGATTTTCTTCAGTTAATGCCAATCAGACAGATATTTGGACCCTTAATAGTGTCCCATATCCTTCTTATATAATTTTTATAGTTTTGGCATCTTATCTTTTGCCATTCTGATTGAGTGTCCTTAGTTTTCACATCCCATAGATAGGGTATTTGAACCTTTTCTTTATTCCTTTTGTTCCTTTGTTTATTCCATTTAATATACTTCTCATCTCAGATAATATATTCTCCATTTCAGACAGGTTCCCTTTTATAATTTCCATTTCCATTTTTGTGTTTTCTATCTCTTTGTTGAAGTTCTCACTGAATTTATCTACACTTCCCAAAAGTTCACTGAGCCTCTTTATAACCAGTGTTCTGAACTCTGCATCTGTTAAATTAATTGACTCCATTATGTCTGGATCTCTGTTCAATTCTCTCATATGATTTCTGCTTCTTTGTTTTCCCATTTTGGCTGCCTTTCCAAGTCTGTTTCTATGTCTTAAGCAAAACTCCTAAGTCTCCTTGTCTCATTAGTGTGGATTTGTGAAGTAGGTATCCAGTGGCACAGTCCTGAGAGGAGCTCAGATGCAGGTCAAATTTGGCCCCAGCCTCTGCCCCTCTTGGACTACCTGTTAAGATTCAGCAAGTAATCCACAGATGTTGTACTTATAGTTGCCTCAAGAAACTGCACCAGAAACCAAGGCCAGCTGTCTCCAATGTGAGTCTAGGCGCTGCTCAGCAAGAAGCACCTGACTTGCAGAGGATATACCTGGATGTGACTTGAGTGGGGCTGTGAGATGGGGAAGGTGGAGTTTCAGGGAATCCTTTGGGTGGAGCAACCTCTGTTATCCAGTTTGATGACATCACGGCTATGAGGGGCTGTGTCAGGCACACTGGGAGAAGGGAGGGCTCAACAGTATACCACCGGCATTTCTGTATAGAGCAAATCTTGCCTTGGCCCTTACTCGGACAATGTCTCCCTGTAAGTCCTTGGTTCCCCATGAGCAGAAAAACCAGCTCTGTTACTCAGAGTGAGCAGGTCCATCACTACCAAAGTCCACTTGTGGACACGGTCCCTTTAAGAGGCGTCTGCCACTGCTGCTGGTATAGCCTCCTTCTTACTCAGCCACTCAAGACTGGGCAACCCCATGTCCTTGCCCTGTCCTACCTTCTGCCATTGCAGGGTACTTTCTTGGATTTCTCCCTAGCTGTATGGCTTGTTTATCTAGATTCCAGGTGATTTTTCTTTGCTGCTGCTCCTTGTTTTCATTACAACTTTGATTTAGTCACCAGAGGGATGAACAGAGCCTCTATCATCTGTGCCATTTTTTTCTCCTCCCCAGCACCCTACATATTTTGATTGGAGCATTTAATACATTCATGTTTAAATTAATTATTGATAGATATGTAGTTATTGCCTTTTTATTGTTTCTATTTTTGATCTTTTTTCCCCCTTCTTCTTAAAGAAGTCTCTCTAACATTTCTTGTAATGCTCTGATTGTGGTGAACTCCTTTAGCTTTTCTTGTCTGGGAAGCTCTTCGTCTGTTCTTTGACTCAAATAATAGCTTTGCTGGATAGAGTCATCTTGGTTGTAGATCCCTGCTTTTCATTAGTTTAAATATTTTCTGCCAATTGTTTATGGTCCGCAAAGTTTCTGTTGAGTAGTCAACTGACAGTCTTGTGGGAACTTCCTTGTAGGTAACTAACTGCAATTATCTTGTTGCTTTTAAGATTCTCTTTTTGTCTTTAACCTTTGGCATTTTAATTATGATGTGTCTTGGTGAGGGCCTCTTTGGGTTCATCTTGTTTGGGACTCTGTGCTTCCTGGACTTGTATGTCTATTTCCTTTGTCAGGTTAGGAAAGTTTTCCATCATAATTACTTCAAATAGATTTTCAATTACTTGCCCTCTTTCTTCTCCTTCTGGTATTCCTACAAGTGAATGTTGATATACTTGATCTTTTCCCAGAAGTCTCTTAAACTAGTCTCATTTTTTTTTGGATTCTTTTTTCTTTTTGCTGTTCTGATTGGGTGTTTTCTACTCTTGCATCTTCAAAATTACTAATTTGATCCTCTGCTTCAGCTAATCTACTGTTGTTTCCTTCTAATGTATTTTTTACTAAGGTTATTATATTTTTTGTTTCTAATTGGTTCTTTTTTATGTTTTCTATCTCCATTGTTATGTTTCTATCTCTTTGCTAGCATTCTCAGTGAGTTCGTCTACTCTCTCCCTAAATTCTTTGAGCATTTTTATAACCAGTGTTTTAAACTGTGCATCTGGTAGATTTCTTTTTTCTATTTTGTTTAGTTCTTTTTCTGGAGCTTTGTTCTGTTCTTTTATGTGGGACATGTTTCTTTGCCTCCTCATTTTGGCTGCCTCCCTGTGTTTGTTTCTATGTATTATGTAGGACTGCTATGTCTCCTGGTCTTATTAGATTGGCTGAATGTAGTACATGTCCTCTTGGGCTCAGTGACACAGTCTCCTTGGTCATCTGAGACAGGTGCCCCTTGTGTGAGTTGTGTGTGTCCTCCTGTTGTAGTTGAGCCTTGATTGCTTTTTGCATGTCAATGGGAAGTAGTGACCCATGGCTAACTCGTTATGAGAACTGGACAGTGACTACAGTGTAGGAGCTATTGTGCAAGGGTTGACCCTGTGGAGTGGGATTCACTTTAGCAGCGTCTGGCACTTGCCCAGTTTGCCATTTGGGTGTGTCATCCTTGGATGCAGCCCTGGGTTGTGTTTTGGTTCAGTTAGAATCCAGCTGGCCCCAGGGCTTCCTGAATGTGTTGTGATATCTCATGGTGATTTATTCTGTATTTCTTTGATAAAAATGATGTTGATCATCTTTTCATGTGCTTTTGAGTATTTGTACACCTTTTTAAGTGGTTTGTTCTAATCTTTTGTCCATTTAAAATACATTTAATTTGATAATATTATTATGAATTATGAGTTATTTATATATCAGCAATACATAATTTATTTCTGATTTAAAGTGGCATTTTTCTGTTCAATCAAGGTAGAAGAATTGCTGATTTAATTCAAAAGTTCCTGTACTTTTGCTCATATCTATTTCAAGTGAAGCAGTTAGCCAGGTAGAAAGTCAGTCATGAGGTCAGAAACTGCTATAAAATGCTTCTTGATAATTATTACTTTTGCAAAAGACTTGAACCTATTATAAATATTATATAGTAATATTATCAAGAGAAATACATTAGTCAATGAATAGCTTACACATACCAACTCTACTGCATGGGTAGAATGATTTGATAAGGAATTTTGTATAACAAATAGAAAGTTGCCCATTTTTTGATTGGATCATTTGTTGTTGAGTTGTATGAGTTTTTTGTATATTTTGGATATTAGGCCCTTATTGGAGGCGTTGCTTGCAAATATATTTTCTCATTCAGATGGTTGCCTCTACCTTGTTGATAGTTTATTTTGCTGAGCAGAATCTTTTTAGTTTGATGTAATCCCATTCATTTATTTTTGCTTTTACTTCCCTTGCCATTGAGGTCAAATTCATAAAATCCTCTTTAAGTCCAAGGTCCATGAGTTTAGTTCTTATGATTTCTTCTATGCATTTTATTGTTTCAGGTCTTATATTCAGGTCCTTAATCCATTTTGAGTTAATTTTGGTGTATGGTGATAGACAACAGCCTAGTTTCATTCTTTTGTAGGTGGCCTTCCAGTCTTCGGAGTTGAGATTTAAATCTCATCTAACTGGACCCAGATCTGAAAAAGTGATGGGAATATTAATGTAGGTGTTATAAATACATTTTGGAGAGTAAGTGAATTCAGAGTAAGTGAAATCTGAATAATGAGGATTGAATATATATATGAGAACATAAATGTGCACATAGACACACAAACAATTATGCAGTTTTTGGAGGGGCAGGATTAGGAAAGAGGGAGCCATCAGTATGGTACTAGACATGGTTTCTGAACTTTTTTTACTCTATCTTAAATTGGACACCAGTAATATTTTTTGATCATTTTTTATAACTCTAGCTTATGTCCTTGGTGTGTCTATATGGCTGGTTGACTTTTTGTGTGTCAAAATGAAGCAGTCCATTAGCTAACAGAGCCACAAAATCTGGGTCATATAAACATCTAATCATTTACTTGTCCACAGTATAGCCTCACATTTCAAGTTAAGCAAATATTGGTAGATTTGGTAAATCATATTGATATAATTTGAATTACAAAGCATAGGAGAGTTATACTATATCTTTGCTTTTCTCATTTCTTCATTTGAGGTCATGAAAGGACTGTATAACAAGATTCTAGTTATTTCTAAAGCTCAGTTTGAGAAATGAGGTAATCATATTGGCATAAACATTAATGCTATACTAAATTCATATAATTGCTAGAATTCAGAATATTATTACAGACAACTTGGATCTAGCAATTGGAAGAGCTCAACAAATCAAAAATTTGGAGCATGTGAAAATTTCTCAAGGTGGAAAATCACTTAGGTATGAAATCATTTATCTTAGATTGTTCCCCTCAACCTTATACCTCTCCCTTAATACTTTTGGAAAAGAAAATTATTTTTGAGTAAGACTTTTTCTCACTGTTTTGATTATTTGTAGAATATGCTGGCTAATTTGGTTATAATATGAATATTTTCATATTTTAGACCATTACTTAATAGGAAAAATTTATGAGTAATTTTCCTCACTCTAATGTACTGTTTATTATAGTTTGAGTAAGAACTTTATCTGCTAATAAACATATTTAAAAATAGATTTGTGTTTGCAATTTACATTTTGTAATAAGCTTATACCTTTTCAGATTTGAAATGTATTAAACATTTAATTTCTCATTTATGAAATCTGTGTAGTTTAAAATAAAATGCAAGTATTTAAACTAGGGTTGTTAATAAGTAAATATCAGAGTTGTTACTTTGCTAATTGGACTGCATTTTGATATTTTACTACAATATCCACTGGTATAGAAATACTTAGCTGGGACTATTGACTACTGTCATCTCTGGAAATTTTGTTCACTATTTAAATAAAAATTGTTATATTAAGGACTTTTATGATACACCTTCACAATTGAATTATCAAATAATATATGTCTGGGGACTAGAATGAATGAATGAATGAATGACTTTGTTGTCTTGTTATTTAAAAGTAAAAGCATTTCCATGTCAATGTATAAATCATAGCAAATAGAATGCCTTTTTTTACCTGCAGGTTTACTATTTCACAATTTAATTTGATTTAATAAACATTTAGTAAATAAAGAGACATTCTTTGGCATTAAAGATATAAATATTAATAATGTATTGTCTCTAGCTTCCGTGGGTTTGTAGTCCAAGAGGAGGATTGTACAAACCACATTGCACAGGGTGGCAAGTGCTCTATTGATGTCATAAGCAAATATATCTACTATTAGCACCTAAAACGCAAGGAAAATTTTATTGGAGAACTTTAAAAATTTTATGAGGCATAGAATGGAGAAATGGTATGTATGGCAGAATAGGGCATTTTAGACAAAGAGAACAACATAAAAAAAACACAAAAGCATGAAAGATTATTGTGTTTGGGTACATAATGTAGAATATTTTATATGTAGGAGGGGTGTGTGGATAATAAAATTGAAATAAATAAGTTGGGATTAGATTAAAAGTGGTTTTGACAGCCAAATTAAGAAGTATAGATTTAATCTAAGGCAATGTGAAGCCATAAAAGGTCTTTAAATGAAAATGGATATAGTCCCATTCATTTATTTTTGCTTTTATTTTCTTGCCTTTGAGGTCAAAGAATAAAATCCTCTCTAAATCCAAGGTTCATGAGTTTAGTACTATGCTTTTTTTTCTGCACGATTTATTGTTTTAGGTCTTATATTTAAGTCTTTGATCCTTTTTGAGTTAATTTTGGTGTATGGTGACAGGGAAGTCTAATTTCATTCTTTTGCATGTAGCTATATCAAACTAAAAAGCTTCTGCAAAGCAAAAACTATCAACAAAACAAAGAGGTAATCAGCTGAATGGAAGAAGATATTTGCAAATGACTCCTCCAATGAGGAGCTAATATACAAAATACATAAAGAACTCATACAACTCAACGGTAAAAACATCCAATTTAAAATGGACAGAGAATCTGAACAGGCATTTCTCCCAAGAAGACATACAAAGGGCCAACAGATATATGAAAAGATGTTCAACTTCACTAGCTATTAGGGAAATGCAAATCAAAACTGTTACCACCTTACACCTGGTAGAATTGCTATCATTAACAGAACAAGGAATGACAAGTGTTGAAGAGGTTGTGGGGAAAAAAAAACGCTTGTACACTGCTGGTTCGAATGTGGTATAGCCACTATAGAAAACAGCATTGAGGTTTCTCAAAAAATTAGGAATAGAATTATCATATGATCAAACAATGCCTCTTCTGGGTATCTACCCTCTCCCCCATTTGAAAACATTTATTGGTAAAGATATATGTACCCTGACATTATTGCAGCATTATATATGGTGGCCAAGGCATGGAAACAACCTAAGCTCCCTTCAATAGATGATTCAATAAAGAAGATGTGGTCATGTATACAATGGAATATTCTTCAGTCACAAGAAAAGATGAAATTTGCAACAACATAGATGGATCTTAAGATTATCATACTAAGCCAAATAAGTCAGACAGTAAAAGTTGAGAATTATATGATTTCACTCATATGTGGGATATAAAACCGAAAGCAACAATCAAGCTAGACAAACAAAACCTTGTAGACGCAGACAACAGTTTAGTGGTTATCAGAGGGAAGGGTCGAAGTAGATAAGGGTAAAGGGAGTCAAATATATGGTGATGGAATGAGATACGACTTTGGGTGTGGTGAACAGATAATGCAATATACATATGACATATTATTGAATTGTACACTTGAAACCTATATAATTTTATTAACCAATGTTACCCCAATAAATTTAATCAAAAAATTGAAAAATGAAAATAAAAAATGACAGTTGACCCAGTCATATTTGTGTTTTTAGGAGATAGTTCTAGTGAAATTGTAAGTGATGGATTGGAAAAAGGAAAGGCTGTGAGCAAGGCAACAATGTAACAGGCTGTTACATTGGTCTCAGTAAGAAAGGATGAGGGACTGAGCTAGAGCTACAGAGAGGAAATATAGAAATGGGAATAGATTGGAGACACATCTTCAGGTAGAATTGTCTAGAGACAAAGTCACACAGCAATGAGAGAGCCTGAGGAACAATGAAATGTTTGAGAAAGCATCCTTGATATAATGGAGAGAGAAAAAGCCACATGACTGAGTAAGGAAAAGAAAAGGCAGGAGTGCAATCTACTTATTTTTTATTGGTCTTATTGTAAAAGGAAGAAAGAAAGTTTTTCCTCCTTTTGAGAAAGACAAGTTTGTTGTTTTAAGATTGAGACAGAAAAACATGAGAGTGTGAGAAATGTTCCCAGATGTTTCCTCCTGAAACAGTGATAAATTGAACACCTAAAACTCAACAAAAAACACCCAAACTGCACACAAGCATGTCTGAACGTGGGATCTATGCATAAAAGCTACCATAGGTCAGAACCTCGGGTATCAGGTGGTGGACTGGGAGAAACAAGGAAGCTGCATCTTGCAGCTGGAGCTTTCTATAGGAGGAGGGGGAGGGGAGAAGGAGTGGCGAGTTCCCTGAACAGCCCTGCCTGAGAATGCTGTGAGATCCATGCAGTGTCCAATCATCAGGGCAGAAACAGAGAAACAGGTATGGCAGAAAAGCGGGGACAGCAGAGAACCAACACTTGACTTTTACCAGCCCTGGTTGAAAAACTGAGGATGAGCCACAGCCCCCAACCCCCAACCCCTGAAGCCCCTCCCCCATACCCTCCAAGATGGAACACCTCCTAAACTGTCACTACACTGACAGGAACTGAGACTGATTAAACATCTATAAGGAAAAAAAGACATTATTAACATTATTAAGATTATTAACACTTTATATAAAACAGAGATACAAGAGGCTTAAACAGCACCTATTGGAAACAAAAAGAAAAACACCATGCTTGCAACAGGCTAGGGACCATTATATAAAATCTTTCAGGGGAAAAAAAAAACAAAAACAAAAAAAACAGAACACACTTCCATTAATGCCCAGGCAGAGAAATACTCCATTAAACACCATGAACAACCAAGGTAACAACGCATCTCAGAAAGAAAGAAGAAAATCTCCAGAAAATCAAAAAGTTCAGGAATTGAAAAAACAACTAGATGAGCAGAAACAGTTCTTTAGTAAAGAGATTGAAACCTTCAGAAAGAACCAAATAGACCTTCTGGAGATAAAGAACACAGTGCAAGAGTTGAAAAATGAAATAACAAGCTTGGGAAATAGAGTCAACCAAGTGGAGGAAAGGATCAGTGATAT